>CM053624.1:49056306-49108522 GCA_028646595.1 Phalanger gymnotis | reverse complement strand
GAATATCTTTCCACTGGACCAGTAGAGTAAGGATCCAGAGAGTGCACCCAAAATGGAGGCCAAGACTATGCAGGTTTGCGGCTGTTCAGCAGGTCCATATACCAGCCTGTGTAGAAGGTGGGAGTGGAAGTCCTTCCTACCCAAGCCCAGGGTTAAAGTTATCCTTAAAAAAGGCCTCAGCATTACCAGACCCTGAAGAGCAGAACAACAAAGCAGAAAAGGGACCAGGCAAGTGCTGTGGCTGGGGCTGAGTCAGGAAGCTTGCCCCTTGAAGCCAACTTATTGACTTCTTATTAGTCCCAGCTCTTCAATGGAGTTAGCTCGCATTCCCTAGCTAGTAGTGATCTCTCAGATAGCATTTTGCCTGGGCTGCTCATTTGACCTTTTAGTACCTTCTGCCCTCTATTATAGTCATCTGTATCTGTGTCTTTGCTTCATTCAGTTGGAGTCACCAAGAACAAGGACCATGTAATACTATTTGTTAGGATGAATAAAGGTTTGTTATCCTGTATTGCTATTAATGGCCTGTTTCAATGAGGATTTCAATTTGTCAGTGGGCTTCTTAAGAATTTGGGATATCTATTATCACCAAGAGATCCTAAGGCCTAGGTATGCATCTACCCTTGCAGTAGGTTCTCAGGAAACACTATTTGCCAAGACAACAAGTAGGCATTGGCCCAGTAGCCTCTCCTTATTATCATAGACATTGACTAAACTCAATTCAGGACACTGTGCAGTGTGTTATGGGCACCAGAGAGGTATTCAGAGTCTGGTTTAGGATACTGAGAGTACAGTTTGGGGAGACAGACCAAACTCACTCAAAAAGCTGGAACAGAACTACAAGGCAGCACAGGAGGCTATGGGGTAAATATGAGGAGTAGGAGGGGAGGGTAGAAGGATCCCTGGATGAGAAGTCAGAAGAGGGGGCTTTGAATCCTACACCTGTTTCTTACAAGCTGTGTGACCTTAGGGAAGTCACTTGTCTTGGCCTCATCTGTACCATGAAGGGGATTAAAGTAAATGGCCTCTGAGATCCCTTGAGACCCTAGATGTTATGAAACTTTCTGAATGGCACAGAATTTAAGTATTATAGGAGTTTAGATGGGCTAACTGTCAAGACTAGTGGTAGTTGGTAATTGTGAACGCTAGTCTTGTGGAGGAGATATATATGAATGGCAAAATTTAGAGAACAGAGATTAAGAGTATCTTTTTGCATTTGCAAAAAGAAGCAGTAACCCAAGTCCCTGAACCCTCTGCCAATAGCCTGACTTCATGGGAACTTACCAATCCCCTTGGTGGAGAGCCTCCCACCTGTTGGTGTATCCTTGCCAACTGACTCTCTTCCCTTCCCCTAATCTGGCCTCAGAAGCCTTGCAGATGCCATACTCTCCTTTATTTCTGTCCCACAGTCTCCCTGCACCCACCCAACTAAACCTCATCTGCTCAATTAGAGGATTGGACTCAAAGAATTTAAATTTCCTTTACAATTCTAGATGTTACAACATCCTCCATATAAACTTCTTACACTTTATTCCCTCCCCAAACTCTGTGGTCCAGCTTCCTCGGCCTAGTTGCAATTCCTCCCAAATGCACTACTGGCCCCCATGGAATGCTCCGTGCCCTCACGTCTATCTCTTACCTTTCCTCAAGACAACTCAAATCCCAACTTTTGAAGGCAACTTTCTCCATCCCTTCCCCAGCTCCGAGGGCCTTATCTCTGAGATTAGCTTCTACTTACTCTGTGTATATCTTGTATATATGCATAATCATTTACATGTTGTCTTTCCCGTTAGAGTGTAAGCTCCTTGAGGGGCAGGGACTGTGTTTTTTATTTTTCTTTGCTTCCCCAGCACTCAGAACAGCATCTAACACATAATAAGCACTTAAGAAAGGCTGATTTTTTTTCCTTAGTAGGATTTTTTCCAATTACCCGTAAAGATAGTTTTCAACATTCTTTTTTGTAAAATTTTGAGCTCCAAATTTTCTCCCTCCCTCCTCCCCAAGAAAACAAATAATCTGATATAGGCTATCCATGTACAATCATCTCACAAAGGCTTATTGACCAACTGACTCACTGATTGGCTGCTGGCTCTATTTCTGGTCATGAGAAATTAGCCTAGATGTGTCCTTTGAGGCAGAGGACGACCACTAACTCTCTCATTGTGGGGACTTTACTCATATTATTAGTAAAAGGACTGCAGATAACTCAGGTATTATTGAATAGATATGAGAAACATTTTTTTAATTATACCTTTACGCTTCTCTTAAAAAGTCATCAAGAAAGCCTGCTTTCTCATTTCTATTTACGTTCAACTCTCTCCAGCTTGTGCCAGAATGGACTGGAGTTGGCTGATTTGAGAAGTGAATTAATCAAGCATTCTAGGCCGGGCCATTTCTTTGGACAAATCTCCTCCCTTCTCTGGGCCTCAATTTCCTTATCCATCATATGAAGATCTCTAAGGCCCTAGCAAAAGGCACAAAACCCAGCTGTAGCTAACAGAAAGCAGAACCCCACAAGTGAGAGATGGCAGTGATGGGGAGATAGAGGGAGAGGAGCACCAGGCTTGGCTTATGTCCCATCTCTACTTCTTAGTATGTCCTTGAGCAAGTTTCTGAGTCTCAGTTTCTACATTTGTCAAATCGGGATAGTAACACGCATGCCATTTCCCTGCCAGGCATGTTATAAGGCTCAAACAGACAACATATGTAAAGGCCTTTGGAAGCCTTAAAGCTCTGTATGACTATAAGCTATTATTAACCTCAAGACACTACATCATTGTTAAATAGTCAGTAGCTATTGAGTTACTGTAGCTGAGTTGTGACTCCCGTATTTCATTTTTATGAATGCTGAAGGATGTGTGGGGTCCGCAAATGATGCACAACATAAAAGGGTATTCCCTAGAGATTGTCAGAACGGAGAAAGAGAGAGTATAGTTCATCCTTTTCTGAATTAAGCTGCCTGCTGGAAAATTCATAAGCCATCTATATATGAGAAGGCTTTCTTCATGCTCCCTCAGGGGCTGTCAATACAGTGCTGGAGTTTTCTTGTCTTGAGCTACAATGGGTATTTTGCATTCTCAACATTTGAATCTATGGTTTTTGAATATTGCCTGCCCAGCCTAGATGGTTGAATTTTCAATCTTCCATGGGATACCTGATGTTGATGAGATAGTAGAAGCCACAAGTCAGGGAATGTCTCAGTGTCTAGAGAATTAAAACTAAAGGTCACCTGAAGAACAATGGAGAAGGGAGTGGTTTATGTGAGCCACAGAAACAAATTATCAATGAAGGATAGCTCAAGACAAAAAGTGTAAAGAAGGTCTTTATAATGCAAAACCAGAAGACGAAAAAGGTGGGCTAGCCATATAGCTAGAGCAAGGGATGACCCACAGATGGCCCACTTACTCCACTGGTGGCCACTCAAGGTCAACATATCCAGGACATAGCCTCTAACATAGTAATCGGACTCCATGGGGAGGATTTATGAAAGGATATGCACAAGAGATATGCACAGGATGGGCAGGCAAAAATTGATTGCAATTCCCATCACTAGAGAGAATTCTCATGTTGAAGAGATCACAGATCTATGGAAGTATCAAATCAGAGTAATGAAAGAGTGCAGAGGGCAGGAATATCCATTGGAATAACATGGTCTGCCAGAGGACCGTATCAAGCCAAGAGCTTTGAAGCATTCTCATTTTCACTGAACACAAATGAGCTTAATTATCATCTCCCAAATCTATACTTCTGATCTTAATCTTTCTCCTGAACCTTAGTTCACCATTACCTACCTCTTCTTGTATATCTCAACTCAAATGATCCATAGATATTTCAAATTCAACATGTCCAAAATATGACTCATAATATTGTAAAACTCATCCATCCTCCAAACTTCTCCACTTCTGTATATGGGACCACCATCCTTCCAGTCATCCAGGTTTTACCACTTCAAAATTATCCTTGACTTTCTCCCTCTACCCCCATATCAAATCAGTTATCAAGTCTAATCAATCCTATCTCCCCCACATCTCTCCATTCACACAGACTTTCTCCCCCAATTCAGACCACATTTCATCTGGACTTTTAACATAGCTTCTCATCAGTTTCCCAGATCAAGTCATTCCCCCTCTCCAATCTATCCTGCATACAGTTGAAAAATTGATATTCCTAAAATTCAGATCTTACCATGTTAGGATCTTAGCAGATCCTTCTTCAAAAGTCTTTAAGGGCTCCCAGTTAACTCTAGGATGAAATCCAAAATCCTTGCATTGTAAACAATTTGGTTCCCACTTCCTTTTTTGTCTCATGTCACCCCCCTTTGTATGTTCTGTTACATTCAAACTGCCCTACTCTTTACATGGTATGCCATCTCCCACCTCCATGACTTCCCACAAGTGATCTTCTGTATCTAAATATGCTCCCTCCTCACTTTTGCTGCACAGGATCCCTAGTTTCTTGCTAACTATGACTCAGCTGCCATCACCTGCATGATATCTTTCCTGATCCCCTCAGTTACTAGCTCTCTCTCCCAAACAAAATTATTTTGTACTTCTTGATGTACGCCTTCCATTTACTTACTTATGTACATGTTCTATGCCTTCTCTCTCCCTAGCGCAATGCAAGTTCCTTGAAGATAAGAGCTTATTTTTGTGTTTAGATTGCCTGCCTTTACCATGGTGCCTTGTTCCTAGTAGGCCAATAATAAATGTTTGTTGTTTTCTCAAATTGACATCAGACATAGGAAGTCAGAGATTCAGCAGGATATTATGGAAAGGCAGCAGCTAGTTGGCACAGTGAGTCAGGAAGACTCATCTTTGTGAGTGCAAATCTGGCCTCAGGCGCTTCCTATGTGACCATCAGCAAGTCACTTAACACCCTGTTTGCCTCAGTTCTTCATCTGTAAAATGAGTTGTAAAAAGAAATGGCAAACAACTCCTGTAAAAAGCTGAAATGACTGAAAAATTACTGACCTGAACTGAATGGTGGACAAGACACTGAATTAGGGATTGGGAAACCTGCTTTCTAGTCTAAGCTCTGCCATTAGCTAGTTATATGACCTTGGACAAGTCCCCACAGTTCTCTGGGCCTGACTTTCCTCATCTTAGAAAATAATTGGACTGTCTAAGACAATCGACAAATATTTCAAGTCCTTAGTAGTTCAAAAATTTCTACCAGAATGCAGAAAATCCAGGTGGACTTACACAAAGCAAACCTGGAAGTGATCTTATTTATAAATAGTAGGTGAGATTTCACTGTGGTTAGTTAGACTAGTGTGAAGAAATTAACAAAAATGAATGAACTCATATATCGACAGGACAGAGGACGAGCACAAAATGCCACATATTTAAGGGGATTTAAAAAGGCTATATAGATATAGAAGACAAGGGTTCTACACATAATAGCTGCTCAGTAAACACTATTACTGATTTGACTAGCTAAATTTCCCTGAATACATCGGGGTCCTTGGCAGCTGTACTTTCATTCATTCATTTAGTATAGTATTTATTAAATGCCTACTAGGCACTGTTTGTTATTGTTCTGTCATTTCAGTCATGTCTGACTCTTTGTGACCCTATTTGGGGTTCTCTTGGCAAGATACCTGAGTGGTTTGCCATTTCCTTCTCCAGCTCATTTTACAGATGAGGAAACTGAGGCAAACATGGTTAATTGATTTGCCTAGGGTTGCACAGCTAGTAAGTGTCTGAGGCCAGATTTGAACTCAGTAAGATGAGTCTTCCTGACTTCAGAGCTGATTCTCTATCCACTGTGCCACCTAGCTGCTCTACTAGGTACTCTGCAGATATTTTTTTAAATGAAAGTAAAACTATGATCCCACCCTTCCAAAAACAGACCATGTAGTTGGTGAGATTTTATACATATATGTATATATGTATATGTATGTATATATACACATATATATATGTATCTGTGTATACACATATATATGTAAGAAATAGTTAAGTAACAATAGAAGCAGCTAATGATTAAGTCAAAGAGTGAGTGGTAAAGACTAGTGCTGTATGAATTCAGAGGAAGGAGAAGTAACTGCATGCTACATTAGATGAGGAAAAAGAGAGATGAGCTGGGCCTTAAAGGGGTGGGCGGGTATGATTTGTATGGGTAGACCAGGAAGGAGAAACCTTCCAGAAAGGGAGGGGTTTCAGCATGAGCAAAGAAAACTTTTGAATAAGCTTGACACATTCAAAGAAAAGCGAGGATGCTGACCTAGCTAGAGCAAAGGATTTATGCCAGGAAGTAATGAGTTATCTCATTAGAAAGGCAGGAGGCTTTTAGTAGTTGTCTTCCTTTCTGTAAACTAAAAGCCTTACCCACCTCCAGCTTCCTTTAGGAGAAACTAAGATCTTGCTAGCCAAGGCCACCAACTTCTGCTGTATTTTCTAATATTTCTAGTGCCTTTCTCAGGCACACTGTAGCTTCAAGACAATATGTATGGTCAGATGCTAGTTACTAAGGGCCATGAAGGATGAAGAAAGACCAAAAGGGAGAAAAGAGTTCCTCTCCTTTTAGAACTTCCTAAACTGCCCTTTTGCTCACCAAGCAGAATTGAGCATGAAACTGATTAACAATAAAGCTGAGAATAGGTTGACTGGCCCCGAGGCATGTTGGCTAGGGTGGTCTCACTTTGTAAAATGATGACAATTCCTGTAATCAGAAGCAGTAGTGACAAAGGTAGAATGAGAAATAAATAGGAGCATCGGTGCAGCAGAGTAATAGTGAATAACAGCTTTGGAGAACACCATCAGTAAGTGACAGCTACAGCAACGTGGAGTTTCAGGACCACACCAAGAAACAGCAGCAAGTCAACAGCAACAGTGAGACACAGTCAATGGTGGAAAAAAGAGCACACAATACTGATATTTCTCCCCTCCTCGGAGTGCGATTTTTCCAGGGATTTGTTCTCTTCTCCACTGGCACATGGTTGTGTGGGAGATATTGCTCATTTGTACAAAGATGCTGAGAATGAGGTTACTATGGGATTTCTGCTTATCTATCTTGCTATTCTGCTTGAATTTAATATCTTTTTAAAAAAAAATGTTCCTGTTCTGTTTTAGGTCAGGCCCTCAGTGGGACTTAAACCAGCCCCAACATTGAACCCAAGCGGCCTGTGATACCAGAGTTGAGTGAGATACCTATTACGTTATCTCAAGCCTTTTGACGACCCCTTTGTTATTTGATTAAGGGCACCAGAGAAGGATTGGCAACTCCTACTTCTTTTCTTCTTGTCCATCTTTCCTCTTGTCCTCTCACAGACCTTTCATGGCATCCTACCAAACATGTTACTGCAAGTTTCCATGAGCCCCCAGGAATCTGATATCATTAAAGCTAAAGTTGAAAGTTCCCTAACAAAACCTACTCAAATATTTTCAGCCCTTCTTTGCCCTCACTCAATGAGAACCTGGATCACGGCACTATAAAGAAAAAAAAACTTTGAGATACTATTAAACTTCCTGTGAAATAATTACTAGACATGTCATAAGTAATTAGGGATTAGAGAAAGATACAGAGCATTTATCTGCATGGTCATCCCAACTCTAAAGCATTTTCTCATGTTCTTGGAAATTGTCTATAAACTGAGCCCAGGAATCCCTAAGGGATACATGGGAGGACTCAACTATTATGTCAGGGAAGAAACTCAAATCAGGTCCTCTCTTCGGAAAAGATTAGTAATTCTGGTTGTCTGTGGTGTTTTTGTATTTTTAAAGTGGACCATATTTCATAGATAATGATTGCTGAAATGGTTAACTGTGTTTTTTCATGGTCACAAAACACTGCTACTTCTAAAAGTTACAAGAAAATTTGGTTGAAGGGACAAGTATCTTGAAAATGGAACAGACATTCTTCTGGCCCAATGGAAGCCTCAGGCAGTGTCTTGGACTGACAGTGTGAATTAAAGTAAAAAGTTCTGCCAACAGGTAACATCTTTAAAATCTTCTGCCTTTTCTCCTTCAACACTCAGTCCTTTACTGGGCCCTTGTTAAGCTCCTCATGCCTTTACCAATACAACTACATTTACTGTTAAAATCCAAATAACATTCTTCCTCCTTAGAACTGTCCATCCAGCTTCAGTGCTGAGCAAAAAGTAGAATTTGAAATAAATAAAAGTAGTAAGCTATCATTATATCAAGTCCCTTTAAGACAATTCAGCCACCTATTGTGCATTTGGCATTGTGGTAAGTGTGCAAGAGGATACAGGCTAGGTAACAATGTCCCTGCCCTAAAAGAAGCACCTTCTTGTGTCACATGGCTACAAGAATATTTCCTGCATGAGTCATTTTCCAACATCTGATAAGGAGTCAGTGCCTCAGACCATAAGCTCCTCCTCCCTTACACTACTATGAGCTCCTTGAGAGCACACTGTTTTTTGCCTGTCTTTATAACCCCAGCACTTAGTACAATACGTAGCACATAACAGACCCTTTAAAAAATGCTAATTGACTGATTGGACGAGTCATCAATCAGTAAATATTTAGAGTACTACTGAAGTGTCCACTGAGAGCCACTGAAGGATGAAAATGGAAGTTGCTCTCTATTTAAGTTTACTTGACAATGACATTTTGGAAAGTATGTCTTTTTTTGCATTGAAAAGCTGCCTGTCATCACTATTGCCATTCTCACCATCAGCATCAGCACCAATATCTTCATTCATCATCATAATCATCAAATAATAGTCAATAGCTGCCCCCAGAGTGACTGAGGTTGTGCCACACACTTGTCTGCAAAGTTAAATAGATACAGCCCATGCCCTTTTAAGAGTTTATGATACCTAACAGACAGTAGGAATGTCACAAATATCGGCAGACAAATGGTATGCGTGGTTGAGAAAAGGCACTGGTCAGTAATAGACTGGGGATTAAACAAAGCTAGGAAAAGTAAGCATCTGTAGGACTATAGGCTCATAAATTTTGAGTAGGAAGGGAAATTTGAGGGCATCAAGTCCAATCCTCTCATTTTACAGATGAGGAAACTGAGGTCTCAGAGAAGTTAAGTAACATGTGATGAGTCATGCAGCTCAAAAGTGTGAAGATTTCCTGAGCGTTCACCTCCAGTTTTCATCTTTAGAATATTACAAACTTAGATACACTTGAGAAGTTACCATTTACCATTTAATTTCACCTCCCAATAGTGCCATCGGAAGTTATGAGAGCAATTTTCCTTAACATAGGAATTGATATGATTGTAATGTTCAGCTTAATTTTTCAGTAATTGTTGCTGGCACCAAGAGAGGGATCCTTAGCTGTTACATGCAAGTATGAAATATTGGAATTTCTATCCCAATAAATCTCCACATTTTTCCTGGCATTCTCGCTGCCTCTTCAGAAAGAATGTAGTACCTTTGATCCTCTAAGACACAACTATTTATCAGCTGAATGAAAAAGCAGTTTCTTGTATGAAACATTTGTGAATGGGCATGGAAAGTCATGGGACCCATTGACCCAACTCTGAAATTGCTGAGAAGTAGAGAAACATTGGTCAGGACACCAGAGGATTCCAGTCTTGACTCTGCCAGTAACTAGCTCTGTGACCTTGTACAAGTCATTCCCCTTCTCTAGACCTCAGTTTTTCCATCTGTAAAATGATGAGATTGGACTATATGACTTGAGGATCCTAAAATGCAGGAAGGTTGAATGGTCACTTGAAAAGTGAGGAAGGATTTCCTTGACCTAAAGTCATGAGATAGGGATGACTCCTCTGCAGAATATGATAATTATGCCCTTATCTTGATTTTTTTTAATTCTGAAGAATCCAGGGTTGAATTTTTTTTTCAAGTTAGCCATTCAGCTGATCACCTCCACTATGCCTCTCTTAAAAAAAAATCTTCCCAAATATAATATTGATGGAAATGTTCTTAACCTAACTAGAACAAATTCTAAAGGAAAGGTAGAATGATGTTGGGCAGCTAGGTGGCACAGTGGCTAGAGTGCTGGGCCTGGAGTCAGGAAGACTCACCTTAGACACTTACTAGGTGTGTGACCCTGGGCAAGTCACTTAACCCGGCATGTCTTACTTTCCTCCTCTGTAAAATAAGCTGGAGATGAAAATGGCAAACCACTCCATTATCTTTGCCAAGAAAACCCCAACATGACTAAAACGATCAAACAACAAAAACAACAACAGAATGATGTTATTCTCTTTCCTGTAGGGTGAGGCCTTTGATTCATGCATAACCTCTCCACACTGAGACCTTCTCTTGCCAAACAATCCACAAACCTGCTTTGGTTCCACAGTACAATATTCTCTTCCAAAATAAACATCGAAATAAGTCCCTAATTTATATTTAGCCATCCAGTATCTGATTATTTTATTGTGGCTGATTACTTAAGATATTTTACTCAGTGGACTTCCTATAAAAAGCAGCAAAAATAATTTGCCATTGCAGAGACATCCAGCTTGAGTTCTTAGGTCTTTTTATTGGTCTTATTTGGCCTGGCAAAATGTAAAAGAACTACAGGAAGCAGACACTAAGAGTAGCTGTAGATTGTCCACTCTCTAGAGCTGCTTGGAGACAACGTGGTGCTGAGAGATGAATCTTTGTTCCATTCTAAATTTCATCCCTTTACTTAATTAGCAATGACATCGATACTTTCACCACGTTCACCTCCTGCCACCCTGCTCTTCACCTTATGGCTCATTTTTCATCCTGACCCCTTGTACAGCTTGCCCCATAGTCAGGCTTGGCTGCATGGAGGCAAGAGATGATGGAACCTGGCCAGTCTACTCCTGGGAAGATTAATTTCAGCAACAGGAAAGGAAGGGCCTGGCTTATAGCTTCTCTTTTACTTGGCAGAGTAAGGTTAGAGTCACTGAAGTCCATTTGAAATAGCCAGAAAGAGAGTTACCTCTATCCATACCTGAAACTGTTCTCCTGGGAATCTCCAAGAATAGAAAACACAATGGACAAGAGGAGGATCTATTCTCAATTTTGCCATAGATGCCTGGAATATGCTCTCAAGTCATCTCTGACTTTCTCCATCTGGGGAGAATAATTAATGCTTCATAGAAATATTGTGAGACAAATGAATTAGTATGAAAGCAATGAGTCTTTCAGAAGAAAGGTGCTATTTAAATTGAAAGTATTTTAGACTAGTATTTCTCTACTCTCGCCTGTGAATTGGCCTAGAATCTATTAAGAGCCTGTTTATTCAATAATCCATGAAAAATAATAATCATCAAGGGTCATCTCATGATCTTCTGGCTACTTGGAAGGGAGAGAAGGATACCTCACTCTCTAGGCAGCTAGGTGGTGCAGTGGCTGGGCGGGGAGGGGGCCTGGAATCAGGAAGAACTAAATTTAAAGCTGACTTCAGACACTACCCTTATGACCTTGGCTAAGTCATTTAACCTCTATCTGCCTTAGCTTCATCAACTATAAAATGATGACTATAATAGCACCTACCTCCTAGGACTGGAGTGAGAACTAAATGAGATTATATTTGTAAAATACTTAGCACAGTTCCTGGCACACAGTAAGAACTAAATAAATGCTTATTCCCCCTTTCCCTCCCAGTTCTTCACTTAGATTTAACAAGAGAAATTAGACTAGACTCAGGAGGTGGCTTTCTTTTGTTATAAGGGTTAGACTTCCTTGTTTCAAAAAAGATTTATTCCCTCCCCTCCTCTAAAAGGTAAAGCATCACCAAACTGGTTCTCAGAATTGTAATGTAGCTCAGAATGTAGATTTTACTTCTAACCCTCAGGAGGTGGGAGAAGAGCAGGCTAAAGAGATTTTAATAAGCAAAATTAAACATGTCTTGAATTCATCAGAAGTAACAGGTAAGATCAAAGCATATACAAGGCCTTCCCCTGAATTCATTTTGATCATCTCTTTTCTGCCTGTAAGTGCTCTCTCATGTTCCCCCTTTGACCCTTCTTTATCAGCCACATGAAAGGCCATAGGGGTCTATCATAAGTACCAACTGGGCATCACATTCCAGTCTATTTCCATAAATATTTGTGTTTGAATTTAGGGTCACTGTTAAGAATTATATTCTTTATTTATAAAAGTGGTTTCTGTGAATTTGTATTTTTGTACCAAGGTAGAAATTCTACCCTGAAATTCATATGAATGCAGGTCCTCATAAATGTTCCTCTCTTTTTCTAGGGCAAAATCATCTCCATTTATTCAGTGGGGTGCAGCCGGCTGAGTATTCTGTTATGTACTACTTAAGATGCCTGAGAAAAAATGGCTGGGAAGGGAAGGAATCCATCACAGCTCTGAATCCCATCCTGGAGCGGTATGAGCATCTTCTTATGACTGGGACATTCAATCTTGATGACCTTCCTCGGCCCTGAGCTTTCAGACTCAAGTAAAAAAGCCGACATGCTCATCCAGAAGAGGGCAAAGCGGAAAGCTGGAGAGCAGGAGCCAAGTCATTCTTCCGAGCCAAGCCAAACTAGCAACTGAGTATGGAACTCCAGCTGGTCTGGGTTGATGTCAACACAAGCCTGAGGCACAAGCATGGGGGGAAAGAGATCTCAATTCTCATCTTGGCTTTGCTACCCACTAATCATGTCACCTAGGGCAAGTTGTCTTCCCTCTGTGTCTCATTTGTTTGCCTACTAGAAATGGTGGCTGGCAGTATCTTTGTATATATTGTATGTATAGATATAAATACGATAATGCTGAGTCCCTCTGCTTGATTGTAATCTCTATGAGGGCTGGGACTCATTGGCTTTTGCCTTTGTATGCTAGAACAATATCTGGCATATAGTAACCATTCAATAAATGCTAGTTGATTGATCTTTGGCCCAAGGACTATTGTAACGGAAAACATATGCCAGGTTAAATTATATTGTCCCCTTCACATAAAGGCAATATGGTAAAATAGATAGGATGCTAGCCTTAGACCTGGGTTCAAATCTTGCCTCTGACACTTATTAGCCCTTAACCTCTCTCTATCTCATATGACTCACTAGGACTTAGCATAGATGGGTTGAGGATCTGCCTGAGTTCCCCAATGACACTTCCTTTGCTACATGGTATTGTAGCATTGTAGCATCCCCACATTGGTTTCTCAAGTCTCCTAAATATAGAAAAGGAAACATAAATATCTTTCCCCTCTTTTCCAAATTTCTCCCTGGGAGTCTGCCATTCTGGGTAGCTAGGAGGTGCAGTGGATAGAGCACCTGGCCTACAGACAGGAAGACCTGAGTTCAAATACAGCTTCAGACATTTACTGGCTGTGTGATCTTGGGCAAGTCACTCAACCTTGTTTGCCTCAGTTTCCTCATCTGTAAAATGAGCTGGAGAAGGAAATGGAAGGTCACCCCCGTATCTTTGCCAAGAAAACCCCAAAATGGATTCACGAGAGTTAGAGATGACTGATACAATCAAACAACAACAGTCTTCTATTACCTGTTCAGTGGTAACTGAACTTCTAAAGGCATATCTAACTAATGGTTGAAGAAGGTAGCATTTTTTTGGCACTTCAAATAATAAACCCAAGCAATGTTCATGCATATGTATCATCCAGGAAGCATTTTTGTTACTCCTGCAAATTTGAGGGTGATAAGAGAGTCAGGTTTCCGTCTCATGGAATTTTGGCAAATAATAGCAGTGAACTTTAACAAAGACGACATGGAAGACACCAATCTATAGCCATGCTCATGTGCTGAACAAGAAGCCCACTAAAAGTCCTACGTCTTTTTCAGATTACCCGTCCCCTAGAATATCACTATGGGGCAACTAGGTGGCATAGTGGACAGAGTGACAGGTCAGGAGTCAGGAAGACCTGAGTTCAAATCCAGCCTCAGACACTTAACTAGCTGTGTGACCCTGGGCAAGTGACTTAACTCTATTTGTCTCAGTTTCCTCATCTGTAAAATGAGCTGAAGAAGGAAAGGGCAAACCACTCTGGTATCTTTGCTGAGAAAACCCCAAATGGGGTCATGAAGAGTTGATCAGGCCTGAAAAATGACTGAAGAACAAAAGGATAGCACTCTCATCAGGTATGTATCCAATTGATTGGTGGGTTTTTTGTTTGCTTGTTTATTTTTTCATCCAAGTGTCAGTATTAGTTGTATTACACTACTGACTCCTTACAACAGCCCTGTGAGATATGTAGGGCACACATTATTATCCCCGCTTTACAGATGAGAAAACTAAGGAGCAGAGAAGTAAAATGATTTATCCTGAATCACACAGCTTGTAAAGATCATAGCTGGGACTCAAATCTGGGTCTTCCAACTACAAGTCTAGAGTTCTTTTCCTACTATTTGGCTAAATTATTAGGAAGTTAATTAAGGAGCCTAATCACCTCCTCCCTAACAGTTTTAGGAGTCCTCATATCACTTCTGAATGGTCGCCAGTTCCCTCTGAAATTCTGATCAGCCAGGGACTGCTTACAGGCTCTTACTGCTGCCACAGAGCAACCACAACTTTACTCATGTGCACAGCAAAATTTCTTTGAGAAGTAAAGGAATGAGGGGAGCAAACATTGTGACTTATAAGCATAAAAGGCTACATTTAAAGCAATGATTCATCTCATTTGCATAGGCCGATGATCTTTCTCCAGAATTTCCCCTTTTAATTCACTTTCCTTTTTACAATCTCCCAACGCATTCCATTACCAAAAACAAAATTAATTTAATGTAAAATCAAGCATTTTGATTGATTTTTCATGTACCTCTACAATTCACTTGTCACAGGTTCTAAGCCAACATTGTTCCTTTCAGGAGCACCACGTGACACATTTATACCAGCCATCACCAGCCCGTAAGGCTCTTCCTTCTCAAAGCTGCCTCCCAAAATCCTAATCTTCCTTTAGGGCCTAGCTTAGGTTCCATCTCATCAGTGATTATGCCTGATCTTCCTCCCCCCTCCAGGTAATTAGTGTTCTTTTACTCTTAATTACCTTATACTCATTTTGTCTGTGCACAGGGTCATCTCTGCTTCTACAGAGTGGAAACTCCATGAGGGCAAGCATTGTTTCAATTTTGTCTTTGTACCTTCAGCGTCTAGTCTAGTGTCTTGAATATAGTCTATACTTAATAAATGTGTGTTGAATGCAATGGAAAAAATTAAATTCAAACACTATAATTATAATTCACAACCTTAACCCCAAAACAGACATATAAGAATGTACTTTCCTCCCTTATTTGTAGAGATGTGAGACTATTGCTATAAAATATTGCACATAATGATTAACCTAATGTGTCGCCTAATTTTCTGAATTTTTTTCCCTCTTTTTTTTATTCTTTGACATGAGATGGTTCTGGATGGGGAAAAGCAAAGGATGTTTTAGGAAATGAAAGTAGTATAAAAAACTATATTAATAATTTTTAAATTAAATGATGTTTTGAATGAACATTAAAATTCCGTACTTAGAAACAGCCTTCTTTGAGAAAGGAATTGGTAAGACTTCATTAGGAAAAAAATGTTCATCTATCAAATCACGGTGGATCAGATTTTAAATTGATGCAGTTTGAAACTTCTCTGGGTGAATGGATCACGCCTCCAGCTCAAACTGCCCCTATCCTTCCAAACCATTCACAGCTGGTAAACTGGTAAATTAAATTCACTCTCAGCATCTCCTGGAGACCTAGGACCAATTCTGCTGTTCAGAATGAATAGTTAACTCCATATTCAAATGATCCCACATGGGATAAATTCCTCTTTGTTTTTTTTTTAACTTAGAGAATTTAATTTGGGGTTTTATCAAGAAATTCTGCTACTTAGGCACCATATCGGATTAATGCACCATTGTATCCTTCAAATTAAATTAATTTGGTGCAGAATAGCTCAGTTGAGTGTGAATGGCAGGTTCCTGAGTTCAGCTAATCTGTCTTTAAGAAATCCTAAATGAAAAGAATAAAAACATAAGACTGGAATCATTGCATATTTTCTCTCTTTTAGAGTGGTTTTCCATTTTCTATTATCACAGTACATTAATTAGCAAAACTGTAGCCCATAAGCTGGATAATTTCAATTCTTTATACCTGCAAATGCACTGACTAGACCATCATATTTCTTATTTTTTTTCCTTTTTTCCACTTTAACATCTTAAAGAGAGAAAACAATATTCAAGTAAAATTAAAGAGGTTTGGGGAAAGAAATTGACCTCTCTGGGTTTTATTTTCCTCATCTGTAGGATGAAGGGATTCAGTTAGAGGTTATCTAAAGTTCCTTCCAGCTCAAATAGTCTATGAATCTATGAAAACATCCTGACAGATCCACATGTAGTTACTTTTCGCCTCCAGTGCAGATCCCCCTAATATTCTAAGGGTTGTGTCATGTATTTCCCCTTTTGACTATTAGCTATTTTCCTTTTTATAAAACATGTAAAATATACTGTCTTTTATTAGATCTGATGAGCCTATTACGTACGAGGTACTGTGGCAGGCAGGGGAACTAAAGCAAACAGGAGCCCTTGACCTCAAGAAGCTTGCCTCCTACTGAGGATTCATAAGGAAATATAAGGTAATTTGAGGGAGGAAAGAGGAACAATGATTGGGAGAAAAAGGAAAGAATTCCTGTGGGAGGTGGTAAATGAAAGGAGTCTTGAAGAAATTCTAAGGATTCCAAAAAGTGGAGTTAAGGAAGGAAGATCTCCTGTACAAACGTTCAGAGGTGGGATATACAGTAGAATGCCAAATTCAGGGAACAGCAAGTAAGTCAATTTAGCTAGAATGTTGATTGAATGCATGAAAGAGAATCTGGAAAGGTTGGCTTTTACATGACAAGCACATGATGGCCTGCTCGTTAGATAAAAGAGGGATTGGCAGAGTCTCAGGTCCAAATGGCTATGCTTGAGGAAAATTATTTCATTTACTGGGTAGAGAATGTATTGGAGAGAAAGAGATTGGAGGTTGGGAAACCAATTAATAGTGTATTATAATAGTCCAAGGTGATGAGAGCCTGAACTAGGGCAATGACCTTGCTCATGGAGAAAAAGGGGATGAATTGGATAGATGTGATACAGGTCAAATTGACAAGACTTTGTGACTGATTAGATAGGAGAGGATTAGGGAGAAGAATAATTGAAGATGACTCCAAGGTGTGAACCTAGGTGACTAGAAGGATGTTAATACCTTCAACAACAACAGGGAAGTTTGGAGAGTGAGTAAGATGTAGAATGTGTAGAGTTCGAAGTATTGCTGGAACAATCCAGGTGCAAATATCCAACAAGCAGTTAAAAATGAAAAACTGGAAGTCAGGAAAAATATTAGGCTGGATATATCAATCTGGGAGGCATTGGCTAGAGATGACTTTGAACCTATGTAGTTGATGAAATCACCAATAGACTGTAAAGAAACAGTAGAGAACCCAAGACAGAGATCTGAGGAATGTCCACAGCTAGGATGGGAAATAGAAAGTATTTTAGCAAAGGAGACTAAGAAGAGATAGGAAGAAAACCAGGAAAGGCAGTGTCATGAAAACTAAGGGGAAGAAAAAGGCTGAAGAGAGATGGTCAAAATTGTCAAAAGCTAAAGAAGAGTCAAGAAGGATAAGGAATGAAAAAAGGCTACTAGATTCGTGAGTCTGGATATGGTTGGTAACCTTAGAGATAATGGTTTCTATCAGAAAGCCAGAGGTAAATGGGTTTAGAAAGGAGAGGAGGTGGGAATAGTAAGTTTAGATGACTTTTTCTACGAGTTTGGCAGCGAAAAAAAAAAGATGTACAATGTCACCTTGAGGGTGATTGTAGCAGACACCTCCTTAACCATCTCTCATCTTCTTCCTGCCCTCCCCCCATCGATACTAGTGATAATTTTACATATTCTTTCTTTCCCAATATTCATAGACAATACTGGAAGAAATTAACAAGAATTTTGTAAAAATCTATCAGAATATATTCTCAGAAGGGCTGTTGTAGCACAAAATGCACCAACACTTAGATTCTAACTTTCACAGGATTTGAAGTTCATGGAAAAACAGCTACCGTCAAGTAATCGTTCAGCTCATCATGAGCAATGACTTATTGAGTAAGATATGTGCTCATTAACCTTAAAACTCAACCGATAAGAATAGCTCACATCTACATCACATTTTAAAGTCTGCAAAGAAGCACCTTTCCTGCACACAGCTTTGTAAGAGGAAAAGCAAGTAGTAATTGAATCAACCCTGTGATTTCATTGACAATGATCAATCAATAAATATTTGTTAAAGGCACTCACTACATTCCCGGCATTGTGCTAAGAACAAAGAAAAGCAAAAGACCAGTAAGCTCCTGGTCTCAAGAATGGCATGTAAACAATAACATACAAACAAATGATATACAAAATAAATTGGAGGTAATCAACATAAAGAAAGCATTAGCATCAAGAGGAGTTGGGAAAGGCTTCTTATACAAGGTAAAATTTTAGGTGGGACCTGAAGGAAGCCAAAAGGCGAAGATGAAAAGGGAGGGAAAAAATCCAGACATGGATTTGCTTGGTAAGGAAAAGGCCCACCTCTTCATGTGAGATGGGATGAAGGAAGAGATGATTGCAAATGACATCTGAATGGCATGAGATAAGGAGGAGGAAGAAGAGGGGGTTCTGCATATATTGCCATTTTTTTCAGTGAAATGTGGAGCAAGGTTCTCAACTGAAAGGGGAAGGGGAAGGGGAACCATTGAAGGTTTGAGGAAAAGATGACAAGGTTTGGAAAAATTATTGTGGTGAGTGGGATAGCAAGTCAATTAGGAAGGCACAAAAGGATTGCCTTGTTGCAACAGTAGCCAGTTGGGATTATTTAACATAAATTTAGAGAGGATCTAGTAAGATGTTTCATGATTTTTTTCTTGTTCTATAACTTAATGTCTTAGAGAGCTGCTTAGGATATACAGAGGTCAAATAACTTGCCCTGGGTCACACAGCCAGTAAGAGTCAGAGGTATGACTTGAACCTAGGTCTTCTACCTCAAAAGCCAAATCTCTATCCATTATGCCCTCCTGCCTCTTCACAAGTGTTATTCATCCCCATTATATAGATAAGGAAACTGAGGCCCAAAGTGATTGCAATTTTCTCAGAATCACACAGATAGTATCAGAGGCAGAATTCAAACCCAGATCTCTTGATGTCTAGTCCATTGTTCTTTCTACGCTCTATGCTGCACATTGATGGTATGAGGTTTTGTAGTGTAGTCTCAGACAATGACAGGAAAGGATTGGTAAGAATTTATACGTTTGTTGGCGAAAGTCCTGTCCACAGCCTTCAAGAGAGAATGAAATGGATCACGTGTCTAGCTCCTACTCTGCTGCTTCTCCAGTAAAACCTTCCTTCCTTGAGGATCCATGATGGGATAAAGGCTATCTTGGGTTCTTAAGGCCCCAATGGAGCACACGTTCCCACAGATCCTATGTAACCAGAAAGGCTTCAAGTGTGGGCCACCAGCATATTGTATGGCCGTAATCCAATGACTAGCATAGCTAATTCTGATAGAATCTCTTGAATTCCATCAAAAAATAGATGGCCACGAACTAAAAAAAATCTCCCACTAAAGTAGTTCCTAAAATCATCTACTGATTTGTAGAAGGCTTACACCTACGTCACTAGAGGGTCTACTTATCCTAATGAAATCATGGTTCTTCGAAGTTGAAACAAAATGCTCCTATGAGAAACAAAGTCCCATTTTTCACAGTTAATTCATAACTTCATTATAATTGAGGCATGGGGATTCCAGCTTAATGGCATATTATTATGAACAGAGTTTACTGTGTATACCATGCATGATCATGAATTTTTAAAGAATTAAATCATAGCTAGTCCCAACTTACCAATAGTCTATGTTCCTAATCTATAAATGGTGGTCGTTTCACAAGCCAATTCAGAAAAATTCATAAAAGCCTACTTAATCCATGATGTCAAGTCAATACACCAACATACATCTATTGTTGTAGCTGTTCAGTCATTTCAGTCGTGTCTGACTCTTCATGGCCCCATTTGGAGTTTTCTGGCAGAAATACTGGAGTGGTTTGCCATTTCCTTCTCCAGCTCATTTTACAGATGAGGAAACCAAGGCAAACAGGGTTAAACAACTCGCCCAGGATCACATAGCTTGTTAATGTCTGAGATCAGATTGAACTCAGGTCTTCCTGATCACAGACCCAGCAGTCTACCCACTGCACCACCTAGCTACCCCTAATGCATTTATTAGATACTTACTATGTGCCCACCACCACACTAAGCACTAGAGACACAAAAAGGGGGAAACGGTAGTAGCTGGACTTAACGGGGAAGATAACATGCAAACAATTATGTACAAAGAAGTCATATACAGGATAAATTGGCAACAACCTCAGAGGGAAGGCACTAACGTTAAGGGACTTTAACAGAGAATCGAAGCCAGAAGGCAGAGGTGAGGAGGGAGGAAGTTTCAGGCATGGGAACAGCCAGTGCAAACGTACAGAGTCAGGAGATAGAGTATCAAGTGTAAGGGACAGCAAGGCTATCAATGTCACTGGATGGCAGAGTACATGGAAGGGAGTAAAGTCTTCCAGTAAAGAAAGTTGGAAAGGTAGGCAAGGACTGGGTTATGAAGGCCTTTGAATGCCAAGAGAGAATATTATATTTGATCTTGAAAGTAGTAGGGCACCAGTTTAATGAATAAGAGAGTGAAATGATCAGATCTGCACTTTAGGAAGATCAATTTGACAGCTTAGTAGAGGACAGGCAGGGAGACCGACCAGAATTCTACTGCAACAGTCCAAGAGTGAAGAAATGAGGGCCTAAGCCAGAGCGATGCCAGTATCAGAGGAAATAAGGCAATGCAGACAAAAGTTAATATAAAGGTAGACACTACAGGGCTTGGTAATTGTTTGTATTTAACAGCAGGAACATGAGTTCTGGGTCCTCTGAACTGACAGCCATAGGATCAAGTTTTAGAATTGTAAGGACTTTGAGGCCATCTAGTTGAACCGTCTAATTTTGAGGACACTGAAGCCCAAAGAAGTTAAAATGATTTGTTTAAGATCATCTAAGCAGTAGGTTTCAAAGTCAGGATTCGAACCTAGGTTCCTCTTACCGCAAACCCACCTTTCTTTCCTCTGGACCATTCAGACGAGTTTTCCCTACCCTTCACTATTCCCTACATTCCAATATTAAATACATTCTGGGTCCTCCATTTCCCAGCTCAACCACCCATCCCTTTAGTGTGGATGATTTTAGCTAGATGTTAGAAGGACAATAATTTGAGTAGACTAATTTAGCCCTCAATTTACTTACCTTTTTAAAGATGGTGCTGGTTAACTAAAATGAAGCCCAGCCCACTTTCCACTAACCAGCCAGCCCTGCCTGGGAATCTATCTCTAGGATTGGACTCTTTAAATATGTCTAACTTTTATAGTTTCTTTTCTTCCTTTACTTCTGAATCCACCCCTTCTCCTATGGCTCTCATGGCAGCAAGAACTCTAGCATTGGATGGTGGTAGTAGGAGAATAACCATTTGCAAGTCATAGATGGCTTGTTCAATAAAATACAGCTAGCTCTAAAATGATATTGAGTGGAATTGAAGCTTTCCTTGATGATTCAGGACTCTGCACATCAGGACTTCGTCATGCCTGAGGGTCATCAATATGAATATCAACTACCACGACCTAGAACTAGCAAAAAAAATCTGTTTAAGTTTTCAATTGTTTCAGATTCTACATAAATGGGAGTTAATACCGCTAATTTTATTGGCTGTGTTGCTATGGATGTTGTAATCAGATTTGATGTCAATTAGTATTTGATAAAAAGAACAGAAATATTTTGAAATTCTTAAGGCAAGAGAATTATATTACACTATCATTTACTACAGAAAGATAGGGAATCATCTTTTGGCCAATATCTTAGGGAGAAGAGAGGTACTATCCATAAGGAATCAGTTTAATCCTAAAGAAAAAACAAAGGAATGGATTAAGTGACTTTTGGAGACCCTTTCCTACAAAATGATTTCTTGATTCCAAATACTTTTAATAGAGAAATTTTTGCCAATCTTATTCTCAGCAGGTTCCTTAGGGGCACAAATAGAAACAATTTTTGAAAGATAAGGCATCCTCACCCGGAGCCCTATTACTCCTGTTGCAACTTCTGCCTGCCAGGATGATCTGAGTGTAGCTCTAGGCTCATTTGGCCTCTCTCAGCCTCAATGTCCTCATCTGAAAACGGGCATAATAATAGCACCTATTTCACAGTGCTGTTGTGAAGATCCTTTATGTAAAGGGCTTTGTAAACCTTCAAATACTATATAAATGTTAGGTAGTAGGCATGTTTTCCTTTTTCCACCAAGTTTTAAAGTTATACTGAGAAATGCCATTGCTCTGAAACTTATGATTATGACCCTGGGAAAAGCTATGCTTTATTTCCCTCATCTTTAAAAGGGCTAATACTTGACCTGTTACTTCACAAAGTTCTTATAGGAAAAGTGCTTTCTAAGCCCGAAAGCACCGTAGAAATATGTGCTATTGTTAACAATGAGAATGCCCAAAATTGTTCTTTTAAAAGCTAACACTAAAGATTTTTCCTTAGTGTCCTTGCTGTTTTCTCTCCAGTAGTAAGAGCCCATTGAGAAAGAGAAAAGAATGTTGCACTCAGGAGATGAGCAAAAATCATGATAGTTCCTTCCCCGCCGCCCCGCCCCCCAGTCTTTTGACTTTTCAGATATAATTCGTTCTCCTGAAAGAGAATCCAGCCTCTGAATCTGGTATCCAATTCTAATGGAAAAAAATTGGGGGAAAAATCTTTCTTTATATTTGTTCCAGAGACTTCTGGTTGTTTCACGATTGCTGCCTTGCTAAGTGACACATTGTCACCATGACATAGACAGCAGATGTATGATTTAAGATGATTGCGCCAGGCCATTTTTCTCTAGAGGGAAATACTTGAAGAGGGAGAAGAGACATAGAAACAGAAATAGTTAAAATCCCTATGTAACTTAGAATTGTCATCCCCAAATCCCTTTGCTGCTTTCATAGCCAGACTTCAAACATTAAGTCTACTCACGCTGCTCTTCCCATTCACGAGCCTCTTTTTCACTGGCTTGGCTCTGCTGCTGGGCTTGCTTCAAGGTCCAGTATAACTCTTTGGCTCTGCGCTCTTCCTGAAGGAGAATCTGCATTTCTCCCCTTTTCCTCTCCTCTTCTTCTTTTCTCTACAATGGGATATTGAGAAGGATGTCACATACTTTACTAGGGAGAGGAAAAGGGGATCTGTGGGAAGGGGAGGAGGGTAAAGCCTCCATAACGTGAGCTCTGAGGGCCAAGGCATTTTGTCAAAACACCTGCATAACTGTCCAGGCAAACCTACTTTCAGCCGTGTCTGTGCTCCCACTGGCCACAAATCAGCAATGTTCCCAGAAACAAATTCAGCCTGACGAGCTATTCGGCCAGGAAGCCTTGTGGAAAGAATATGATTTGTATCCATGAACATCTCCCCATTACTAAGTTGTTCCAGTACAAAATGCTAACAGAAGCAAAACAACAGACTTATTTCCTTTTCAGTGGCCCTAACAAGATTTGATTTAGTTAATAATTTTTTTTAGAATGTAGACTATCTTCCAATTCAAAGATACATTTTCCTTTTTTTTAAAGATACATTTTCTAAACAACTTAAAAAGGATCCAAGCAATCTAGGCAAGTCAAGCGCTACTCTCTTTGGAAGTCACATACCCACCACATCCCTTTCAGTAAGTTATGACAATCTAATTCTGTGCAGCCTTTTCACCAACAGTGACTTCACTGCTTCAGACTGTATGCAGGTATCCCTGCCCACAACAGCCTATGTAAAATTGCCTTATTTAACAGTAAGCAAAAGAATGGGGCTTTTGTTCACTAACTTTCTTTAATCACCAAGAGGGAGATTACATCACAGAAGCCCAGAAGGCCTGGAGAAAACCTATGAGGGGATGCTCTCATACTTTAGAAACACCTCCAAACATAAGTCTTTCCAATCCAATAGAAAATACACCAAGGCCTTTGTTGATTTACAGCGTGTCCATAACAGAGGCAAACTCTAACACAAGGTGAAGGCTATGGTCTGGATCCTAATCTCTCTTCTTCAGACACAAGCAACTTCTGGATAAAGATTAAAAACCCTTCAAGCAGCATTTGAAAATAATGTCTCAACAACAGGTAAGTTACATTAGTATTTCAGTTAAAGCAGTATTGTATCTACATTAATGCCCCATTAGGCTGCTCCCAGTAATGCTCCGATAATGAATCCATGATGAGTTATTAGAGATAGATAAATGGTACATGTCACTATTGATACAAAGATACTCTCGCTTATTTTTTTTATGTATCTATGTGGTGAAATAAATTTTGCATTTAAGAGAGAAATATGTAGGAAAGAATATACAGTTTCTGAAGCAAGCACAGTTTAGTACAAATTAAGGAGTTTCTGAAATAAGCACAGGATGCTGGAAAGACCCAAGAGCTTGAAGTCAAAAGAGCTGGATTCTAATACCAGTTCCACTACTTATAACTTGTGTGACCTTAAACAAGTCACTTATCTCTCAGGGCCCCAAGCTCCTCGACGTGATACAGGAGAAATATCGCTAGATGTGGAATCAGAGGATTTGGATTCAAATCCTAGCTTTGTTACCTACCTAACCTTGGTCAAGTCACCTAACCTTTACAGCCCTCATCAGTAAAGAGAAAGGGTTGGACTTAATGCCCTCTGAGGTCCCTCCCAATTTTAGAACTATTACTAGATGAGCTCTAAGGTCGCTTCCAGCTCTAACATTCCTTAATTCTGATTATCTACCTCTCTCCACTTAAAAATAGCTATTTAGATACATTAGGAAATAGTCATGCAAGGCCCAGCTCAAGTCTCAGCTCTTCCATAAAACCTTGTCTGACCACCCTGACCCTCACTGAGCACTCCATTAAATTCAATAAGCATTTACTTAATGACTGCTAAAGGCAGAGCACCGTGGTAGGAATAAGGCATGCAAAGACAAGAAATCCTTCCTACAAATAGCTTACATTCAAACAAGGGGGAAAGTGAGTGACTTTAAAAATCATGGATGAGGGTGTTAGGGGACATTATCTTGTGAGATCCACAATAAGGCTGTAAGGCAGGTACCTATGATGTCCATTTTACAGATGAGGAAACCAGTCTAGAGAGCTAAAGTAATTTGCCTATGGTCACAGAATATAAGTAACAGAGAGGGGATTTGAACTCAGTTCTTTCTGACTTTGAATTCAGAACACTATCCATTACACCATGCTTTCTCACTCCCTCCCCTTCAACATATTGCTTATTTATATAACTCAATAGGCACTTGCTTACGCACTGCTTTGTGATATCTATTGTACTACGGTCTCATTTCAAAGATGCGTTCTTATTCAACATTGTGTGTGGGCTTGCATTTGTGTGTCTAATTCCTCCATAAAGATCATAACCTCCTGTCCCCTGAAGTGCCTTATACCCCACTGAGACACAGAAACTGCTTAATAAATATTTATAGAATTAATTGTTAATTTAATTAACGCAAAAGTAAAAGTTTCAACCACCAATTTCCTCAGGTTTCTGGTGGACACATGATTCAGATATGAGCAGTTCCAAATAGACTAGTCTGACCCTATACAGGAATGTGAACTTAGGAAAAGACATGGGAAAGAAGGTGTGAAAGTACCTTAGGAGCCCACTAAATATTATCCATTGGCATGGAGACATTTCTCAAGATCTCCTCTGTCTCTGGCAACTTTGTTTAATTTTCTTATCTTTTTTCTATAAAAATTCCAGAACCTAAAAGAAGTCATCACAGGAATCTTGGAAAGAAGGAATATGAAAACATTATGCTAGCATGTGTATACCTTATGTGTGCTCCCAACCCACTTTTCTTTGGAAACTGACCATGCCCAGATGAATATTAAAAAAAAAAGATTTTCTTCAATACAGACCTCATAACTTGAACCTTACAGCCTCCAGTTGGCATTCAGAGTCCTTAGCTCTGTTTTAAATTACATCTTTCTGTAATTTGGTGCTGTTCCTTAGAATCCATACACTGGCACAGAACGGAGGGGAGAAGAAGGTGAATTTTGGAGGCAAAGATAGAGGGTGAGGTTGGCGTATTATCCTCTTGGTAATGGAGCTAAGATTTTCAACTGGACATGCCTCTCTTTTTATCAGACCTCCTTGAGAGCCCTTGCATCTCCATATACCTAATAGATCCACTTAGGAAGCCAATATTTCCTCCACGGCTCTCTGCTTCTTAATAATTGGCCTGTTTTGTTGTTAAGTCTAAGAATTATTTTATGTCCTTAATGAGGAAGGACTAGTTACCAAATGGCTCCAAGATGGTTTTCTGAAAGGCTCTTTAGAGTACATAAGGTACAAAAATTATTTTCAGTGAGTATCAATTAATGATGATAAAGTCCTCCCAATGTTTTTGTTCAAGGCTGAGAAAAGATCAAGCCAAGCCTTGATACTACCCCAGTGACCCATCACTAAAGGGAAGGCCTTCACTCAACTTTGGCCCAACACCAAGTACAGTGGCTGAAATTAATTTAGAATGACTCTGGTTATTGCGCCTGTATGCAGTAAAACATCTTGCATTCTGCTTCAAGGGTCAGTAATCATATTGAATGCCTATCATGTGCTCTAAATTGTGCTACCACGAGTAGGAAACCTGCTGCCTCAAGGCTACATGTGGCCCTCTAGGTCCTCAAGTGCAGCCCTTTGACTAAATCCAAACTTCACAAAACAATCCCCTTAACAAAAGAATTTGTTTTGTAAAACTTGGACTCAGTCAAAAGGCTGCACCCAAGGACCTAGAAGGCCACAGGTTCCCCGCCCCTGGACTAGGCTCTAGGAATAGAATAGGGATCTCCAATTCCATTGGTATAAGGAGCTCCCTCTAACAATGCAGGTTAGCACTTTTTCAGCAACTTAGTCTGTTGTCTGCAGAGACACACTGAGCAAACTCTCTACTGTCCAAGCCATTAAAATGTAACTGGGAAATGTTTAACAAAATAAATTAAAATACTATTTTTCTTGTTGTCACTTTTCAGTCATGCCCAACTCTCTGTGACCTCATTTGAGATTTTCTTGGTGAAGATACTGGAGTGGTTTGCCATTTCTTTCTTCAGCTCATTTTACAATGAGGAAACTGAGGCAAACAGGGTTAAGTGACTGGCCCAGGTCACATAGCTAGTAAGTATCTGAGGCCAGATTCGAACTCACGAAGGTGAGTCTTCCTGATCCAGGCCTAGCACTTAATCAACTGAGCCATATAGCTGACACCCTTCTGCCACCCCCCAAAAATTCAGTATAACACAGATAATGTTAATATGTGGTTTTCTAAATGAATATATAGCCCACCAGGATCTGTTTTATTTGAGTTTCACACCTCAACTAGAATACTGAGAGGTTGGGTGACTTGTCCCCCAGCCTTAGAAGCAGTACTTGAACCCAAGTCTTCTTGGCTTTGAGACTGACTGTTCCCTTTACCATGCTGTCTCTGGGGATACAAAAAGAAAAACTAAAAGGTTCCTGACCTCAGAGAGCTTATGTTCTACCAGAAGAAACAAACTATGCATTCATAGCATATAGAGAATATATATGACATAAAATATATAGGAGGTTAATACAAAATAGTTTGAGGGGCCCTAGTACCAGGGGTATCATGGGAGTGGTTGCCCTTAAACTGAGCCTTGAAGGGAACTAGGGATTCTAAGAGGCAGAGGTGAAGAAGGCATGTATGTATTCCAGACATGGGAGACAGACAGTGCAGAAGCATGAAGATCAGAGATGATACATAACATACAACGGGCAGCAAGTGAGCATTTCTGGTTAGTGTGTAGAATGTATTCAGAGGTATCTGTAAGAAGCCTGGAAACTGGAGCCAGACTGAGAAAGACTTTATTTGCCAGGAAAATTTAACCTTCTAAGGACAAGGGCTCTGCCATTTTAATCTTGAATCAGTGTACAGTGCCTGGCTCATAGTGGCTACTTTATTTTTTTATTTTTATTTATTTAGCTTTCAATTTATGGAATAAAATAAGCATTTCTATAACATAGTATAATAAAAAAGATGATTGCACATGGAACTGAGAATCTACTCTATACAACTTGCTATTCCTTTTAAATATATAATAAAGTTATAATAAAGTTTTTTTCTTTTTTTTCTTCCCTTCCTTGTCCTGGAAATGGCTACCATTAGACACAAATGTGTCTGTGTCTGTGTCTGTGTGTGTGTGTATATATATATATACATGTATATGATGCAAAATCATTCTATACATACTTTTAAAAGTCTTAAATTAAATTAATCAGTCTGGTATTTCTCCACTGATGAAGATTGCACCCTTTCCATAACTTGGTAGACCATCATTTTGAGTTGCTATAGCTTAAAAATTCGTCACCCTATGTAGCCAGATAGGTATTGAACCTCTCTGAAATTATTCTCAAGTGATAGAAAAACAGTGAGGACAGGTTCAAACTTTCTAACTTGGTCATATATTCTACAGAATAACATGTAGTCCATAAACCTGGTTTGGGAGATACATACATGTATATATACACATATACACATAAATACATATATATCCTATTTACACATATTTTTATTTTTATATCCTATATATATACATTTATATTTATTTATTATATCTACTTATATAAAAATATAAATCCTATGTATTTTATGCATTTAAAAACATTACTGCTATGATGGGTCCACAGATTTTCCCCATCTACCAAAAGTGTCCATGACAGAAAAAGGTTAAGATCCTCTAATGTAGACTTTGTGCTTTCCTAGTTCAGCTTTAAAGAGCCGAGGATCATATCCATACTTAAGTGAGGCATCAGAGAGGCATTTTAATGGATGCCTTCTGTGTTATACTTTTAAAAAGCAGATTATCTGTTGGAAAAGACTGCGGCAATTTCTCAAGAGCAGGATGGCACTAGTCCCATATTGTTCTTCAGAGCTTTTTCTCCTGAGTCAGAACTAGATATAGTTTCAGTCCTGCTCTCTGGACCAGCTGTGGAATTTGTCCAGTCTGTAGTCTCTCACATTGTTTCCACCTCTCGACCTAGGAATTTGCCTTGGTTTGCAAAAAAGAAAGTACAGAGTCAGAACGTCCAACAAAATCAATTTTGTTGCAGACCTAACAGCTGCCCTTGCTTACCCTTTAGCTCATGATTCTGATCCATGATTCAGATATGATGATTCCACTGATACCTACCCTTAACCCCAGTCTACATCTGATAATGACTTCTTGCTATGTTCTAAGGTTCTTCAAAAGATGATCTGATGACCCATATCAGGGAAGGGTAGTTTTCCCAATCTGATTTTCCTGCATCCAATATGTCTAGAAGAGAAAGATCTAGCAATTCTCACTAGTTGTTCACTTGTGAAATTGTCATCTCCTCCATACTATTCTAAGTATAAAGGGAGCACGTATGGAGTACATACCCAAGTGTCAAATTCTTTAAGGGAATTGCCTCGTCTCATCTTGCATTCTCTCCCTATATTTTCTAGGAACTTATGTATGAATTGGATGTTGATCTGAAATAAAGCTGGAAAGTTATGTTGGACCCAGGCTGCAAAGGGCTTTGAATGCCATGCTAAAGAAAGTGTATTTTACCCTAGAGATAATAGAGAGCCACTGAAGATTCTTGAGCAAGAAAGTGACATATAGAAAGACGGACAGGACTTGTAATTTAGAAAGATTTCTTTAGCAAACATGCAAAGATATCACAACATTTTATTTCTCCCAGCATTCAGCATGTATCATATTCTTCACACAAAAATTTTCCCAGGCCTCAAATGAGACACATCACTCAATGAGACACTTTAAAATGATCTGTTCTCTACCTTTTGGTTTCCTAATGCACGTTGGTGTAGAAGAGCGGGTTCTGTTACAAGAACCTGAAAGACAGACCTTTCTGAGGGGCAGAATCAATGCACTGGGGAGAGGGAAAGACCATGAGCGTGATGCAACATGAGCTTATCACTAAGCTGTGATGGAGGACCAGAAGAAAGGCTAAAAACTTTGTCACCGGGCACAGTCAAAGATGAAGATCATTTCTTTAAGTGAATTGTCATCTTCTAGGTGGATTGGTTGTTGTCAGTGAAGCTAAGTGATGTGGCAAATAGACTGCTGGGCCTGAAGTCAGGAAGATTCTTACCGAGTTCAAATCTGGCCGCAGACAGTTACTAACTGTGTGACCCTAGGCAAGTCACTTAACCTTGTTTTCCTCAGTTTCCTCATCTGTAAAAAATGGGCTGAAGGAAGTGGCAAACCCTTCCAGCATCTCTGCCAAGAAAACCCCAAAAGGGATCATAAAAAGTCAGACACAACTGAAAACAACTGAAAGACAGACTGGATAAAAAGTTTCTTTATTGTGAAAATTCTCTTATTGGGAGAAATTCAATGGGATACCTGAATTATTCAGAGGAGTTCCTCAGGCCTGTTTCTCATATCCTAAGATGGTCAATCTGCTGAAGTACATTTAAAAGATAAAGGTTGAAAAAAAAAGTTTAAAAGATAAAAGATGGTTGCTCTGCTCTGGGCTGAGCTGTCCTTATTAGTGAGTAAGGGTGAATTTACCTATCTAATGGCCCCAGACCATTCTTCATATCTCATTTAATCATCCACCAAGAAACTCAGAACTCACCTGGACTTCTTGCTCTCTATCCCTGTACCCTCCCCCGACACCGTAATTACCCTTTCACTTTCCATCCCTTGCTCCAGGAAAGGTAATCCGATCTGTTTATTCAATCCAATACTGCCATTGTTACTGGAAAGTACGTGACAATCTGCTTTAATACTCTGTCAGCAAGCCCTGTGACTTCCCAGAGCAAAATCATCTTTCCTGGTTATTGTTCCCATGTATACACTGTCTTCCCATCATCACCATCACCATCATCATCATCATCGTCATCATCCTCGTCGCCTTTATATTGTGCTTTGATGTTTGCCTTGTGTTTTATGTGTATTATCTCACGTGATCCTCACAACAACCCTGATATTGTCATTATCATCCTCATTTTCCAGATGAGGGAACTAAGGCTAAGTGAACCGAGGTTCAGTGATTTGCCCAGAGTCACACAGTTAGTAAATGCCTGTGTCAACTCCTATTTCACTTTTGCATTTGTCTCCCTGGCACCTACACAATGCCTAGCATAGAGAAGGCACTTAAGAAACATTTCTTCATTCATTCATTTTATTTTGAGAAATTCGAAAGAATCAGAAATACACTCATTAGAACAGAAGAAATCCAGCTGGCCGAATACTTGAGACAGAATATGTAATGTGATCAGCATAGAAAGGAAGCGCATGGAGTATTGTTGTCTAGATAATAGATTCCCATTTCCTTAACTTAGCCAACCAACGTTATTACAACTGTATTTGTTTTACCCCAGCAGGAGGGAGGCCATCAAGGAGCAATTATTATTATTCCTATCAACATGATTATTAAGTATAGTATTACCGATGGCCTTTACTAAAAATGTCACTTTTCTCATTTCTACTAATAATTACTTTTAAAATACAAATATCTTAGCTAACATGAAACGTTCAATTTAATTGGCCTATTCTATTTCCAGGAAAATCCTGAGAAGATGAAGAATTGGACACCTGTTCCAGAAGGCCTCACTGGGCCCAGGCCAGCTCTTTTAGCAACTCAGCTAATCTAGTCTGTCTCATCCTGATAACTCAGCAGTAACTTCACACCATACATAGCCCACATAGGTCATGCATGCATCTGCCTACTGCCAATGGAAAATATCACTGAGCCAGAGGCGACTGCCTGACAGACGTCCAGTGGGGACCAGGGCTCCTGACATCTCCATGAACTGATGAGAGAAGGCCAAAACAGGAAGGGCCGATGGAAGGGAGGGTGGTTTGTGTGCTTAGATGTACAAACAGACTGGGAGTCACCAGACCCATGGCTAGTTGTCTGAGTACCAGTTACCTCAATTACAGCTACATTTTAAACACACCAGACTAAAAAATGACCACCTAAGATGCATTATTTTGCACTTTAAAAGGAAAACAATGCCTGATTCTGAATACTGCCAGATCTCTGTAACGATACCCATAGCATCTGCTATGAATGTGAATTTGTATTTCCAGGGTAGATTCACAAAATATAATAAAGTCTCTTCCTCCAAGACAAACCAAAATATTTATTCAAATACCAGAAAGCAAAATTTACCATGGTAACAAAAAAGTTTGTACACATAACCAATCCAGGGAGCACAGACATCTCAAGCGTTCTTTCTGTTAGGCCTCCCCACAAAAAGGTTCCCCCAGAAAAATTCCTCCCTCTGCCCACTCACGCTAACTTCTCTCCTTTAGCTCTGCTCTGCTCTCCCTTCTCATTATTTTTTCCCATTGGGCAAGCTCCTCCCACAATGGACTCCATGTGACTCAGGCACCATGTGACTCAGGCTATATGTGACTCAGGCTCCATGTGATAGCTGTGAGCTGGGCCAGAGCTCAAAGCAGGTCACATAGGCCTATTAATGGTCAGGGAAGATCTTCCTATTCCATTAACATTACAGTCTCTTATTTGTGATTAAAACCAGATTATCAGAGAAATCTGCAATGATATCCATGAGAGCTGAGGAACAAGGGAAACAGGCGAATTCAACTTTAATGCATCACAAAGAAACATGTAGCTCCTCAGAGCAATAAATGATCATAATGATAATGATTACAATTATAATTGGCAGATAGTTGGTGCAGTGCTAAACTTGGAATCAGGAAGATCTGAGTTCAAATTCTGCCTCAGACATTTACTAGCTATGTAACCCTGAGCAAGTCACTTGACCTTTCTCAGTTTCCAAATCTGCATAATGGGGAATAATAATAGCACCTTTCTCCCAGGTACGTCTTCATTTGTCCGAAGATCAAATGAAATAACAAAGTGCTTTATAGCTCAAACTGCTATAAAATGCTGGTTTATTATTACTATTATTATTGTTGTTGTTGTATTTCCTTATCTGTAAAATAGGATAGAATCCAATCCAAGTAACTTTTCATTTTTCTCTTTGTAACCTCAGCACCTTGCACAGTACCTAACACATATCACACTTAATAAATTTGATTAATTAATTCATTAAAATGAAGCAGATAGATCAAATGATTTCTAAGATCCTTTGCTGCAGGGGTCTATGTTTCCCAGCGAGTAAATATCTCACCAGATTTGGAGTTATAGTAGCTTATGAAGAAGGTGGGTAAAATGGTCCTACCCTGGCCCATAGCCATAGGAGTGACTTCCTCAATATACTGTTTGGTCATGGATATGGCCCTATAAATTAATCAATCAATAAACATTTTTAAGTGCCTACTTAGTGCCAGGCACCATGCTAAGCACTGTACATAAGTACCAGTTGTATTTCTCTTCCTGGGGCCTTCTTAAGAAAATGTGATGCTGTTTCAATCTTAGCTAGCCTAGCAAATGCTGTATTTCAATATCAATATCAAATAACTTTCTGAAAATACACCAGCAGGTTTGCTTCAGCTCCCTTCTCCTCCAGCCTCTGAGATCCTCTTCTCCCACTGATGAGTTCTTTACAGAACCTCCATTTTGAGGAAAGGTCTAGACCAATCATCTTTAATCCTCTAGACTTTGTCGCTACATTATCAGCATGGATACCTCCTTCCCTCCCTTCCAGTTCCCTTTTGTGTGCTAGGGCTACATGATGCAGTGGACAGGGTGCCAGGTGAAGTAAAAAAGATATCTTCTTAAGTTCAAATCTGGCCTCAGACACTCTATGTGACCCTGGGCAAGTCATTTAACCCAGTTTGCTTCAGTTTCCTCATTCTGTAAAATGAGCTGGGGAAGGAAATAGCAAACCCTCCATCTCTACCAAGAAAACCCCAAATGGGCTCATGAAAAGTTGGACACAACTGAAAAATTACTGAACAACTAAATTAATATATTAGAATGTAATTCCCTTGAAAGCAGAGACAGTCTTTTTACCTGCATTTATATTTGCAGCATTTGCTCAGTACCAGCGCATGATAACTGCTTAATAAATGTTTCTTGACTTGACTTGACTTGACTTGGTGTCCATTTCCTGGCTATTGTCATCAGTGAATCAGAACTTTGGCTAAGTCGCAGTTCTACTCTTTGAAAAAAAATCTTCCAAAGATATATAACCATTGCCCATCCTCCATCCATGAGTTTGTATGTCACCTCAAGGAGGCTTCCGTCCCATACAGAAAGTTAAGATTCCAGTGGGCACCTTCAATTGTGGTGCGACATTGTTAGTCAACAGAGTTTATTAAGTACCTACTATGTACACTGGAGAGATAAAGAAAAGTGGGAAAAAAGACCCTACTCTCAGGGTCAAAGTGTAATGGAGAGATAACGTGGATAGATAGATAGATACATAGATAGATAGATACATAGATAGACAGAGACATATGGATTTATGACACATACATGTAAATATATGTATATACATGTATATATACATGTATATATGTGTGTGTGCATACCTATATGTGTGTACATACATATATATGTGTATATATACACCTAAATGCATGAGTGCACATGCATATACATGCAGAGGATAAGTCAGGAATAGCCTCAGAGGGAAGGCAGTAAGACCAAGAAAAACCCAGAAAGTCTTCTTGCAAAAGGTAGACCTTTAGCTGAGACTTGAAAGAAGCCAGGGAAGCCAAGAGGAGGAAATGATGAAGGAGAAAAAGAGAGAGTAGAGAATGGAGTGCCCTGCATAAAAAGAACCTAGTACCCTGAGAAATGCAAGCTGAAAATGGAAATAACTTCAGTCGATAGAGCACTAGCCTTGGAATCAGAAGACCTGGGGGACCCAGAACAAGTCACTTACCCTCTCTCAGACTCAGTTTCTTCATCTGTAAAATTAGGAATAATAATGGCACCCAGTTCGAAAGAGTGTTGTGATGATGAAATTAGATAGCACATATGAAATATATACGTATGGCACATGTAAAGGCTTTGCCAACCTTTAAGCACTATGGAGATGCTAGGCAGCTAGATCATTAGAATTTACTCCCATGTATTTAGTACTTCAGGATTCACAAAGCACTTTCCTCGCAGGAGGACTTTGGGGTAGATAACACAAGTATTCTCATATTACAGAAGAGGAAATGGAAACTTAAAAGATATGACTCGCCTCTAGGTCATAAGATTCATGGCTGGGACTAAACTCCAAGGTTTCTGGATTCCATAATGTTATTAATAATATCAGCTAGCATTTACATGGAGTTGGAAGGTTTGAAAAACACTTTACAAATGTTATCTCATTGGATCGTCACCACCACCCTGGGAGGTAGTTGTTATCATTTCCCTCATTTTAAAGTAAGGCAGACAGAAGTTAAACGGCATGTCCTGGGTCACACAGCCAGTAAATATCTAAGGCAGGATTTGAACTCAGTTCTTCTTCCTGATTGCATGTCCAGCATTCTATCCCCTGGACTATCTAGCTGCTAAGTCCTGAATCCTTTTGCATTACAGCATGTCATCCATCTCCCAGATCCACTGAATGATTGAGTCTCCCAGTTAGAAGGAACTTCAGAGATTATCTAGGTCAGTCTCTTATCCAAAACACAGCATCTCCCTACAACATTACTGACAGGTGATTGATACCAACCTTTCCTTACCCCACCTCCCTCTTGAATATTTGTTTTGTTGTTGTTTTCTTGTTTGTCCTTTATTCGGAAAGGACCAATAACATTACAGGGTGATAGCCTAACTCCTGTGTGAATTGGATTTAAGTGAGGCAGAGTTGCGCAAACACATCAGCCTCCCTCTCTTCCAGAGTCATCAAAGTCCAGTGGCAAGACAAAAGTTAAGATGGCTGGCGATGGCCAAGGGTGCAGTAGATGACCTTGGCACCTAAATGTCTCACCGAGCTCTAAGCGTTCCACAGCACCTGCTTCAGTGGCCTTCATGGCTATTAGAACAAACTGTTTTCATCTACCCATTCCACCAGAGAAGTCTTCACATGCTTGGGGTAGACACCTCCCTAATTCATGGATGAGTTTGAGGCCCATTGGTTACCCTCAACCTAGTTTAGTCCATCTGCCAAGATGGTTTACCAAGATGTGTGCATGTGGAGCCACAGGTGAGAGTTGAGTGCCAGGTAGACACCAAAGGTAGATGAGCAGCCCTAAAAAGAACTTGGCAAGTCCTCACACCAGAGGGTGCTAATCCTCCTTGAACACCCCATACACCCCATTAAATACACTCTTGAATACTTACAGTGATAGGGAACTCGCTAAGGTTGAGAGAAAATCTCTAATCACAGACAGCACTTCTTGTTAGAAATGCCTTTCTTAATGCTGTGCAGAAATCTAATTACTATAGAACCACTACAGATTTGAAGGGAATATTTCTAACTTTTTTAGGTTGTCAGCATTCATTCATTCATTTATTTATTCATTCAGTTGAGAACCTACAATGTACTTTGGACCTTATGACCTTGGAGGACACAAAGAAGATATAATCTCTGCCTACAAGGAGAGCAATCAGCTGCTCTTTCCAAAATCTTCCATTCAGAGACAGAATCATAGCCAGAATGAGCCACTGGTCAGATCTAGTGTGGTAATTCCAATGTACTTAGACTACCCTTTGGGAGAAGTGGGGCACTACATTAGCCTCATCCCATGATTGTTAGAGAAGGGCACCTTCTAAGAAATTTTTCATTGTAAACATATCCTCCTATATCGCATCTTATGTTCTGGCCCCACCTTTACCCTCTGTTCAGCTGAACTGGCCCACCATTGCCTGTAGTGAGGTACATACTTTCCAGCTCCCATCACCTCTTGGACCATTACTTCAACATTAAGAGATTCTGAGATTTCTTTTATAGAGGTGCTCACTCCCTTCACTTAGACAGATTACAATTCTACACCTCAGCAGAGTCTTCTAATATTGCTGTGGTCAAAAAATGCATGACTATGAGGCCATTCCGGCAATGAGCCTTTCAGAACTTAGTGATGCTGGTCCTTGCACAAGGGGTATTCGGTTCATCATGGTACTCTTGAAACATTAGTGAACAATTAATGCCAATTAATTAAAATATGCCTATTTGTCCACATTAGAGGATGCATAAAAACATTCATCGTTCTTAAATGTCAAAGCCAGAGCCATCACACTTGGATTCCAGCATTATATATTAAATATCGCTTGGCTTAGTGAGTTGGGAGGTAGTAAAATTAGTAATGGCAAGAGGAAAGCTAGGATCATCACTCACTCTGATAATGGCAAACACCATTTATCTAGTCTAGCTAACTTTAAAGCCCCATACTCATCAAGAGGTAGAAAAGCAATTGATTAGCCCCAGGTAGGTGGGTCTGAGATGATTTGGTTGGAAATTAAGCACGTCACCTGAATGGACAGTGAGCTTTAATTTTGCAAATCGGAATGGCTCAAGATAATGAAACTTTAATGGAGTTCAGCTTTTTCCTTCCCCTTTTCTGAGACTGTTTTAAATACGCTGTGGTCATCACCGCAGAAGGATGATTAATGACTTGTTAAATATTTTAAACTTGTTAAAGTGGGCTTGTTAACTGATCTCCATTTCATTCTGTACCCTGATTGAATCATTCATGAAAGTCACACTTCTTGAGGGCTTTCTGTGATTGCAGTTAAACATGAAGAGATTTTTAACCAAATGGCATCCTGGCATTCAGAGTGGCTGCCTGTCATTTCCCATCCTTTGAAATCAGTAGCACAATAGGAAAAGTTAGGGGAAGAGCCCAAGCTGTCTCAGAGCCAAGTCATAATTGAATCCTCTGTCTGTGATGCTTAAATAATGATCACAGGATCACTGATGTAGGGCTAAAAGGGAGCTTAGAGGTCATCCAATCCAACCCCTTCATTTTACAGATGAGGAAACTGAGGCATGGAGAAGTTAAATGATTTGCCCAGCTAGTAAATTTACACAGCTAGTAAATGTCTGAGGTGAGATTTAAAGCCCAGATATTTCTGACTCCAAGTCTCGTGCTCCAGACAGAACTTTATGCTGCCTCTTAGATCAAATAGAAGGGGATATCCAGAGACTATTTCCAAAGGCATGGAAAGAAACATGGTGCAGTGAAAGGGATTCTTGGAGTCACAGGAACAGTGGTCAAATCCCAGCTCAACCATTTACTTATGAGGTCACCTTATGATCTTGGGACAAGTTACTTCCCCTCTCTTCCACTCAGTGACCTTATCTGGAAGATGAGGGGGTAAGACTAGATGACCTCAAATGTCCCTTCCAGTTTTAGATCTATTACTATGTCCCCAGCGGTCCAGTAGAAAGATACCTGAGACAGTTCCAGTGCCAGCTGTGCCTCTGACTAGTCCAGTGAACTTGGGCGAGTTACTTATCATAAATCAAAGAATGAGATCAGCAGATCCAACTTGTATTGGATGAGGGGTACCCCTCTGTGACATCCCACTAGTCACTAAGCCTCTATTTAGGGATCTTTAATGATCAGGAGCCCACTACTTCTGGAAAAAGAAGAAGGAAGAATGAAGGAGGAGGAGGAAGAAGAAGAAGAAGAGAGGAGGAGAAGAAGAAGAGAGGAGGAGGAGAAAGAGAAGAAGAAGGAGGAGGAGGAGGAGAAAGAGTAGAAGAAGGAAGAGGAGAAGAAGAAGAAGAAGAAGAAGAAGAAGAAGAAGAAGAAGAAGAAGAAGAAGAAGGCAGCTACCCTCTCTATAGTACAGTTTGGGCTGAGAAACATTACTCTATAGAACAGAGAAATATCTCAACCATGAAGCTGTCATCCTCTCTAACTTGGAAGAAAATCTGGGCTGCTCCTTTTTTCTCAGTCCCATTCACCTAAATGGTTCTCTCTCACTCACTAAGCTTGTTTTATGCACAAATCTCTCTAGACCTCAATTTTCTCACCTGCAACTTGAAAAATTTAGGCTAGATGTCTTTTCTAATACGTAACACGTTAGGAACAAAATCACAGGCCCTAAAAAATTGGATTTTGTACTTCATGGAATAGAAAACGTCCATTGCAGGTCAGAGCTTGTTGGATTAGAATAAAGTTACAATGAAAAAAAAAAACCAGAGATACTAATGTATTGCTAGTGGGGATGCGAACACATTCAACCATTCTGGAGAACAATTTAGAATCATGCCCAAAGGCTAAAACTGCACATACCTTTTAACCTATCAATACCACTACTAGATCTGTATGCCAAAGAGATCAAAAAAAGGTAAAAGGACCTATATGTACAAAAATATTTCTAGCAGCTCTTTATGTGGTGGCAAAGAATTGGGAAATTCAGGGGGTGCCCATCAATTGGGGAATGACTAAACAGGTTATGGTAAATAATTGTAAACCACTCAGCAAATATGTTAATAGTATAGGCTGCTTTCATGTATGATTTGAATTCATTGGCCTCTGAGGTCTATTCTCATTCTGAATTCTTTGATATAGATATAAATCACAAGCTTATGATGTTGAGAGTAGTCACTTGGCCTCTCTTGACCTCAGTTTCCTCACCTGTAAAATGAAAGAGTAGACCACAGCCAAGTTTTCCTTAGTTCTGAAATTCAGTGGTTTTATAAAACACTCAGGGACCCACAATTTTCAGAAGAATCATAAATAAGCCATAGTCCCTTCATATCCTCACAGTAAAGACTGAAGAGTAAAGACTAATGGTGCTAAATGACTATTGGCCAACCTTGAATTCCTCATGGATCCTCTCTTCCAGAACTTTGGCTGCCTTGCGGTCTTCCATCTCTACTTTCCATTTCTCTGCCAAGATTCGAGCCTTCTCATTTGCCATAGCATCACGGAATTTCTTTGTGATTTCTGCCTCCTTTTGTCTCCTTCCAAGAGAAGACCAATAAACATAAGTTCTTACTTTGAAACAAGCAAACAAAAAGAAAAAATAACTCTAAGAAAAAACATCCATATACAATTGCCACCTGAATTTCTGATATGAGGGAACAAAACTATTGGATTTTGAAGCAAATCCTGGATAAAATCACTGGGGGACTGAACAGCTCACTCTGTGACAGTCTGCAAAGTGAAGTAAGGAGTGGAAAGTCCAATTCCCACAGTGTAATGAGCCTGCTCCAAAATTGTACTCCTTGCTAATTACGCTTTAAGAAGGCCCTCGGATAACCCTTCCTAGAAAGTGTCTTAATCTATTCTTCCATTCAGAAAGCTAACTGCATAACTGTCACCCCAGGATCTGCCAAGAAACCAATCCATTTAGGCCCTGAATTTTACAGAATCCATTATCTTGCCACCATTCTGGCTTCCCTCTATCAAACGTGGTCCTAAAATGATAAGATTTAGAACTAGAAGAGAGCTTGGAGCTCATTTTGTCCAACCCCTTAATTTACGGGGAAAGAAGGTAAAGTGATTTGCCCGAGGTCAATTAGCTAAAAAGTGTCAGGGCTGAAATTCAGACTGCAGATGCTCTGTCTCTCAACCAATGCCCTGTCCATGACTCCATGTTTGTGTCCCCTCACCAGAGTTCCTCGGCCTCCTTCTGGGCCTGTCGTCTTGCCCTTTCTGCTATCAGCTCCTCCGAAATCTGTTCATATGGCTTGTCACCTGGGGCTTCTCCCATAATCCAGACCCAAACTTCACCATCTATCCCATGAAGCCATTGAATGTGTTTACTGTTCGCTGCGATACACACCCCAAAAAAGGGAGGGGGGAAGGAAAATAACACAAGGTCAGTTGGCTAGAAAATTGCTGAAGCAAATACATATATTAACACCAAATGGGGTTTTAATTCAATTTAATAAGTACATATTAAGCACCTATGCCAGACACGGGGAATACAAAGTCAAGTGATAACTACTTATATTTATACTTACCAAACAATTTTCTCACAACAGCTCTATAAGGTAGGTAGCAGAAGTATTCTTTTCCCCATTTTCCAAATAAAGACACTGTGCCTCTTAGAAATATGGTGAATTACCCATGGCAAACAATCTACACTATTAATGTATTTGACAAATAGTTATCCAGCTTTTACCTGAAGACCAACAATGAGGGGAAACCTACTACCTCCTAGAGCAGCCCAATACACTTTTAGATAGCTCTTATTGTTATGAAGTTTGGTTTTTTTTTCTGACATCAACTAATCAATTTCCAAAAATATTAAATTACAAAAGCAAGATTTGGGGTAGGGGAGGGACTAGAAGAAGGGAAAGAATTTGGAACTCAAAAAAATTTTTAAATGAATGTTTAAAATAAATAAATTAGGTATGTGTGTGTATATACACACATATGTATATACATATATATGTATATACATATATATGTATGTACACATACATACATACACACACACACTCACATTTAAAAAGCAAGATTTGAAACCAGATCTCCTGTCTCCCCATTGAACACTGTTACCACCGTACCACACTTCCTGTCAGTCCTTGCCTTCTGAGAATTCATTGTCTGAAAAAGCATGAGAGCAGGGGATGACAATATATAAGGAGATATGCCTAGATGAATCTTTCAGAAAGAAATATTTAAAAAAACATAACTTCCCACTGCAAAAGACAATAACAAATGGGCTTGGGGGCAAAGATGTCTAGTTTCTGTTGTGTTCATTATTACAGACTGAAGAGAAAGAATCATAAAGAGTGGATGGAAGGAATGAGCCTACTATGTGCCAGGCAGTGTGCTATGTGCTTTTTACAAATATCACACTTGATCTATAACATTTAGCTTGGATGGATGTTGTGAGGACCAACTGAGATATCAGATAAAAATGAAACTGAACAGAAAAACAGCAAAGAAAAATTCAAATTATGGTTAAGCAATAGCCTCACAGTAATGAGGAAAAATAAGAGGTGAGTGCCTCTGACTGAGCAAGCCTGGATCTGATAGTATCTTGCCTTGCTCAGCTTGTCTTTAGAAGGGAATGCCTTTTAAACAAGTGTATCTGTGAAGCCAGGACACCACAAGAACCATGGGCCTTGTCCTGAAAAGATAAAGATGCTAGCCTGGCCAGAGGCTGAGGGAATAGATCACCTTCCAGGCTTCAGATTGTTTGGTTTAATAGCAGATATTAACAGATGTGTGTGTGTGTGTGTGTGTGTGTGTGTGTACAAACAGACTATATTAAAAGATTTAATCAAAGAAATGCATAACCAAAAAAGAAATTGAGCTGATCACATGGCAAGAGAGATAACCAATAGATAGCTTGTATGTTCCACTGGTATGTTCCCAACATCAAAAGAAATCAGCACATTGAGTAGACTCCCTTTAGCAAACATACAGGAAGACATTGACAAGAATCAGTAAGTCTGTCAATAAGCATTTATTAAGCTCTTTGCATATGCCTAGCACTGTGCTTCCAAGACAAGAAAGGTAGAAAAGAGGCCATATTGGGAAGAGTTGCAAACACTAAAACGAAGCATTTCGATCCTGGAAGTACTAGGGAGACACCTGAGTAAAAGCATAGTCTCAATAAGACAAGCATGGATGGATTGCCATCTACAAGATTTAATTGATCAAGACACTCCATGCTATGTGCCAGGTACCATGCTAGGTGCTGGGAATACAAAGACAAAAATGAAGCAGTCCTTTCCCACAAGGGCCTTTTATCAACATATCCATACATGTATATGCCCATTATATATAAAGTAAATACAAGGTAATTTGAGGGAGAGACACTTACTAGCAGTTTGAGAGATTTGTGAAGGCCTCATGTAGTTGCTGGTGTTTGAATTGCATCTTGAAAGAAGTTAGGCATTATGTATACATTTTTAAAGATCCTGAACTTAACAAGTACCAAATAAAATAAGCATTTCCACATACAAAATTCAAAAGAAAAAGAGATTATATGTAAAACTGCACATCTTTATTACGTACAGCTTTTCCTATTAAGTATGTAATAAATTCAACATGTAACTTTCAAAGCTGTCTTACTTCATGTTTCCTTCAGGCCTTCCTTCTTTGTCTTTTGTGAATTTCTTTTTAATGTTTCAAGGACTTTTTTTGGCTAGGCAACTTTATCACAAATGTCTCCTCCTTCTTCTCACCTCCCACCACCCCACTGGAGAAAAAAAAAAGAAAAGAAAAACCTTTGTAACAAATAAATACAATAAAGCAAAACTAAATTCCCACATTGGTTGAATATTAAAATGGGTATCTTTTTGTGTAGTTTTAGCCTATTCCCACTCTGTAAGGAGGTGACTGGAATGTTTCACCATCCTTCTTTTGGAATCCCGGTTAATTGTTGAATAGATCAGAGATCTTGTGTTTCAAAATCACTGTTGTTTTTTCTGTTATTTGACTTTGCTGTTGCTCAGTCATTTCGGTCATGTCTGACTCTTCATGACCCCATTTGAAGTTTTCTTGGCAGAGATACTACAGTGGTTTGCCATTTTCTCCTCCAGCTCATTTTACAGATGAGGAAACTGAGGCAAAGAGGTTAAATTGACTTGCCAGGGTCACACAGCTGGTAGGCCAGATTTGAACTCGGGAAGATAACTCTTCCTGACTCCAGGCCCAGCACACCATCCACTGGGCCACCTAGCTGCCCTGTTGTTTTACTTTACAATGTGGTTATATTATACAAATTGTTCTCTAAGTTCTGTTAGCCACATTCAGCATCAGTTCAGAGAAGCCTTCTCAGGTTTCTCTGAAATTGTCTCTTTGATAATTTCTTACGGTATAACCATATTGTATTACATTCATATAACATAATTTGCTCAGCTGTTCTTCAATTGATAGATATCCCCTTAGTTTCCAGATATCACTACAAAAAGAGCTGCTATAAATACACACACACCTTACATTTATGTTCATAATTATTAGTATGTTGTCTCCCCCAATAGAATGTGAGCTTCTTGAGGGCAGGCATTCTCTTTTTTTAAACTCGTTTTGTATGCAGAGTGCCTAACACATTGTGAGCATTTAATAGATCCTGGCCGGCTTATTGTTGGCTTTTCTTGCTAACTTTTACAAATGAAGATGCCTTAATAACTTCCTCTGAATATTTGCTCACGGAATGATCTCCAAATGCATTTCTGCCTGTCCAAGTCCTATTGATCTTTCAAGATCTAAACCAAGTCCTACTTCCTCCTATCTGTTTCACTAAAATTGATCTTCTGCTCCTCTAATATTTCATAACACTCCCTGAGCTGGGTGTAATGGCTCATCCTTGTAATTCTTTCTACTGGGGAGGCTGAGGCTGGTTTCATTTCTTAAGCTCAAGCGCTCCAAGCAGCAGTACGTTAAGCTTGGCATTAAAATGGTGAGCCCCTGAAAACGGGTGACAAGGAAGAATAAGGGGAGGAGTACAACATTTCCTAAGGAGGAACAAATCATCCCCAGTAACAAAATAGAGCAAATAGAAGCTCCCATGATGATCAAAGTGATGCTGAGCCTGTGAGGAACCCCGGCAACCCAGCCTGGACAAGATAGGCAGACCCAATCCTTAAAAAAATGAAATAAATAAGATAAAGATAAAAACTCAAAAACAATCTCTTAATTGCTCACTTGACTTAAATCATATGCTACCCGATATTCTGTGTGTAAATGCCCTGCTGTGAATTACTCTATTTTTTTTTCAAAAGGCAGAAATTAAGGTCTTTATTTCAAAATCTGAGTTATGGTTGACCCCTTTACCGAGTGCCAATGGTCACTTGCCACACTCGTACCAAGTTGTCTGTGTATCCAGCAAAGAGAGTCTGGCCATCAGCAGACCAGGCTAAGGAGGTGCACTGGGGAGGCTTGGCCTTGCTGCTAGTGGTGATCACTTCTTGCTTAAGCTCATCCGCAATGATTTCGCCCTCTAGGTCCCAGATCTTGACGCTGGGCCCGGTGGCAGCACAGAGCCGGTAGCGATTGGGGCTGAAGCAGAGGCATTGATTATGTCACCACCCTCCAGAGCATAGAGGTGCTTACCCTCATTGAGGTCCCACAGCATGGCCTGACCATCTTTGCCTCCAGAGGTACAGAGAGAGCCATCAGGAGAAACTGTAACTGTGTTTAGGTAGCCTACGTGGCCAATGTGGTTTGTCTTCAGCTTGCGGTTGGCCAAGTTCCAGACCTTGACCAGCTTGTCCTAGGCACAGGAGACAATGATGGGGTTGCTGCTGTTGGGTGAAAAATAGATACAAGACACCCACTCTGAGTGGCTCTCATCCTGCACAGTGTATTTACAGATACCCAGGGTGTTCCACAGCTTGATAGTCTTAACCCGGGGAACCAGAGATAATCTGGCGGTTGTCAGAAGAGAAGGCTACACTCAGCACATCCTTGGTGTGACCAACAAAGCGCCTGGTGGTAGTGCCAGTTGTGAGATCCCACAGCCTTAGTGTGCCATCCCAGGAGCCTGAGAGTACAAACTGGCCATCCGAGGAAATGACCACATCACTAACAAAATGGGAGTGACCCCTGAGAGAACACTGGGGAATCCTGTAGTTTGTCTCATCTCTGGTAAGCTTCCACATGATAATGGTCTTATCTCGGGAGGCTGACAGGATCATGTCGGGGAACTGGTGAGTCGTGGCGATCTGGGTCACCCAGCCATGGCGGCCTTTCAGGGTACCCTGAAGGGTCATCCGTTCAGTCATGATGACGAGACCTTGGTGGATCACTCCAGAAGGAAGGATGGATCCAGATTGCACGGAGAGAAAGTGGTCCTCCCTCACGCGAGCAGCCCAGCAAGAAAAGAGAGCGAATTACTCTATTTTTGGTGAGGATATATACTGTTGATGCCTACCTAACTCTTCAATGCTGTAGCATATTTCTTTATTTCGTGACATAATGGAAAGAATGCAGGATTTGGAGTCAAAGAATTCAACGCTTAAATCCTGGCCCTACCTTTAATTACATATAAGTTTTTGGGCAAGTCACAACCTGTCTGAGCCTCAGTTTCCTTACTTGTAAAATAAGGGTATTGGACTCTTGGACTAGATGACCTCTGAGGTCCCTCCTAGCTCTAAATCTATGATCGTATGATCTTAAGGGACTTTAGAGGTCACCTAGCCCATCACCACTACCCCTCATTTTATAGGAAAGAAAGCTAAATTTCAGAAATGGAGAATGGCAGGCAAGCTGACCTATGCCAGCCATGGCATAGCTAGGTTTGGATGTCAGGACTATTGACTCCAAATCCAATGGCTATTTCAAATAGCCCATAGACATGGCCTATAATCATGTACCAGAAAAAAGTAATTGACCCAGATGGGAAGAGGCTCCATTGCTTTTAGCTTTATTTACACTGTGCCCTAACCAACAGTTTGGGGAGAGACAGGGACTAATGATCAGTGGTTCAATACGAAAAGAGTGAGAGGTTTGCCTTAGTGCTGCGTGGAAAAGTGTTCGATGCAGTGTGATTTTGCATCTTATTTTATTTTAAGTAGAATATAAGTAATAAAATAAGGAGATCTACAAATAGAACCAACCATATACACAGGCCGCCTACATAGCCAAATCTGAGTAACAGGTAACACCAACACCGAAGTCTTTCTGACCCATAACTCATTAAGTATAAGTTAAACTAGATGACCCTCTCCAACTCTCACGATCTATGAGTCTTTGATTTTGTGACTCAGTATCTCCCCTTACAGTACTCTGGCAGGTACCAAAGACAACTTTGACCAACTTAACAATTTTGCAAAAAGGGAGAGAAGGTGTTATGTTCACAAAGGTTTCCCATGGGAATGTTTGTGGGCATGCACTAATCTGTGTCTATTATATCAGAAGCCTAAAAAGGCAGAGGAAATAAAAATTAAGAAATTAAACTCTGGGGGGAAAAATGTCAAATCCATCTCTCATTGGTAAAAATAATCTGAAGCTTTGTTAGCATCTAGGTGAGAGAAACCTGGAAAGCAGTAACGCTAGATGACAGGGTGATAGCAGAGAGAATGTTAGATGTATCGGCAGCGCTGTGTCTTAGCCAAAGCACTCAGGCTATTCTGAGCTGCAGCCCAAGCTATGTGGGTTTGAGTTACAGAAGGGTCAGGAGATAGCCACTCAGTGGGGTAAAGAGGGCTGAAACTCTGTACCACCTTTGACGCATCTCTGAGGCAAGAAAGTAAGGCTACGCTGGAGGGAGTCCAAAAAAGAAATGATTAGGGAAATAAAGGGAATCGTTCAGGAGGCAGCATCAAAGACACTGGATATAAAGACCTCAATAAAGCAACCAGAAGATGAGGAGGATGGGAGGAGGCACAAAAGAGTGGCTGGAAAAATGCAATTCAACTCCAGTAGTAATAATATCTCACATGTATAGAACATTCTAAGGCTTACAAACTTCTGTGAAGCAATGCATCTGTTACTATTCCCATTTTGCAAATGAGAAAGCTGAGACTCAGGAAGGTTGAGTCACTGGACTGAAACTTTTTTCTCCAATGTTGACAGTGATCTCTTACTTGCTAACTCCAACGAACTTTCCCCAGAGATCTCTCTGTAGCTTTGGATACTGTTGACTACTCCCTCATCCCATATACTCTTTCCTCCTTTAGCTTCCAAGACACACTTCTCTCTACTGGTTCTTCTTCTACCTGACAGTCATGATTCTTCTTTGCTTAGTAGTAGTAGTAGCAGCAGCAGCAACAACAACTAGGTAGAACAATGGATAGAGTGCTGGGCCTGGGCTCCAGGAAGATCAGAGTTCAAATCCAGCCTCAGATATTTAACAATTGTATGACCCTGGGCAAGTCACTAATCTCTGTCTGCCTTGGTTTCCTCAGCTGTAAAATTAGGACAATACTCGTACCTATGTCCCAGAGTTATTATGAGGATCAAAATGACATAATATTATGTCTGGAATATATTTGGTGCTTAATAAATGCTTTTTTTCCCCTCCCTGAATCATGATAAATTTTCCACCCACTAAGAGTAGATTTTCTCCAGGGCTAGGCTCGCCTCTTCTACTTATATACTGTATCTGTCTCTCTCTGTCTGTCTCTATCCCTGTCTCTCTTTCTTTCTCTCTCTGTCTCTGCCTCTATTTCTCCCTTTGCCTGTGTCTATCTTGGTGTGTCTCTATCTCTCTATCTCTCTGTCTTTCTGTCTCTCTCTGTCACTGTATCTCTTTGTCTCTCTCTCCGTCACTATCATTATCATCATCATCATCGTCATCATCATCTCATCACCTTCCACAGGTTCAACTATCACCTCTATATAGAAGACTTCCAAATCTCGTCCTGGTCTTGTACATGACCTCACGCCCCAGCATTGTCTCCAGCACCAGCTAGCCTGCATGCCACCGAGGACAAGACCCCTCCAATTGCCTTCTGGCTATATCTGGTCCTGTGCCAGAGACATCTCCAGTGCTAGCCTACTAAAGGAATAAGATCACCTTTACCCCCCCCCCACCCCTTTTAAGGCCTTGCCCAGTACAGGTAAGGAAGAATTCACCACCTCTTATTTTCTTGCTCTTGACCACTGTAAGGAAGGACTCTTGGGGTATCACAAGAAATAACATTGCCACCTGCCATGAGGCTGGACCATGAGGGAGAACATCAAACAGCCTAATCATATGTCTCCCTCGATGGCCCTCTCTCCAACCACTTTTAACTCCTGTGGATTCATTCCCCAGTCTCTCCCCCATACCAGCGTAGTCACATCTCTTCCAGTTTCAGTGATTCTAAATCCCCATCTGCCTGTTCCCTTGCTTCCATCCACTTCAACCCGATCCTCCTCCCACGGCCCCCACTCCAAATTTGAGCACCTCTTCCATTTTGCCCTCTGTATCTCCTGCTCTTTAATTAAAATGTCTTTCATCTTAAGCCTCTTCCTTTATCACTTTTACCATATTACTGTCACTCTCTGAGACCTGGCTCATTACTGATGGCATCCCTTCCCTTGCCACTCTTGAGAACTGGCTAATTTTTCTTTTATATCCCTAACTCTGTGATCTTGTTGGAGGAGTGAGAATATTCCTTACTCCTCACTGCCACTTCAAGACTACCTCTACCAATATCATTTAGCAAGAACTCCTCCTTTAAGGTTCACGCTATCCAAATTGATCACCCAATCCAGATATGGGTGGTACTTACCTACTGATGCCCCTAGGATATTCTTCATCTTTCCTCAGTGACATCAGTCCCTGGCTCACAGTTGTGCTCACCCCCCCCCAATCCTGCCCTCATACTAGGGAACTCTCTGTATACTGATTCTCTCCATAATACCTCAACTTTCTATTTGTTCAATCTACCCAGTTCACATGACCTATTACTCAAGTCCACCTCTGATGCACAGAGGGATCACACCATCAATTTTGTCATTAACCAAGTATTCCACTTGAGTGTTGACCAGCTATAGTGTTCCATTATCTGATCATGATCTATCATTCAACCTTTCCTTATGCCTCACCACCCTGAAGCCTATTCTTTGATCTTCACCGTGACCTTCAGTCCTCCCACATTTCGATATTTTCCCAGATCATCGCTCTCAATATTTTTTCCGGGTCATCATTCTCCTTCCTTCTTTATCTCAACTCCGTGGTAAACCAATTCAATTTTCCTGTATTCTGAAATCCCTTGCCCTTTGCCTATCATTGATTATGCTTCACCAAAACTCCAACTTGGATTAGGCCTACCATTTGTTTTGCTTCTATCCACATGCTTCTGAACAGAGCTAAAAGAAAGCACAAAACCACGCTGAATGGATCCACTACAAATTTCTGTTATCTTCTCTCAACTGAGCCCTCACTTCAACAAGGCAATCATTCTACCTCTCCTTAATAAGTTCACTATTGTACTCTGCGCAGTGGCTATTCCAAACCCAGCACTGATCTTTCCACCCTCTCAGCTGAGGACACGGATCTATACTACACTGAAAACCTGGAAGCCTCCTTCTTCACTCCTCCTTATTTCATATCACTCAGACATCTCCCCCCATTACCTCCTTCATTTCAGTGTCTGATAAAGAGGTGAGCCTTCTCCTTGCCAAAGCCAATGCCCCTGCATGCATCCTCTATGCCATCCCCATCTGTGTTCTCTCCAGCAGATTGCCTTTCCATCCCCACTCTCTCTGTAATCATGAATCTCATCTCATCTATTTTTTCTTTTGCTGTTCCTGAGGTCTTCCCCGTCCTAAAGAAAATGACCTCAGTAGATCCTTTCATCCAGGCTACTGCCCTGCATCACTCCTCCCCTCAGTCAAACCTCTTAAGAAAGCCATTTATTCTTGCATCTTCGTTTCCCCTCCCCCAGTCTTCTGCTTAATGCTAGCATATGACTTTCAACCTCACTATTAACTGAAACTGATTTCTCCGAAGTTATTCATAACATAAGGGCAGCTAGGTGGCACAGTGGACAGAGCACTGGACCTGAAGTCAGAGAGACCTAAAATCAAATCTGGCCTCAGACATTTACTTAACTTCTGTCTGCCTCAGTTTCCTCCACCTCAAAATGAGATTAATAATAACACTTACCTGCCAGGGTTATTGTGAGGGTCAAATGACACAGTATTTGTAAAGCACTAGTGCAGTGCTTGGAATATAGCAGGCACTTAACATTTGCTTATTCCCATCCCCTTTCTTTTAACCACCAGACTTAAAAGCCTTTTCTTGATCATCATCCTGCTTGACCTCTGCAGCATTTGACACTGTTGATCACTTCCACCTAGATACTCTGTCCTCTCTAGTTTTTAATGGCCCTGCCTCCCTACCTAGGCCCTTGGTCCTTCTTTTCCCTCGTCTGCCCTTTCCTCAGTCTCCTTTGCTGAGCTTTCATCAATCAATACCCACTAACTGTGGGGGTCCCTGAGGCTCTGTTCTAGGCCTTCTTCCCTTTTTCCTCTATTACTCTGTCGTGTGATTGTGTCATCAGCTCTCATGAGTTCAATTATCATCTCTATGCAGATTATTCTCAAATCTCTATGCATAGCCCTACTCTTCCCTGAGCAATTTTCACATGTGACAAGCTGCCTCTTTGACATCTGAAACTCGACAGAAACGAAACAGAACTGATTGTCTTTTCCCCCAAATTCTCTTTTCCCAAACCCCTCTGTGTTATCAAAAGTACCATCATACTCCTAGTCACCAAGGTTTGCAACCTTGGTGTCATTCTTGAATCCTCACTCTCGCTCACCGCAAATATCCAATCTATTACCAGTCTTGTCATTTCTACCTTTACAGCATGTCTCATATGAGGCTCCTAGTCTCTCTTCACATAGCCACCATGCTAGTTCAGACCCTCATTACTTCAGTCTCCCTGCCTCAAGCCTCTCCCCACTCTAATCCATCCTTCTGTCATGAAACTGCCAAAATGACTTTTCTAAAGCATAGGTCTGACCATGTCCTCTCATTATCCAATAAACTCCAATGGTTCCCTATTAGGTCTAATATCAAATACAAAGTCTGACCTTTAAAGGTCTTCCTAATATCGCCCCGTCAGACTTTCCTGGTTTTCTTTTACTTTACTGTCCTCTACCAGTTCTGTGATCCAATTCTGTTGGCCTATTAGCTATTTCTCAAACAGAACGCTTCATCTCCCATCCCTGTGACTTTTCACTGACGTGCCCTTCTCTCCCATTTCACCCTGCCTTTTAGTTCCCCTAGATGCCTCCACAACTCAGCTCAAGTACCACTGTTAGGCCTTTCAGAGTCTCCCCAGTTATTAGTGCCTTCTCCTTTCAGACTACCTCCCATTTTCTCTGCATGACTTGTTTATTTAAATGTTGACTCCCCCATTAGAATAAGAGTATCTTGAGGGCAAGCATTGTTTTTTATCTTTTTATCTCAGTTCTATCTCACAATCTCTTGTAACTGTCTCCCTCTCCCATTTACCACTGCTCTACTTCAGGCCCTCATCACATGTCACCTAAATTATTCCAATGGCCACCTAATTAATCTCAACGCTTTCAGTCTATTTGCTCTCCACTCCAAGCTCTATACAACTGACAAATATTCCTAAGACACAAGACTCAGAATGTTATTCCTGCTCAGAACTCTGTAGTGTTTTCCTATTTATTACCTCTAGAAAGTGGTGTGCTGATAAATGTTTAACAACCAGCTTTCTGAGAAATACACATATACATAGATACATATGTATATGTATATATTTATATATGTACAACACTTTTAACTTTTATCTGCACTTTTAACATTTTCTCCTTCTCTTTCTTAAGTCTAGACAATCAGCAAAACAATAAATCAAGCCCTGATTTATAGCATTTGCCAATTTCCACCAAAAATTTAACAATCCACTCTCTAGAACCAGTTTGAGCTGGCTCTAGCATATACCTGTCTCTAAGATAAAATACAAAAGAATCGAAATCCCTCTATGATCTGTCTCCAATCATACTTTATAGACCTGTATATTACATCCTTTCACTCATCTTCTGTTCCAACCAAACTGACACAACAACCATTCCCAGGACTTGACGTTCCATGTCCTGTC
>CM053624.1:49028065-49046066 GCA_028646595.1 Phalanger gymnotis | reverse complement strand
CGCAGCAGTGGTGGCGCGTGACTCTGGGCCAGCCCTTGTTCTGAGCTCCCGGGCTGAACCTAGATGTTGGTAACTATGAATTGTATTGGGTCTATCTGTTGATGTTTGTGATTTGTTTGTATTTTGCTCTGAAGTTCAGTGTGCTGGCTTTTTCCTAAGTGAACTAAGTGAATGATATTTGTGTGCTGAATTAAAGTAAGCTTGCCAACCCCTTCACCTTGCTTTCCTTAGTTAAGCAGATCAAAAGAACCTGTGTTTTTGCAGCGTGCTGGCAGCTTTCTAGGTGCTGGCTGTGGGTGGATCTTACATCCCCACAGAAGCTGCTAGCCAGATTGTTAAAACAGGGTCCTAAGGGGAGTTGCCAAGACCAGAGCCAATAGTAGGAGCCTGAGTTCTGGTAGCTCAGATGATGTTTGATGATGGCTAAAGAGTGTATAAAAAGAGAGGACAGAGCTATTTGCTTGGGGCTCTCACCCTTGGAGGCATGTTGAAGTGGAGACTCTGGGCAGCTGTAATTAAGAGCTCTCCAGTTTGTAAACCTGGATGTTCAGACTTTGTTAAACTCTGATAACTACGCATTGAGATTTGAACCAGACAAGGTCTGTCTGTTGTTTGTAATTTGTATTTGCTCTGAAGTTGAGGGTGCTGGCTTTTTCCCCTGAACTAAGTGAATGATATTTGTATCCTGGATTAAAGTAAGATTTTTAACCCCTTAATATTGCTTTCCTTAGTAAAGCAGATCAAAAGAACTTGTGCTGGCAGCTTTCTGTGCGCTGGTTGTTGGTGGGTCTTACACCCCTTCAGCAGCTGCTAGCAGATTGTTGCAACATATTGGAGAAGGGCCTCCTCACTGAAAGTTTCCAACACCAAAGAAAGTACAGGTCTGTTTTGTTTCGTTTTAAATGTTCAATGTTTTGGGAGAAAGTCATCCTTGTGCTGGGGATAGGAAGACATTTAAATGAAATTGCCCCTGCCCTCAAGGAGTTACATTCTGTCTATGGGGAGAACAGAGAGGATACTCTCAAAGCTAGGCCTCCAACTACACTGTTTGCCACTATCAAGGTTAACTGCTCCTTCTCTCCTTCCCCCAGATATACAGGGGAAGTAGGAAGAGTTAGCATATCCCTTATGCCCCACTTTCAAACTCTCACTGGGCAAGTCGTTTAATTTCTATTTGCCCCAGTTTCCTCAACTGAAAAATGGGGATAATAGCACCCAGATCACAGTTGTGAGCATCGAATGAGATGATATTTGGAAAGCTTTTAGCGTAATGGTTGGCACACAGGAGGTACTACATACACACTTATTCCAGTTGTCCCTTCCACTGCCATGTTCACATCTTCCCTCTACTCGCACCCCGGGATACACAGCATGAGCAGGAAGAATTAGCATATTCCTTACTCCCCACTTTCAGACTGCCACTGGACAAGCCGCTAAACCTCTGTTTTCCTCAGTTTCCTCAACTTTAAAATGGGGATAATAACAGCACTTGCCTCACAGGGTTGTTGTGAGGATCAGATTAGATGACATATGTAAAGCACTCAGTGCCTGGCACATAGTAGGCACTATAGAAATACTTATCCCCTCCCCACCCCCTTCCATTACCACATTCAGATCTCCCCTCTGCTACCACCTCTCTTTCTGAGCTCTTCCACGGCCTGAGTCCAATTCATATTTTTCTTGGAGGCTTTGGATGTAGGAGCTTTGACTTTGTTGCCTTCTTCTGGTTGTATGTTTTGATCTTCCTTGTCACCAAAGTAAGATTCTATAGTCCAATTTTTTTCTGCCATTTGCTCATTTTCCCAGCCAATTACTTGACTTTTGAGCTCTTTGTTAAGGTAGGTCTCTTCTTCCAGTGTGGAAGATATATTGTCCCAAGCTTCAGGGATTTTGTGCTGCTGTTTTCAGAGATATTTCTAAGGACCTGTAAATTTTTAGTTCTTCCAAGATGATAGGATCAAAAGAGAGGTGTTTACTACTCTCCTGGCCTGTGCTCTGATCTGTAAGTGACCATAAACATTCTTTTCTGCCCTGGAATTGTGAGAAGGATTCCCTCTCCACCACAGCCACAAGTTCTGCCATGCCAAGTGCTCCTCTTTACCCCAGGACTGCACCCAGGATTGAGACCTGGAATGAAGCACAGGCAAAGCAAGAGAATCCTGCCTCAGCACCAGCAAAGAGATCCCTGAAATCCCGCCCTGTGATCAGCCACTGGATCCCCCTACCGTCTGTGGGCCTGGGAAGCAGCCACTGCCCTGCCACCTCTGCCTCTGCCCTGAGGCTGGGGCTGGGGCCAGATCATGGTCCTCCCCCACTCAGGCCCCACAGACGCCTCCCACTGACCTTCCAAGTTGTCCCCAGTATCCATGGGCCAACAAGTCTGGAAACCACCACAGCTGCCAGAGATTTAGTCCCCTGATGCCTATTCCCATGTTGCTGGGGCCTAGTCTGTGCAGGCACAGCCCACACTGGAGTGCACTCCTCTTTTAGACCAGTGCAACAGGCCCCTCCTCTCAACCCTCCACATTGTCCTGGGCTAGAAACCTGCCCTATTCTGTCACCTGTGGGCTCTGCTGCTCTAGAATTTGTCTAGAGCCATTTTTCACAGATGTCTGGAGGGATTTGAGGGAGAGCTCAAGGAAGTCTCTGCTTTCACTCCACCATCTTGGCTCTGCCCCCCTGCTACCACCGCTCAACAAGCATCTCTCTTCCTTTCAAGTTTTCTCCACCCTGTTGATATCCATCTTGCCATCATTTATAGGTTTCCTGGATCCCTGTGTTCCTCTCTGATAGATTCAGTCCCTGACTCACAATCTTCTCCACTCCAGCCCCTTCCCATTCTCAACTCTCCTGGTCTCCCAGTTCATTAACCTTCTCAACTCCCATGACCTGCCTGCAGCCTATTTTGCCCGTCGACTCCCACTCTTGCTTCCATCTCCATCTGAATTTCCCCCAGGTGCTGGAAAGCCTAATTATAACTCTGCTATTGAAATGAAATGATGGCCGTAGTAGGAAAACGTCATAGAAGCTCCAAAGCGCAGGACAGAATGAGTTTGAAAACCCCACAGATTGGCGTTATCTTGTGTATCTGATCAAGTGCCCCAAGGAAACAGCAAGACATTCAAAATCCACTGCTGGGCCCTTTTGCTCTAGAATTCCAGAACCCGACTGGAGATTTCAAAATGGCACAAATTGAGAAATGTGTCATATTTGAACCTAATTCAGGCACATAATCCTTAGATTCCTGGTATGCTTTCCCCTCTTTTTCTCATTCTTTTATAACTCAGAAAATTAATTGCCCAGAAAATACTCTCTTGCATGGAGAAAGCTGAATAAGTTTAATGTATAATTTATATATGGAAATGCAGATGTCAACAGTGTGACAAATTTTCATATAAATATTTTTGCAGTTAACATTTTAGGTATCTGTCTTCCCCTCAGAGCAACTGTCACACAGATCATCTGATTGATAATCTTACACTATAAGAAGGGTGGAGCTCAAAAGAATTTTTTTCTATTTTTACCTATCAGTGACAAATCAGGATATGTGACCGACCAAGTCATTTTTAGTTAGAAAGAAAGAAAGAATAGGGAGACCAAATTTTGTTCCAATACACATACACTTTTCACACCCTTACCCCAACTTGTAAATGTAAGGGGTGATTTTAGATGATCTTAAAATCAGCATAAAAGCATGCATCTGTCAAAATTAAATCTTCCCCACCTCTCATTGCAAATTGTAAACAATAGCAAAAGATGCGAACAGTACACTTGAGAGGTTGTATAAGGAATACAAGCACACTGCTACACTACTGGTGGAACTGTGGCGTGATCCAGACACTCTGAATTTCAATTTAGAATTATATAAGAAAAGTGACTGAGCTAGCCATGCTCTTTGACCCAGTGACTGTACTACTATGCATAACTCACTCCCAAGGAAGTCAATGACAGAAAGAAAGGTCCAACGTATACCAAAATATGCATAGCCACATTTTTTGTAGCAGCAAAGAAATAGAAATAAAGAAGATGTATCAATTGGGAAATGTCTGATAAGGACAAAAAAAAGGGATGAAATCTATGGTCTAGGAATATTACTGTGTAATAAAAAATAATAAGGGGTTGAGAGGAATGAACATTTGGAAATGAAGGTGACATAAAAACAAAAGATATCAACAAAAATTTTAAAGAGAAATAACAAATATGAGAAATTCAGAGAAACATTAGTAAATTTGAATGAGATGATAGTGAATGAAATGACCATAACCAAGGGGACAATGTATACAATGATTATCATAAGTGAAATGCAAAGATCCCAAAAAGGAAGTTGGGCTCTGAATAATAAGAAAAACAACAATCTCAGGACATACTTCCTCCTTCACTGATGAGACTTAGGTGACTATTAAGACAAAATACTGTAGACATTGTCAGACACAGTCACTGTTCATATGCTCTTTTTGCTTAATTGGTTTTCTTTGTCATGGTAGAGGGTTTAATCACTGAGAGAGGGTGAAATTACCTCCATCTAAAGACAAAAGACATCGTAAAATGTATTTGTGAAAATAAATAAATAAACCTGCCCCACTGAAAACGGCCAAGATTGATTTCTAGATAGGAATGATAACCCCTTTATGTATATAACCTTCTCAGTTTACAAGTACTTTTACAACCATTACTATATCCATTATTAACAATCAATCAATAAAACCACCCATTAAGTGTCTACTATGTGCCAGGGGCTACCTAATCTGTTCCTCATAACAACCCTTTGAAGAAGGCAACCTCATTTTACAGATGAAGAAACTGAGGTTCAGGTTAATAAGGCAGCATAGTGCCATGGAAAGAGCACTCAACTTGAAGTCAGCAAAGATCTGAGTTCAAATTCTACTCCAATCCTAATACCTACGTGCCCCAGGGGAAGTTACGTTACTTCACAAGTATCGGTTTCCGTGGCTTTTACATGAGGATGATAATATCTGTAGTACTTGCTTCCCAAAATTGTCACAAGACTCAAATGAGATAATGTATATTAAGTACTTTGTAAAACTTAAGCAGCTATATTCTTGTCACCTCTTATTATTGTCACTTGCCCCAGGTCCCCTGGATAATAAGTAGAAGAACCAGGGGTAATCATGGTAATAAGAATAGTAATGTACTAAGAATGATCAATTTTCTTTTCAAAAATGCAGATCACAGAACATCCATTCCTTTCATCACATGTACCTTTTGTCCACGTCTTCCCAAAAACCCTCCAGAGGAGGTCCATCTAACATGCTGGTGGCCTTCCACTTCATGTCTTGACACGATTATTGCTTGATTTATCACAGTGCCAAAGTAAAGCAAGGGCCGTCTATGTCTTATCCCTTGCTCTCACTATATAGCACCTCCTCTTGTAGTTATGCCATAGTCTTGGTGACAGTTTAAACTATTAATTAAAATGGCACCAACTTTTGGGATACTCTACATAGCTCTTTGATAATATATTATGTTGCTTCATGCTTATAATGAGAGCCATAACTAGGAGCTACTCCTAAGGAATACTCTCAAGGACAGACATCAAACACTACCATGATAGATCTGATTTGAAAAAAAAAACTATTAAAGATGAATGGAAAGGAATTGGAAGATGATATCAATATCTAGTGAATTGAAAATGTAACTTCCATTTCACATAATTAAATGCAAAAAATTCAGAAAAGAATCTAGAAAGGGAAAGTGTATTAAAAATTTGAGATTATCTTAAGCAACAATTAAAAGCAAAAATCAAAAGATTACAGCAAGGATTTTTAAGCTTTTTTGTGTTGTTGACCCTTTCATCAGGCTGGTGAAAGCTATGGATTGCTACTCAGAATGATATTTTAAATGAATAAAATAAAATATTTAGGATTAAAAGAGAAACTAATTATACTGAAATAGTTATCAAAAAATTGAAAATCAAGTTCATGAACCCCTGGGTTAAAGTGAAATAAGGACTCAGCAATAGAAAGAAGAAGATAAACAATCTAACATCAGTCAAAAACTTCTTTCACTACAAAGGCTTGAGAAGTAAGAAGTCAGAAGAAAGAAAAACCAGGAAATGGGATTTCTGGTCATCTCTGTAATTTCAACAAGCCCAACTCAACAAAAGTGCCAGTTGAATCAAATGCAAAGCAGGAAATTTGCATACCATTTGTGGTGTTGTTGGTGAGTGAATCCACCATCCTGCCCACCCACTCTCCTTAAAGTAAGTAACAAAAATGTTATACCCTGATACCCTTGTCAGGTGAGATTACCTCCACTGAACAAATCAATCAGAGGTATGAACTGAGAGGTGATGCGGGAGAGTTTCATAGACTTTTGGAGGGATCTTTGGTGTCAAATTTCCTTACTATCTCAGTAAATACTTCTTTCTTGGGGGCAATCTAAGTGATGGAATGGACAGAGAACTGAATCTAGAGTCAAGAAGACCTCAATTCAAATGTGACCACAAACACTTCCTAGCTGTGTGACCCTGGGCAAGTCATTTAACCTCCGTTTACCTGCATGTCCTCATCTGTAAAATAAGAATGATGATTGCACCTAGCTGCCAAAGTTGCTGGAAGGATCAATTGAGATATTAATTGTACAGCACGTAACACAGTCCCTGCCACTATAAAAATGTTAGGTATTATTATTAAAGCAGCTAGGTGGTAGAGTAGATAGACCACCAGGCCTGGAATCAGGAAAACCTGAGTTCAAATCCAGCCTCAGACATTCACTAGCTGTGTGAACCTGGGCTAATCACTTAACTCTGTTAACTTCAGTTTCCTCATCTGTAAAATAAGCTAGAGAAGGAAATGTCAAATTAATATGTTTGCCAAGAAAAGCCCAAATGGAGTCAAGAAGAGTCAGACACAACTGGAATGATTGAGCAACAACAGTAATAATGTTATTATTATTATTAAGTCCGCCTGAGTAATTTATATCAACTGACGTCTATAGGAAGAAGCATACTGGTAGGGGTAGGCTTCAGGAACTTTGGCAAAGGCGCACACTCCCCCAGCATGCTAGGGTCTCCTAGAACACTAAGGGGAGAAGCAGCAACCTTTCTTTGGGGACTCAGTCTACCAGTGTGAGTGCAGCTTGGAAGATTAGCTCCAGAGCTTTCACTACACATTAATATAATGAACAATAGAATAGTTAACATTAAGAGAAATGACAGAAATTTTTGCTTTTAAAAATTGGAAAGTCACAGGCCCAGATAAAATCCATAATTACTGGTTCAGAAATGCCACATTCATTAACAGTAAATCTCCCTCTTAGACACAAGTCTAACCTCACAATTCTTAACAAAAGATATCATATATCTTCTACCAAAAGATGATAATTTCTGTGACTCTTTCAAATATAGGTAAATTACATGCTCATTTATTCTGCACAAATCGTTGGTAGCTTGTATTATTCAAAAAGCTATGAACATTTAAAAGAAAACAATATAATCCTGAAGAGCAAAAAGGAGGCCCCAAAGGATGCCAGTGGTCCAAAGAACAACTTATCATCAATTCAATAATTACTGAACAAGCCAAAAGTGCAGTAACATTTATACTTCCTTCATTGATTATTATAAAGTCTGTTAGTTCCATGCTCATGGCTTATCCCATTTCTATAAATATATAAAATAAGTATGGTGAGAATGCTAGAGTGTTTGATGTCCACATGGAAAACTATTCTTGGTTTCCCAGATGTCACCAATACAATAACACCCAGTTTTTACTCATGTGAAAACATGGTACCTTTGGAAAGATGGTTTAAGTCTTTTCTAATTTTGCCTGACTTTAAACTCATTGGCAACTTACATGAGTAGCAAAGAGTATGGCTTTCAGGTTAAAAAAGTCACACTACAACAACTTAATCACTTGATGTACTCAAATGACATTAAGTTATTTGTCTCAACCCAACCCAACCCAACAATGACAATAACAAAACCCCTCTTTAACTACTTCCTCCATATCATGGAATCTTTCTCCAGTGATATCAAAAGTAATTTGGCCTTGACAAATATGAAATTCTTAATATACACCAAGGAAAGATAGAGACTGAAGCCTTCATGCTTAAGGTCAAATTGAATAAATTGACAAGGATGATACATTAAATACCTTGGTCTCCTCCAAGCTAGACACCAAACATAAAGCAATTAAGGAGAAAGCAATGTTTCTGTATATTGAGATTTACTGGTATCCTAAAATAAACGCCTACACAAACATTTGAGCTACTAAATGGACCCTAGGAGAAGATTCTGGGAAGATAGCAGATTAGGTCAGAAAATTCCAAGCTCTCAAGATTTTCCCCCACAAAAGAGTTAAAATAGCACCTTAGGGTGAACAAAGTGCAGGTGGAGACAAAGCAGAATAGTGGCACAACCGGGATCTTCCTGGGACAATTTGAGAAGATCCAAAGAAAAACCCCAGGACAAGGTTTGGTCCCTTGAAGAGTAAACACCATCAGGCTAGGTTCCATTTTAACAAGTGGCAAGCCACTTAAACAACAAGCGGCAAGTCTTGGGGTTAATTGGTTTACGAGGCTGCCTTGGCCCCAGCCACAGGAACTTTTCACACCCAGATAGTGAAGAGAGTTGGGCGTTTGAGCCCAGGATGATTGAGGGAACCTCTGCTAATGAGGAACGCCAGACCCAGCTGTGCTGCAAAGAGCTATGGGGCTGAGAAGGAACCAGCACAAGCCTGGTAAGTGCAGAAGCAATGGGGCAGAAAGCCCCTGGCTGTGGGCACTTCAGGAGGTTGGAGGTTTGGCTTTGGCTCCAGGCTAGAGGGGAGAACTGAAGATCTGGGGCAAGAGGCACCATTTTCCACACCCCAGGGCTAGAGGTGATTACAAAAATCAAGGTATTACCAGAAAAAAATACACAGGCAAAGGAGAGAGAACCCAACCATAGAAAGCTATTATGAGAACAGAAACGACCAGGATTCATCTTCAGAGGAGGATATTGAAGTAAAGAAATCCGCAAAGAGTAACGTCAAATGGTCACCTTCCCAAAAAGAATTTATAGACGATCTTAAAAAGCACTTTAAAAATCAAATGACAGAGATGGAAGAAAAAGAGAAAAATAAAAATAATCCAAGAAAAACAAGAAGGTTATGAGAGGGAAGTCAGCCAATTAGAAAAGGAAATCTAGAATTTTAAGGAGGAAAATGACACCTTGAAAATTCAAATTAGGCAAAGTGAAGCCAGTGAAATTATAAGAGATCAAGAAATAATTAAACAAAATATGAATAATGAAAAAATAGAAGAGAACATGAACATTTTACAAGAAAAACAATAGAGTTGGAGAATAGATCAAGAAGAGAAAAAATTAAAATAACAGGACTAACTGAAAGTTATGATCAAAAAAAGAGTCTTGATACAATAATACAAGAAATAGTTAAAGAAAATTGTCCTGAAGCATTAGAACAAGACAGGGAAGTAGAAATAGAAAAAAAAAATCCATCAATCACCACTTAAAAGAGATCCTATGAGGAAAATTCATAGGAATATCATAGTCAAATTCCAAAACTCCCAGCTCAAGGATAAAATATTAAAAGCATCAAGATTAAAACAATTTCAATACGATGGTGCCACGACTAGAATTACACGAGACCTAGTAGCAGAGACATTAAAGGACCGCAGGTCTTGGAACACAATCTATCAACGAGCAAAAGAACTGGGGCTCGGCCAAAAATATTGTGCCCTACAAAGTTAAGTATTATCCTGAATGAAAAAAAAAATGGATATTTGATAAACTCTCAGACTTTCAAGACTTTGTTAAAAAAAATCCTGAACTTAATAGAAGATTCGACATACAAGAACCAAGAGAAACATAAGGTACATACCAAAGACTGATTATAAGGGATTCATAAGGACAGACTGTTTACTTTTTATATATGTAAAATGTAAAATATATGTATAAGATTCTTATCAGTAATTGGTGAGCTCATAAGAAAGATTGGGATAAACCTGACTATGGCTGAATTTAAAAGGTAAAACCATTTAGGAACCACTTTCATCGGGAATGGTTTTAAGAGGGGACAATACATATGTATATTTAGAAGAATATAAAAGTCTTCTAAATATAGAAGAAATAAAATGGTGGGGGGGAGAGGAAAAGGGAAGGACTTTTAGAGGACAGAATGAGGGAATAGGTAAAAGGGAGATGTAGAAGCATGTTTAGAATTATGGGCATGGGAGGATAGGGGAGGAATCCTTGGAGGGGGTAGGCAAGTAATAGGAGGGCAGGATAGTGGGTAGAAGTAAAGTGGAGGAGTCAGGAGGGATAGGAAACAAGGGATATGCACAAACAAAAACAAAGATCAGGAGTTGAGTATGTTTGGGAAAATATATGTCTATATATGTATGTACATGTATATGTATATATCTATAGCTATAAAGAAACATATCTAAACCTTATTGTAGCCTTCAGGGGGCATGGGGGGAGAGAAAAAACAAAGTAAAAAAGTGCAAAGCAGAGAACAAAATAAAACTCACAAGGAAGCAAAGAAGAGATGGACAATTCTCAATACAATGTGTATTATTTATCATACAGGCTTTCTTGAAACTAAAATTTATTGTTACATATTTTGAATCCTCTCTTATGTTCTGCAATGCACACAACACGCTTTTCTTTCTTACTTTATATTTGTTTCAATATTTAACTTTATGATATGTTTTGTTTCTTTTCTCTATTCTGTATTTGTGTTCTGGCCCTTGAGTCTAAAATAAAATTTTAAAAAATTAAAAATTAAAGAGATCCTAATAGATTTAAAAGATATAATCAAAACCTATACAACATCAACAAAACACAAGACTTAGCCTCCTAAGGAAATTAAGGAAAGATTAATATTTTCTTATCAAAAAAGGAAAAAAGATTAATATAAATTCACAGAGCATAAGGTAAACAGATCAAAAATTGACAGAAATACCTTTGGAACAAGTAGATATCACTTTACTGAGCAAAGGTAATGGTTGACTGTAGGTAAGTTGAATTTATCTAATAACCAAAAGAGGTTTGTTTCTGGATGGGATCTATGAAAAGGTTAAGATCCAGGAATGAAATCAAAAGGCCCCACATTGGCAACCTCCATATTACCTTGATCAGTGATATGCCAACAACAAAGCTCTAAACAAATGGCAGAGTTGAACAGATTTGTTTATGGAAACAATAGTTTGTGGTGGCAATTCATGACTGGGTGATTGCTATCACAAATTACAGGTGGCTTCATAGCATCAAAGAACTGGCATTGAAACAGACCTCTGGGGTTACCTATCCTGACTCTATTTTATAGAAGACTGTAATGAGGCATAGGGAAATTGAGTGACTTGCCTAAGGTGACAAAGGCAGTGCAGCATATTGGTGTCAGAGGTGAAATTTGAACCATCTGACTCTGGAGTCAGTCCTCTTTCAGAGGTTATGCAAGGAAATTATGAAAAAGGAAGGAAGGAGAGAGGGAGGGAGGGAGGAAAGGAAGGAAGGAAGGAAGGAAGGAAGGAAGGAAGGAAGGAAGGAAGGAAGGAAGGAAGGAAGGAAGGAAGGAAGGAAGGAAGGAAGGAAGGAAGGAAGGAAGGAAGGAAGAAAAAACAAGCAACACATCACTTTGGGCTACAAAAATTTAGTACTTATCAAATACTATGTACAACACAATATGGTGGCTAGGATTATATATCAGAAGCTCACTATGTCTCATAAGCCAACAGAAAACAAATCCCTCTACTATATATATAGACTGTAAAATACTCTTGAGAATTCAGTGAATAAACTCTGCTAAAACCCCCCATTTATAATGTTGTTCCTATGGAATTCACTGCTTCCTATTAGATAGATAGATGGATAGACAGATAGATCGATAGATTAGATATGTGTGTATATGTATGTAATAAATACATGCAATATTATAATGTAATATAATATATGTAATAGATCGTGTTTTTATAGAACCAATTAACAACTTTAGGCAGAGTATGACTGTACAGGCTAACTTTTCTTGGACATAAACAATTTCTCACCTGAACAATTGCAATAGCCACCTAACTGATCTCTTGGCCTTCAATCTCTTCTCCCCTAACATCTCTTCCACACCCCACTATCAAAGCAATCCTCTTAATGCACACTCTACTGTTATTCCCCTGCTCAAAACCCTTCACCAACTCCCCATTGCCTAACAAAGTCCAAACTTGCTAGCTCAGAATCCTAGACCCTTCACAATCTAGCTGCAACCAACCTCCCCAGCTTTGTTTCACACTCTACCCATTCTCATGTTAGACTAATTGATAGGTCAGTCAATGAGCATTTATTCAATATCTACTGTGTACCAGGCACTGTGCTAAGCGCAAAGGAAGGCTAAAGACAGTTGTTGCTCTCAAGGACCTCATGTTCTAATTGGAGAAACAACAGGAAAACAACTAGGTACAGAATAAATTGGAGATAATAAAGGCAAGGGGCTAGCATTAAAGGGGATCAGGTAGGGCTTCTTGAAGTCAATGGGACTTTAGCTGAGACTTGAAGGGAGCCAGTGCAGCCAGGAGGCAGAGAGGAGGGGCAAGGGTATTCCAGGCATGGGGAACAGCCAGTGAAAATGTAAGAAGTTAGGAGATGGAGTATCTAGTAAAGAGCAGCAGGAAGGACAGTGTCACAGGACCACAAAGTACATGATGGGGAGTACACAGTCTGGGCAGGTAGAAGAGGGCAGGGTTACAAAGGGTTTTGAATGCCAAACAGGGTTTTCCATTTGATCCTGGAGATGATGACAAACCACTGAAATTTATATTCATCCTTTCTACAACTTACCTCCCATCCCTTTTCCCACCTTGTACCTCTGCTCACACCATCCTCTCTGCCAAGAATGTTCTCTATGCTACCTTTCTTCCATCTATTGAAATCCTCTCCTTCCTTTAAGGCCTTTGCAGGCATCATCACCTCTATGATCCCTTCTCTGATTTCCTTCACCAGAAATTCTCTCTCCCTCTTCTGATGTCTTAGAGCCCTTGGTTTGTACCTCTAGAAAGCCCTTGTCAGTTTCTAATCTGTACTGTCCTTTGAATACAGACTTATCTCCATAATCAATCTGTAAATTCCTTGACTTCAAGGAACAGAAGATCACATGCTTTGGCTAGGCTCAACACTACCTTGCCTGATAAATGTTGGTTGAATTTAATTCAGCTGTCAAGTGTTTATTGACCTTGGGAGCACAATAAGGGAATGGACCACCTCTTTTTATATCCTAATCTTCATGACATCCTGGTGAAGGAGGCCGTACCGGTGTCCCATTTTACAAATGAGGCAATCAGGCTCAAGGAAATACTTTGCCCAAGGTCACATAGCTATTAAGAGGCAGTAATTCAAACCCAAATTTTGAACCTATGTCTCTGGATTCTAAATCCACAGCTCTGGCTACTATTCTAGGCTGCCTCTCATTAAGCCATCAAAGAAATATAAGATAAATGCAATCCTGTACTAAGTAGTCAGAATTTGCCACCTGCAGATCCCAGGCCTGCTCAAATACAACTGGACTTTGACTACCAAAAACTTCCATGTGGAATTTCTATTTATGCTGGCCCTACCTCGTCCATCTCCTAAATGCAGTGAAGGCATTATGCAGATAAGAGAAATGAGTTGCTGTTCAGCTGTTTCAGTCATAACCCCACTTGAGGTTTTCCTGGCAAAGACACTGGAATGGTTTGCCATTTCTTTCTCCAGCTCATTTACAGATGAGGGAACTGAGGCAATCAGGGTTAAGTAACTTGCCCAAGGTCACATAGGTAGTATCTAAGGTTGGATTTGAACTTAGGTCTTCCTGAGTCCAGGCCCAGCACTCTATCCATCGCCCAGCTGCCCATAAGGGGAAATGAGGCCCAAGACTATTTGCCTAGTTAGTCATAAATCCAGGGCTAAAACAATAGATCTACTGTCTTAGGGCCACTACTTTCCACCAGACTACCTTGTCCTTCATAAACAACAGCTAAGATTCTAAAGTTGCCTCAGTCACTCCATCTTGTTCACAGACATTAGTGTTAAGAAAGAAAGAAGGGGACACCAGAGATACCATCTGAAGAATGGTGAGTAACTGCTCCCAGTACATACCAGGAAGACAAAGAGGCAAGGGATTGAAGTTACAATAGGAAGTACATTCTAAAGGACGGGGTAAGGAATTAGCAGGGTGGGAAGAATACAGTCCAGCCCAGAAACAAGAGGGGCTCAAATTAGTGACCAGCCCCAAAGAATGGAAATCTCATTTACTCTCTCATATGGCTAAGCCCTCCTGCCCTGGACACAGTCAGACCCCCAACCTCAGACCCTGGGACTGTTTTTCACCTTTGGTCCTTATCTGTTAAATAAGGTGGCTTGGAGACTAATTCAGTCCACTCTCAGGGAACTGCAAGTTTTCCTAAGTGGCTTCGCCTAGTGTCCAGGACCAGAGTCATGGCCTCAGCTACCCTGAGGCAACAGATAGACTAGTTAGATAGGAAGTTTCTGTACTAAGCCTAGGGACATCTTACACTCTCAGAACAAAACTATGAATTAGAAAAGGTCTTAGGAAGCCTAGGAGTCTGAAAACAGGAATGCTGCTTTGTTTCTCAACCTATACCTTTTCTTCTGGTCCAAAGGAGAACAAAGCCCAGGCACAACAATTTACCCCAAAGAAAGGAACGTTCCAAGAGTTCCCAGGTCTCATAGAGACGGCATCGTATGGGGGGAAGGGTACAGGAGTTGGAGAAAGAGGAGCTGGGTTCAAATCCAGAATCTTTGGACAAGTCCCTTGGCCCTTCTTGGCCCAGCTTCCTCACCTGGATGACCTTTGGGGTCCTTTCTCCAATCCCAGACTCCCTCTCCCCTCCCCCTAGCTCTCCTCCAATGTCTGGGAGGCCGGGTTACCTCGCCTGAAATGCCGCAGCACACCCCCCTCGGCCTCCTCCCTGGCTGCCCTGGCCTCCCTCTCGCGCCAGCGCCGCAGCTGCTCCTCCCTCATCTTGTAGAAGAGGATGTGCTTCTGCTCATCGTTCAACTCCGCCAGGAGCTCCGGGTCAATGTACATCTCTCTCAGGATCTGCTGCAGCATGGTGCCCACTGGGGAGGGTGGGCTGGGCCCCAGTTCAGGCCAGAGGAGGGGCCCCGAGGGCCCTCAGATCAGCCTCCAGCGAGAGAAGGGAGCCTCCCAGAGCCCTCTCGTCCAGTCGTTTCTCAGTGTCCTTTAGACTCCCATGATCCTTCTTTAACAGACATCTTCCCTTTCCTTTCGCACTCGCAGAGCTGTTCCCCTCATCTCGCCATCCCGAAGCAGCCACAGATATCAGCTGGAAGAGAGCTAGAGGGATGAGAGAGGACGGATTGCTGTGAATGCACACTTCATACCACAAAATCAGCCCCGAAGCTTGTCACCCCCACTCGCTCCATTACCCAGCAGAAAGGCCCTGAGGCCCCCGGGAGGATGGATGAGGAAGCTGGACCCTCTGTCAGCCTCTGCAGGGTCCAGCCCCAAGCCGGGAGCCTACAGGAGCGGCCAGCAGAGTGTCAAGTGATCTACTAACTGAAAGTAACAGCGACACCAGCAATATCTATGTCACTCCACCTGCCTCTGGGAATCGATCTCTCTTCTGCCGATAAGACAGGAGGCAGGTTTGCCTGTTATTTCCTAAGCTACGGGGCCAATTTTCAGAGGGAGCCTGTGGAACTCTGCAGTGAAGGTGAAACCCACTCATGTCTTCTCCATCACTGCTCAAGCTTCCTCAGGGGCACTCAGTGATGCAGCTGACATCTTGGTGGTGGAAAATGTTATGAGTCTTTTTTTTAATCCTAGCCTTTAAAATAGCATTGAATTAATATTAGCCAGACAAGAATCAGCTCTCAAGAACTCATGTAAACTGTCTGTCAGCCTTATTACCATTAATTCAATTTTTACCTCTGACTCAAGAAAGATAGGAAATTTCTGTTTAAGTAAATGGTGAACTCTTGCTACGTAATGGAAATTCTCTGATATCAATGAAACGCTGTTTCTATTTGGGGAGGGGAGAAAGGGAAGCAGTTGGATCTCATAAGGTGGAAAAAATGTAAAAGCTAAAAACAAACATACTGACAATCTGTTTAAAATTCTCATGGCGGCATAGGGAGGAAGAAAAACTGCAATTGGGTCTCTGCTCTAGGTGTAACTTATACCCAGCCACTGCCCATCTGGCAAGATGACCGGTTTATTTGTAGCTGGACAGATGTGCCCGTGGGAGATCAACGTCCTCCAATATGTAAGTTCTTAAAACTGGTAAAGGTCCATTGAGGCGTGAACACTGGTTCCCAAAGATGTTTTCAGCTAAATTGGTCAACAAGTATTTACTACATGCTTTCCATGTGCTTAAGCATTAGGGATACAAAGTTTTTTTTATAGTCCCTGCCCTCAAGAAGCTTATATTCTAATGGGGAGCCAACATCTAAATAACAAGGTATAAACAACATACATACAGAGTAGGCAGAAGGCAGTCTGAGAGCGGAAGGAACCAGCAGCTGAGAGGATTGAGAACAACCTCTTGCAGAAAGTATTGTTCACTTTTTTTCGGTTGTGTCCAACTCTTTGTGATGGCAAAGATACTGGAGTGTTTTGCCATGTCCTTCTCCAGCTCATTTTACAGGTGAGGAAATTGAGTCAAACAGCGTTCAGTGACTTGTCCAAGGTCGTACAGCTAGTACATGTCTGAGGCTAGATTTGAACTCAGGTCTTTCTGACTCCAGGCCCAGCCCTCTGTGCACTATATAATATCAGCCACCCACTTTACCAGAAGGCACACTTTGAGCTAAATCATAAAGAAAGCCAAGGAAACAGAAGAGGTGGAGGTAAGGGTGCAGGAGAGCATTCCAGGCATGGGGAACAATCAGTACAAAAGAATGGCGGTGGGAGATGTGGTATCACATTCGAGGTGGGAGATGTGGTATCACATTCGAGGAGGCCGTGGACCTGGATAGTAAAGTATATAGAAGTCGAGTGTATGAAGACTAGAAAGAGCTACTTTATAAAGAGCTTTAAGCATCAAGCAGAGGAGTCTGCATTTGGTCCTGAAGGTAAAGGGAGGCACCAGAGCGTGCTGAGCATGGGAATGACGTGATCCGACGGACACTTTAGAAAAATCACCATTGGCCGCTGAATGGAGGATGGATTGATTTGGGGGAGATTTGACCCACGAAGACCAATTGGGAGGCTATTGAAATATTCTGCGATGAGAGTATGAACTATAGCTCTGGCTGTGTTAGTGGAGGGAAACAGAAGTATGCAAGAGATACTGTGAAGGCGGAAATGGCAAAGTTTGACAATATATTGGATGAGATGAGTATAGCAGCCCTGGGGCAGCCAGATGGTACAGTGGACAGAGCACTGGGCCTGGGGTCAGAAAAACCAGAGTTCAAATCTGACCTCTGACACTTACTTGCTTTGGGACCCTGGGGAAGTCACTTAACCCCTACCTGCATGAAACTGGAGAAGGAAATGACAGACTCCAGTATCTTTGCCAAGAAAACCCCATGGAGAGGATTAAAAAGGCTAAAAGACATGACATTGGAAGATGAGCTTCCCAGATTGGAAGGGCTTGGCATTGTGATCCACAGGGTCACACAGAGTCAGACATGATTGAACAACAACAACAATAGGGCATCCAATTTGAGATGTCCAAAGGATAGCTAGTAATGTGTAACTAACTCAGAAAAGAGACTTGAACTGCTTATGTACATCTGGGAATCATCTGAGGAAAGATCATAACTGAACCTACAGGAGCTGACGAAATCACAAAGGGAGACAGTAGAAAGTAAAAAGAGAATGCACCTTAATGGACATGTGTGGTTATGGGCATGATGTGTATGAAGAATCGACGAAAGAGTGTCAGGAGAAGAACCAGGAGACAACAGTATTACAAAAACAGAGAGGGGAGAGTAACCAGAAGTGGGTGACTGATCATTTCAAATGCTGCGCAGAAGTCAAGAAGGATGAGGCTAGTTGTTTGAGATCCTCCTACTCAAGACCTATCCTAA
>CM053624.1:49010829-49027965 GCA_028646595.1 Phalanger gymnotis | reverse complement strand
AGAAGGAAGGAAGGAAGGAAGGAAGGAAGGAAGGAAGGAAGGAAGGAAGGAAGGAAGGAAGGAAGGAAGGAAGGAAGGAAGGAAGGAAGGAAGGAAGGAAGGAAGGAGGGAAGGAAGGGGGGAAGGAAGGAAGGAGGAAGGAGGGAGGGAGGAAGGAAGGAAGAAGGAAGGAAAGAAGGAAGGAAGGAAAGAAGGAAGGAAGGAAGGAGAGAGGGAAAACAGGCACAACATTCACATGGACCTAGCAGATCCAAAAGAGCAAATGTACAGGGAAGCCTTATCAGCAAACAACTTGCCTCTACCTATTAGACTCTTACTAGTTCTACTTCCTAGCTACCATATTGACTTTCCTCTCAAATCAGAGGGTCGTAGATTTCTAGATGGAAGGTCCATCTAATTCAACCCTCTCATTTTATAGATGAAGAAAGTGAGCCCCAGGGAGGTGAAATAACTTTTTCAATATCGCACAGGTTATAATTAGTAGGTAGAATCAAAGTTTGATCCCAGGTCCTCTTATCCCAAATCCAACATTTTTTTCAGTGCACCACTTAGTCTTTCCATGGCTCCAGATTCATTTAGAAAGAACATACTCAGATTTGTTACTTTGGCTCAACCCAACATCACAGTCCATGAGGCCTCTGACATTAGAAGCCTCTTCTCCCACTTTCTCTCCCCCATACTGAGGAAAGAAATCTAACTACTGCTCCACTCAATCCACCAAACATCTCTAAAGTGTTTATTATGTTGATAGATACTGTGCTAAAATGTTAAAAAAAATATAAGAACATAAGTACAGCCCTTAAAGAGGTTATGTTCTATTTAGCAGAGAGAATGCGTACATGGACAACTATACTACAAAGCAATTTAAGGAAGAAAAGACCCTAGTAATTTGAAGCAATTGAAGAAAGCTGCATAAGGAGAAGGTGGTGGTACTTGAGCTGAACCTTCAAGGAAGATAAGGATTCTAAAAGGCTGATGTCAGGAGGGAAAGCAGTCCAAGCAGAAGGAAAAAAGCTTAGGGTATAAAACCTAAAGGTCAGAGAACAATGAATAATATAGTTTCCCAGGAACATAAAGTGTATAAAGAGGAGAAACGTGAAATAAGACTGGAAAGTTTGGACCTTGACTATAGAAGGCTGTCATAACAGCTCTCATTTAGAAAGCACTTTCAGCTTTGCGAAGTGTTTTGTATAAACTATCTTATTTCAGCCTCACTACAATCCTGTGAAGTAGGTACTATTATTATTTCCAGCAGTGCAAAAATGATAAATTTGTGTTTTATTCTGGAAGCAACCAGAAGTCACTGAAGATTTCTTTAACAAGACAGTTCTCTGGTTAGGTTTCTGCCTTAGGAATTTATTTTGGCTGATGTGGAAGATTAATTAGAGAGTAGAAAGATTAGTGGCTGGGTGACCAATTAGGAGGTTATTGCACTAATCCTGGCGAGTAGTGATTGAGAGCCTCAATGGCTCATGGGAATGTTGGCTAAGTGATCAGAAAGAAGGAGACGTTATGGAGATGTAAGTAGGAGATGTTATGGAGAAACAATCAGTAGGACATGGTAGCAGGATGAATATGAGCTGTTAAAAGAAATCTTGGTCCAGGCTTCACCCTCTTCAATAAGGCAAACTCAGAAAATAAGACCAAAAGAGTTTATTAGCACACCAAGGCAGCTTGTGGCTGAGTTCAGCCAGCTTCCTTTCAAACTGCATGATGCTTTTTATAGAAAGGAGTAAACAACTTCCACACAAGGGCAAAAGTAGTTTGATAGATACTGATAATTATGAGGGGAAGGGATTAGTGCTACCTCATCTCCTCCCTAAGTATTTTGATTGGTGCAGGTAATTATGAGGAGATGGGATTAGTGAGCATGGGCACTACCATCTCCTATAGGCTAGTTGTGCACATTCTCAAAGTTTAAACAAGGTTTTTAAATGGAGTCGCTCAGACTGACTCTGCACAGGTAACAGACTGCACAAGAGAATAACATCAATGTTTTAAGTTTGGATGCATGGGAGAATGACGATTTCTGACTCTTTATGACCCCCATTGGGGGTTTTCTTGGCAAAGGTACTGCTGTGGTTTGCCATTTTCTTCTCCAGCTCATTTTACAGATGAGGGAACTGAGGCAAACAATTAAGTGACTTACTCAGATTCGCACAGCCAGTAAGTATCTGAGGACAGATTTTAACACAGGAAGATAAGACTTCCTGACTCCAGGCCCACTACTCTGCACTACCTAGCTGCCAAAGAATGTTGGTACTCTCAACGAAAATGGGGAAATTTGGAGGAGGGAAGATTATAAGTTCAATTTCGAGCATAACTAATTTGGAAAGCCAGGAGGACCTCTAGGTGGAGATGTCCAGCAGGAAGTTAGAGATGCAGGGAAGGTACCAGGGCTAGGTATCCAGATTTAGGAGTCGTCTGTCTAAAGATGATAACTGAATCTTGGGAGTGGATGAAATCAGAAAGGAAGAAAGAGAGAGTGCTCAGGAGAGGGCCATACTCAGCTGGGCTGTAATAATCTACTTAGCCAAGAGATTGCTGCCCTCTGCTGATCGAAGTGATATAGTTCTACAGCAGGTTCACTCTGAATGAACTCTGAGTCAAATCAATTTAATTCAACAAACATTAAACATCTCTTATGTGTGAAGTATCCAAAATATTATAGCTGTGATATCAGAACTAGAAGGAGATGTTTTATATAATATACATATATGTGTGTGTGTGTGTGTGTGTGTGTGTGTGTGTGTGTGTGTGTGTGTGTGTGGTGGAGAAGGCAGTCCTCAATTCAACTCATCTCAACATTTATTAATCACCTAATGTGTACAAAATATTGCGCTGGGTGCTAGAAGAAATCTAGTTTTGACACCATTCTCCCAGTTACTCAGTCTTGCAACCTATGATTCATCCTGTATTCCTATCTCTCACCCCCATATTTAACCTGTTACCATAGCCTGTTGAGTTCACCTTTGCAGCATCTCTCAAATAAGCCCCCTTCTCTCCTTTGGCACTGTCACCAAGCCCTCATCATCTCATGCCTTGACTATTGCAAAATAGCCCGCTGGTAGATCTCCCTTCCTCAAGTGTCTCCCCACTCCAATCTGTTCTCCATTAAGCCATTAAAGTGATTTTCCTAAAATGAAAGTCTGATTGTGTCACCTACTTACTTAATAAACTCCACTGACTTCCTCATTGCCTCCAGGAACAAATACAATATGGCCTGTTTGACATTCAAAGCCCTTCATAACTAGCTCCCTTCTACCTTTCCAGTCTTTTTACTCCTTACTCTCCAAGACACACTCTTTGATCCAGTGACACTGGCTTCCTCATTGTTCCATGAACAAAACACTCCATTTCCCCACTCCAGACATTTTCTCTGGCTGTCCTCCATGCCTAGAATGCTCTCCCTACTCCACTCCAACTACTAACCTCCCCTTAATTCCAGTGCTTTCCCTCTTTTAATTATTTCCTTTTTATCCTGTGTGTGGCTTACTTTGCATATATTTGTTGGCATGTCATCTTCCTCATTAGATTGTAAGCTCCTTGAGAGCTGGGACTATCTTTTGCTTCTTTTTGTATTCCTAGTGCATAGTGGCAAACAGTAGGCACTTAATAAACGTTTATTGAATTGAAATAAGGTAGTCCACATAGAGCTTACAGTTAGATAGGAGTATATGACACATGTACACATAAATTACTATTGTAACTGCTATTTTAAAAGTGTCATCTATAGATGCCAATGTTACTGTCACTGTAGCTTTAAAAGCTCAGCTGAATTTTTAATTTTTGGCAATTAGGGCTGATAATTTTTGAAAAACTGAGAATAGAGACCTAATGAAGATAGTTTGAGAAAAAAATGTGGAAAAGACAGAAAGAAAAAGAATGAGGAATTTTTTTTCCCTTGGGAGAAATATTCAAACTTATTTTTTGAAGAAACATGATAAAGAGAATTTTATGAGGAGTGAATCTAGAGGGATATTACTAAAAGTTAGGTCTTAAAAGAAACTATAGAAGATGGAAAGAAATAAACAGAAATTATTTCCTAATGGAACAGTTTTAACCATTTTCTTGCTAAGAGAATAAAACAAATTCTTTTTCCCTATAATCCCCATTTTTTCTGTTAATTTATTTTTAGTTTTCAACATTCACTTCCACAAGATTTTGAGTTCCAAATTGTCTTCCCAACTCTTCCCTCTGCCCACCCTTAATCTGCCATCCCTTCTATCACTCCCATTCCCCTTCTTTTATCCCCTTCCCTTCTGCTTTCCTGTAGGGCAAGATAGATTTCTATACCCCATTGCCTATACATCTTGTTTCCCAGTTGCATGTAGAAACAATTTTTAACATTCATTTTTAAAACTTTGAATTCCACATTCTCTCCCTTCCTCCCTCCCCACTGACTGTCATTGAGAAGGCAAGCAATTCTATATAGGTTATACGTATGTAGTCATGCAAAACACTTCCATAACAATCATATTGTGAAAGACTAACTATATTTCCCTCCATCCTATTCTGCCCTCTATTCATTCTGTTCTCTCTTTTGACCCTGTCCCTCCTCAAAAGCATTTACTTCTGATTACCCCCCTCCTCCCATATCGTCCACATCTCTCTTATCCCTTTTCCCCCCTACTTTCCTGTAGGGTAAAATAGATTTTCATACCCAATTGAGTGTGTATATTATTCCCTCTCTAAGCCAAATCCAATGGGAATAAAGTTCATTCATTTCCTCTCACCTCCCACATCTTCCCCTCTTCCCCTCCATTGTAAAAGCTTTGAGAATAAAGCAAATTCTTGATGAAAGAATTTATTTGGTATGCTGAGTGAACTGATTAGGGGAATTATGTTTCCAGAAGTAAAGAGGGGTCATCTATAATTAACTAGAAGTAATCCTAGCTGTGATATTTCTCACAGATAAAATATTAAAGTTTTTATGTTTATGTTATTATTGATTGTGCTATTAATAAATTACATAGACAGTAGCTTGAATATTGAATTAATCCTAGAAGATTGGGGGTTTGATAGAAAAAGATATGAAAAAACTACTTGTTAGGAAAAATTTCTGGAAATTATTAAAATAATTCAAAATTTAGTGTAACTTCAGTACTATTGATATTACGTTCTGGACCTCTGAGCTGATTAATTAGAAAGAAAGAGGTTAAAATTTCATTGGTTAGTGAGGAAATATCTAAACATACCCCTGGCCAGATAGTGAGTGAAATAGCTGGCTGAGGGGTGACCAACATTTGAGGCTGGTTATCTGCTTAACCTTAGAATACAACACAAAAATAATAGAAAACTTACTAGTGATAAGGAGGAGGAATTTGACTTTAGCTTTAAAAGGAAAGTAGGAATTCATCAAGCTAAAATAATGTAGGGTGATGTTTTAAAGACAAATAGGGTATAGCATGGCCAAAGGCATGGAGGTAACAAAGTATATAGTATGTTTAAGGAACAGACAGTTTGATTTGACTTAAGCATAAAGAATATAGTGAAGAGTTTTGTGAGATAAAGTTGGAAAGGTATCACAGTACCAGATTGTAGAAGGTCTTAAATGTCAGATAGTACTTTGGAATTTGGGAGTTATCTGATGGTTGAAGTCTTGGGGGATGAATAAGATTGCCAACAGAGAAAATGGAGAGAGAGAAGGAATTTTGAGGGCAGAACCACAAAGATAACACAACTTAAGTGGTCAGAAAAAAGACAAGGATGAAGCAAAAAAAAGACAAAGAACTGTTATAGGGATAGGAAAAGAATGACAAGAATGCTTTCTATTGCTAGACAAGGAAGGAAAGTGCATCCAAAAAGAGGAGGTGGTCGTTAGTATCAAATGCTTTAGAAAGGTCAAGGAGGATAAGAACAGGAAAAAAGGGCCACGGGACATATTGATTCAAAAGTTGGTAGTCACCTTGGAAGAAGTAGTTTTGATAGAATAGTGAGTGCAGAAACTAGGTAAGTGGTTGAGGATTGAAGAAGTGGTAAAGAAGTAGAAGCATAACATATATAGACAAATTTGGAAAGAAGTTTGGCAGTGAAAAGGAGAAGAAAGACAGATGTTAACTGCATTGCATCAAAGAAAGTTTATTGTTGTTTTTGTTGGGTTTTTTTAGGATTGTATAAAATGTATAAATGTATAAAATATTTGTAGATGGATGTAAAGGAGTCAGTGGAGAAAAAGAGAGAGTTGTCAATCGGTGGAATAGACTAGGGATGCAGCACACAGAAGTAAATTAACCTAATAGGCTAGCATTTGATAAACCCAAAGCCCCCAACTACTAGAATAAGAATTCAATATCTGACAAAACTACTAAGAATATTGGAAAGCAGTTTAGCAGAAATTTGGTTTAGACCAACATCTCAAACTACATACTGAGAGAGTTTGTGCACATGACAAAGGACAGACCTAGCTGCATACAGTTAAGTAGCTGAGTCCCAATGAACACCTCTCATTGCACTGCTTAAGAACTGGGTCATTATGGGTATCACTGTTTTCTTGTAAGACTTTTTCTTTTGAAAAGTGTTTGTATCTTAAGGCACTTTGGCACAGTGAAAAGAGTACTAGATACAATGCTAGGAAACCTGGTTTGAATCTTGGCTCTGGCACTACCTGTGTGGTCACCTAGCCTCCCTGAGTCTCTGAGTCCTCATCTCTAAAATGGGAGGAGACTTATACTAACACAGAGTTTTGTGACTATTCTCCTTCTGTTCAATTATATACTCCACTTGTTTCATGGGAGGTAGCCTCCAGGTGTAATAGAGGGAACATACATGTAAGGAGATGCCACTACAAAAGTGTAAGTTGAACTGTGATGAGTGAGGGCACCAAGGGGCATCTATCATTCTGTAAATATGCACAGGCTACTGTGATGGAAGGAATGTATGGGTGAGCAACAAAAGAATCCAAATTGAAATTTACGTAGTGACCATGGAAACAGCCCTCTTTTCTTCCTCTGCTGTGGACTGGCTTGCTTCTGTCCCAAAGGATTTATCTTCTGTACTAGTCTGAGAGATTTTTTAAATTCTACTGTAAGTTACTATTCCCTCTCTGTTTAATGCTTCTGCTTATAACCTTGATCTGGCTAAGGCTGTGGTGGAAAAGAAATATCAGGCTTGTGATTCCTTCGTCACTCATGCTAGATGCTGGATGTGTCCTCCACTTTCCACAGGCTTCCTTCCTCCCATTTCCTGTCATCACAAACAACAATGACCACACAATAAGGGTTAGTGGCCCTTTATTTACATAATAATTGGAGTAATTTGTAGCAAGGGAAAGAACAGAGGAGCAGAAAAGAGGGGAATAGTCTATGGGCATACACAGGACTCCGGTGATGCTGCCAACTACAGCAGAGAACTGGAAAAAAGTCAGAGATTGCTTCCTTCTCTAGTCTGGAAACTAACCCTCTCTCCCCCTTTATCCTAGGCTAGAGTCATGGGAGATAGATGTTGACTCTAAGGGTAGTTAGGACCATCTCACCAAATCTGGCCTGACTGGCACCATAGCCACTGGTCATACTTTTTCTGGGCCTAGCTTCAAACTGCAAAGTTAATCACAAGAGTAGCCAAAGCCATCTAATTTCCAATAACTTCGTAGGAAATCCCAAAGGAGTTGAAATCATTAGCTGGCTATGTACTCAACTCTGGAAAAAAGTAAAATTGGTGCCAAAATGGAGGATGAAACACAACCTCTCACTTCCACCATTGATTCCCTCCCCTCAGGCTTCTTTCTTCAGAATTCTTTGCAACAACTCTTTCCAGTAGTTACAATTCTATAACTGGCTGATAGATGCTAGGTGCAGGCTCCATGACAACACTGGACTACCCAAGCATTATCTCATTTTATTCCCCACCAAACCTCTGGAAATCCTCCTACGGTGGAGATAAGGGGAGTCCCAATTTGGCAGACAGAGAAATCAAGACTTGAAGAGGATGTTTGACTGGCCTACAGTCATATTTTAAGTCAGTGGCAGCAACAGAACTAAGACCTGAAATCACTTGAAGAAAAGGTTCCCAGTACAGCTTAAAATGGACCCACTGGTGTTCCCTGGCACCTCAAGCAAAAGCTGAAGGACTATTTTTCCACAATATCATTGAAAGGATTCCTGCCCTGGTTCAAATGTTGGACAAGAGGACAACTAAGGTACCTTTAGATTTTAAAATTTTATATTTAGGGAAATCTCTCTTTAATCAGGAATATAGCTTTGCTTGGGGAAACCCTTCTTCAAGGTAGGGCCTCTTAAGTGCGATGGTTTCAAAAAGGTATTTTTTTTTTTACCATTAATAGAAATAAAATCTAGGCCTAGCTTGCCTTGGTCATCTGCTCAAGCTGGTCTCTTTTACTATTCCTTAATTTTAATTGATTTTGGGGAGAGAGAGATAAATGGCAGTAAGCATATAAAAGATTTTCTCATATAGTCTTTGAGTCTATCCCTAGATTCCTTATATATTACAAAATGGATATTGAAAATCCTAAAATGGATTCCATTGTCTGTTCTCCCTATGAAGCAAGAGACTGGCATCTAGTCCTTTCTCTATCATTAATTAGCTGGTGACACCGAGCAATTTATTTATTTAACTTCTCTGGGTTTCAGTCACCTCATCTATGAAATTGGGATGATAATACCTTGTATGCCTGAATAAGGGGGCTGGATAAGGTGATCTCAAAGGTCCCTTTCAGCTCTATTATCTATAAGCATATGATAAATGTCAGGAGCTAGCCAGAGTCCCCAGTCTACTTTTGGAGGACAGCCGTGGGAAGGACAAAGGAAGCAGCCAAATCCTCAGGTAAATTATAGATCAGAGCTATAAAGCAAGGGCCCTCTGTCAGACAAGCTGAAATGAAGAATCAGATTTCAAATAGACTATCCCCTGGACAGTAGGATGGGAAAGGGATGGAGGGGAAAGGGGAGGGTTGCTGACTGTAGGCTCCCTGCCCAGGCTGTCAGAGGAGAGGCAGGAAAGCTCCAGAAGATTCCCAGGACATATGGCACTGATAGAGCAGGATTGTTGTCAATTACAGACACGGAAGAAAAGAATCGGAGAAATGCACATGTAATCAATCCCTGGGCTGGAGAATTTCTCTCTTCTGCAGCATTGCCCAGCTGAGCCATAGATGAGGCTGTGGCTCCCTCTTAGGGCTGAAAAAAATTCTGCTCCCAGCACAACTCTACTTTTATTACCCGGAGGACACTCAAGCCAGGGATACATTCCATTTTCTTAGTCTGTGGTTTGGCTTCCTGTGATTTCACTTGAGTTGGAACAATTCTGGTGCACAAAAGAAGAAACAGGTCTGGAGCAGAGGCAGTCTAAAAGGGACACAGCTCTAAGAGACACATAGTCTTCTTCCTCCATGCTGCGATAGCCCAGGAGTGAGCTGATGAGCAGCGTATGGTCACATAGGACACTGAGCAAGACTTAGGACTCTTCGTGGACTTCATCACTCAATTAGCAACAGTATTTATTAAATATATACTATAGGCAAGGCGTTCTGCTAGGCATTGTGGGAGAGGGTCCTCAGCCTCAGAGACTGACATGACCTAATTGGGAAGAAAAGACATTCTGCCTATTGGCCCAGCTGTAGGCTACATTTTTCTACACAATCTAAATGGAAGACAACCCTTCATTCATATATTAATCTTATTTATCTTTATTTTTTTCTTTTTTTGTCTATGGGGTTGTTTGTTTGTTTTTTTTTTTTTAATTTTAGAGAGAGTGATCCATATTTGGACCAATGGGATACCTTGAAAGATAAATGAAAATACACTATAAGGATGAGTAGAGGCCACTTACTCCAATCCCCTCACTTTACAGATGAGAAAACTGAGTCACAAGGAGATACAGTGACAGGGTCATAGATTTAAAGCTGGAGAGACACTGAAAAGCTTTCAATCCAACTCCCTTATTTTACTGATAAGGAAACTTAGGGCCAGAGAAATTAAAGGCCATTTAATCTTAACTTCTTATTTTACAAATAAGGGAACTGAGTCCCAGGAAGGTTAAGTAACTTACCCAAGGTTACACAGGAGAGACAAAAAAAAGCCCAAATTTGAGTAACTCTTCAGTTGTTGAGTGACTTTTCCTCACAACTAACAACTATAAGATAGGTAGACCCAGTATTGTTACCTACATTTGACTCCAGAAAGGATGTGTAGTTTTCCCAGAAGAATTTCTCCCAGGTTTGGGACGAGCTCCCCCAACACAGATTGAAACCTGCTTATGGCTTAAACAATTTAGATTTTAAATCACTGAGGGATGACGTGACTTGCCCTAGGAGAGCAAAAGGGAGCAAACAAGGAAGGAAATACGCATTTGAGCACTAATGCTTAAAGATAACTATTAAATGTCTGAAGTAGGATTTGAACCCAGGTCTTCTTATATCTAAATCTAGATCTCTATCTACTATGTGGCATCATCTCTCCTTTTCATTTGTCACTGGGAGAAACTGAGGTTCAGAGAGGAATCATTCATTCTTTCAACAAGCATTTATTAAGTGGCTGCTGTATGCTGGGCATGGTGTATCTGAGCAGGCCGACTACAAAAATACTAGAACATAGGATGTTATCAAAAAAGTATGTGAGCCCAATAGCAAGAGATAGAAAGAGAAATTCCATTTAAAATTACTGTAGACATTACAAAATATTTGGGAGTCTACCTGCCAAAACAAACCCAGGAACTATATGAATACAATTACAAAATACTTTCCACACAAATAAAGTCAGATCTAAATAATTGGAAAAACCTTAGTTGCTCTTGGTTGGGCTGAGCTAATATAATAAAAATGACAATTTTACCTAAATTAATTTACTTTTTTAGGGCCATACCAATTAAACTACCAAAAAAATTATTTGTAGAGCTAGAAAAAATAATAACCAAATTCATCTGGAAGAACAAAAGGTCCAGAATATCAAGGGAATTAATGAAAAGATGCTAGGGAAGGTGGCCTAGCTATACAAGATCTTAAACTGTATTTATTATAAAGCAGCTGTCATTAAAACTACTTTGTACTGGCTAAGAAATAGAGTGGTAGATCAGTGGAATAGGTTAGGCACACAAGACACAGTAGTCAATGACTACAGTAATCTACTGTTTGATAAACCCAAAGACTCCAACTTCTGGGATAAAAACTCACTATTTGACAAAAACTGCTGGGAAAACTGGAAAATAGTACAGCAGAAACTGGGCATAGACCAATATCTCACACTATATACCAAAATAAAGTCAAAATGAGTTCGTGATTTAGATATAAAGGCTGATATTATATGTAATCTAGGAGAGCAAGGAATAGTTTACTTGTTAGATTTATGAAGAAGGGAAGAAGTTAAGACCAAACAAGAGATAGAGAGTGTTATGAAATGCAAAATGGATAATTTTGATTACATTAAATTGAAAAGTTCTTGTACAAACAAAGCCAATGCAACCAAGAATAGGAGGGAAGCAGAAAATTGGGAAAGAATTTTTGCAACCAGTGTCTCCGATAAAGGCCTCATTTCTAAAATATACAGGGAACTGAGTCAAATTTATAAGAATACAAGTCATTCCCCAAATGATAAATGGTCAAAGGATATGAACAGGCAGTTTTCAGAGGAAGAAATTAAAGATATCTATAGTCATATGAAAAAAATGCTCTAAATCACTATTGATGAGAGAAATGCAAATCAAAACAACTCTTAGGTCCAACATCTCACCTGTGAGATTGGCTAACATGACAAAATAGAAAAATCATAAATGCTGGAGAAGATGTGCAAAAATTGGAACACTAATGCATTGTTGGCGGAGTTGTGAACTGATCCAACCATTCTAGAGAACAATTCGGAACTTTGCCCAAAGGGCTATAAAAACGTGCATACCCTTTGACCCAACAACACCACTTTTAGGGCTGTATCCCAAAGAAATTATACAAGTGGGGAAAGGACCCATATGTTCAAAAATATTTATAGCAGCTCTTTTGTGGTGGCAAAGAATTGGAATCAAGGGAATGCCCATCAATTGGGGAATAGCTAAACAAGTTGTGGTATATGAATGTAATGGAATACTTCTGTACTATAAGAAATGAGGAGCAGACAGACTTCATGATAACCTGGAAAGATTCATATGATCTGATGCCGAGTGAGGGGAGCCGAACCAGGAGAATATTATACAAGATTACAGACACACAGTATCTCTGATGACTAACTTTGCTAGACTTGGCTCTTCTCAGCAATGCAGGGTTCTAAGGAAACTCCAAAAGAGTCATGACGGAAAAAGTGATTCACATCTAGAGAAAGAATTATGGAGTCTGAATGCAGATTGAAGCAAACTATTTGCTCTCTCTTTTTTTGTTGTTGTTTTTGTTTCTGTTTTGTTTCTTCTTTCTCATGGTTCATTCCATTTGCTGTAGTTCTTTGCAACTTGACTATTGTGAAAATATGTTTAATGTGAAGGTACATGTAGAGCCTACATCAGACTGCATGCCATCTTGGGTGGGGAAGGGGAAGAAGAGGGAGGAGGAGAAAATTTGAAACTCAGAAACTTGAGGAACTGAATGTTGTAAACGAAAACTAAAAATTAATTAATTAATAATAAAAAAGTATGTGATGGGTCTGGTGGTGAGAGCATGGGATACCAGATGAACAGGCTGATTGTTTTACTGTGACACTCAAGATGTCAGAAGAAGGGAAAGAAGTCCTCCACCCTCCCCCAGCACATTGGGTGGACCCTATGCTGTGAACTTAGGAGAGAAGATAGACAAGGGTCACCAAGGGTGGGTAGGCATGGATGAATTGCTATCTGCATCCTTGAAAAGAACATCCCCGTTGAATAAGTTAAAGATCCTCCTGAGTGTTTTGAGTATGTGCTAGATGTGGGACACTGTCCTAGGCTAGCTGTGTGATTGTAAGGAAGTGATTTATCCAGGGTCACTGTGCCAGTAAGGCAAAATGCGCTTAGTTTAAGGGTGCCCTTGAGGAGTTTGGCTTTTGTTTACCGTGAAAGTACTTTCATCTGTTAAATGCTAAGCCCCAGGCCCAAAGCCCTATCAGGTGTGAAACCTGTGTGGGCACCTGTGTGGGTGTAGATTAATAACTTAAGAGGGCCAACTCGGGAACCAATGGTCTCTGGACTCTGGTCTCTGGTAGTTGAGGCAGGACTTGAGAACGCCAGAGGCTTGGCTGTGAGGAGAGGCGAGAAACTACAGCTAAAAAAAGCCGAAGCAGAGCCAACCTGTGTGGACCCAGGAGTTCGAGCGAGGACTTGAGTCCAGTGAATATGATTTATGTCGTCTTATTTTTCTGTGGCCTCCTGGCTACTCTTGTGAGGTGGGCCTACTGGGCCTGGAGGCTTGTGTTCACAATACTGGAATAGGGAGGTTGGTTCGCTAATTTGTTGCTCTGGGCCCTGAATAAATTTTTTGATGCCTTCTGCTTGGAGAATTGTATATACCCAACAATTTCAAACCATTCAGATACTTATATGATCCTTTTTGAGATCATAAATTGGGCCTTCTTACTACAGTCACACAGCTAGTAAAGTGGCAGCAGCAACAGGATTTGAATCCAGGTCCAGCTCTGAGATTCTGTGATTCTGACCTTACAACCAGTACTCTTTCTCAATATAACCCATAAGTTCACGTGTAAGGGAGACCACTCTGGCCTAGAACACTCAAGGAAGGCTTCTCAAAAGAAGTGTGACCTAAGCTGAGCTTTCAAGAATGATGCTTAGGGCATTACCAAGAAAGGTGGAAGAACATGCCCAGCCCCATGAACCTCAGACACTTACTAGCTGTTTGCCTCAGTTTCCTCATCTATAAAATGAGCTGGAGAAGGACACTCCAGCATCTCTGCCAAAACAAACAAACAAACAAACAAGCAAATGGGATCTCAAAGAGTTAGACATGACTAAAGTGACTGAACAACAGCCGATGACCATGTGAAAAAATGCTCCAAATCACATATGATAAGAAAATTAAAATTAACACAACTCTGAAGTTTCACTCCCACAGCTGTCAGACTGATGGATTTTTGGAGTACCTGTGGAAGAACAAAACAGATTTGTACGTTGCTCATGCAGCTGTGAATTGGTCCATCCATTCTGGAAAGCAATTTGGAACTCATCTCTACATGGACTCAGCAATATCAGTACTAGACATAGACTCTAAAGAGATCAAAGACAGAGTAAATGGAGCCATATATTGGAAATATTTATAGCAAGACTTCTCCATTGAAGCAAAGAACTGGAAATAACAGGGACTTTTATCAGTTGGTGAACAGCTGAACAGATAGAGATAATTAGTATATGATTGTAACAGAACATTATTGGCTCAGACGAAGGAAATGTCAAAGGGATGGATTCAAAGAAACCTGTGATGACTTCTCCGAACTGACACAGAATGAAATGAGCAGCACCAAGAAAACTATTTATATAAATAACCCAATAACATAAAGGAAGACACCTTTGAAGGTCTCAAGAACTCTGATCAATGCCATAACCAGTCATGACTCCAGAAGACTACGTGAAGCATGTCTTCTACCTCTTATTGGAAAAGTGATGGACTGCAGGTGCTGAATGAAACCCATTTTCAGCCATATAACACAAATTTATTTTGTTGGACTACAAGAGAGAGCTTTGTTTGGTGGGAAGGAGTGTTTTAGAGAGTAGTGATAGTGATGTTGCACTATAAAAAAAGTAGAAAAGGGTCAATGAAGCATTGGAAAAACACAGTAAAGAACAGAAGAAAGGTCAGAAGGGTAGGGATGGAAAGGGGAAGAGAATTAGCATTTATTAAGTGCCTGCCATGTACCAGGTACAAATGTTATACCATTTGATCCTAACAACAACCCTAGGAGGTAGGAAATATTATCCTCATTTTACAGTTGAGGAAACTGAGGCAGACAGAGGTTAAGTGATTTGCTCAGGGTCACACAACTAGCAAGTATCTGAGGGACGATTTATACTCAAGTCTTCCCGACTCCAGGCCCAGTGCTTGATTCATTCATACACCTAGCAGCTCTGCTGTGGTAATGCCACCATATTGAATTATTTACGTGCAGGGTATTTATGGGTATGTAAATTATATGTGTGTGTAAACATATCTGTATATATCACATATGTTGTATTAATAGAACAATGCTTTTCAAAGTATAGTGACAAACTTTCACTGGATAAAATAAATCAAAATTTTTTCTCATAAAAAATAAAACATTTTAATTACTAATAGAGTAAATAATGAGATATAAACAAAAGCTCTTGGGGGGAAGGGGGATGATCAATAATTTTTAAGAAAATAAAAGACTTCTAAGAACCACTATAGTAGATTCACAGTTCCACATGCAGTCTTCTCCTGACCTCTTTTCTACGTTTGTTATTGATTTTCCTAGTTCATAACGTGTGTGTGTGTGTGTGTGTGTGTGTATTAGAGAAGGGTCTTTTGACTCTAAATCTATGATCCCAGGCAATTTCTCTATACAGTCTCAATTTAATAGATTCTTGGGATAGACAGGATCTTAGATCCCATTTAATTGAACCCATTGGTTTTATAGGCGAGGAAACTGGTTCAGTGAGGTTTAAGTAAGTTGTCTAAGGCCACAAAGGCAGTGAGTACCAGACCCAGATCCTTTTGTTCTGTTCTGTTCTCTAATTACAGGTCTAAGGGTTTTTCAGTGTCCCACAATAACCCTCAAAAAAAATTAAATGACTCCCCAACCCAATGATATGCTAGTTTTCCAAAGGAACAACTGTTTTCTAGCCCCTTTCTAGTTAAACTAGTCCTTACCAAGAAGAAAGACCTTCACCGAGTCAGACAGTATAGCATGGAACTCCATTTGTCAATTGTTCCCCTCTTATAAGACAGGGACCTTGCTACACAGCTGTCTGAAGTAAGAAATTACATCAGCCCATCAATGAATACTTACTAAGTGCCAACTCTGTACCAGCCACTGGGCTATGTGCTAGGGATACATGTACAAAAGGGAGAGAGTCTCTGCCCTCAAAGAGCTAGAATCCTACAAAGGGCATAGGACATGTCAGAGAAGTCATTCTCTGGGTGTGCCCAAAGGGTCAAGAATGGATCCCACAGTGGCAAGAAAGACTTGTAGGAGGCAACTAACCTGCTGAACTAGTCTTACAAATTCCACCCCGACCTTGTTGGATGTGGCCTGAGACAGGGCTACAAGTGAATACAGAAATATATGAAATGAATACCCAGTGAGTGAAAGTAAGGGAGACTAAAAGAAGCATTCAGGAAAAGCCTCTTGAGGTGGACTTTGAAGGGAACTTGGACTTTCAAAGTCTATGGTGTCACCCCACCCAGACCCCTCCCAGAAGCCCCTTGTTCCACTGACTTCTGAGACCACTGGGCCTGCAAAAGTCCAGGGTCTGCTTTATCAGGGAAACACATGGGAATCTTCCTGCCATCTTTTGGACCTCATTAGTATCAACATGTTAAAAACTCTCAGAGTCAAAGTTTAAAAAAAAAGAGGAAGGTAAGCCCACGAGTGTGTAAAGGTTCAGGGAAGGAGGTGCCCTACCTCCTGCCTGTCTTCTACTGGTGAAGCAATCACCTCAAAAATCCCCTAAATGCTATGAGACTATGGCCTATGCTGCAATGAGCCAGGGAAGAGAGAAGGCCTAGTCAAGAAAGCACCTAGTGACTGGAGAAGGGAAACAGGAAAGCCCCTGAATACATATATGAGGACAGGGAAGGGGATAGAAGCTAAATATTAGGACGTTGCCTGAAGGTTCCACTTCTATAGCTTCTCCCCCACCTTCTGGAGGCCCCCTTATCTACCTTCTCACCCCACAATACTCCCTCCTCCTGCCCCTTACCTTTTTCTCCAACTCCCCCTCCCCATGTTTGTTATCGATTTTCTAGTTTATGATATTCCTTTTTTTTAGGGAGGGGTTTGGATTAAATGACCTCTATGGGGCCTTCTGACTCTAAATCTATGATATATGATCTGCAATGCCTCCCCTTTATTCCCTCCCTGATTTGTTGTCAGGGAGACCTGAGTTCCAATCCAGCCACATTTTACTAGTTATATAACCCTAAATGTGTCACATAAACTTGTCCAGCCTCAATTTCCTCAACTGTAAAATGGGGAAAATAATATACAAGTATCTCTTAGGGTCATCGTGGAGAGCAAACGAGATGATTTATTCAAAGTAGTT
>CM053624.1:48988381-49010329 GCA_028646595.1 Phalanger gymnotis | reverse complement strand
AGTTCCTCAGAGATACCTGCCCAAATTCTCCAAACTGTTTTTGAAGCATCCTTTAAGTGAATATACATTATTTCACTATTCCAGGCATACTATTTCTCCCTTTGGTATTTTACTCCGAACCATCGTCTCTACATCTGTATTGTATATTTAGGTAGTAAACACAATGAATATTTGTTAAGTGAGTGAAATAATATAAATAACTCCATTTAATGACACTAAAAGACTTTTGATTTCAAGTACTATATTTTTACCTAAGGATTAATGTCCATATTGCCACAACAAATGAAACGGTGACTCACAAATGATTCAGAAGGCATAAAAATCTTGGTGTGGTAAATGATTAGATCTAGGAATTTTCAATCCTGTTATCTAATAGTTTGCAGGTAACATTTGTAGAGAGTTGAATCTTATCTCTATGGAAAATATCATGTAAACTTCCTTTTTTTTTAGAAGAAGTAAATTATTTATTCAGACACCAGAGGACCAGAAGCCATCTGCCTAATCCATCACAGCAGCAAAAAATTCAATACATAACATCACAGCATGGAGCCTCACTATCCCAAAACCATCCACCCCCTACTGGGGCCTTCCCACAAAACAGTCACTCACAGCCACCACACAGCTATCACAGTTCTGCTCTCTTTCCCTCAGCTCTGTCGTAACTGTTCTCTCAGTATTTCCTGTGACACAATTTCCTTTTCCTCTCAGCAAGCTTCTCCCACCACATGTGACTTAGGCTTCCTGTGATGTAAGCAGGTCACATGGCCTATTATTGGGTGGGAAAGATTTTCAAATCTAAATTGCTAAATTCAACCCCAAGATAGATCTTTCTTATCCATTACATAGGGCACTGGGAGTTTGGGGTTAACTGGTGTCAATAGAACTTTACACAACAATATAACAGGGATAACACAAGATAAGCACCTGAAACAATGTCATCAGGGTCATGAATCAGAGAATGATGGTTTAAAATAAACAGAGAAAATGGATCATGGAGAGAAAGAAATCTTTTTTGGAAAGGGGTACAAAAAGAAAAATATAGAAGATGAAAGCCAGTCTAGGTGAAGGGCATGGAGTGGTCTTATAGAAATCATGTAAAGAATGAGCTGAGGTTAGCCAGCAAAGCTAAGGACAGCAAAAAGGGGTTGTTGTTTTGGTTTTCTTTTCTACTGTACTCAGAGAAAAAAGAGGAGGGAAGAAGTGATAAGACCTTTCAATAAGGTTGATGGGATGATAATTGACAGCAGAGAAAAAGCTTTGCTGATTAATTCTTCTTGTGTTTCTGCTTCATCCAAAAAGAAACTGGAAATTGGAAACTGGAAATGACCAAACAAAAAGGAGTAACAAGGAGCTGATAACCAAGATAAATAAGAGGTATTAAGAAAATTCAGGTCACCTGGCCCAGAGGAACTATATTCTTGGATCCTGAAAGAAATAGCAAATATGATTACTAAACCACTATCAGTGATATTTGAAAGATCATGGAAAACTGGAAAGGTACCATAAGACTTGAAAAGAGCAAGTGCTCTTTTCCAAAAAAAGAAAATAGAGAAAAATCTGCATACTATATGTCAGTGAGCTTGGCTTCCATTGCAGAGAAAATTCTAGAAAGGACAATCAAAGAGATCATTGCTAAGTCATCAAATCCCTAGAAAGGGGCAATGATTACGAGGAACAAGTATGGCTTCATGCCAGGCATGCCAAGTATGGCAGGTCATGCCAGACTAACCTCATTTCTCTTTTTGACAGTATGACTCTACATAGTAGTAGGCAAGAGGAATGCTGTGGGTAGAGTGTCTGTTGACTTTAGCAAAGGATTTGACAAAGTATTTTATACTTTGTTCTTGTGGTTAGGACTGGTATGGATTAAGCAATAACACAGACAGATTTTTAATTGTTTGGATGGCCAGACTCAAAGAGTAGTTATTAATGGTTTGATATCAACATGGCAAGAATTCTCCTGGAGAACTCCAGGGATCTGTGGTTAGCCCTATACTGTTTAATATTTAATTGCTGATTTGGGTACATCAAATCTGCAGACAACACAAAGCTGTGAGGGATAGCTAACAGAGTGAAGGACAGTGAGGATCCAAAATGCATCTTAGTAGGCTGGGGCATTGGGCTGAATCTAATAAAATGGAATTCAGTAGGGATAGATGTTGTCTCAGGCATGGGCACAAAAATTCAGCCTCGTGAATATAAGATAGGGAAGGAGCAGCTAGGCCACAATTGTTCAAAAAAAGATCTAAGAGTCTGAGTGAACTGTTTGCTTAATATGAGGCAGTAGGGTGATATGGCGGCCAAAAAGAAAAAGCTTCCTAACAATTAGAGTCATCTGAAAGTGAAACCAGCTTCTTTGAAGAGATAAATCCCCCTACCTTGAAGGTCTTCAAGCAGAAGATAGGCCATCACGTCTCTAGTATAGTAGAGTAGAAATCCCTTTTGTACATGGGTTTAGCCAGATGGCCACTAAAGCCTCTTCTAATTCTCAAATTTTATGATTCTGTGATTCTCATTTGACCTCCACAAAAACCCTTTGAGGTGAATACTACAGGTAGGAATATTCCGATTTTACAGATGAGGAAACCAAAGCTCAGAGAGATTAAGTGATTTGTCCATTGCCATACAGTCAATATCAGAGACATATTTGTAACCAGATCTACCTGACCCTAAATTTTGCACTCTATTCATTACACCAAATGGAAGTAATTCATTTTGCATTCATTTATATTACAATCTTGAAGCCCATGAATCTTTTGTCTCCTAAAGAATTTAAATTGGTCATATCCAACATGCCACTTATAGTACCAAATGACTCATTTTCCAGAGAGTGATACCAAGTCCAACAGAGAAAAGTAGATTAAATCCCAATATTTGGTGCTCCGGTATATTTCCTAGCTACTTTTCTCATCTGAACTAAGATTCCAACAGCTACAAAAATTAAATTTGAAAATGATTAGAAATCTCTCATACTTCCTTAAGGAGATCTGTCTCTTCAACATGTTCCCAAGAGGCCATTTGATAAATTTCCTTGGATACTTTCATTGAGGCAGTAGTGGATAAGGAAATCAAGAAGACCTGAGTCTTCCTATCCATCTCACATCCATCAGCTTGGCTAATTTGATTTAAAAAAGAGGAAAAAGATAAATGTTGGAGGTGATGTGGGAAAACTGTGGCACTAATTCATTGTTGATAGACTTGTGAACTGATCCAGCCATGCTGGAGAGCAATTTTGGAACTATGCCCAAAGGGCTACAAAACTGTGCATACCCTTTGATCCAACAATACCACTACTAGGGTCTGTATCTCCAAGAGATCATAAAAAATGGAAAAGGACTCACACGTGCAAAAATATTTATAGCAACTCTTTCTGTGGTGGCAAAGAATTGAAAATTGAGGGGATGCCCATCAATTGGGGAATTGCAGGACAAGTTGTGGTAGATGATTGTTTTATTGTTTTGCTATAAGACTATTATTTTGCTATAAGAAATAACAAGCAGGATGATGTAACAATAATGCTGCTTGCAGCTGCTGTGGAGGTATAAGACCAACAACACCAGCACACAGGAGGGCTGCAAGCACAGGTTCTTTGATCTGTTTTTCTAAGGAAAGAAACTTTAAGGGGTTTACCATCTCACTTTAATTAAACGTACATATATCATTCACTTAATTCAGGGGGAAAAGTCAGCACCCTGAACTTCAGAGAAAACACAAACAGAAATTACAAGCAGAAATTATATAAACAGAGCAAATAACACAAATAGCAGACAGGGCTTCTAACAATCTGTCCATAGCAATACATATGTAGTTACCAGAGGGAGAAGCACCAACATCTGCATTTTCAAAGCACGGGGGAAGGAACCTTAATGGCTACCCAGAGTCTCATCTAGCCAAATCACAGAAACATTCTTCCAATGAGTGAGCCCCCGAAAGCAAAATGGTAACCTCAGAGTATATATACACTTCTTCAGGGTCAGCCCACAGAGGGCTTCACAACCATGTGACTCAAACTCATGTGACTTAGGCTTTCTTGTGACCTAAGCAGGTCATCAAAGACTCTTGATTCAATCAAAGACTCAATCAAAGGCATTTGATTGCCATAGTGCTAAGAAGCACTCCAAAAGCAAAAATATCAAAAAGTCCCACTTTGCTTGCCATTACAGATGATTTCATAAAAAAAAGCAGAAAGACTTACATGAACTGACACAAAGTGGAGTGAGCAGAATCAGGAAAACATTGTACACAGTAACAGTAATATTGTACAATAAAAAACTGTGAATGACTTAGCTATTCTCAGTGATGAAAGACAATCCCAAAGGACTCATGATTAAAAATGCTATCTGCCTCCAGAGAAAGAACTGATATCAGCTGAATATAGACCTAAGTATACTATTTTTCACTTTATTTATTTTTGTTTGAGTTTTCTTGCACAAAACGACTAATATGGAAATATTTTACATGATTGCAAATGTATAATCCATATCAGATTGCTTGCCATCTCAGGGAATGAGGAGGGGAAACAGGGATAGAATTTGGAACTCAAAACTTAAAAAAAAAGAATGCTAAAAATTATTTTACATGTTAATTGGGAGAAAATAAAATAATATTTAAAAAGTTTTAAAGATGAATTAAGTTTAAATTATGCTTCAGACACTTACTAGTTGTGTGACACTGGGCAATCACATAACTGCAGCCAGTATCAGTTTCTTTGTTGATAAAAAAAGAGATGATAATAGCCCTACCTCACAGGATTGTTCTAAAGATCAAAAGAGATAATACAGGTAGTATAGGGTGTGTTGCAAACCTTAAAGCACTAAATAAATGTTGCCTGTAATTATATAACTCTACTTTCCTGTTGCCAATACAAAAAACAAAAACCTAAGTCTTTGGACAATTGCTTTTAGGTACAAGAGGTCCTCTACCTCTTTTTACTGGTTGAATGGCCTTTCTCTTCCAATCTATCTTAAACTATCTCCTTTGTCACCTTTGACTTCTGCATTCTTGAAGCTCCTTCTTAGTTCGCTCTTCCTCTTGTGATGGGGGCACCTCCACCAGAAAAGCACATGGCTCTACACTCCTAACAATCTCTTATTTTTCCAATTACAAGATCTCAAAGCTTTCTTACTAGTTGCATTGGCAATCTGGCTATCTGGGTCCTTGTTCCTGCTCCCTATCCTTTCCTCTTCCTGGAGCCTTACAATTAGCAATAGAACAAGGACCTTGTATATTTTCTCCTTTAAGTAGAGATCCCCTAGTTATTCTGCCTGGTGCTGGAGTTTCAGGAACATTGAGTTGGGTCAGTTAACTGCACTGCCACAAAATGGAGGGTTGACTCTATGATAGGTAACTCTTTTGCTGTCCTCATGGCAGATCAATCAATCAATCAGCAAGCATTTCTTAAGTAGTATTCTGTGCCAGGTACTGTGCTAGGTACTAGGGATATTTTTGTTGTCAGTCATTTCAGTCATGTCCAACTCTTTGCGACCCCATTTGGGGTTTTCTTGGCAAAGATACTACAGTGGTTTATCATTTCTTTCTCCAACTCCTTTTACAGATGAAGAAACTGAGGCAAACAGGGTTAAGTGACTTGCCCAGAGTCACCCAGCTCTTAAGTGTCTAAGGCCAGATTTGAATGCAGGAAGATGAGTCTTCCTGACTCAAGGCCCTATTAGGACAAACATAAAAGTGTCCTGCCCTCAAGAAATTTACATCCTATTCAAAGAAACAGCATACAAAAATACATACAAAGAATAAACACCAACGTGTATCTTTGTGTGTATTTTGTATATTGTGACTTTCTTCCAAGGAGGGTCCAGCAATTCCTTTGGTCTGCATGTGTCTTGTAACTCAGTTTGCCTCTTTTTCAAGTCAGCACATTATTCTCTGTATTGATTTTGTAGCTCATTTTCTTTCTATTCCACTCTTGGTAATTCTTTAGCTCTATACTTTTCTGCCTCTAAATCACATTTCATAATTTCTTACTGTGTTGCAAGGTCTTGTCTCACCATCTGCAATTGGGTAACCTCAACAATTTTTACTGTAAATTCTATTCATTTATTTTTTGTAACATTTCTGCTTCGCTTGCTAGCTAGTGAATTTCTCCCTGCATGGGACTAAAAATCCCTTCCTATTAAGACATAATACCCATAAAAACCAAGCTGCACATGCTTCTTTTTTGTATAAGCCCTTTGTAAATTTTTTCTTATTCATCACTCTATGGAGACTTGCCTTATAGTTAGGAGACTCCAGGCTCAAATCCCACATCAGACATTTCTTTAGCTGTGGGACCATGGGCAGGCCATTTAATATCTCAGATCCTCAATTTCCTCATCTGTCAAATGGGGATAACAGTTTTATTACCTTCCTCACAAATCTGTTTCAAGGAAACTAATCAATCAATACACATTTATTATGAGACCACTATGTTCTCCACACTAATCATAATTATAAACAGCTGAGGATTCAAAGACAAAAGTGAAACAGTCCTTGCCTTCAAGGAATTCTGATAGAAATGTTTCTGCCTGCTGGAAAGCACAAGACAAATACAAGTTATTATTACTGTAATTCAACCACTAAGTCCTCAGACGTGAAACTTCAGATTTATAAGCACAGTTTCACTTCTTACTTTTTTCTGGGTTGGTCTCTTTTTAGCATGGTGAACTTCAGGCAGCGTGGGCAGGCAATGTTGTTTGCATTGCTAAAGGGAGTTCCCAAATTGATTGGATTACTATAAATCTGTTTGAGGATTGAATATTTGAGGATAAAAATATTTTCAAAATAAAAACAAGGTAATCTTAGGGAAGGAGATACTAGGAGGTGGGGGCTCAGGGAAAACTTCCTGTAAAGGGTGGTGCTTGTCTTGAGATTTAAAGGAAACCAGTATTCTGAGGGACAAAGCAAGGGTGTATTCCAAGCTGGAGGGACAGCCAGTGCAAAGTAATTGGGATAGAAAATGGAGTGAAAAATGTGTGAGGAACTGCAAGAAAACCAGTTTGGATGAGCTGTAGAATATAGGAAGGGGAGTAATATACAAAATGGATAGAAAGGTGGGTGGGGCTAGAACTTCAAATCTACTAGTCTTCCCACTATGCTACAACATGTCAGAGGACACATGTTTGAATTCTAATTCTTCCATTTGCTAAGTGTGTGACTTTGGGCAAATCAATTTATTTCTCAAGGCCTCAGTCTCCTCCTCCATAAAATAAAGGGATTAAACCACATTTTAAGTCTCTCAGAGACCAAATTTAAATTAAACTTCTTTCTCTTCTCCCACCCTTTATTGTATCTTGACCCTTTTCAAGGCAACGCAACTAAGATCTTCTAACATCTTTCTCCCTTAGATTTTACCCAAGAATTTATATTCTGAGCTGGTTTTTCCTTTGGCTATCATATCTCTCCTCTGGGCAAGGAGTGAATGAATGATAGCTATGATAGTTCCCATACTTTTTTTTCTCAGTCTGTCAGCTGATTTATGGCAATTAAATGTTTTTGAGAAAGTACTTATATTCTGTGTCATTGTCCATTCTTCCATCCATTTCCAAATTCAGTGTCAACAGCTTGTTTAAATAGGTCAGATTGGAATTGCTTGAATTTTCCACCTTATTTTTTGTCATTTTTAAACTTTTTCTTCTAATTTTGTATTAATTTTTTTTTGCCCAGACTAATTGGGCAAAATATGACTGCATACCAATGGCAGACCCAACTAAGAAAAGTCATTACAAAATCATATAAGGGTGAAACTGGGAAAAAGGACAAGATAAAGAGATAAAAGTAAAAATATCTGTAAAGGTGGTTTTTTTTCCCCATTAAAAAACATTTTACCATCAAGGACAGTGGCGTTCAACTATGCCACATTTTGAGATCAAAGCACAGTAAAGCTCCAGATCCTAGGGAGTATCACTTTCAGGACTCTAAAGCCAGCATTCTGTGTTTCTGTTTTTTCATACAACTGACAACCTAAGAATCATCACAATTTCTATGGCATTTTGTAAACTAGTCTTCAGTTAAAGTTATATATTCTCATTTTCACAGGGAGAGAGAAGCCTAAAACAAACAAACAAACAAAAGATCAGCCCTGGTCTAAATGAGAGATGGCCTGCAACATAGAAACAATTTCTGCCTTTGGAATCAGATGGGATGAATAGTGTATCTTCCATGCAGTAACATGTCTACTTTTCAAATTAAACTCCTTATTAAAATATTGCTACTAGTTTTAGGGCATTTGATTGGCATCTATGATGGGAAGAATGGAATGGCTAAATGGGAAGGAAAGAAGGAAGGAAACAAGCATTTATTAAGTGCATAGTACATGGTACCAGTCACTGTGCTAAGCATTTTATAAATGTTGTCTCACTTGATCCTCACAACAACTTTGAGAAGTAGGCACTATTATCATCCCCGTCTTACAGTTGTAGAAACTAAGGTTAAATGACTTGCCCAAGGACTCACAGCTTGTAAGTGTTTGAGGCCAGATTTTAATTTGGATCTTCTTGACTTCAGGCCTACAACTCTATCCACTGCACCACCCAGCTGCCTTTGGCAAGAGGAAGAATTCAGCGATTTGACTACTAGGCATATGAATGCCTCTGTAGCTATGTGAGAACCCAAGCTGACCTAATAACAGGCAGGCAGAGCCAGTAAATAAGTGGCAACCAGCTGTCTTGAAGATCCAGATTGAGGGAAAAAAAGATTGGCTGCTAGCCAGAGTACCCCTTAGTTGTTTCATATATATCCCCCAAGTTCATTGAAGAATATAATATAAGCTCTTTGAGGGGAGGGAGTATTTGATTTTTGTCTTTCTATCTCCAGCCGCTAGCACAGTGTCTATGTATTTGATAAATGTTTGTTGAAAGGGTACATCGTCACAATCATCATATCATCATCATAATAGCTCACATTATCTAGCCCTTTACAACTAAGCCCTCTACATGCGTTATCAAATATGACCCTTAAAGCAACACCTTAAAGTAAGTAGGTAAAACAAGTATTATTTTTATTACTATTATTATCAATATTACTATTACCATTACTATTATGATTATCTCCATTTTAGAGATGGGGAAACTAAGACCCAAAGAAGTGAAATTACTTGCCCAGAGTCAAACAGCTAGCGTAAGCAGAGTCAAGGCTAGAACCCAGTTCTTCTAACCCAGTGCTCTCTCTACCGAAGTACTCTGTCTGGCTACTAGGAGTTCAATAAATGTCTTTTGATTACTTAATTGATTGAGTAGGTGCTTGAGAAGAGAGACTTCCTCCCCAAATCTTGAGCATTCTCAGGAATCCCTTGCAGGTTGGAGAGGTGGGCCTGTCTCAATAGAACTTTTCTTGGTCCACTTCATGGTGATAGTCCAGCTGAAACCACAACCAAATAATCAAGGGCAGCCTCCCTTAGCAGAATCATCAGCTACACTGTATATAGGATCGTAGCTTGAGAGATGTAAGAAACCTCAGAGGCCAGTGAGTCTGTACAGCCCCTTCATTTTACAGAGAAGAAAACTGAGGCAGAGAGCTTAAGCAAATTGCCTAAGGAATTACCGTTACCATCTGACAAGAGCCTCACACATGGCCCAGCAGGGGCCTCCCATGCAGGGAGTTTTCTGAATCTCTCTGAATCCCTGAGTCCTGAAAAAAAAAAATCTGAAATGTCAGCATCCACTTCGGCAATAAGCTGTACGCTCCTCACGAACCTACCATGGGCTGAGACGCCCACGCAAAGCAAAAGCTGACCTGAATAGTTAAATGTGTGCGTATTTTTCACAGTTGTCTTGCCTCGATGGAAAATAGTTGTAAACCTGATGGATATTATGTTCAAATTCGTTTCAGATTCTCTCCTGGCCCAAGGAGAAAATGGTATTTCCATTTCTGCCAATGACATCTGAACAGGAGGGATACAAGCTGCAACAGAAGGATTAAGTAATTAGGGAGGATTGAATTAGTTCAGAGACCAGGGTCACCAAGAGAAAGACTGAGAGAGAGAAAAAAAGAGGGAGAGAGAGGAGGAGGGAGAGGAGAAGAAAGAAAGGGTGGGGGTGGGGGCCAGAGAGGGGAGAGGAGATAGAGAAGGGAGTTAGAGGGAGCTGTGAGCTGCCTGGCTTTAGCAAGCTATAAAAATATTCTCCTTCTTCGCAGCTTGGTAGCTCCAGGGGACGGAACCTCACGTTTAGAGCTCGGCTACTCAGTGCTATCTCATTTTTTAGATCATCAGCTGCGATGGGTGAGTAAACCTCCTACTAAAAATAGGAAGATGTCTAGCTATTGAATGTATGTGCCGGCATCCTGTACCTCCCTTCCCAGGACAAAGCTCCAGGATGAGGGGCTGGGGTGTGGGAACAGGGTTCAAGGTAGGGGCTGTTTCCGTTGGGTGCATGCCTTTGGATAATGCCAATCAATTAGAGCTGATGTAGCTTCCCTGTACGTGATACTCGAGTTCTCGGTAAGAATGCTCAGCTTCTCGCAAGCAGCCAGCCAGTCAGTCAGCTTGACAGATTCAGACTGGACAGAATACCCAAAAGTTGATGGATATAAGGCAGAGAGAGGGATGTCTGTGGTTCCTCCAGATACCTCCCCTCCCTCAGAAAGAAAATGAAATTCCACACCAACGCTGAGCCCCGCTCACATGATGTTTTACACATACTAAAAAAATAAGTGGCCCAACAACCTTGTGGCAGGCAGAATTAACCTTCACCAACTCGCAGAATCACATTGTACATAAAGCAAAAGATGCTTTGGGGCCACCAATTGCACACACCCAGTCTCTTGGAGTGGGAACAGGCTGACCTTGGTTAGAGCTTGAGAGAGCATGTTGTGTAGAGAGAGCAAGGTGAAGGGAATGTTTTTTTTTTTTAACATAAGGCTTCTGGGAGAGAGCAACACCACAGCTAAAGGTAGGTGGTTGGACAATAATATTCCTCCTTCCCTCCCTTGGTGCTGCCTAGCTGTGTCGATTTGTTCGTTTACTGTCAGAAGTGAGCCATGTTCCCATTTCATCCTGAATGACAAACTTCTTTTAGCCTGTGTGGACTACAGAGGACAGAGGGAGAGGGAGGAGAGGAGGGAAAGGAAGGAGAGGAGGGGGAGGAGGGAATGCACTGTGATAGGTATAAAATTAGGTAAGACACTAGTCAGGCCCTCTTGGAGCTTACAATCTAGTAGGAGAAGATACAAACATAGACAGGTATATTTAACTCATGCTATTACAAGATGAATATGTTAAAGAGAGGAAGAAAACTAAGCCCTATGTAAGCTGCAAATCCAGATGTGAGCTAGGGGAGGGGAAGGTTGTGACAGAAATCAAGTTTTATGAAGAAAATGACATTAAAACAGGTTCTTTTTATCTGGTTATTAAAAATTTCTTTTTTATTCACCTACTTTTAAAATGCCGCAACAGGAAAATCAAAAATAAAAAGTTGTTGTCCGGTATAAATCAGACAATGACTCAAATCTTTAAAGGATAGTAGAAATTGAACAAGCAAGAGGAGAAGGGAGGATGTTCTAGGCATAGGGATTCTTGTGGTCGTTGTTGTTGTTGTTGGTGGTGGTGGTGTAGGCATAGGGTACAGCATGAGCAAAAGTGTAGAGATGGTAAAGTCCTAGACATGTTGAGGGGTCAGAAAGTCATCTAGGCAGGATGGAGTGAAAAATGTGTGGAGGAGAGTACTATGGGTCTCAAAATGCACAGTACCAACTAGATCATGGAGGGTTCTTGAATATCATTTGAAAGTTTAAATTTTATTAGGCAATAAGGAATAAATGAAGATTTTTAAGCAAAGATCTATACATAAGAAAGTTTATTCTGATGGCAGGATGAAGAATTGATTAGAAGTGGGGTAAATGGAGGCAAGAAGGGTTTATTAAGATACTCCTTCAATAGTACTGGAGGGTAGCGATGGTGCCTTATGCTAAGGTGATGGTAGTGAACATAGAGGAGATAATGGATGTGAGATGTCATGAAGGACTAGAGAACTTGATAACTGATTGGATGTAATGATAATACTAGTCAACATTTATATAGCACTTTAAGGTCTGCAAAGCACTTTCCATATGTTATCCTGTTTGATCCTTGCAACAATTCATTATTATCCTTATTTATAGATGAAGAAACTGAGGCTGCGAGGTCAAGTTGCTTGCTTAGTGTCCCACTGCCAACAGTCTGAGGCAGGATTCAAACTTGGGTCTTCACGACTGCAGTGCAATATTCAATCCATTGTGCCATGTAGCTACCTAGATAATGAAGTGAGGAAATGGGTAGAGGGTCAGAGATCTTGCCGAGGTCCCAAACATGGGAGAATGTTTGTGATAATGTGAGATGATAGTGCCACTCACAGAATTAAGTCAGAAGAAGCCATAGATTTACAAGGAAAGACTATACCACGGATCAAGAGTGCTGGACTTGGAATTGGGAAATCTGGGTTCAAGGGTTGACTTTTGACAATTGCCTGCTTATGTGAGTAGCCACCAGGGGCCTCTTGAGTAGTGATGGGGAAAAAAATTCTCATAAATTCAGAGGCAGGAGCTCAGAATTTCTAGTTCTTTTGTTGTTGTTGTTAGATCATTTTTCAGTTGTGTCCAATTCTCCATGACCCCATTTGGAGACTTCTTGACCGAGAAACTGGAGTGGTTTGCCATTTCCTTCTTCAGCTCATTTTACAGAGGAGGAATTGAAGCAAACAGGGTTAAGTGACTTGCCTAGGGTCATATAGCTAGTAAGTGTCAGTGTTGGAGGCCGGCTTTGAACTTATGAAAATGAATTCTGAGCCTAAGGCTCTATCCACTACACCACCTAGAACTCATTCTGTGGTTAACTTGCTGTGTGACAATGGGTAACATTCATTCCCATTGGTTTCCTGTCTATACAATGAGAGTGTCACACACGATTTTCTTTATGTGCTCTCCCAGCTCTAACATTGTTTCTCAAGGTTCTCTCTAGTTCTGACAGTCTGTATTCTGTGTTCTATAGATCTTTGATATTCTGACACTTGTCTGGGGATTGCTGCCAGGAACACACTTTGTAAACCTGAAGTGTTACATAAGTGTGAGCTCTTGTTTTATTATCATTGTTAGCTCATGGTAGCAGAGAGGCAATGCGGGTTAGGAGATACAGAGCAGGCTTGGAGTCAGGAAGATGGAGGTTCCAGGGCCTGGCTCTGGCACACACTCTCTGAGTGACCGTGGGAAGCCATTTAACTTCCCAAAACTCCCAGACCACTATCTGAAACTGTAAGTCACAGAAGATATGCATTCAGTGCAGGGAGTTTTTACACTGAGTTCACACTGATGGTCCAAACCCTGAACCTACAGCTTCCCACCAAAATAATAATAGCAGTAGAAGTAACAGTGTGTTTTGTGTTCTACAGTCCTTCCTCCTTTTGACATTTTAGACTTCAAGTTCTTTGAGAGGAGGATCTGGGATTTGTGCTTAGCATGGCACATAGTAGGTGCTTAGTAAATGCTTATTGACTTGATTTTTTTTTTTAATTTTCTATGTTCTCAGTCCCGTCCAAGTTCCATCAGGTCCTTCCAGATGGGAAAATAGTGATATATGACCGTGGACAAGTCACTTAAATACCATCAGCCTCAGTTTCTCTTTCTATAAAATGGAAATAATAATATACTACTTACCTCACAAATCCTCCTATCCTCTCATTTCTCTCCCCTCTTTCTGTCTCATCCCTGTCCCTTTCTCTCCTCCTTGGTCCTAGTTTTGCTCCTGGACATCTGAAATTCCCTGGAGAAGAGGTAGGGAATTCCCCAATTTCTGATTCTCCTGGCTCTTGTAAAACTATTTTCCTCTTTAATAACACACGGAGCTTCAATACCATAAGGAAATCTGAAATTTCTCAATTCTGTGCCAGGCTTGTTTTCATGGATTTAGGGGAGAGAGAGAAAAGAAAAGGTGTTAGAAAAGCATTATGTGTGGCTGTCAACAAAGCTCACTGCTAGCCAGCTCTAAAGGGAAACGTAGATGCAAGGAGCACCGCTTCATACCGGGAAAATCAGAATGCCCCCCATGCTACAGAATCTAATGCACCATTTCTTCCCTTCTCCAGTTGTCTCTCTTGAAAATCCAACATTATCCGTAGCCACAGTTAAAAGAACTTTCTGTCCCAGAGGCTCTTTCTTTAGTCCCCTGGCTGGCTGAGCAAAGGGAAAAGGTGATTCGCAATTGGAATCTCTGTATGGCAATGACTTCTCTTCAGCAGACTGGGATCCCAGGCCACCCAAGGGAATGAATCTTTAGTTTAGAAGAACCTTTCTGGCATATTCAGCCTACCCAGGGATTTCCCAGCCCTTGTAGTGGGATGAGGGGAGAGGAAGAAGCAGGACTGTGTTTCACAAGGCCTCTGGAATGAAGTGTCTGTCATCACAACAATCCTACCAGCCCAACATTTTTTTTTTCCAGAGATATTTGGGAAGTTTCCAACCTAGGCTATTTCTAAAAGGACTCTTTATCCTCTGTGTTTGAAATGGGAGACACCGGAAGGATGAAACAGGGTTTGGTAGCAGAAAGAGGTTTGATGTCAAAGAACATGGTTCCAATCCTAGCTTCGACACTTAATGCCTGTGTGACTTGGAGAAAATTGATTCATCTCTCTACACTTCTCGTTCTATAAAACAAACGGAGTTGACTGGAAGGCCTCTAAGATCACGTCTACTCTAAACCTGTGGTCCTCTGACAATTACGCTAAGTCAGCCCCAGGTTTCTGGAAAACATGTGAGAGGTAAATTAGAGAGCAGCTGTGGCCTCCTTGTAGTATTTTTTTTTTTAAAGAAACATATCTTGGCATAGTGGAAAGAATATTGGAACTAGGGATAGGAGACTTGACTTTGAATCATGCCTTAGATATTTGCTAGTTCTGTAATGCAGAGCAAATCACAATTCAGAGTCTCAGTTTCCTTATCTGTTAAATGAGGATTACACTACTTACATTACTTACCTCAAAGACTTGTTAGAAGGGCAGTGCCTTGCAAACTTTAAAGCATTACGTAAGTGGAATTTACTATAGTGTAATGGAAAGGCCAGTGAATGGGAGGCCTGGCTTCTAGTTCCAGTCCTATCACTAACTTCCTAGGTGACCTTAAGCAAGCACTCACCTCCTGGGATTGAAGTTGGACAGGCCTCTTTCAGCTCTAAAAGACAAGAGCTTTATGCTCAAGTGTCTGGTCTTGTTCTCCTGGCCTCTGCTTCCTACTGAAGAAACACTAATAGTGTCTTTGAAGCTCTCAGCCATTCAGCAGAGGCAGTGGATAAATATTAAGTCGTTAGAGGGCCGTGTAGTCAATTTCTGACTGCTATGGTTCTTTTTTCATTGAATCATTCTAAAACTGATCATGTGGGTTAAGCCAGGGGAAGGCTGAGGGAATAAGGAAGAAGAAGAAAATGGAAATCTGCAGAGCATAAGCAGATAATGACTGAAATTAATTAACTCTCGTACGAAGAGAACCAGGACCAAAATCGCATTTCTCTTTGCTGTGTTCTCTTTACCAGCTGATAAATACTAAAGGATCTAAGTGCTGGCCTCCATTACCTCCTCGGTCACTTACTTAGTATGTGATACTAGTCAAATCATTGCCTCTTAGCCTACACCCCAAATCTCCAAACAATCACCCGATGGATCGATAGCTATTTACTAAACACGAAGGCTGTGCTAGGCTCTGTGAGGGATAGAGAAGAATACAAGGAATTTAAGACTGGTAGGCTCTGACCTCAAGGAGCTGAAAATATCCATCTAGGGAGATAAGACAATTAACTCCATAAAGTAATGTACATCTGTGATAGATGGATTTCTCATTATGTACTCCAGAATGGTGGTACATTATATTCTTTAAATACATCGATTTATTAGTCTGTATTTGTATCTTATTATCTTTTTCTTGGTGGGGGGAGAGGAAAGTGAGTCATTATAGCCAGGAATACCGGTGGATCACTAATATCTGCCCATAATAAGGAAACTATTAATTGGGGAAAAGTAACCTTGAGCTTACAAAAGAGTGAGTCAGTTAGGTCCACGATGTGGGGTGAATCCTAAACTAAGAGGGGCATTCTGAAATTGGAATAATTTAATTCTGAAATCAGAATCTAGGAATGGGAGGAAAGAGGCACATGGACTTCCACCAGAAAAGGAATCCTGCTGGTTGTAAAATAAGCCAGAGCAACTTTTGGCACCTTAGGACAGACTAACAACATAAAAGTCCATCAATTAGGCCAAGAAGAAATATATTAAACATACTTCTACTTTCCCTACAATGTATTATATTTCTGGATTAATATTGTTTTTTCTCTTGTAAATATATATCCTACCTTAATCTGAAGATGGTGCCAATGTTAGGGTGGGGGGTGTTATAGAACATGTCATTTAGTCATTTTGGTAAGAACAAAAGAATGGGAGCAGGTCACTAAGCCATAATAGAGATCCCAGCAGGCTCAGGGATCAAGAAGGCCAGTGGGGAGCTGTGCCTGCAATTGGGGGCACATAAAGAAGAAAGCCTTGGAAGCAAAACTAGGATCCTCTGCACCTGATCCAAAAAAGAGCTTATGCCCTCCAAAACTGATGCCAACAGCAAAATCTAGTGTCTCAACTAAATCCTTTATAATTAATGGTACTAACAATAAATAAACTATTAGAATTCATTTTCAAAAATTTGTTGCACATAAGTTTAAGGCTCACTATTTACATTATGAAGAGATGAAGCAGGGACCATAAAAATACAATTACTGCCCTTGAGGGGTGTATAGTCTAGTTGTGGAGACAATACCGAATTTTTAAAAATTACTAGGTAGGAAGTAGAAAATATTAAAAGAGAAATAATCACTAAAGGCCACAGTAGAAAAGAAAGACTTCTCAGAGGAGGCCTTCAATAAATATCTGTAGGTTGATTAGGGTACTCTCTAATATGGTGATCTCCAAAGTGGAGGTCATAAAATTATCCCCCAAAAGATTGGCTTGACCCCAAGAGCATATGAGAGAAAATGGGTTAAATTTCTTTCTCCCCTCCCCATAGCCAATTACAACCTGATCTCTAGAACAACTATATTACCCCAGTTCTGCACTCTTCCATTCTTTTCCTCCCACTGCCTATCTTCCCTGTGACTGCCCTGGTTTGTGGAGCCCTGGGGGTGGGGTTAAATCCTACTCAGACCCAAGCATCTGTGCTGGTGAAATTCCTTGCCACCCCTCATTCTCAGCCTCCCTAATCCGCAGATCCTCTGGATTACTTCATGACTCCTACTAGTGTTCCAGAAGGGGCAGGCTCTGTACTTTAAGGCAGTAGCTGGTAAAATTCTCCAACACATATATTTTTCCTTTTTATTAAGTAGAAAAGAATGAGCAGTGAGGAAGAATGGGTGTGTTTCAATTACATCATCTTTCTCCCCAAAACTCACCCCTTTTCTGAATTTCCTTATTTCCAACAAAGATACCACCAACCTTCCAGGCTCTCAGGCTCTCAAGCTCCCCGTTATTCTTGCCTCTTCAATCAACTGAAAATGCTGTATTCAAAGTAGCCTCCAAATTAGTTTGAGGCAGCTAGGTGGCGAAGTGGATGGAATACTGTCCCTAGAGTCAGGAGGACCTTACTTCAAATCTGGCCTCAGACCAGAAACTTGATACTTAGTAGCTGAGTAACACTGGGAAAGCCTCTAAACCCCAATTGCTTCTCCAAAAAAAACAAACCAAAAAAAAGTTGCCAATGTTCTCTTACTTACCAAACCTGATGGCCTTTTCTCAGTCCTGTTCCTTATGGACCTATCTGTGCATTTCACGTCATTAATGACCCGCCTATACCTCCTGGGTGCTTACTTTCTCCTCCCTAGGTTTTCTTGACAATGCTGTCTTTTCATGGTTTTAGTACTTGTTTAACCTGAAAAATAGCTTCTCATCTCCTTTGCTGGGTTATCATCCATCCTGTTGCCTAACTGTGCATATTCCTCAAGGCCCTCAGTGCCGGGCCTTATTCTTTTCTCTCTCTACACTCTCTCATGTGGTGACTTCATCCATTACCACAGGCTCCATTATCATGCCTATACAGATGACTCACAAATCCATATATCCAGTCCTAATCTTTCTCCTGACTTCCAGGTCCATATCTCCAACTGCCTATTAAAATTTTTGAGCTCAAGGCCCCTTGGGCATCTTAAACTCAACACCTCCTTAACAGAACTAACGATCTTTCCTCCCAAACCAATCCTCTTCCATTTTTTTCTATTTCTTCGAAGTCTACCACCGTCTTTCCAGTCACCCAGGTTTGCATCTTTGACATTATTCTTGATTCCTCACTTTTCTTTACCCTACAGTTGCTAAATCTTGGCATTTCTACCTCCACAACATCTGTCATATACATCCCCTTCTCTCAGCTCATATGGTCACCATCCCAATTCAAACAATCATGACCTCTCACCTAGATCAGGAGGTGCAAACACCTCCTAATGGGTCACCCTGTCTACTCTCTCCCGCCTTCAATCCGTCTGCCACATAACTACCGAAGTGATTTTACTAAAGCTCAGGTCTCATCATCCATCCAACTTCCATCCTCGGTAAACTCCATAGCCTGCTATTGACTTTAGAATCAAATATTACTCCATCTTCATCTCCCTTTTTGATGTTTAGCTTCTTATACAAGTTTATAACACGTATAATTATTAGAAAAGTAATGACCATGTATAGTTTATAAATAAGCAAATATTCATAAATTGGGAGTATATGATCTAACATTTCATTTGCCTTGTTTTTAACTGATAGTTGTAAATGATTTTTTTTTTTTAATTTTGAGATCACTGCTCTAACCAATTGAGTTAACCAACTATTCAGTAAAAAAGCAAAATGAGGCACCAAGTCTTTGGTGAATTTAGTCAGAAAAAAGTCAAACTAATTGTTTAACACTTTAACTAGCTACCTGGTCAAATCATTAAACCAGTGTGGGCATGTGTCTTAGTAGGCAGACGGGCACTACTTTTTATTTCTATCCTTTCGAAAGGTTGGATTCAATCACTATCTGTGACAAATTTGTACTGGCCCTTAAAACTTTTATTCCCAAAGGGCCTTTACTTTTTAACACCTATAAACTAATTCACGTTTCTCCTCTTCCTTCCCTCTTCTATCCAACTCTCGCTCCCTAGCCTTCTTTCTGTCCCCTGAGCTGCAGGAAGATTTATTTCTCTGAGTCAGTGAAGAGTAGAGGGGCTAGAGATAGAACTTGTAATGTTTGACTGGTCCACAGCCTGGTTCAGGTTGATTAACAGTGGCCTAGATGGCTTCTGTGGTCCCTCTTAGAAATCCCTAATTTGAGGTTGGATCCATAAATAAGGCAACTACTCTGATTCAATGCAGCACCTACTAAGCAGCAGGCAAGTAGAGAATTGAGATAGTCATCTGTACAATTCAAGCTGAGAAACCCACAAATACCACCTGGGTCTCAAAGTCCCAGATCAGTCAACACCAGTCTGCCACAAAGTTTTTAGTGCAATAGTTGCCTCCATTCCCTACTTTGCTTGGTTTGTAGGGACATAGCCACTGTGGCTGAATCCTCATTTGTAGATATCTTTCTTCATACACAACAAGAAAACTTAAGAGAGCTACAAGAGTTCAAAGGTCTTTTCTCTTGGCCATGAAAAAATTGGAATAAGTTAAGCGAGACTTACTGCCACCTGTCAGTAGCATGAAGGTGTGTATAGGATGCTATACTTAGGACAGGATTCAACTCTAGCCTCTCACACTTACTACACACTTACCTGTGACCATTGGCAAATCAGCGGACTTCCCCAAAACTCAGACAATTTCATAAGACTCATCTGCTAAACTGTACACAGGTTCCAACTTTGTGGTGGAAGGAATTGGCATACTAACAAAATAATACAAAAATATTATTATTTTTATTATTGTTAATGGGGATGATGATGACTTGTGTTTCATTGAAACGTTGATGTGATTTTTGTGCGGCTTGCCCTATGAACTCACAGAAGCTTAGAGCTAGAAGGGATATTTGTTCAAAGATGTCATTTTACAAATGAGAAAGCCAAGGCCAGAGAGGTGTAAAATTGACTTCCCCAAGGTCACACAGCAAGTTCATGGCTAATATAAGACCAGAACTCAGTCTGGTGTTCCTACAACAATAGATGCATCATTTTTCTTCCTCTGAGTTCCCATTGGTTTATTTAAATGCCAGGGGCCCGAAGCCCTCACCAAATTAATCAGTCAAGTGAATCACATTTGGTTAGCTCATAAGCAAAAGAGTAAAATAAATAAATGCATTTGCCTCCTTATAATTGCATTCCATTATGCCTGGCTATCCCCTCTGGACTGCCATAAACAATTCTTCTCCTTCACTGGTGTATACAAATGCTCATAGATTGTCATCAAGCCCCTCTTAGTCATAATTTGGGAAATCTCTGCCTAGTTAATTCCTTTTATCTTTCCTCCTCTTCACTCCCTCCAGCTCTTAATCACTTTTGTTGCTCTTCTCTGAATCCTTTCTAATTTTCTTATAGTGCTTTAATGCAACTTTTATATAGTAAATAAACACTTTAAGGACTGCTGATTACTTAGTAAATTTGTTCCCCAAATATTATTACTTTAGCAAATTTGAGCTAGAAGGAAAGGGAAAGACAGTAGGGAAAAGAATAGTACCCAATCAAAATTTAAAAAAATCAAAATATTATGGAGACAGCTGCCGCACTTGAGGTCAGGTTAGTACTTCAAAGGTTATCTGTTAGAACAATCACTTAATGCTCTGAAATGTGAAATGTAAATGTAAATGACTGGAAGCCAGCCTGTGTATGTGTGTGTGTGTGTGTGTGTGTGTGTGTGTGATGCCTAAATAGCCATCTCAAACTCAGGTCCTAAGGGAAAGAACAATTAGTAAATTAAGGCAGTTGGGTTATGTTCAGCCTTCTGTTCTAAAAGCTTCCTGAGGGCAAGGACTATTTGCCCCTTATGTGGATCCCCACATAAGTGCCTGGCACTTAGAAAAGTGCTTAATAAATCGCTTGTTCAACCAATTCTGTCTTTTGATTAGGACTATTTTAAGTCAAAACATACTATTTGGGCTTGGCTTAATTAAGCAAAATTAGAGATTTATGGAAATGCAAACACTTTTTCACGTGCTAAAGGACACAATCAACGTAAAAGACATCAGTGTGAACAATTAACCTTCAGAACACAAAGCTAAACCAAAGCACAATTCGTGAATTTGCTTCACTGGGGACAGTGGCTGGAATTGTCTTTGGCCACAATAAGTATACGTTCATTCCAACCAATTTTGGTGAACATCAGAGAAGCGTGCTTCATTCAGGAATAAACATTCTGTCAGTTATACCCCTGGGAGGGGAAACTCCAAAAAGTTCAGCAAAAAAAGCTGAATCTCTCCTTTCAGATTTAATCTGGAAAATCAAACTCCGTGCTGCCCAGATCTTTGTCTGGACTGTTCAAGACTTCATCTGGACTGCCCAGGAAGCCTTTTATCTATATAATTTGTTTTTGTTTCACTTCCCACAATACAACACTCTTCCCCTTAATAAGCGTAAGACAAAGTTTGCAAAGTGTTACATAGACAAAAGTGATTGGGAAATGTTTAAACATTTTAGAAGCAACAGAACTTTGTTCCCCCTTCCTAACTAATCCCCTTTGCTCCTATTTCTCACAATCTTTCTCCCTTCATTCTACCATCCCCCCACCATTAGCATTAAAAAAGGTATAGCAATAGATAAGAAAATATCATATTTATTAATTCATAGTGTACACTTTCATCCAAATAACATAAATTTTCTTTTAAAAAAATAGTAATTTCCATCTATATCTTAGTTCCTTGGTGAAGCAGCCTTAGAATATGACTTAAAATCTAAAGTTTTTTTCAGGGCAGAAGCAAGGAACTAAGGCAGCATTAATCCTAATGCTAAGCCACATGAACAGATGGCCATGTGTGTCCTAAAGTAAACCCTCATAAACGTTCTGATTCTCA
>CM053624.1:48951208-48987881 GCA_028646595.1 Phalanger gymnotis | reverse complement strand
AGCAGCCCATCCACACCTTCTCAATTTGTAACTTTCCCATCTATGCCCTCTTCCCTAGGAGGTCCAACCTAACATGCCAGAGATTTTTCTCTGTGTCTTTCGACTTCCCAAGCAATGCAAGCACAGTGCATGGGCTGCCTCTCCATGGAATCCTTCTGAGTTGGGAATCTAGGTTTTTTCAGAAGGACCTAAGAAACAACTTCTAGCTCCAAATCTTCCTCTTTCCCTCACTCCAGCTGACTTTAGAAAGATATAGTTTGACTATGTAAGAAAATTAGTATAATAAAAGTCAGATGACTTGCCATTTGTGGGTAGCATTAAATATGTGTCAAATTAACTTTGTTGTAAATTTAACTTTATTAAGACATAACAATTGGGGGGGGACTCATCTGCTCACAAATTTTAAAAAGAAGAAGGAACTTTATGGCTGATAAAGGTTAACTTTCTAAATTAACCTTCCAATGGATGATAACAAGTACATAGGAAGACTAGCTTAAATTTTCAGTATATCAACTGGAAAATGACTCATTTCTATTTTATAACTGAGTAGCCAAAATTTTCATCTTCTGGGACTAAGTAATAAGTGGGAAATTATACTAACTAATATTTTACAAAGCAGTACAAGATTTGCAAAGTTCGTGACATTTTGTTCTCACAACAACCCTATGAGGGCAGAGGTACTATTATTACTCTTTCTGTAAATGAAGAGGCTGAGAAAGATTTAAAGACTTGCCCAGAATCAAAGAGCTGGTAGGTGCTCAAGCAGGTAGGATTCAAAGTCAGGCTCTCCTGACTCCAAGGCCAGCATTCTCTCCATCATGCCAGTTAACTAGTTAGCTGGGTAAGGAATGTCTAGAAATTTTAAATACATGAGTCAAGACTCCATTCTGAACAAAAACAGAAATTTTTTAACATAAGTTCAAAATTTTTTATAAGAATGGTATTCATTAAAGCATAAGTGTTACAGAAAATTTTACCAGCTCCATGATCTCATCAATGTTGATACTCCCTCCAGCAGTGCAGATAGCAGCCCATCCATGCCTTTTCAATTTGTCCCTTTCTCATCCATTCCCTTTTCCCTAGGAGGTCGACCTAACACGGTAGAGACTTTCCTCTGTGTCTTGACTTCCAGAGCAGTACAAGCCCAGCATATGAGCTGTCCATGCATTATCCCTTGTACTCACTACATACTAAGCTGTCTCCTTTCCCAATTATAAACCACTGGAATGATTTTTTTACACCACCTCTTGTATACAAATCATTGACAATGTGCTTTAGCCTACCTGCCTACAGTAGCATCTCTCCATAAGCCTTTGGGTCATCTTCAATTTGGATTCTTCATAGATCATGTTTTTCCATGACTCTCAATCATATAATCTCATCAAACAAAGGTGCTAAGAATCAGGTATTTAAAGGGCTATGTGGAAGAAAGGTTATACTAGCTTTTCATGCCCCAGAAGGTAGAACTAGGGACCTATTCATATAATTTGTCAAGATAATGATTTCAACTCCATGTATGGAAAAATAATCCTAATAATAATAGCTAGCATTTATATAGCACTTTAAGGTTACAGAATACTTTACAAATATCATCTCATTTGATCTACATTACCACCCCGAAAGGTGGATGGTGATATCTCCATTTTATAGATGAGGAAACTGAGGTAGACAGAAGTTAAGTGACTTGCCCAGAATCACAGAGGTAGTCAGTATCTGAGGTACAATTTGAATGTGTCTTCCTGACTCTAAGCCCAGTGCTCTATCCACAACATCACCTAGCCACCTAATGATTAAAGTCAACCCAAAGCTATCAGAGGAAGTGGTTGATCATCTCATAACTGGAGCTGTTCAGATTGACACTAGATGCCTCCTCATCAGAATTCCTAGAGAGTGAAGTCCTGTTCAGGTATGAGTTGCATTAGCCCCTGACACCCCTTTCATCTCTCAGATTCTGTTGCTTCTAGGGGTTCATAAAGGCCTTTCTCTGCTTCTTGAGCTCTCACCAGCAAGCAGGTGCTTCCTTTGCCTATCGGTGACATCAGTGCTATGTCCCTTGGTGTATGAATTGTGGATTCAAAATGTCATCCACTCCATTCCCAACCTGGGGCCGAGTCCCTAGCTAGAATAAGAAATAGATGTTGATTTGCTAAAAGAGTCCTACCAGGTTTATCGTTAAATTCTCTTGGGTGATCTGAATTCACTGAGTCTCAAATCAACCTCTGTAGACTCATTTTTTCCTCCCTTACTTCTCACTGTTTTGTGATCTGATAGTGCTTTTTATAATCTTCCACCACAAGATTTTGTATAAGCATTTATGTATTTGGCAAAGAGATCAAGAACTAGTTGCTTAAATAGTTGATAGACCCATTTGATTTCTTTGTGACACTTGAACTTTTTAGAAAATAGTATGTCTTTGCTGTTATCTGTTTCTTTATCCATGTGCCCCACTCCCAGCCCTTTTCTATTGTAAGTAACTTATTTGGCAAAAAGAGGAACTGTTTTAATTTCATTCAGTATCTTCAAATTATTATTCTTTTCTATTTTCGTATTAATTCTTATCTTTGCTTTAACAAGTTTGTGGTCTGACTATAAACAGGCAAGTTGATTTGAGAAGTGACTTGTACATTAGTAACCATTAATTTCCTTAATGTTAAAATATAGTCAATTTCATTTCTGTGATACCTTTGTGCGCTCAAATTATCCACTGCCACCCAACCTTTTTCTTGAAAAAAAAAATGTTCATGATATATGTGTGTACATGAGGCCCCTGTATTGTCTATAAGCCTTTAGCCTCTTTCATTTCTTTATCTTGAGCCATATTTTCTAATGCATTTTTCACTATCCTTCTACATACTCATCTTTTTCCTGAAATCACTGCATATTAAAGTAGATACTGATTTGAGTCAGAGATCTCATCTGTAAACTTTACCTACCTTCTCACTGTCTGAGATCATGTGGAAACATAAAGTACAACTATTTTCATAGTGGTCCTTTGGTTTAAACTCATCATGAGCACTTCAAGACAAGGTGATCAACTCTCCTATAAAATGATGCTTCTTTTTCAGACTTTTAGACATGCAGTGAAACTAATATCTTTATTTGACCATCTAAGGTCCATCCACCCGTGGGCCACTCTTTCATTTAGCTGTAGCTTCCTTCCCTCTCTTCTGGTTTCATTTTTAGCAAAAATGGCAAGAATGAAATGGTTCAGTTCTCCTAATGCCATGTTCCCTAACACCACGTCCCCCCTTATTTGGACAAAGAACTCACGTTTATTTGCCAACAATTAAGTTCATATTTGAGAGGCAGCATCGGATGATGGTAAATAGACAGATTACCTCAGTCATGAAGAGCTGGATTCAATCCTGTCTTTGTCACATACTAGCTGTATAAAGGCCCCAGGGAACTCTAAGACTAGAAGATTCAGAGCAAGTCCAGAACACAATGGACAGAGGAACTCCTCCCTGGGAGTTCTCTTTGCTGATGAAAATCAGGTCCAGAGTGTTTCTTAGCACCCTCTCCCTGCCTCCCTTCTGCCATTCTGTCACCATCACTATAGGGGTGTAAGAACTGAATCCTGTATGTAACTATTCATCTACACATGCCTTCTCCCCCATTAGAAGGTAGTCTCATTGAAATCAGTGGCCCTTTGTGTGTGTGTGTGTGTGTGTGTGTGTGTGTGTGTGTGTGTGTGTGTGTGTGTTTATGACAATGCCTGGCACATTAGTAAATAATCAGTCAAAAAACATTAAGTGTTTACTACATACCAGGCACTGTGCTAAGTGAAGGGGATACAAACAAAGGTTTAAAAAAATCTGTTCTCAAATGCTTGCCGCGCACTTAATTAAATACCATATTGTATTTTACTTTGTTTTGAATGTTACTAGAGCCAAAAAGTTTTTTGGATGTTTCATCACAGAGCAGCTTCTATATATCTTTTTTAAATCAAATTAAGTTTTAAAAAAATAGAATTAAATCTAATTAAGAGCTTACACTTTTAAATCTAAGTTGGTCAATGAATTTCCCCGCAACCTCATCAGTCTTTTTATCAAGAGATCTTGGGATTGCAGATTTAAAGCTGGAAGGGACCAGAAAGTAATCAGGCATAAAATGTAAATGCCTCAGAGATAAGAAACTTTTATTCACACTAAGGAGTCCTTGGTTAGGGATTGGGATTTGGGGGGTGGGCATGGGGAAGAACAGCACCTACTATTTGTGAAAGGTTTAAGAAGAAAGGAAGGTGAAACTAGGAAGTCACTGGGAGTCTGAAGTGTGGGATCAATGAAGTAGGAATAATCACTGTGAGGGGAATGAATCCAGAAAGGAACAGTTAAAACAAACTTCCCGACTTCAGGATTTTCTGAAGGCTGTGCCTGCCCGTGCACAGTGGGCTTCAAATTTTGAAGAGCCCAAGAAATAAGACACTTCATGGCAAAACTGATTTCTGTCATCATAAGGCTACAACTAAAGAAATTTCTGTCCCAGTCTTTTTTTTTCTTCCTGTTCTCTTCATGTGTTTCTGCTTCCTCCCTGGCAAAATGAGAGTGACCAGATTTTTTTTCTTCACTAAGTTTAGTTCACTATTCAACTCAATTCAATATAAGCAGCAAACATCACTTAAGCACCCGCTGGGTGCATAACATTGCCCTTTGCAGACACCAGTTTTCCAAGCCCTCTGTCCTTGCTGTAAGAGCTACTATCAAAGCCTCAGCTTTGAAAGCAAAGTCTCTAAAGCAGCACCTGGATGTTCCAGAATTTGCATGTGTTCCAAATTCCTTTTTTAGTCTGTCTCACTTCCCATTCTAAAGTTAGCCCTGCAGCCTACAGCATGTGGTGTCTGTGATGAGACATCTGTAAGGCCATTTATGCTGGTGCCCAGTCTCCTGGTAAATTGGGATAACCTGAACTACAGCATTAAGACGTCTACATACTTGCATGGCAGCTCTGCTGGAACAAGGTTTGTCCCAAGCCTTTTCTAGTTGGACAGAATGTTCAGTATACAATTTCCAAAGAGCCAATGCCAGGTCTACTGACAACCAACAGATGGTACAGGCATTCAGCACTCTCTTTGAAGGGAGCCTCAGGCCACTCACAGGCCCAGAAAGGATATGAGCAGGCAATGAACCAAGAGAGATGGCCAAATCCACTCATTTCTTGCCTCTCCAAAATTTTGGTCTCCAGGGTCAGTACTTAGGGTAATAAGTGGGATATGGATAGATAGTGTAGTATAAGTACCCATCACTGAGAGGACTACTGAGTCAGAGGAGAGCAGGCCAAGCATCAGGGTAGGACTTAACTGGGAAGGACATGAAATGAAAAGGGGGAACAAGGAGGCCACTTGGATGGGTCTCATAAGAATGTCAAAGAGATATTTCAACTGATTCAATCAACAGACTTAGATAGAGTCCCCTCCAGCCTCTCATAAATTAGGGGACATGGGGGTTTGTCCTTATCTACCTTATCCACCTGGGTTTCCTTATCACCCACCTCTGAGCACAGAACCTCACCCAGAACCTCACAAAAACCCACCCAGTTTGAACGGAAAGTCAGAGTTTATGACCTATTTTAAACCATGTCTGCACCCAAGACTATTTATAACAGTCAGGCATAAAGAAGTGGAGGAAAGTACTTTATAGACACAAGCATGAGGCTAACATCACAATAGATCACACTCTCCTATCCTAATCACTAAACACACACACTGAACTCATAGAATCACAGAATATTAGACAGAAGAATGTGAGAGATCATCAGGAAGCAACTTCCTGCCTACCTTCCCCCTTCTTACAGATAAGCCCAGGAATGGCAATCGACTTGGCCAAGATCATACAGCTATGATTAAAGTCTAAAGCTGGCCTATTGACTCTCAAACCCAGTGGGTTTTTTTTTTCTATTACATCACCTTTTCTTAAAGATTATGTTATGGCACAAGTGTGACAATGAGTTTCAGCTTCAGTTTGTATGAAACTTTCATTACATGTTCATTTCTGAGTCTCCTAACTCTCCTATACTGTGTCAGGATTCTTCATAGCAAAAGCAAAGAATAATACTGTTCTTAGAGAGAAAACCACTTTATTTCACCATGCTTCAAAAGAGGTATAGTGGAAGGAGCATTGGATTAGGAGGTAGAAGACTTGGGTCCTGATCCCAATTCTATCACTGTGTTTCTCTACTCTACTAGGCCTCTATTTCCTCCTCTGTAAAATAAAGCTCTTGGAGAATCTCTGAAGTCTCTTCCATGAATCCTATTCATGGAATAATTAGCACTGTGTGCTGCTTACTCTAAGAGCAGATTGATCTCTTGGCTCATGTGGCAAAAAGGAATACATAGAAATAGCACCCTCTTCACTGGTATGAGAAACAAGACAAGTGGAAAATTATAAGGAGAACAGTCCCTGGGCTCATTATCGCTTTCTGCCTACCCTTGATCTCATTTTTTAAAAAAGGCCCATGTCATCAGAACAAAAAGAGACCCAGATCAGCTCTAAACCCAAGAATTCCCAGTGTTTTGGGTTTTTTTTTCCTTCATCAGACTCCAATATAGATGACAAAACTGCTTTTCTGGACTCTTTCAATGTGACTCCTCTACTTGCTATCCATTTTGGAACTCTCCCATATAGAGGCTGGACCAGGGCTGACCTTACTGACAAGCAGAACAAGCACTTTCATGTAGGTGATTGGAATGATCTGTGACCAAAAGATATTTCCCTTGCCAATATCTAAATTCTATAATTTGTGGGCTGTCTCTTTGGTTTAAGCAATATTCACTCGAGGCTCCTCTTTTAAAATGCAAATATCCCTAGGAAGGCAGAATGCTGTTACCACCTTAATATGAAAAAGCTTATTAAACTACCTTTCTTTGTGACTGAATTCCAGGAGAGAAAGCAGCAGGAAAATACTGTGGTATCTAAAAGGCGTGGGGAGAAAGAAGAGCAGAAAGCTTTTTTACCTGAATAATGTACCCAGTGCCAGCCCTTGACGAAGCCTAGCAAGAGTTCTGGCCAGCTGGATGGTAACCAGGCTACAATAACAATTAATGTCCCTTGAATGATAGAATGATGAAAAATAGGTTTGCAAGACATTTTACTTGTGTTACATATGTTATCAGCCCTCTGATTAAGTTTTATCATGATCTCCATTTTATAGATGAGGAAAATGAAGCTCATAAGGGTTAAGTGACTTGCCCAGAGTTACACAGCTAGCAAGTTTCTGAGGCAGGACACAAACTCAGGTATTTTAGGCTCCAAGTCCAGTACTCTGTCCCCTACCTTGCATTGCCTCACCTAAAGTCTTTATGAACTATCGAATACATCATCTCATTTGGAATTTATAACAAACCTATGAAGCAAACAGGACAGATATCATTGTACTCATTTAATAGGGGAGAAAGGCAGAGCTCAGACAAGTGAAATGACTTGTCCAGCACCATATAGTATGGCTGTGGCAGAACACAATCTAAAACCTAGGTCTTCTGATTACCAGTGCAATGCTCTTTCCATTACATCAGACATTCAGTAGGGATTCTTGCCAGGCCTTCATTGCCTTCCATTCCTATTGAATCTCTTCTCTAGGTACAACCCAACATACATGGCTGGCTATATATGGGGTGAAGGGGACATGTAACCAACTTAGCTTTAATATTGTGAAAGATTAATTCCCCTGACGCTGTGGGTCCCACACCATCTGGTGCTGTCCAAGGTACTATGCAGTGTCAACCTTGTTCCCATCTCTACTAAGATGCCACTGTTTTTTTTATCTGGGCATTGTTTGGTTATTCTTTCTCTCATAGCAATACAAGATTTTCCCCACTGCAGAAGTTGTTCTTGGGATCTAACAGTCACCGGGCCTAGTCCTATCTTCCAATTTCATTCCAACAAAGCCAAAATCTTAATAGCCACATACTGTGAATCGTCACAACCGATGGTGAGGAATGGGTGGGGGAAAGGAGGGGAAAAGCATTTCTTAAACACCTACCATGTGCTAAGAACTGTGCCAAGCATTTTGTAAGTATCTCCTAATTTAATCTTCACAAAGTATAATAAAAGAAATGAAGAAATCAGATATAGATATATATATATATTCATATGTGTATGTATGTATACAAGTGGCAAGGAGGACTTTTATTAGAAAGGACATGAGGAAATAAAAAGGGGAAACTAGGAGCCTACCTAGGTGGGTCTCATCACAAGACTATCATAGAGATATTTCAAGTCATTTAAGCACTGAGTCTGTTTCCTCATCTGTAAAATGGGTATAATAATAATACCAGTGCTATACACATGCAAATATACATACATATATGTGTGTATACATATACATGCATGTGTATCACTCTATTTGGAAAAATAGATAAAGTCACTTCCCACACTCACTTGTAGTTTGTTTTGGGGTAAAGCTCTTCATCTCTCTGAAGCTCAGATTCTTTTTTTTCTGTAAAATGAGCAGATAGTGCTAGATGATCTCCAGGATAGAATTACCTAGATATACCATTCTGTAGTTCAAACTGTGTGACTTTGGGCAAGTCATATAAGTATTCAGAATCTCAGTTTCCTCATCCATAAAATGGGTATAATAATGCCAGTCCAATACAGTTATCTCTTCCACATCATGATCTTTCCCATGTCAGTTTCAATATATCAAGGGTAGGGATAAGAAACTAAATGGGAATTTTTTGAGACTTTTGCAGAAGCTGCAGATGACACAGAAAAAGTTTAGAAACTCAGAAATGCATAAAATACATGTATAGTATTATAGAATATCCACCCAAATTTTACAATAAGGTACTGAAAAAATGCAGACTTCTCTGGCACAAAGGGAGGGCCAAAAATTTTTTAATGAATTTTCCAGTTTGAGGGGGTACTGCACCCCTAAGCCCGCAATGTGGAATGGATAACTATATAAATCATGGGAGCGTTGTGAAGATCAGATGAAATAGTGTATCTAAAGTGCCACGTCGGTTATTATTGTATAATTACAGGATACCTGACCTGATACAGAAACAGACAAAGGAAAGTAGTAATACTAAGCAATGTATGCTAAATGCTCGATGAATGTGATAGCATAGGAGATTATACAAAGAGTCAAGGTTAAGAATCCTCACTGAAGTCCACCTTGGCCAAGCAATGCAGTGGTCTTGTGACTGCCTTAAGGACTCTCTAGTTAACATTATGACCTATCACGACTGGGTATGACCAGCGTCACATTCAGTCTTTTCTTCTTGTCCTTAGACTTGGCATTTGGCAGTTTCGTTCATCAGTTAAGAAACTGTATTCCAATCATATTTGCTCCACCTGAAAAAAGAAATCAGGTTTCTCTGTGAAAGCTAAGCTATAAGCTCCTTGATGACAGTGGCAATTTCCTTTTTGGTTTGTATCGCCAGCACCTAGCATGGGGCCTGCTGCATAGTGGATATCTAGTCATTGCTTATTGATACACGGATTGATGCTCCCCCAATTCCTATGCCCTATTACCTGAGATTTCCCCAATTGGGAATTCTTATCCTCTTAAAGGACCCTCTGCTCCCACTGCTGGGCTAAAGTCAACAATGAATTTCCTACTTCCCCGGTGGCTAATATTCATTTAGCCACAATCAGCCCATCAGGTCTTTCTGAGGTCCCCCCAGAATTCAGAAAGACAGAATCCTTCCACCTGATATGGTCAGATAAAGCTTCATGGGATAAGTGAGACTTGAACTGTGTCTAGGAGGGTAGATAGAATTTCTAAAATAGGCATTCCAGGCAGAGAATAACATGTGTGAAGGGGAAAAGGCAGGAATGCTCAGGGTATGTCCAGGATAAAGGAGGTATTAGGACCTGATTAGGTATATAACTTGTACACAGAAGAAAGCTATGAAGCTGAAAAAGTTAAATGGTGCTAACTCTGAATGTCAAGAGTAAGAAGTGTAGACCTGATCCTATGAGCAGCGTGCTAATAGGAGTCAGCAAAGGACAGAATGAAATTTGAGTTGGGAAGGTTATTAGTATGTAGACATATGCAAGTATTGTTTCCTTGAGATTGCTATATTAGTTCCAGACTCTGGCATCAAGAATAAGTAGCATCTTTCTCTCTCTAGGCTGAGTTCCCAAGGGGCCAGATGAAATTGAGCCTGGATCTGAATGACCTTCATCTCATGAGAATATATGAGTAATTGGGCTGAAGAACATATGGGTCTTATCAGCCCAATGCAATGTGATCATTTGTATAATGGAGAGCCAAAAGACATCCAAATTATCTTCCCCACCAACCCACTTTATCTGTCCTGAAATTTCCATGATTCTAATCACAGAATCAATGACTCTGAGTTTAGAAGGGACTTCAGAAATCATCTGGTTCAACCCCCGCCTGAAGCCTGAATCCCCTCTATAACAAACATCCCTGACAAGTGGTCAAAGATCTCCAGTTTCAGGAAATTCCTTATCTCTTAGGGCAATCCATTTCATTTATGGACTACTCTACTTGTCAGGAAGTTATTTCTACCAAGCCGCAATCTGCCTATTTGTAATTCCCACTTATTGTTTCTAGTTCTGCCCTTTAGGGCTAACCACCCTTCATAGTAATAGCTCTTCCTTCAAATACTTGGAGACAATGATCACCTATCCCCAAAAGTCTCTTCTCCTAGATAATCAAATTAATGAAGTAGCTACACATGGAGGTGAAGGGTAACCCTCAACAGCCTTTACATTCCTAGGAGACTTTGGCCTTTGGAGTTAATTTAAGATCAGAAGTATTTAGAACAAGTCACATAATGCTGAGCCAATCAGGAGCTTTCCCAGATGTCAAAGGAAATCCTATTACTGTACAGCCTCAGTGGAGGTGGGGATGAAAAAAGTGACTAGGATCATAGGAGATACAAGTTGGAATGGATCCCTCAATTTACTTATGAGGAAATCGAGACTCCCAAATATTCTTTAGGTCATGGAGGCCATAAGGAGCACAAGTAGATTCATGCTCAGGGTCCTCAGATATAAACACTGTCCTCTAAAGTTTTAATGAAGCAGGGATGTCAAATGTCAAAGAGAAAGGAATAGTGATCAACATCTCTCCTATCCCCATAGGACTAATGAGGCCCAGATCAGGAGCTCATTCTTTATATCGGTCAGTTAAGTGTTGGGACCGTGGCCACAAGGTCCTCTCCTGACCCCATTCCATTGGCCAGCAAGTTAAGGACCTAGTAAGAGTCGGCCTGGCTCAACGCAGCTGTGTCTCCTCCCTGAAGCACTTCCTCCTATTGACAGTGGACCCAGAACAGCAGATTATTGGATAATGATCCTCATTACTCTTACAAAGTTTTTAATGCTTCATAGTTCATTTTCCCCCATTCAGTCTTAAATCACCTGTTGTGTAAATATAGGTTCACCAATTTTAATAGTCTTTAAAGTCTAGCTTGTCTCACCCTCTCCAGGAAGGCCTTATTACCTTTCCCAGCTCTCAGTGATCTCCTCTGACCATCTAGAATCCTCACCTCTAATTGACCACTTACCACATATTGCCTTGAGTTGCTAATTATCTTTTGAGATGTGCATGCCTTTTCCCCCCAGGTGAGACTGTAATAACAAGCACAAGTCATATTTCTGGAAGGCTTTACAGGTTGCAAAGAATTGCAAAGAAAGGAACTCAGCACCCTCAGGAATTCCGTTGAACAAGTGCTAATGTCTCCATTTTACAAATGAAGAAAGACCAAGTTCAAAGAGGTTGCCCACATGCATGTAGTCACACACAGCTAGTTAGCACTGGAGACCGGATTTGAACCCAGGTCTCCAAATTCCAACCTCAGGACACTGTACTTCCTAAGAACAAGAATCACAGATTATGTGAAGAACCATCCCCAGGGTACAGCAAATTTGGCACCCATACTTTAAGAGGGATCACTTTTCTATAAATAGGGCAATGACTGAGGAGGCATTGAAGAGAATGGAGGTCTCTCTGACACCTGTTGTTAAGAAGACAAAAAATTTATATATCTATCTAAGTATGCGCATGTACACTTAGGCACATATGCCTGTGTATATATGTATATATACATATATGTGTTTGTATATGTGAAATCGACCTGAACTTCCTACCATCATGAAGGCATTTCAGAGAAAGAAGGTGCTGCTGCCTACTTTTCTCCCCCCTAAACAGGCTACCTGACTTCTTTATACATTCTTTTCCATTTTAGTTTGCCCTTAACCTTCATTTCAATCTAATTTCACCTGGATGTACATGATGTATGGGGTGGTGAGAAGAAGGACTGGGGGAAAAGCAGGAGTGGACAATGTGGTTTTTGACAGGCCCTTTTCCCTGAGGCCCAGTACCCTCCAATGGACGGCTTGCTTCCCTGGAGTCTGTCTCCCACAATGCCTTGCACATTCAATAAATGCTTGTTAAATGATTGATTTTAGACAGGGACTCCAGGTCATGTGTCCAAATAGCAAAGCTTTAACTAAGGAAAGTTGAAAAGGTGGACAGAAAGAATAGGGAATGATCTGACATTTTGAATTAGAATCAGGTTTCAACAGCACAAGTTTCTTCCCCTGCTCCCTCTTCCAGTGGCATTTGCAGTCTAGGCCCCAGGGTTCCCTCCTCCTTCTTCTCAGGGAGCGTGGGTTGTAATTTGATAATGGGCCGGACTCTCACCATATGGAGTCCTTTCAAGGACTAGAAGTGTCATTATGCATATGGTATAATTCTGCTGATCAGCCCCTGGAGAAATCCCACACATCTGGATGGTTAATTACCATTGTACCGTTCTTTCGCCTGACCAGCGGATGCTGGCTCCACACTCTACTTATACAACCAGCTCGTCCAAGTGGAGCGTTGATTTTGTCCCCTTCTCACTTTCAAACCTTAGAAACTTAATTTAAAATCTCCTAATGCAGTTACAATCTGATGAGATACAAGAGTAAAGTGATTTTCTAGGTCATAATGAATTGAGCTCATTAAGGGTATCGCGACTAGAAAGGAACACTGAGTCATTGACCCCTGACTGACCTGTTCTCAGGGGCTTTTTCACTGCAGATGCTCACTCCACCTCTTGCTTCTCCCGCCTCCAGTGCATTTTACAGGCTGTCATTGCTAGAAGGCACTTTATAGATCATTTCATGCAACCTTTTCATTTAAAAGATGAGGAAATGCAGGCCTACAGAGGAGAAGTAATTGTCCAAGATTATGTAGTCCAAGGTTTAGCAGTACTAAACCTTTACTCCTTAGATTTATTCTATGCTAAGGCATCACTGACATCCTGTTGCTCTGAGAAGCTGAGAGCTTCCTTCATTGTATCTCAGCGTGGAATTTGGTATTAAAGGTGTTTGTTGTTCAGTCATTTTCAGTCATGTCTGGCTTTTCATGATCTCTTTTGGGATTTTCTTGGCAAGGATACTAGAACGGTTTGTCATTTCCTTTTTCAGCTCATTTTACAGATGAGGAAACTGAGGCAAACAAGATTAAGTGACTTGCCTGGGGTCAAATGGCTAGTCGGTACCTTAGGCTAGATTTGACTCCAGGCCCCACACTCCATCCACCGTGCCACTTAGCCACCCTAGGTATTAAAAGACCTGGGTTCAAATGCTACGTCTACTTACTAGCTGTGTGACCTTGGGAACACTGCTGCAAATTCTCTGGTTCTTCAAACTCTCTAATTCAAATTCTCTCTTGCTTCTTTTTCTGTAAAATGAAATTGATAGACACAATAGTCAAGTTGCAAAGAAGAATTATGACCAATGGAATGAATCGTGAGAGAGAAGAAACAAAACCAGAAAAGAGGAGAGCAAATAGTTTGCCTCAATCTACGTTCAGACTCCACAGTTACTGGCTTATATCTTGGTTCATTTCTATGTCTAAATACTGTATATCTAAACGAGTAGGATCTAATCTTACATATATACAGATTAGGCAGTCACTTACATGGTATCGCTTAAAGAGTTCCAGGACTATATCTGTGACCTCAATACATTTGGCCATGCTAGATTAAATGGTGCCAGCAATTTTGCCCTTTATTGCTGCATGTCCTTCTTCCTTTGGGTTCTATTTAATATTGTAAATACTAATATTGAACTAATTCACACTATAGTGTTATTGACTCATATGGAAGTCTAAAAGCAGTACAGAAAACTGATTAATAAAAAGGACTGGGGGGAATGGGAGAAGGAAAAGGGATGTGGGGAGGTGGAGAAATGGTGTCAACTTCACAATTTTGTTGTCATGCCTGGCCCTAGTGAAAAGCTCAGGAGAGGCCTCCTCCGGAACATTTGAACTGACTTTTTCCTCATTTTTGAACCAGATTCCCTTAGCCAACACCTGGAGGGTCTCAAACTCTTTGGAAACAAAGATCAAGTTGAAGTTGAAGAGGAAATCCTCAAGAACCTAAACATGGTGCTGCAAGCCTTGACTGGAGACCGTTAAGTATATTAATTCATATATTTACAAAATTTGGGAGTCTTAGAACCAGAAGGGATCAACTTGTTTTATCAAATACATTTTGTTGTCCAGTTGCCTGACTCTTTGTGATCCCATTTGGGTTTTCTTGGCAAAGATACTGGAGCGGTTTGCCATTTCCTTCTCCAGCTCATTTTACAGATGAGGAAACTGAGGCAAACAGGGTTAAGAGACTTATTCAGGGTCACACAGCAAGTAAGTGTCTGGTGCCCGATTCGGTCTCAGGAAAATGAGGCTCAGAGCTCTCACCATTGCACCACTTAGCAGCCCCACAAGGGACTTCAGGGACTCTCTAATCTAGTCCAACCTGAGCCTAAATGGGAATGACCTCTCTAAGGCCTATCCGGCCTCTCCTGGATGATCTCCCGTTATGGGAAGCCATCTCCCAAGGCAGTTCATTGTACCTTGGAAAGCTGTTAGGAAAATGTTTCCTTGCAGTGTTACTTCACCTACCTAACCACCACCCATTGCTACAAGCACTGCTAAACCGAACAAATGTAATCCCTTTTTCCATAAGACAGCCCTTCAAAAACTGGAAGAGAACTATCACGTCCTCCCTCTGTGTCATCTTCTTCAGGCTAAACATCCCAACGACCAGTCCTCATAGGGAGGATCATGGGCTCCTTCACCATCCCAGTCACCACCTTCTAGACACTCTCCACTTCGTCCATGTCCTTCTTAAAGTGAAAGCACACTCACTCTAACATTCCAGAAGTGGGCTAAGCCAGGCAGAGGAGAGCAGAACTATCACTGCTCTTGTTCTTAACACTTTGCCTCTTTTCATGAAACCTCAAACTGTATTCATTTTTTTACGTTTTATCTCACTTCTGATTGATGTTGAGCTTGCAAGCAACTAAGAATCCCAGATCATTTTCATGTGGACTCTTAACTAGTCACACCTCTCCAATCCTATATGTATGCAATTGATTTTTTCTCAATCCAATTGTAGGGCTTTTCATTTATCTGTTGGGAGCATCACAGTTCTTCTGTTCATCTGTGTCTGCCACCTCAGAATCATCCTGGATTCTTCCCTTTCCCTCAAAATCCAATCAGTTACCGAGACCTGTTGCTGCTACCTTCACAGTATGTCTCACATCCACACCCTTCTCTCCACTCATCAGGCCACTATGCTAATAGTTGAAGACCTTATCACTTCTCACATGCGCTGTTGCAATAGTCTTCTACTTGGTCTCCTGGACCCTATTCTCTCTTCTCTCCAGTCTATCCTCCACACCAGGGCTGTCTAAAATGCGGCACCGTGCAATTTACACAGCTCTCCTACAAGCATAGAAATTTACATAAATGCTTCAGTAAACAAAGGCCAGCTACTAAAGAGCTCTCACTAAAATGGCAAATCAAAATATATTGTCTATTGTTTCAATAAAAACCTAGGGTTAGACAGCCCTTCTCTACACAACTGCTAAAGTGATATTCCTCAAGTATATGTCTAACCAAGTCACTCATCTGCTCAAGAGCTTCCAATGATTCTCTTTTTCCTCTAGTACACTGGTTCTTAACCTTTTCTGCATCATGAACTCCTTTGGTAGTTCATGGAAAAACCTTCTCAGAAAGCCAGTGGAACCCTTTTCACAACATTAAGGGTTTTTTTAATTTAAAATTGAAGAAAATACTAAATTTCCATGAGAGGTTAGCAAAAATAAGTATCATCTTTTCCCATCCAAGTTCACAACACACACACACACACACACACACACACATACACACACATACAAAATCTATCCATGGACCCTCTGGAATTCTATGAATTCCCACTGAAGAATCCTTGCTCTAAGGCCAAAGGCAGCTCGTAGATACAGAGAGTGCTGAGCCTGGAATAAAAAGATCTGATTTCAAATCCAGCCTCAAATATTTACTAAATGTGTGAACATGGGCAAATCACTTGTCAGTTTGCCTCAGTTTCTTGAAACTTAAAATAGGGGTAATAATAGCATCTACCTTGAAGGGCTATTGTAAGAATCAAATGAGAGGATATTTGTTAAAAACAAAGAAAAAAAGGAAAAGGACAGAAGAAAGGAAGGAGGGGAGGAGGGGAGGAGGGAAGGAGGGAAGGAAGGAAGGAAGGAAGGAAGGAAGGAAGGAAGGAAGGAAGGAAGGAAGGAAGGAAGGAAGGAAGGAAGGAAGGAAGAATGAAAAGCATTTAGCACAGTGCCTAGCAATAGGAGGTGCTATATAGATGCTCATTGCCTTCTCCACCCCTTTTCCTAGGACATGAAAAACTCATCTGTTTGGCTCTTAAAGCCTTCCTTCCTAGATTTATATCACCTCACTCGAGCTCCTGTAAGTTAAACTGGTTTGCTAGCTACTGGCCACACACAACATTCACTCTCTCTTCTCCATGCCTATACATAAGCTGTCTCCCGTGTCCAGAACACACTCCCTCCTCACCTTACCTTGTAGAATCTCTTACTTCCTTCCAAAGTCAGCTAAAGTATCCCTATCTATTACTGGAAGCCTATCCCCATACCTCCAGCTGATATTGCCCTCCCCCCAAATGAAGCCCTCTCAACACCATCACTTTTCCTTTATCCTTCACACACACAAGCACACACACAGTTATTTTAGTGTCACCCAAACCACTAACTTCCTATGTGACTATGGGCAAGTCATACTGTTTCTCTAGGCCTTTCTTTGCTCATGTATAAAATGAAGGGATTAAATGCTGTGAAGTCCCTTCCCACTCTGAATTTCTATGATTTTGTGCTTTTAGATTTATGTTCTTTGTATATGGTACCCAAGGTTTTCAGATGCACATTTAGAGAAAATCCCTGCTGGATCCGACATGCTACCTGGCTGGTTTTAATCCAGGGAGTTGGGGCATTGTTGATAAATGTCTGGCACATTATCTCGGAAAGTCTCTTTCCTTTTGTGATGGGTAAGGTGGAAGCTCCATTTATCCCTATTTCGCTTTTGTGCATTTATTTCAAGTACTTAGGGAAAAAAGCTCCACCAAGTTCTCTCTTTTATTCTCCTTCTGTGTTGAGCAGAATTCAAAATCCATTCAGTCATCATTTCCCTGGTTTTGTCCTATAGGAAGAGGACTGACTGTCTGGTCCATTTGAATACAACATTTCCACCCAGAAACACAGGAGAGAAGTGGTAAAGGAAAATGACAAGCTTGTTCTTTAATTTCAGTCTGGCTCAAGGGTTGAGTGACAGGGTTTGTGTGGATGTGCTTTTTGTTGTTTTTAATTTTTAGCTGAAAGGAGAAATCATTGGCAGAGACAAAAGAAGACCAGTGACAATAACAGAAGCTACCTTACCTGGGGAAAAGATGGCGAAAGAAACAAGTCCCATAAGATTTTCTGTACTCTGATTACCCAAAGGCAAATGTAGAGTTTTCTCAAAAAATTATTTCATTATTACAGAATCTGAAAACGAATTTACTTTTTTTTTAGTCTTTCTTGTAGGTAGTAGGAGAAAGGCAGCTCAGCTAATCAGGTAAAATGCTAGACTTGGAGTCAAGGAGGCCTGGGTTCAAATTCAGCCTCATATAATTACAAATTGTTTGGCCCTAAACAAGTCATGACCTCTTTGAGTCCCATTTTCCCCATTTTTAAAATGGGAAGAATACTAGGGCCTACCTCGCAGGGTTGCTGTGAGGACCAAATGTATCTAAAGTGTTTTCCAATCTTCAAGCACTATATGAGTGTGAACTATTATTAAAACAAAGAAGGGTAACCCTCAAATATGTGGAAGAATACAAGCTCTTAGTCTTGAAAGGGTCAAGGTTTCTTCTTTTCACAGACTAGCTCTCCTGCTCTCATGGAGGCTGGAAGTGCAGGTACTACTTGTGGACCTTACCCCACTCTAGTCAGCAGGGAAATTTTGGCAAGTTTCCCCCTCTTAACCTCATATTGCATCATTTCCCCTTGTCCACCCCCCCTCAGCACCTCCCCCCCCTGCCCCCAGCCTTGGGAGACACCCAATTGGAAGAAAAGAAACAGGTTCTTATTAAGCACCTACTATGTATTAGGTACTCTGCTAAATGTTTTGTAAATATTACTTCATTGATCCTCACAACAATCCTGGGAGGTAGATGCTGTTATTAGCCCACTTCAGAGTTGAGGGAACTGGGGCAGATTAAGTGACTTGAACAGGATCACACAGCTAGTGTGGTGACATTTGAACTCAAGTCTTCCTGACTCTAGGCCCAGCATTCTATCTACTGTGCCACCTCTAAACTGGCTTAGACTACTGCAGCTCAGAACTCCAGAGCCCAAGATAGCTACCGGACTTAGCCACCCAATGGCTGGGACTACAAGAGTGTGCCGTCTTACCGTGCTGTAGCCAGTATTTCAAACAAATATTTATTAAGCATTTTCTATGTATCAAGCACTGTGGACACAGAGATTTTTTTTAAATCCCTGTCTTTAAGGAACTTATCTTCCATTAGGGCCAGTTTAGCTGTGTATGGGGAAAGTGAATAATGTATACAGTTGACCAGCAAACAGCCTTAGCCTGGACTAGAGACTGGGCCCTTTAAACAAGAGGGGTGATGTGTCTCTATCCTCCTCTGTCAGATTTTTGTCCATCAGCTTACCAGAATTCTCTGTGTCTGCCTCTCTTCCCTCTTGTCTTTCCACTACACTGAAGGATCCCACTTACAGGGGAAAGAAATCTCGTGATTTCCATTCTTTGCATCCCTTCTTTTCTACATTCCCTTCCCCTGCCACTTCCAGATCAGATTAGTACCCCTTAACATGTTGGCAAGAAAACACTGCAGCAAGGCAGACCATGCTTTCTTAGCCTAGGGCATGGATGACAGGAGAGAAAGCACCCAGACAATGCTGAAGACAGTGAAAGTGAAATCCCAGAGGCTGCTTTCCAAAGTAGACAAACATCTTGTCTCTGCATTAGGATAATGTATTTGTATAGCACTTCGTAGTTTTTCAAAGTGTAATCACATTGTGTAATGACAAAGTGTAAATACATCAAGAAGCAATTTGTGCTAATGTTAGGTTTGGATTAGAAAGACCTGAATTCAAATCCCACTTCTGATATTTACTAGCTATATGACCCTGGAAAAGTCATTTATCCTCTTAGTGCCTCAATGCCTCTGCCTAATCTGCTAAACAATAGATGAGTTGCAATCTGTGCTGATGTAAGTTCCCACACCAGGAATCTTCTACCACCACCTCTTCATATACATTATTTCAATTCTCTCTAACAATGAGATAGTAAGGGCAAGTAGTATCCTCTCAGCCCATAGGCCCAACCCCAAGGAAGTTCCTCAGCCTCAAGGAACCTACTTACTGAATTCACTCTGTAGCTTTTTCCATAGTTGAGTAACATTCGTGAGCCACCATCACCCAAAAGGAGTTCCAGAGCTAGGTAGTCCAGAGCTAGGTGGAACTAAAAGACTGAAATGCTCCTTGCTTTATTAGGTCCTCCAAATAAAAATTCCTGTGGTTTTCCTCTAATTCTTCTCTAATGAAGTCCATGCCGATCATTTAGAGCTGATCACTGCTGCAACACACAACACAATACAAACCCAGAGAATTAATCATTGTATTAATGGGCATAGGATTTTGAGCTAGAAAAGGTCTTGGAGAGCAACTAGTCCTACTGTGCCCCACATCATAATTGAGGAAACTGAGGCTCAGAGAGCGTTATTGACTTTTCCAAGGTCACTCAGGTAGGAAATGACAGAGATGGGACTTAAACCTACATCTTTTGATGCCAAATCCATTGTCCTTTTCACTAGACCACACTGAGACAAATCCAATAGCTGTTCAGAATACAAATCAACCAGTTTGTACAACAAAAACATATTCCATCACAATGAAGCTGAATCCAGGCATTCCCACCTACCACCCACAGAGATTTAGTGGTTCCTAGAAGGAGGGACCCAGACACTGCTAGAGGTAGAGAATGGAAAGCAGTAGCCCTGGAGGTAAGGAGGGTGAGTTTAAGTCGAGAACCTAAAAGGCCTCTATCTGGAGGATTCCGCTTGAGTATCTGGAGGAAGCCAAGTGGGAGACTAGTCAAATTGATACAGCCTGAAAGTTGTTAGACTCATGGAGAATGTCAGAGCTGGAAGGGGTCTTATTGGCATGCAGCCAAACCCCTTCATTTCATAAGTGAGGAAATACAGACCTGGAGAAGGTTAAGTAGTCTGGCAAAGGTCACATTTCTTCTGAAAAGGAGCCCTCGATGGTCCTTCCAGCTCAGAATGAGGTACTCAAAATTAGGCACCAAACTGGGTTTGTTTTCTACAGGATAAGGTCACAACACTTGAAGAAACACATTGGGTTAAAAAAAACACTTGTCATACAAAAAGGACCAGGCTGATAATCTGTAGCAAGAGAGAGCTGATCCCAAGAGTCTTGAGGTGTGGAGGAGAGAATTCTGTTTTCTACTCCTTTGAAAAAGAAAATATAAAATGTCTATTATCCTGACAAGTGTCTTCCAATGAGGCTTCAGAAACTCTTCCTTTCAATGAGCTGTCTGAGATACAGGTTCACTAAAATGGTAATTAAGCTACTGGGTTAAGGTTAGAAATTTTCCATAGAAAATGAGAATAAATCTTAGGAATAAACCTGGGTGGGGGTAGAGGTGCTTAAAAACTGCTTGAGATGACTATAATAAATGTTCTCTCCTTCCAAATGTGTAATTCTCAAGAGGAATACTTCGTGTCCTCTCGGAAAGAGTTTAAATTGCGCTTATACTACCTCTACCCTCCTCTGGAAGCAAGATTGCAACAGGGATTTTCACATATTGATTTTATGTTAATTTGGCCTCCTTTGAGGGTCTATGGGTGCATAATATTTAGATTTGATGGAACTCGGGTTTGAGAGGATCTAATTTCTTGCTGATTTTATGCGGCTCTAATAGTTTATACTTCTCTGTAGATTTGTGGAAAAGATAGTTGCTGAACAGAGCACTGAAAAAGTCTAAAAAATAAATTAATTCTGGTAGCAACTGAATATAGCCACCAGTGGTGGGATGCTTAGAAACACAAGTCAATAAGACTTTTTTTAAAGGATCATTCGGAAGAGTCCTGGAGTTATTGAAAAGCAAATGTAGAATGTAAAAGCACATAGAAACCATGATTTCAAGGAATGATAGGTTGTGGGGAACAGATCACCAAAGAAAAATAATAGCTTTGACTGGTCCTCAAATAATTCTGAAATGGGAGATTTTGAGCTAAATTATCTGCTAATATTCATAGTAATGAAGATATCATTTAGAAGTAAACCATTCTCTTAAATATTGAGACACAGGATATAGTCTAAGAAAAGAAAGGCAAGGGCCAATGGAATAACCTAAAAATGTGCATAAGAAAGCAAAAAAAGGACACAGACAAGCAGCATGGTGTTGGAACTACCATGTTTAAATAGGATATAAACTTTCAATTCTATAGATATGTTCTTAGAGTAATTAAAGAAGTAATTAAAGAAGAAAATTAACAGGCAGTGCCTTTAGGGGATCTAGGCAGTAACAGTGTTCCCTTCCTCCCAACCCATCAGTTGGGATAGTATGTGATGGCTCCAAGGAAGCAGCCTGACTCCAAATAATACCAGCATCAATAACAGCTCCTACCTTTCTCTGGGTTGTGGTGAGGAAAAGATGAGGAAGTATTTGTAAAGTGCTTTGCAAATCTTAAAGTACCATATAAATGCCACTTAAACCATAAAATGCCTTATAAAAGCCTTATAAATGTCTCATATAATAATGTTATAAATAATAAATAATATCATATAATAATTTTTCATCTTGGTAATCAAAGGTAGTCAGCAAAGACTCCATTCTCCAAAGATTGGCCAAACCTATCCATATTATTATCCTATGCCTTTTGGCCCTGAAACTTTTCCTTAGCTCAAAAAGGGAATCACAAATCCATAGACTATCCGAACTGGAAGGGACCTTAGAGGCCTTAGGATTTTCATTTTACAGATGAGGAAACTGACATCCTGAGAAGTTAGATGACTTGCCCAGGGCCACCCAATGAGTCAGTAGCAGATCCTAGACTGGAATTCCTGGTTCCGATTAGAGGAAATCCAGATACCCAGATGTCTTTGAAGAGTCTGTAGAAAGAGGTCTTGTATAAGGACTAATTACTTGGTACTAATTACAACTGTGCCAGTGTTTTATCAGTGGAAACAGCGGGCTATTTTACCTGTCAGCTCTGTGAGGTGATAGTTGCATCTTCTTTTCTTCCAAAACAAGGAGCAGGAAGCTGTTGCCATAGAAATGGCCCTCTGTGTGAAGGTTGTACCAGAATCCTTTTGTGAAACCCTGAAGGGTCTGACGGGCCTTTAAATAAAACCACTAATCATATTTTCCAAACTTTGCTCCCCTGCCACATTTCATTTGTCCTTCCCAATGTGGACATGGAGGCTGATCACTTTGAAGCATTTTCAAAATTCCTTTTCATGGGCCTCTACAAGTAGCGCTTCTCAAATCCCTGGTTCATTGGAGACAGTTTTAGAAAGAGCTCCTCATTCTTCCTTTCTCCATGTTTGGTCTCACCGTCCTAACACAGTTTCACACTCACAAGCTCCTTGGGCGGTCACAGTACTCCCTAGTAGAATCAGGCTACTGAGGAAGGGGTTCTCTAGATTTTTACTTACTTTGTCTTTCTATGTGTGGAAAGCAGAGAAAATGAAGCTTTCATTTCATTCAATGAAGCATAACATAGCAGGAAATAAGAATACAAATGAGAATAATATATATATATAGTACTTTATATATATATAAATATATATGTATATATATGTATATATGTATATGTGTATATATATAGTACTTTAAGGCTTACAATGTGCTCATTTTGTAACTCATTTTATGCTCTCAACAACCTGTGGGGAAGCAGGAGCTAGTATTGTCCCCATTTTACAATTGAGGCTCTTAAAGGTTAAGTGACTTGCCCAGAGAAACATAGCTGGTATGCATCTGAGGCTGCATTTGAACTCAGGTCTTCCTGACTCCAAGTACATCACCCTATTGACTACACCACCACCTGCTAAAGGAAAAGCCCCAGACTGGTCACTAGCAGACCTGTGTCACACAACTGGGTCTTCTACCACCTAGCTGCATAACCTTGGACAAGTCATTTATATGCCCTGGTTGTTATTCAGTACTTTCAGCTTCGATTCTTCATGACTCCAGTTGGGGTTTTCTTGGCAAAGATACTAGTTTGCCATTTCCTTCTCCAGCTTATTTTACAGATGAGGAAACTGAGGCAGAGTAGATTGACTTGCCCAGGGTCACACAGCTAGTAAATGTATGAAGTCACATTTGAATTCAGGTCTTCCCCATTTCAAGTCCGGTATTCTATCTATTGCACCACCTAGCTGCCTCCATATGTCCTGGACCTCAGTTAAATAAGTGGGTGGGATTCAACGACCTTTAAGGTCTAGTTCACTTAAATGGTCATAGAGTATTTTTTTTAGGATTCTATTAAGACAGCTAATAAAAGCCTAGGTAGTCTGGGCATTTGAATATATCTCAATAAATAAGAAAATTGTATAGGAAAGAGGACTAAAAGAACACTGGGAATCAGAAGGCTCAAGTTCAATACCGGGTTTGCACTAAGGTTTTGTGACCTTGAACAAGCCTTCTCCAAAGCTTAGTTTCCTCATTTGCAAAATGGTGGAGAAACTGGTGTGGACTAAAGTATATCAGCTTTCTGCCAGCATTAAATATCGATGATGATCAAAATGCAATATTAACTCTGAGTTCAGAAGGGAGTCCTATATGAAAGAAAATGTACTGCGCACGCCACCCTGCAGAGGTTAGGGGTAACTGTTGTGCTTGTCTTTGGATAGAAACCTAACAAGCCTAGAGCTAGATCTGAGGCCCAGTCAAATTTCCTCCATGTCATCAGTCTGAATATGGTGCTGCCTTATTTTCACAAGGAATAGTGTTCCCATTAAGTCCTTTGATAAATATCTTGTGTTTTGATATTCAATATCAAAATTCAAAAATGAAATATTGGAAATCTGTGATTTTCAAGGTAATGAACTAAACACTGAAGGATAAAAAGAGGTATGAGGCACTTCTTCCTGTGGGAGCTTACAAGAGAAATAAGGAGAATACAAGATTTACATGATGAAAGTTATAATACGATATCCAAGAAAAGTAGCAAGGTATGCTATATGACAAGGACCGAATGGTTATTATGGACAATTAGGTACAGGAGAAGCTCAGAGGAAAGGGATATAATGATGGGCTGGAGTGTCTTAAATGACAGAACTGTACAGTAGATTTAGAGCCAGAAGAGTTTTGTCTAACCCTGTTCTAGTGATGAGGAAATTGAGGCCCATCGAGGTTAAGTGACTGCTTAAGGCCACACATAAGGCTGTATTTGAACTGTAGTCTTCGACTCCAAAACCAGCACCCAGAGGTGAGGAAAGGTTTCACAGAGAAAATATTTATAATATTTATTACTATTAATAATTGAGCCATGCTTCTACTTCCTCACCTCTAATTCACTTCAAAAGTTTGCCATCTGGCTTCCAAACATATCTTGCCAACTGAAATTTCCCTTTCCAAAGTTATTTTCTTAATTGTGCAATCTCATGTTTTTACTTCAGTCCTCTTCCTTTTTGATATCTCTGCAACATTTGACACTGTTGGTTACTTTCTCCTCCTATATACTCTCTTCTCTCTAGGTTCTCCTTCTACCTGGCTGACTACTCCTTCTCTGTCTCTTTTGCAGGTTTTCCATTCAAGTTACACCCACTTAACTTTGAGTGCCCCCAAGGTTCTCTCCTAGACCCTCGTCTCTTTTCCCTCTATTTGAAAGTCTTGTCAGATCCCATGAGTTCAATGATCATCTCTATGCAGATGATTCCCCGGCACACACACACACACACACACACACACACACCTCCAACCTTAGTCTCTTTCCTAAGCTATAGTCACAAACCATCAATGGCCTCAAGCATGTCAAACTCAACATCTCCAAAACAGAACTCATTATCTTTCCTTCCAAACACTCCTTTCCTCCCAACTTTTCTGTTACTGAGCAGGGCACTATCAGTCATCTCCATGTTTTCATGCCTACAATTTCAAGGTCATTTTTGAATCCTTACACTTACCTCAAATATTCAATCTGCTGCCAAATCTTCTCAACTTCATAATATCTCTCATATACATCTCCTTTCCCACATACACGCAGCCACCACCCTAAGGGATTCAAGCCACCATCACCTCTTCTCTTGTGTAGACTATTACAGTCCTCTTCTGTTGGTCTTTTGATCTTCCAGCAGTCTCTGTCCTCTCCAGTCCAACCTCTAATAAGCTGCCAACATAATTTTTCTAAAGTATACATATTACTATGTCACTGCCCTCCCAACTCGATGATTTCCAGGAGCTCTTTATTACCTCCAGGATCAAATATAAACTCCTCTGTTCAGTATTTAAGGCTCTTCTTGCCTTCATACCCTGGCCCATTCCTACCTTTGCAGCCTCCTTATACCTTACTCCCCACCATGGACTTGACTGTCCAATTACAATGGTCTACTCTCTGTTCCTCGAACATGGCGTTCTGCTGCCCATCACCATGACCTTGCTATAGATGTCCCACTGCCCCTTGCTCTCTTTTCTTCCCTCTCCCTCTTATTTTCCTCATCTTACTTAAAGACATGGATGAAATCCCACCTTTTTCAGGAGGTCTTTCTCAGTCCTCCTAGCTGCTAGTCCCTTCTCCTCTCAGATTGCCTTCTGTCTACTTTGTATAAATCTTGTCTGTATCTCATTATTCAGATGTTGGCTCCTTTTTTTGACCACTTTTAACTACTTTTTTTTTAAAACTTTCTTCATATCCCCAGGTTTAACACAGTGTCTGATACATAGAAAGGCTTAATAATTTCTTGTTGACTGACTGATAGCTTCAAAGGTTTGCAAAGTACTTTACATGAATTTGTGCCTCACCACAATTGCTCTAAGTTAAGTAATATACATAGTTTGTGCCTTATTTATTGTTGTTGTTCAGTCATTTCAGTAATATCTGACTCTTCATGACCCCATTTGGGGTTTTCTTGGTAGAGATACCGTATTGGTTTGGCATTTCCTTCTCCAGCTAATTTTACAGATGAGGAAACTGAGGCAAAAGTCAAGAAACTTTCCTACGGTCATATAGCTAGTAAGTATCTGAGGCCAGATTTTGAACTCAGGTCTTCTTGACTCCAGACCTAGCATTCTATTCACTGAACCACCTAGTTGCCCCTTTGACATATTTTGCAAACAAATAAACAGATACAGAAAGAATAAGTTGGTTATAGGGATGAGATTCGATCCTAGGTCATCCTGATTATAAGGATAGCACTCTATCTACTGCACAAAATGGACCTTGCAGTAGGCTCACAGTCAAGCAGTTCACCTTTTCTATTCTCACCTTTCTCTTTCTCTCTTTTATTGAGCAGGTAGGAGGAAGGTGACAAGAGGCCTGAACCTTTGATTTCCTTGGCATAGGAAGCTCCCTGATTAGGAAGCTCTCTCTGGTTGGCAACCATTCTGCTGCTATATCTTCTTTGAGAGTTGCCAGGGAGAAAGGAGAGGGAGGAAAAAAACATTTATCAAGTGCCTACTATGTTCCAGACACTGTGATTAAGCATTTTGAGCACTATAAGATTAAATGACTTGCCTACGGTCAATTAGTCAGTAGGTATCAAAGGAGTAAAGGCAAAATTTCAGACTGCTATTTCAGAGAATTTCATTACAGATCACTAAACAGCTGGTTGCTTGGCTAACACAAGAGCTCAGCGCATGCGTGCGTGCGTACACACACACACACACACACACACACACAATAACCTACATAACACAGGTAATAGGCAACCCAGTTCTGAACCGAGGATAACCCCAGATAGGGCACCTAAAACACACACCCAGACAAGAAGAAATAGGCCCCCCATGGGGGCAAAGTAAAGCAAGAAATCTATGCATCTTGCACATATGTTAGACACTCCTTTTAGAACTACAGCTTATTCTGAGTACTATAAAACCTCACAGAACTGAGGTGACTCAATACGTGAAAATGAAAACCAGTAATTGGTGAGACCTGTGTGCTGATCTTTATCAACCCTACCCTGAAGTGACTGAGCGAGATAGCTCTTCTGTAGGCTTAGCTGAAACGCTTTCCACGCCATCCTGAAACCAGCCCCAACTCTGAAGCTTAAGGCCTTATGGGCTGCAGCTGTGAAGGTAGTGTCACCGCCAAAGGCAGCCAGGTGATTGATTAGCCAAGCTATAAGAGCGCACATGAATCCTCCAGGCTTCCACATCTGCATCACTAGTAGAAATGTTGACAAGGCAATATTTAGATCAGTAGAGGGAAAGGAATGTTCCAGACACAAGTGAAGGAAGGAATTTCATCTGTGTTCCTGTTGAATTAAAAAGGACTGAGGGCTTGTCATGTCAATCTTCTATTCAATACTACCATTACTACTATAACGGCCCTTCAGTCAACTCCCCCCTTGACTCTATTTCATCTTTGTGTCTTCCCAACACACAGTATGCTTTCCTGGACACCACTCCCCTCTATGGGTGGTCTCCCCTTTTTAGAATGCTAGCTCCTTAGGGTTAGGGACTATTTTTTGTATTCATAACCCCATCATTTAACAATGTGCTAGGCACTTAATAAACATTTCATTCATTCAACTCAACAGAGATTCACAGGCTACCTACTCACTCTTTGTCCAGCCCTTTTCAAAAGTCATTGAGAATAGTAAGGAAGTTTAAGATGCTGTTTCGGGGAGTTTCTAATTAGGTGAAACAATTTAATCATGGAAAAAAAACATTGGACAAAATAAGATGACCTGAGTTCAAGTTTTAGCTTTGCCAACCCACCAGCTAATGTGTTCTTGGGCAAGCCACCTAACCATTCTGAGCCTCAATTTCCCCATCTATGAAATGAGGATAATGATGCTTTCCCTGGCTATTTCACTGGACTGCTGTGAGGAGAATATGAGATAATATATATAAAACATTTTGTAGCCATAAAATGAGACATGATGCTGCTCCAATTTCCCCCCCCCTTAATTAACACCATGATATAAAATATAAAATGGTGTGGTTGAAGCAATATCCTAACCCCTCCTCCTATGCAGATTAGACTAGCTTTTATAAAAAAAAAAGATCCTGTAACATTTTCACAAGACGTGGTTGGCTCAAGGGACTAAAACACAGGTTGTTGGTATCACTTCTCTTCACTTGAATATGAAGCAGTCATTAGGAGTTCCAGGGGTGACATGATGCTTGGCTGGTGGATCAGCATGGGTAACTCAGGCAAGGGAGCTTCACTCAGCTGCATCAACTCAAGGCATCCTAAACTGTTATCTTTGTTGAATAGCCCTCTGGTTACAGAAGGAACAAAGGCAAAAAGTCAGAGGTGCATCTCTCTTTTGAACAGAATTTGTCACAGTTTTGGTTTACGCTGCTATAGTCTTCCTGGTAGGGCCATAACAAGGACAGGACAGTTGGAGCTTTGTCCCAGGACACTGTTGCGGGGCACCAAAATTAAACAGCATTGATTCCACTTACAATCTTTCAGCAGCAAAAACACAAGAGAACTTGCCACCTAGTTGGAAAGAATACTAATTAATTAAAATAGGAAAATACTAAAATAGAAAGCAAAATTCCAGGAGAGCTTCAGGCACCTTTCTTTCTCCCCTCTCTTCTCCATGAGATTTCCCCTTCAGAGGCACCTAGTGTCCCAGAGTCTCTGCCTCCTTTCCCCAAAGCACAGTGTCTTGCCACTTACCACTTAATTTGAAGGACACTCTTCTGCTGCTTACCCCAACCATGCTTTGTGGTATTGCCTATGACACAAATTCCTAGTTCAATTTAAGCATTTATTTAAGTCCTATGCAGGGCAGTGGATAGAACACTGGGCTTGGAATCAGGAAGAGTCATCTTCTTGAGTTCAAATCCAACCTCAGACACTTACTAGCTGTGTAATCTTAAGGAAGCCACTTAACCCTGTTTGCCTCAGTTTCCTCACCTGTAAAATGATCTGGAGAAGGAAATGGCAAACCAATGCAGTATCTTTGCCAAGAAAACCCCGAATGGGGTCACAAAGAGTGAGTCATGACTGAAACAGCTCAACAACAATATGCTCTCTCTATGAAATGAAGCCTGGTATAATATAGATAGAAAGGCATTCTCTGTGTCAGGAACACAAGGTTTCAAGTCCCACCTCTGACTCATACTGATTCTGGCCAAGTCACTTAACTTCTTGCATTGTCTAAGACCATAAATTGCCAAGCAGGTGTCAATCTACATTGGTAGAGTCCCCTCACTGAAAGTTCGCCATGCCAAAGAAATCACAGGTCTAATACAAGGAAAGAAAGAAAGAAAGAAAGAAAGAAAGAAAGAAAGAAAGAAAGAAAGAAAGAAAGAAAGAAAGAAAGAAAGGGAAGAAAGAAAGAAAGAAAGAAAAGGAAGAAAGAAAGAAAGAAGAGAGAAAGAAAGAAGAGAGAAAGGGAGGAAAGGAGGGAAGGAGGGAAGGAAGGAAGAGAGAGAGAAAGAAAAAGACAGAGAAAGGAAGGAAGGAAGGAAGGTTCCAAAGGGGAAAAAAAAGAAACAGTGACTGCCTTCAAAGAGCTTATATTCCACTGCTTCTATACCTTCCCACAACGTGGGAGGGCTACTGGGTTTACCTCCTGAGAGAAGAAGAGAAAGGGGGCTGTATACCAAGATTTCCAACATAAGACATTCTTTTGGAAACGTTTGCCATGGGCAACCTGACCTCTACTAATAGGGTCTACCATTTCTTATCTGACCATATTATACCCTTGGATGACACCAGGGCAGCTGAAAAGTCAAGATAATATATTCTAATTATGGGATGGCATGAAACTGAGCAGGAAAATCACTCCATATTTTGTAGCAACAAAGAAAATCTGTTGATAGCAGCAGAAGTGAACCCTATAATCATCCCCACTGGCTGATTGCTGTGCTACGTGTCCTCACATGCAAAACTAATTATGGCTGCTGCTTTGTTGTCACAGTTAACAAAGAAAAGTGATAAATAGTCTTTGTCTATTTTTAGGTTACAAATGCAACTCCCACCACGATGACCTGTGGATGCCTTAGTCTGACACCAGGTTTTTAAGTAACAGCTCCCCAGGCAGGCAGTCTTCAGAGTCAGATAGTGAGAGATTTCTTTTCTTGTTTGTTTTGTTTTGCTTTGCTTTTTTCTGCTGATTTGAAAGGTATTCACAATATATCCAACTGCAAAACCTTGACCCAGGCCACTTGAAGGAAAATCTGACAAATTTCCAAGATGGAAAGTTTGGCTTGGAAGTCTTCCCACTCAAATCTCCTTGCATAATGTGCCCACCTGTGATTCTGCTCCTCTAGATCCAAGGTGGCCCAGTGAACCGAGTGCTAAACTTCAGTTCAAATCCAGCCTCAGGTACTTCCTAGGTGTGTGACCCTGGGCAAGTCACTTACCCTTACTGCCTCAACAGTAAAATGTGAATAATACCAGCACCTACCTCACAGGGTTGTTGTGAAGATCAAATGAGATAATATTTGTAAAGTGCTTAGTCCAATGCCTGGCACATAGTAGGCATTTAATAAATGCTTATATTCTTCCCTTCCCCTTCCCAACCTCATTCTAATATCTAGTAGTCAGAAACCTTGCAAACAACAACGGACCAAACAGCAAGGGTGTATAGTGCATTGGAAAGAATGCTGTGCTAGAAGTCTAAATATCAAGGTTCTATTTTCGAGTTTGCCACTAGCTAGTTGTGTGACCTTCAGTGAGAGTTTCAAACTGAGAATCAGTTTCCTCATCTGTAAAAAAGAAAGGCTTAAATGGCTTCTGGGGTCCCTCGCAGCCTCTAAAGTCTATCATCATTAACCATCTTTTCTTCTTGCAGAACAGATATCCGGGAACCTTCTGGAAGCCAGTGAGATTTTCACAACATTGGGCCAGATTCTGACAAGTCATCCACGCTGTGCAATGCCCGCTGCACAAGTGCTGGCAGAGCTGGCTAAGAATGGTAAGTGCCTAGTTCCCATGGGATGAAGGGTACCTGAGCCCATCTCCTAAAACAGAATGATCCCTCTGCCCAGCCAAGGGAATAGAGCCACCCACCAGAGTGACACTGAGCAGCTCAGAGGCCGGGGTTCCCTCACTAAGAACACAGTACTGGGTGGCTTTTGGGGAAACTGGCCTTTCCTCATAGGCTAATCTAGAGTATGGGGAAAATGGGCCATCTGAGATGGCTGCTCATCCTTCCAGTACCAGAAGGGTTAAGGGCAGGGCCAGACTCACAATCATATTTGCACCCTATGTGACAGCGGCTGTCACGTAATACTTATTAATGCTTATCGATGGAATCTAAATCAATAAATACGACAAGCAGTCTAGCAAGGAAGATAAGATCAGCCTAGGAATAATTAGAATACAAGACAGAATGTGATGAAGCTACTAGGTAGGGCCATGGATAGGACATTGGGCTTAGAGTTAGAAAGACTTTTCTTTGAATCCTACCTCAGACACTTAACCTTGGGCATCACTTAAGCCCTCTTAACCTCAGTCTCATCTTTAAAATGAGGATAATAATTAATGATAATAGCACCTACCTCACATGGCTGCTGTGAGGATGAAATGAAATAACATATGTAAAGTATTTCATAATTAAAGTATATATAATGCCATTATGTCATGAGGGCCATTGAAATAGGAGCAAAATGCCACAGAGATTCAGAGGAAAGAGGGACTTCTAGCATAGGGAAGGGAGGAGGGCAAATCATGAAACACTTCAGAGAGGCAGTAACATTTGAGATGGACTCTGGGAATGGGGTCAGATTTTCCAATGGTGATGGTGTCAGGAATTCTGGACATGGGGAAGGACATAAGCAAAGCCATGGAGGTAATGAAATTTGAGCAATGTTCAGGAAATGATCATTTGGCTGAAGTGCAGAGTATGTGTAGAGAAGGAATGGAGAGCTGTGGCTGAATTAGTGCGTAGGGGATAGATCACAGAGGGCCTCAAACGTCGGCCATTCTGGACTCCATAGTTCCTGGCTCAGCTAGCGTGAGTATAGGTTTTGCCATTAGCAGAAAAAAAAATAGGGACCGAAATGTATAATCAAAGACCGTCTCATGATGGATAATAGTCAAACAATAAGGGAAGTAGGGAAACCTCGGGCAGAGAGAGGTTTTCTCATCTATCACCATTTCCAAGAGCCTCCCCAGAGCTTCTGTCTGCCTTCCTTACTCAGAGTTTCCCTCTGACAACTGCCTGGTAAATATTCCAAGGCACTCTGGAAATCCTGCCCTCTTTGCAATTTCCCAGGGATAGAACCCAGCCTCTGGCCACTGGATACCACTCTGTAGCTTTGCCTTCTAGAGACTTTGCCAGTATTCTCAGTGGCAGTCATCCATCTGCCTATATAAACTCAAACCATTGGACCCTCTGCCATTTCTACAGCTAGTTTGGGCAAAATTATAACATCAGAGGAATTTATCTTTCATGTCCTTGGCCTCTCATCTCTTTTGGAGTCCTAGAATTCCCTGTCTTTTTCCTCTTTCTATGGCACCTTCTTTTTCCCTCATTTCTCTCTCCAACTCAAATCAAGTGACCTCATCAGATTTCCCACCCCCCACTTCCTAGCAACTAACACCTACTCACCAGAGTGGGTGTTTGGGGTGTCAGGAGATTCTGGACAGAATAGCTCCTCAGGGTGTACAGCAAATCAGCATGATTGATCATCTTTACCCACACTTTGTGGGGAGGGGCCTGGCTGCTATGAGATTTGGAGCTACTTGTGTATTGGGCAGTCTATCAATATAATTAATAGTGACATAATGAAAAATAACTAAAACCAGTATGTAGACCCACAATGCACACACCACTACTGAAGGCAACCCTATTCTCCTCTTTAATACCCAAAGCTATAATTTCTCCATGTATCTTCCTTTATACCCCACAGCCCAAATTCTGGCTCTAACCTTCCTTCACCACCCCCCCACACACACACACACCAGCCTTGGCATTCATTTTTAACCAGATTTCACCTTAAATTATTATTTGAACTTCCTTAGTGTGTTTTACTATGAGCTTCTGGGCTCTACTTTCCCTTCTTCCCACAGTCCATAAAACCCACCAGTCCCTAAGGCACTCAGTAGCCATGCCATTTTATACCCAGCTCCTTTGTTTCCTACGCATTATCCTTAACCTCGCTTTCCTGTGTCTGCAGAGGAGCTAAAGCAGCCCTGCATTGACGCTGGCCTGGTGTCTGCCCTGCTGCCCCATCTGGAAAGCTCTGACCAAGATTTGCTGCTCCATGCTGGGAGGGCCATTGGGCGCATCTGTTATGGAAACAGTAAGTACAAAGTTTGGCAAGGAAAAGTCCTTCCCTCTAAGCTGCTGCTGGGGCTCAATCTCCAGTGCCATGTGGAGAGCTGTCTGCCACTTGGGAGTGAGCTCAGCCCCTGACAGGTGGCATTTGACAGCAGCCAGACGGATGTCAGACTGGAAGGAGAACAATAGCCTTAGGTCACTTGGGGAATGTGGTCCATTGCATCTAAATCACTGACCTAACTTTGGTTTCCCAAACCTGGCCTACCTTTTAGCAGCTGGTCCTTTGGAAGGAAGAGCTATTTGTGAACGTTTCTTCGTATTTATACAGCATTTGATATTTACAATGAGCTTTCTCTCATTGACAACAGAAGGGTGGCTGGCAGTAAGAAATTGCCCTCTGACTTCAGATAAAAATAGAACTATTGAGTAAAATGGGCTGTATTTGTACACCAGATGATAAATGTAGAGTGTCTGTCCTTGAAGACTGCGTTCCCGTGCAGAAAATTCACAATGTTGGAGTTCCATATCCCAGAAGGGGCTGAGGAGCTTTTTATTCTTGAATAACATTGGCATCAGAATAAGAGAGGGCTCATGGTTATGGGCCCATTGAAGAAGGTTATAAAAGAGACTGCCTATGTACCTGTTTATGCCTCCTAAACTAGGTATACTGGCACACTGATACACTGTGGGTAGAGCTGTGGCCTGGTCCAGTCATTCTGGAAAGCAAGTATGGATCTAGGTAGCAAAAGTTGCTTTACTATGTATACTCTTTGACACAGCAATACCCCCACCAAAGATCAAAGAAATAAGAAAAAGATCCCATATGTACAAAAATATAGCAGTTCCTGGATTGGTAAAGAACTAAATACAAGAACTCTTTCTCTAGTATCCCTGACAAATGGGCATCCAGCCTCTATTTGAAGGGCTCAGGAGCCCACCACCTCCCAAAGCAGCACATTCCACTTTGGGATCATTCTCATTCTTTCTGGTATTTTTCTCCTCATTCATTGAACCTGAAATTTTCATCTTGTTCCTAGTTCTGCTCTGGGACCAGTCAGAGCAAATCCATTTTTTCTTCCATGTTTAACGGCATTTCAAACACTTGAATCAATCCATCATTCTGTATTCCAAACCCACCACCACTTCCCACACCAATTCTTGACTAGCTAATATACAATAGTATATCTTCCTTAATATAAGAAGAGCCAAACATTTTCTATGAAAAAAGTTTTGACCTAAGCCCTTAAAATGTATCAGATGAGGATACTGCTGTTTGATTGTGGTTTTTCCTAATCTTTCTCCTTATTTGAGCACGATGTCTCTTTATCCTCAAAGATCCACATGAATGACCCTCCGTGATGCCATTTTACAGACACAGAATCAGCTCAAGGACCACATTCTGCATGACACCTTTCTTGATCCATCTCTCCACCCCCAATACCAGTTTTTAGTACCTTCACCCCAATGTTATTTTGTATTTTATTTGTATGTCTTATACATAACTGTATAGATTTGCTGTCTTCCCCATTAGATTATAAGTTCACAGAGAACACTGTTTTGCTTTTGTCTTTACATCCCCAGTGCTTAGTATAGAGTCTGGCACAAAATTACCAATGCTTTATTGATTAATTAGCACGATACTGTGCTAAGGGGCTCACCCTCTGTTCAAAAGCCATAACCCTTGATGTTTTGAAGATTGATTCCTGAAGAAACCAGACAAGCAACCTAGACTAGAGGATGCCTTTATTATCTTTGCCTGTCTCCATCCCATCCTCCTTTCCTTTTTCTGGAAAAGTGTCAGATGTGAACAGGAACAGAGCTAGGTTCATTTTAAGGAACAAGGAAATCTGTTTGCCCACTTGGTTGACACAAGGCTCCTGATGACAGAGTTTATCTCAGTATCACTACTGAATCCATTTCAGTGAGTTCCTTAATTCCCAGAACTCTGAAACAGAGGAATGTTTTTACAGATCAAGGGCTACTACTATGAGAATTCCCATAGAATCACTATAGACAGACTGTTGGGGTATATCGATAGTCTGTGGTGGTTGTAGGCTGATTATGGAGTTCATAGGTAGCAGGCAGGTGTGCTCCTTGAGACCAGGGATTGTTTAGTTCTTTGTACTTCTACCTCCAGCTCCTAGAACAATGCTTGGAACATAGTAAGTGCTTAATAAATACTTGATGACCAACTGTCAGCAGAGCCTTGGGGGAGGGAAGACAGGATTTTTGGCAGAATAGGAATTTCTGCTCCGAATACGAATCATTTTTACAAATTTTTATTTTATAATTGTTTCTTCCAGAGGAACTTCAGGAGGAACTAGTCAAGGATGGCGTGATCTCGTTGCTGGTCAAGATCCTATCTGACTTCCCAGAAAGTGAACCACTCGTGCGAGTGGACCTGTTGGCCCTGTGTAATTTAGCAGACTTGGGTAAGGCATGGGGCTCTTCCCACTCTAGGGTCAGAACCAGTCACTATCCCTCTTTCTTCCATAGGATTTTATGTTTTGATCGTGGGGAGTAATAAGAAACCACTGAGATAACACTGTCAGACCTGTTCTTTAGAAAGATCAGTTTGACAACTGAGTGGAGGATGGATGGGAGTGGGGAGAGATGAGGCAGAAAGACCAATGAGATTACTGTAACAGTCCAAGTGTGATATGATGAGGGTTTATACCATGGTGGTGGCAGTGTCAGAGGAAAGAAGGGGGCATATTGGATGAATATTACGGAGGTAGAAAAGGAAAAACTTGGCAACTGATTGAATATTGAGGTGGAGAGAGTGAGGAGTCAAGAATGACAACTAGGGACAGCTAAGTGGCGCAGTGAGTAGAGCACTGGTCCTGGAGTCAGGAGGACCTGAGTTCAAATCTGGCCTCAGACACTTGACACACTTACTAGCTGTGTGACTTTGGGCAAGTCACTTAACCCCAATTGCCCTGCCTTCCCTCCTCCAAAAAAAAAAAAAA
>CM053624.1:48896380-48950708 GCA_028646595.1 Phalanger gymnotis | reverse complement strand
AGTACCCTCAACTGTAAGAAAGAAGCTGGGAAGAAGGGAGGGTTTGAGGGACAAAGATAATGAGTTCAGTTTTGGACAAGTGGGTTTAAGATGTCTAAAGGAAATCCAGTTGAAGACGTCCAATAGGCAGTTGGAGATGGGTCAGGAGAGAGGTTGGAGCTGAACAAATAGATTTGAGAATCATATATAGAGAGATGATAAGTGAATCCATGGGAGCTAATGAGATCATTTTGCAAAACAGTACAGAGAGAGAAAAGAGGAGGGCCCCTGACAGAGCTTTAAGGATAGGCATGATTAGTAGGAACAATTTGGATGAAGATCCAGTCAAGGAGACTGAAAAGGAACAGTCAGGTAGAAGGAGAACTAGGAGAGATTAACATCATCAAAACCTATATTGAAGTATCAAGAAGAGAGTAATTGACATTGTCTAAGGCTGCAGAGAGGTCAAGAAGGTTGATGACTGAGAAAAGGCAATTAGATGTGGGAGTTAAGAGATCATTGATAACTTTGGCGAGAGGGGTTTTCTACTGAATGATGAGGTTGGAAACCAGTCTCCGGAGCCTTAAGACAGTGAAAAGAAAAGAAGTGGACACATCGATTTTAGATGGCCTTCCCAGGGAGATTACCCACAGAAGGGTGGAAAGATATAAGACAATTGCTAGCTGTTGTGGATGAATCAGAAGAGGCTTTTTTGAGTATGGGAGAAACATGAATATGTTTGAAGGCGGTAGAGAAGCAGCCAATAGAAAGAGAGAAACAAGATTAATGAGGGAAGTGGGGATAATAGAGAGTGCAATCTGCTGGAAAAGATGGGGTGGAATGTCATCATTTATGCATATTAAAGTGTGCCTTGGAAAGAGAAGGGCCTCTTCTTCATATGAAATAGAAGTGAAAGAGAAGATAGTTGCAGAAAGCATCTGAGTAGGGTGAGATGAGGAAAGAGAAGAGAAAGCTCTCAGAGAATGGCCTCATTTTTTTCAGTAAAATATTCTAAGCAAAGTTCTGAGCTGAGAGCGTAGGGAGGAGGGGTACCATAGGAGACTTGAATAGGAATGAAAAGCTTTGAAAAAGATGCCGTGGGAAGTAGGATGCTGAATTGATTAGAGAGATGTAAAAGGATTGCCTTGCCACAGTGAGGGCCCATTAGAGATTATGTAACATAAATTTGTAAAGGATGTATTCAGCTCAATTTCATGATTTTCTTCAGCTTTGTTCAGCAGCAAGAATAGAAACAAAAGTGGGGGTGGGGGGAAGGGAGGGGTGATAATCCAAGGCTGAGGCTTGGTAGGACAAGATCAGGAATAGGCTAACGGGGCTTCAAGATACTTGAGAGAAGACAGTGAAGAGCTGAATTGCTTCATCAAGGAGTCAAGAAGGGGGTAAGGCTACAATGTAGCCATTGTAGGGAGTATTGGCCTGGAAGAGAACTGAGAGGTTGAGGATAAAGTCATGGTGAGAACAAAGGGCAGGGTCAGGAGTTGCAAGACAAAGAGAGTGGAATGACAACAGATTGTGATCATACAAAGGAGTATCATATTTTGAACATGTAAGGGCCTGAAATGGAATGGAATGGCTGCCCAGGGAGGCTACGAAGCTCCCTTCCTTCTTGGGCAGGCACTGGCAAAGCAACAAATAGATATAAAAATTCTTCACCTTCTATGATATTTACTACTGGTGGAACCTAATTTCCTTTGTAATACATGCTAGTTAATTTATCATGAAACAAGCATCTGGAATATGTGGGATTCTTCTGGCATTAAATTTTTTTGCATTATAGGGAATGGGGAATGTACCTGTGATTTCATGACACAGGGAATTTCCAAGTAGAAAAACTCACTTTATCAATGTAGGTTTGCACCTGCTCTGCAACTTGTAGTCTTAAAATCTATACTTTGAAACCATACTCTATAGTCTTAGAGATAAGAGCCATGGATAGGGTATTGGATGTGGAGTCAGGAAGACAGGTTCAAATCCAGCTTCAGACCTTTGCTGGCTATGTGACCTTGGGCAAGCCATCTATAGTTATCCCTTCTACATCATTACTTTCCCTATCACAGTTTTGATATATGGAGGGATGGCAAAAGAAATTAAATGGGAATTTTGGAGGGGGGGGGTTTGCAGAAGTCACAGATGACACATGAAGGCCAACGGATGACACATGAAGGCCAGCAAATGACACAGAAAAAGGTTTAGAAACACTGAAATGTATAAAATGTATGTGTAGTATTGTGTTATATCAGTATATTTTATCTTTTAACACCTCAATAATTTGGACTTCTTCTATGATATGAAGTAAGAGCCAAAAAATTTTACATGGCTTTTCCAGATTGTGGGGGCATGATACCCCTAACCCTGACATGTGGAAGGGATAACTAGTCTCTGCCTCTGTTTCCTCATCTATAAAATGAAGACAATATTATTATAGCACAAAACTCCCTGAGTTGTTGTAAGGATAAACTGAGGTAATGTTTCTAAAGCACTTTGCAAACCTATGTTAATGCCACTTATTTTTGTTGTTATAGATCTTCCTAGACCATTGAGAGGTTAAGTGACTTTTCTACAGTTACACAGCCAGGGTGTGTCAGAGGCAGGATTAGAAACCAAATCTTCAAGGCCAGTTCTCTACTATCATGTCAACTGCCTCTCTTGTGAATTTATAAAACATGATATTTCAAGTGTCCTTTGTTAGTATGGCTCTCTGGTGTGGGAAAAGGAGAGATATATCTGGAAATAAATGTCACATCAAAACAAAAGACATAAACAAAATAAGATAAATTCTGTGTGTCATTTGCTACTCAGCCCTGTATTATGCTCTAAGCATCTTTGCATGTTGCCTAACCCTAGTTAACCTTCTGGAATATATTATAGGGTGCTCTTCAGAATTAGATGTGTGGGCTGGAAGAAACATGGAGCTGACTCAGGGGACCAGTTCTGATCTTCTAATGTTGTAGCATCATCAGGACGTGTTTCATATCCACGGCTCATTGAAAATGTGCCCATTTGTTACAGGACCTCTCAATTTTCTCTCCAGAGACAGCTAAGGAGGCACTCAGCAAGACCAATGCCGCAGAGGAGCTGGTGAGGCAACTAAGGAGGGCTGAAAACCAGGAGAGATTGGAGATCATCACTGAGATCCTACAGCTGCTGGCAGAGAATGGTGAGGCCCAGAGTATCCATGCATGGCCATGGCTGCCTCTACTGCGGAAGGGCTATGGAGACTGGGAATGTAAATGTTTCCAAAGTCAATGGGAAATATCCATGAGAGAAGAGTACTGATGAAAGATTAAGATACTATTATATGTATCAGACACCAAAAAAAATGCTCTGTTCAATCAATTGCCTAAGCTTAGCCCACAACTTATATGTTCTTATTTCTTTCATGTTGAACTTTGTATTATCTTAGAGGAGGGCTCCTCAACCTGTCTTGGGGTCATGGACCTAATTAGCAGACTAGGAAAACCTAGAGGCCCCTCCCCAGAATAATAATTTTAAATGAATAAAATACATAGGATTAAAAAGAAAACCAAATATATCGAAACACAGTTATCCAAAAAAAATTTTTTTAAGTTCCAGTTTGGATTCAGTCAAAGGGCCACACTTGAGGACCTAGAGGGCCACATATGGACTCGAAGTCACAGGTTTCCCACCCCTGAGTCAAGTTATATAAGCATACTAGATTTTAAGGCAGTACTTCTATGAGGAAAGAAAGAAGTGAGACTGGACTTTGAAGAACAAGGATTCACCCCAAGAAAGGAGTTCGCAGAATCTCTCCAAACAATCCTCTGGTACTCCACTGGCTTTGTTCCCAATTATCTCCATTATCTGCTACCCAGCCAAGAAGTCCTCTGGAGGCTTGAATCCTCCCAATTATATCTCTTTCCTCTACCCTCTACTCTCTCCCCTCCTCTCCCCCCCAAATAAAACTTTGTATGACCTCTGCAGATTCCCTAAAAGTACAGCTGGTGGAAGCAGATGTTCAGAGTGCCCTCGTGGAGATCCTACAGAGGGTCCAGGAGAGCCCAGAGGTTGAGGCTACAGGAATCCTGAAGACCATCTCAGACCTTGTCATCTCTCTACTTCTGGGAGGTAAGGGATAGGGCCAGGTGCAGGCTTGCAGAAGGCATAGGAGCCCAGGGTTCAATGCCACTCTCCCCACCCCCAGCCAGGGAGTTGGGAGAAGCCATCTGCTAATGGCACATATGTCACTTTGTAAACTCTGCTCTTTTTCTGGGTCAGATTCCACTCTTGGGGATCTGCAGATTATTTCTGCCCCTATACACTTTCAGACACAATAGAGCACATAAGTTTCCCACTGCCAGATTCTTCTCAGGTTTGACCCAAGCTAGCTGCTTTAGGCAGGGACAGCCTCCGAAAGACACTCCCTTCCTTTCCCCTTCCCATAGTCTTCCTACTCAGGGTGGAGCATGAGATTTATTCCTTTGGATTCAATATTTCAATCTCCATGGTCCATGCCCTTCTCTAGGCTCCCTCCCTCCAAATGACAACAACCACCTTTTCAAGTCCTTATATTTCAATGTGAATAAATTTATTAAATCCCTTACTTCCCTAAAAGGAGAGACTGGGGTCTGGGAGAATTCTATGAAAGGCAAAGGAGGAGGAACGAACAAAAACTTCCATGATTTCATTGTTTTGCCAAAGGAAACCTTGGATAGCTCCAACACCTCCTCGAGCCCTATCTTCCCCCAGCCAGAGGAAAATGAAAATGAGTCTGATAAATATTGCCCTAGGAATGGTTCAGGATTTGCTTTATTCAAACCCAGTGCTATGGGGAGGAGAAAAATTGGTCATTATCCTTAGATCTTATCTTCCGCAAGACTATTCTAGGATGAGGAACCTACTCAGCTGGATGAGGCCTGGATAAGGTCAACACTGGCCTTGGAACAGATAGAGAAGCAACATCAGCAAACGATAAAACACTTAGGAGCTTGTCTCTACAGCCCCATGGCAAAAAACCTTCCCCCATTTACCTTGCTAAACCATTTAGCTGTTGTCTACCTACTAAAGCAAAGAATGAGACTTCCAAGGAAAGTGGACAAAAAGTAGTGTGATGCAACCTGACTAATATGGAAATAGGTTTTACATGATTGAGCATATATAACCTATATCAGATTGTTTACTGTCTTAGGGAGGGGTGAGTGGAGGGAGGGAGAAAATTTGGAACTCAAAATTTTATTTTTAAAAATGGTTGTTAAAAATTGTCTTTACATGTAATTGGAAAAAATAAAATACTATTTTTAAAAAGTAATGTGATGGAAGGAGCCATGGGGATCAAGAGACCTAGATTCTAGTCCTGACTTCATCCACTGATTTACTATGTGACCTTGAGCAAGTCTCTTTGTGTCTCTGAGTTTAGGCTTCCTCAACTGTAAAATGGGGAGATTGGAGAGGGGTAGACTAAATGACTCCAAGAATCCCTTCAGCACTGACATTCTGATTCTGTAATATCCCTGGTCCATGGCCTCCATTGGGAGGCTTTCATTCCAATTCCCTTTGTTCTGGGAGGAAGAATGCTAATTTCTTAGCTACATAAGATTCACTGTCTCACATCTCAACACAATGGTTTTTCCACATATGTGCTTTCTTTACTGCCTTTGAGAAAAATGATTGTTTCTTTCTATATTTATAACCAATTCTTGAATTAAGACTAAAGGGTTTTCCACTTCCTCATCCAGAAATCAACTATTGTGGGAAATCTTGGGCAAGACTTACCCAGCCAGAAAGGTTAAATAAGATCTAATCAAAGAATGTAAAGAAATTCTAAGTTCAGGTGAATGGATGGATTCCTGCTCATTGTACCTACTCAGACAGGTCTGGAAAAATGTGGATTCTCCTTTTTGTCATATGGGTGATAAAGAATATTAAGTCTCTTTGGCTGGTTGCTTAGTGTTATGTACCCCAAGACAGTCATTGGAATAAGCCCACCTCTTTATAATATTCATCCTCTCATTACTCACTAACCAATCAGAGTTGATTTCCACCCTTAGGTTCACCCCCTTTTCAAAAGACTTTATAAATATCAAAGGTTTGACGGGCTCAGTCTCTTTGTTCACTGAGGGGAACAATGAGCCTGTTTTGTTGACTGCTGTCTAGATGTAGTTAATAAAATTGGTCAATTTATCCAGAAACTCTGTTTCTCAGAAATTTTCAATTGTCACACCTTCCAGGGTCTCAGTCATCTTAATAACAGTAATAAATTCATCTCGTGATTGTATGGGGCTTTCTACTCTAGAAAGCATCCATGATCTCTTCGGTCTTCTCAACACATCTGTGAGGGTAGGAGAGCAAATATTACTATGCACATTTAATAGATGCAAAAATGGAGACCTAGAGAGGTAATATGATCTGCCCAGGTATCAGTAAGTTTGGGGCAGAAGTAGAACCAATTCCCGTATCTCCTGGCTCCCTGGTCACAGTTCTTTCTGCCAGATTAGTGTTTCCCAAACATACAGACCTCTAGGCATCTAACAGTTTTACCTTATCTAAAGTAAAGTAATCCTTCATAGAGAATTAATATACTTTGTTGGGTCCACGATGTAGTATTGATAACCTTTCTCTGGGTTGTTAAATGAGAGGAAGCAATGGGAATTTGTTTCGTATGGCTGTATATATATGTATGTATATAGTAATGAGCTTTGTTCTGCTTGCCTTCTCAATGTGTTGAGGGAGAGAGAAAGGTAAGGAAGAAAATATGGAACTGAAAATTAAATTAAATTCCAAAAAAAGAAAAAAGTCAGTGAGAAGCAGTAGACAAACTAAAAATCCTGATGGATAGAGGCAATATTTGAAAAAATATTGTAATATTTTATTCATTGAAATTATCAACAATTTACATAGACATAGTTATTAATCAATTGTTTTAATGTTCAATAATAAGTTTATGATATATCGTTTAATATAAATGAATGGGTGGATTTTTTTAAAGGATGCAAATAGATAAGGAAGTTGAAATACTGGTAAGCAGTTTACAGGTACAGTGATGGTCAAGAGAGAAAAGGCCTATCCCTTGAAATAAACCCTGTGCCTCTTCTCCTTGCCACCCCCCTCTCAGTCTGGGAATTGAGACCATGAGAACCAGGCCCTTCAACTCTGAGACCTTCCAGCCTGTGAACAGACACTGCTGGCTGCAGCTCCTACATCTCCTTCTCTCTGTCATCTCCACCTTTTGCAGATGAGTCTATGCAGAAACTGTTTGCTAATGGAACCGGCCTTGTCTACCAGATGATCAGCAGCTGGCTTCTGTCCCCGAATATCCAGTTGCAACTGACAGGTGCCCTGGCTGTTGCCAACTTTGCCAGGAATGGTAAGGCTGCCCAAAGACTCCTGACCTATGGGCTCCAAGGAAAAGAGATCATAAGCTCATAAACATTTATTGAGGGCCTACTGAGTGTCTGAACCTGTGCTGGTTACCGCGAATACAGATAAAAAATGAGACAACCCTTGCCCTCCTGGAACATACATTCTATTAGAAGGATATATGTTCATAGGTTAGTATACATAAGATATATTTTTAAAAGTAAATAGTAATTGGGGAAGAGTACCAATGGCCTCTTGAAGGAAATGGACCTTGAATTGAGCCTTGGAGTACACTGAGGTTTGCAAGAGGCAGAGGGGAGAAGGAAAAAGATCCCAGGCATGGGGGAGAGCCTGTTTAAAGATAATTGAGGCAGACAGAGGTCAAGCAACTTGCCCAGGGTCACACAGTTAGTAAGTTTCTGGGGCCCAGAGCTACACACTGCACCAAATGCCAAACAGAGGCGCTCATATTTGATCCTAGAGGCAAGAGTTAGCCAGTGATGGCTCTTGAGCAGAAAAGTGATGCGGCAGGCCTGCACTTTAAGAATAATTTGGTACCTATCCCAGAGTAAGGAGTAAAAAATGACAGAGCTGAGAGAGACCTTCAAAGTCTGACTCAATCTTCCCATTGTACAGATGAAGAAACTGAGGCCCAATGCAAGCAGAGGGACGGGGAGAAGGATAGGAGATGAGGATGTAGTTATAGCATGGTAATTGAGGTAAGAAAACAGCCAGGAATTATGCTCCCTGAAGACAATCCTGGCATCTCTGTGAGGAGAACGGAGTGCATCCAAGGTAAAAGGACTTTGGTTCCTTGTCATGGAACTCTGACAATATCCCCTTACTAAACTATAAGTTTCATGAGGGTAGCAATGTCTTATCCATTTTTTACACTTCTCCCAGCACTTAGCACTGCATGCTATGTCCAGGAAAAGGGAGAAACTAATAAATATTTGTTGTGTCTGTTGTGTCTGACAGGGAGGAAGAAATGGAGGTAACTCATGATCATCTTCTACAAGGGAACATTTCCCAACCCCTCTTAATTCTGGTGCCTCCCCTCTCTTAATCATTTCCTACTTATCCTGTATATAGCTTGTATATAACATATTTGTTATAACATATTTAACATGTGTAACATATAACATTTAACATATCTGCATGTAACATATTTGTTTGCTTATCGTCTCCCTCATTAGATTGTGAGTTCCTTGAGGACAGGCACTGTCTGTTGCCTCTTTTTGTATCCCGAGCCCTTAGCACAGTACATGGCACATCCTTAATAATCCTTAATAAATGTTTATTGACTGACTGACTCATATTATCTCCTCTCCTCTTGCAGATAGCAACTGTGTAAAAATGGTACAACTGGGTGTGGTACACGAGCTCCTGGATGTCCTGGAGAAGCACGTGGACAATGGTGATGTGACAGTGCAGCATGCAGCCCTCAGTGCCCTGCGTAACCTCGCCATCCCTGGTAGGGATCCTTCCTCATCCCTCCGGGCTTTCATATACTCAGGCCATTAGAGATAAAACTCAGACATACACCTACACCACACGGAACAGTCAAAGACCAGTGGACTGGGAGTTAAGACTGCAAATCAGAATAAAATCACTATACATCATCCCCTTTCTAGGGATGTTATGAGAATCAAATGAGATATTGATATCTAGCATTTACATGGGTGTGCAAATCACTTCACAAATGTTCATCTTTTTGGATCCTTACAACGAGTCTGTGAAGGAGATGCTATTATGACCCCCATTTTACAGATGAGGAAACTGAGGCTAGGAGAGGTGAATTGAATTGTCTAGGGTCACACAATTAATTGGTATCTGAGCCAGGACTTCAGCATAGGTCTTTCTAGCTCTTAAGTCCTGAGCTCTATCCACATGCAGGTGTTGTAACATCATCATCATCATCACCACCACCACCACTATCATCATCATCAGAGTTTATTTCAGCCTTGTAACACTTCAGAGCTAAAAATTGATAAAAGTTTAGTATATTACTCTCTCCAGGAATACTTACATTTAACCCAAAGGAATGAATCTCTAATGGAAGAATTTTGAGGCTTCATAGCGTCTCTTCCTTTCGCTTCTTTGTCTCCCTCACTCCCTCTGTTGGTCCTCCTTCCTTCACCAGTATACTTCGTATCCCACCCATTAAGTGCTTTGGCAAAAGTGGGGGGTGATAGGGAGATATCAGCAAAGTGGTAAAAATCACATCTTTTTTTCTGACTTCAAAGAGTATGTGGTCTTTGGGGAGATGATGGCAAGGAGGCCAAGCCGCATGGAGGCAACTGCCTGATCTAAGATCATAGATTTAAACCTGCAGACATCTTGGGGACTATCTACCCCATTTTACAGCTGGCCACTGACACCCAAGGAGACAAAGTATCTTGTCCTGGCTCACACTGGGAATGTCACAGAAAGGATTTGAACTCAGATTCTCTGACTCCAGAATCTGTAACTGTTCTTCCTCCTTCATCTAAAACAACAGATCTCTTGACTTACAAAGGGAATGCTGAGGGTGAGGATCCCAGTCTTATTATACCACCTGCTCCTGGGCCAGCCTAATGTTTAGGCAGAGAAACTAGCCACCTCCAACTCCCAATGAAGAGACATGAGAGCATAACATGACAGCTCAGAAAGCTAATGTAATCTCGGGCTGCCTGAGGGGAGGCACAGCCTCTAGGAACCAAGAAGTGGGTGCCTTTCTTGCTAAAGTATGGTGTTCAATTCCAGACACCATATATTGGCAAGGACATAGGTAAAATGGAAGATATCCCAATCTTGGCCAGATTCTGGACTCAAACCTCCCTCTTTTAGAGCTTCCTTGAGCCTCTTGCCTCAGTTTCCCCATCAAATGAAGGGTTTGTCCTCTAAAGACTCTTCAGCTCTTTGAATGCATCTGTGATTATTCATTTACAGTTATCCGTTCCACGTCATTAGGATTAGGGGCATGGCACCCCCACAATCTGGAAAATCTGTGTAAAATTTTCTGGCCCTTCCCTCATACCAGAAAAAAAGTCTGAATTTGTTTTTTCTTTTTCTTTCATGGGGTATCTGACACAGAACCTTATTGTGGAATTTGGGTTAAGTATTTGGCCTTAGGTGCTGTGTTGACCACTGGACTTTGAGTGTCATCTGCAGCTTCCGCAAAACTCTCCCAAAATTCCCATTTAATTTCTTGTTCCAACCCACAGTATACCAAAACTTCGATGGGGAAAGGCACAATGGGGAAGGGATAATTGTAGTTACGTACCTCAAATGCCTCAGTTACATACCCAACACTGTTAATATAGTCATTTAAGATTTGCACAGCGCTTTCCTCCTAATATTCCTGTGACGTAGGTAGGGCAAATATTAGCATCCCCATTTTAGGAGATTAGAAAACTAAGACTGAGAGTCTGGGTGACTTGCCCAAGATCTCAAAGCAAATAAGTATCTAAGGCAGTGTTAGGATGGAGTTCCTCTGCATTCCCAGCCCAGAGCTCTAGTCTAACCTGTAAGCCAAGCTCCCCCCCACTCCAGGTGATAGAAGGAGGGTGGGGGAGGGCAAGGAACAAGCATCAATTAAGTGCCCACTATATACCAGGCACTCTGCTAAGTATTTTATAAATATCATGCTATCTGATAGTCCTGGAACTATCCTTCCTCATTAAGAGGCTACACAAAAGCAGTAGTCATCTCATTTTGCATAAAGTTCTTTAGATGTTTCCAAAGTGATTCCCCACTCACTGTCTCTGTTTGTACAGCTGTGATTGAGATAAGAAAGAACCAGGCTGTCTCCAAAGAGATCAAGCACCTTCCCCAATACAGAGCAGGCCAGCACTTAGAATCCAGGCTTCCTGCCTTCTAGTGGTCCAGAGCTTCGTGCCTCTGTTGGCTGGGGGTGGAGGGGAGTCCCTTGCCCTGAGTGATACAACAAAGGTTCTGAGCTCTTATCCATCTCTCTTCTACCAGTGAAATCTCTCCAATTTCAACCAACACTATGTTAAGGGGCTCTGGGCTAGCCACTGGGGGAGATACAAATTTTAGGGAAGACACTGTCCTTGCCTTCAAGGAGCTTACAGTCTAAAAGGGTATATGCCATACTTACGTAGCTATAATTCAAAAGGAGTCTACGAAGTAATGCTATGCAAATTCCGAAGCAAGAATGGGTAGATAAGGGAAGATTTCCCAGAGGAAGCAGCAACTTGGCCTTTGATGAAACTTAGGATTTCAAAAGGCTGACAGGAGGGTGGGGGCAGAGCAAACAGCATGAGCAAAGGCAAGGAGGCCAGGAAATATCAGGAGTGTGCTCAGGGAAGCAAATACTCAAGCATGGAGTATGTGAGAGGTACAAGTTGGCAGAAGGCATTGAGTATCCTGAATGTCAGGAGTTTGAACTTCATTCAGTAGGCAGTAGGAAGCCTCTGTAGGCTTTGGAGCCATGGAGAGACATGATCAGGTGTGCAAAGGGGAAAATAAAATGGCAGTGATGTGCATTATGGGCCAGAAAGAATGAGGGTAAGAGGTGGGGGCGGGGAGAATGACTGGCAATAATAATGTTGGGCAGATGCTCTGAATGAGTACCTGGCAAATGGCCACACACAAGCCTCTAGAGGGCCATGGGTAGGCAGAGAGGATCCTGGGTTCAGAAAACAGCTGAGTACACTGGAAGGAGAGAAAGGTTTCTGTGTTCACATCCCTCCCCACCACCCCCACAGGCAGGACGCAGAAAGAAAGGCAGAGGGAAAGGAAGGGAGGGAAACAGAAATCTCTCCATTTCCACAAGATGCCCAGGGAAAAAAAAACACCTAATTACAGGACCTGGAAATTTCAAAAAAGAAGCTGACCAGCACAACAGCTGTGAGTTACTTAGAAGATCAGGGAGGGAGGGAAGGAGGAGAGGAAAGCTATATCACCCCACCCCACCCCCAAGACCGGGGTGCCTTTTTGGGCTTCACCTCGACAACAAACATCAAAAGCAGGCAAAGTATCATCAGGAGAGCCCCTGCTGAGCCCTGGATTCAGCCCTAGGCTTTGAATCTGCCCCGCCTTCCCCATACCCCTACCCCAGTTTGAAAGGGGAAGAGATGAAAGCTGCACGCAGACAGAGAGTTGAGCTGAGAATAAAATTAAATCAATTAGATACATTTGGAGGCTGGGTTTTAATTGATCTAAAGGCCAGCGAGCAGTTCCAGGGCAGCCACCTAGGGATGCTGGGCTGCAATGGAGGGAACCAGGTTCCAGCTGTGGTCCCCGAGAACCAAAGAATATAGCAAACAAGATCATTAGCGGTTGGTCTCCTCTTCTCCGTCAGCCCCGGGATCTTAGGAGCCCTAGGAGAGAAATTCTATTTAATGTTGATTCCCCAGGAAAAGAACAAGGGCTAAGACAAAACCGGGGCAGCCGGGCAGGAAACACCTGGGTCCTGGACAATGGGGGTTCTAAAAATGGGACCAGAAAGAGCTCCCTCCCCAGAGGCAGCCAGGCAGCCTCTTTCACCGCGTGCGCTTCACTCTATACTAAGCATTAGGGGCCTGGGGGGAGCTGGAAGACAGGCCCTTTGCTCAGAGAATTCATGATGTTGAGAGGGCACACACATGCACAGGAACAGGGAACACTTCCATAGCTCTCCATCCCTGCTACTGACATTCTGTATGACCTTGGCCAACTCTGTACATCTCTCCACTGTCTCAGCTTCCTCACTGTAAAATGAGGGAGATGAATGTTTGTTTCCTTTTGATTCCAAACGTTCAGTGAGCGTCTCGGTATCTGGGTGACACAACAGTTAGGGTGAAGGATTTGAGGTCAGGAAGACCCAAGTTCAAATCCTCCCTCGAATACTTACTAGTCATGTGGCAAGACTACTGCATGCCTCAGTTTCCTCATCCATAAAATGGGGCTGATGATAGTATCTACCTCAAAAGGTTGTTATGAAGATCAAACAAGTTAGTATATGTAAAGCACTTTGCAAGCTATTCCCCATGCCCAGGATGCTTTCCCTCCTCATTTAAAGTTTCTTGGAAACCCTACTTCTTTATAAGGCTCAAGTACTACCCTCCTACTGTAAGAGACCTTTCTAGATCCTTCTAGCTTTTGGCGCTCTCTTAATCCCAAAATGCTTTTATATGTGTGTGTCTATGTATATGTAGGGCCACTAGGTGGTGCACTGGATAGAGCACCAAACTTGGAATCAAAGAGACCTGAGTTCAAATTTGGCCTCAGACACTTACTAGCTGTATGACCCCAGGCAAATAATTTTGTTTGCTTCAGTTTCCTCACTGCAAAATGAGATAGAGAAGGAAATGGCAAACCTCTCAACTATCTTTGCCAAGAAAATTTAAATACAGTTACAAAGAGTCAGACACGACTGAAATGACTTGAACAACAAAAAAAATAGGCATATTTATTATATTTATACTTGTGTATGTATATATATATATATGGATGTATCTGTGCACATGTTGTTTTCCTCCTATAGAATATAAATTCCTTAGGGGCAGGGACGGATTTATTTTCTTTGTTCTAGTCCAGTGCCTAGCCTAGCACCTTTTTGTTTTTTCAAAAAACTTGTGATTCTATCAGTGAAGAGAGCTCCTTATAATCTCAGATCGTTGCATGGGGCACTGAGAATTAAGTTGCCCAGAATCACAGTCAGTGCATCTCTTATTTGGGACTTGAAATCCAGGTCTTTCTGACCTTGAGCCCAGCTTCCTTCCCACTCTGCCAAGACATGCCTAGCACACTATTGTTGTTTCATCATTTTTTAGTCATGTCGGACTCTTCATGGCCCCATATGGGGTTTTCTTGGCAAGGATATTGGAGTAATTTGCCATTTCCTTCTCCGATGGAGGAAGGCAAACAGAGGTTAAGTGACTTGCCCAGGGACACAATGTCTGAGGCCAGATTTAAACTCAGGTTTTCCTGTCTCCAAGCCCAGTCTCTATCCACTGAGCCACCCAGCTGGCTTGGCACATACTAGGGATTTGATTAAGGTTTCTTAGATTAAGCACTACCCTTCCCCACCATAGCTGTGCTGGGGGGAAGGGGGGGGGAATCTAGATGTTACATATTGTGATGCCCTGCAAGCCAAAGCGAACTTCCAATAACTACAGGAATCAGAAAGTCCAGTTTAGAGAGTTCTGAAGGAAACAGAGAAGCAGTAAGGATGCACTGCAATCTCCCTTCTATTATCTTTTTCAGTGATCAACAAAGTACAAATGCTGGAAGAAGGTGTGGCCAAGCGTATCCAGATGTTGCTGAGGTCGGAGATGCCTCCAGTACAGTTTAAACTCCTGGGAACACTTCGAATGTTGATGGACGGCCAAGGTAGAGAGCAGCTGAATGCCACTGGCTCCTGATCTAGTACAAGGAGGGAAGGGGAGCGTGGCCTCAGCTCTCCTCCATTCCAAAAGACTCATCAAAAAGGATAACAAAACCAATGGGTCAAGTATCCAAGCATGGGCTGGTTATCCTTTCTGGGAACTTGTACATCCAGAAGGCCACTGCAGGGCTTCTTTTGTTAAGGTCTATGGGGATATGAAAGTATTAATGAAGTACAGGTCTTGCGATACAACGGTCACTCAGCCTAAGCGGCTCATGGTGTTAATATAGCTACAACAAGAGATGAATTATACCTTCAGTACTTAAGGAGAGCCAACCCCTTAGGGGAATTATAAACTGAAGGCATAATATTCTACCTTAAGTACACCCCCAAATACCCAATTGGAACATTCCCAGCCAATATCAAAACCAACCACTTCTTAGGAGAGAATCTCACCAAATGCCACCCAAATCTATCTCAAAGTTGGACTCTTCCAACCCCAGCAAGAAACAAACAGTCTCCCCACCTTTAATTGCCTCATCTTTTACTTACTCAGAGCAGCCATTGACCTTAATTAGATGTTCCCCTTGGCAGGAGAACGTTAACATTTTCCCTGAACATGTGTCTCTTAACAAGTTCCTGTTAAATTAGTTAATTGTATTATCTAGTGTAAATTCATTAGTCTGGCAGTTGAGTAGTGGGTTTGAGTGAGGGGAGTGAGAGGGAAGTAGGGGAGAAAGATGGGCAGAGTGAGGAAAAGGCAAGTTCTTTGGCCTCTATTTAATAACAGAAGCATGTATGGGAACATACAGCTTTGGCTTCAACTCCTGGCTCTCTCTCTTTTGGGCCCAGGGAAATACAGCATGAGTAGAAACTGCCTGCCAAGCTGGAGTGTGGAAACACCTGGGATATATCCCCAGGGGTGGCTTTTGGCAGGTTCATCCTTGGTGCCCTGAATCACCTATAACTTATAGTCTTTGCTTTGCCAGTGGAAGCTGCTGAAACCCTTGGGCAGGACCCAGCTCTGCTGAACCGGCTAGTGCAGTGGTGTGAGGCCAAGGAGCATGCAGGTGTCCAAGGGGAAGCCAACCGCCTACTAGCTTCACTGCTGAGGCACAGCAAGTCCCAGGTGAGAGGTAACCAGAAAAATGGCAGAATGGGGAAGTGGAGGCAAGAGACCAATCAAAAACTATTCTTCCATTAGTTTTCACGACTTTCTGCCCAAGTTCCAGTTGAATGCTGGATCCTTCACTTCCCTGAGGACATGCGAGATAGCAGTCCACAGAATTCCAAATTTGGAAAGAATCTCACCAACCATACTTGGGAAAAGAATCCCCACTACCAGCCACATGACAAGTGGCCATTCAACCTCCACTTGAAGACCTTCAATGAGGAAGAACCCACTATCCTCCAAGGCTGGCCATTCCATTTTCAGATAGCTCTAATTGTTAGGAATTTCCTCCTCCAACCCCTTGTATCAAGCTTAAACTTACATTTTTACAATTTCCACCCACGAAGGCTCCTAGGTCTTCAATCTTGGACCAAACTAAACAAATCTAATCCAGAATGGTACCATGGAAAGGGCATTGGTTTTGTAGTCCTGTAGGACCTGGCTTCAAAGCCTGCCTCTGAAACTCGCTATCTATGTGACTCTGGGGAAATCACTTCATCTCCCTGGCCTCAGTTTCCTCCTCTGTAAAGTGAGGATGTTGCCCTAGATGGCTTTCTAGCTCCAGAGTTCCTTCCAGCTACAGAGCCATGACTCTATAATCCCTCCTTCTGATGGCAGCCCTCCGATACATGAAAACAAACTATCTTCTCATTTTGATGTTCTCACCCATTCCTTCAGCCTATCCTCCAAGTCTCTTCATGTGCAAACTAAGTAGATGGGACTAGATCTCTAGAAACCCTATAATCCTAGCCATAATTAACATAGCTATGTTCAAGAGGGCCTCACCCCAGGCCCTTGGGATGGGGAGTTCACTCTTCCTCCAAAGAGCTCCTTTGCCTTCTTCCTTAGTAACCATCATCCCCAAAGCCCAACTAGAAAATCTTCTGAGGCAGCTACCACCCTGAGGGTCCTACTGATGGAGAGCCCCTCTTCCATGTTCATTTCCTTTCCCAACCCTTGAAGGGACAAGGGCTACACTGATTCTCTCTCCTCCCCACCCCACCAAAAAATTTATTTTTCCTTCAGGTAAAAAAATTTCTAGTTGTAGATTTATTCAAACCTCACCTTCTTCAATACCTTCGATACTATATCCTTACCCAGCTCACCTTTTCCACAACACAACTTTTGCTTGTTAGCCAGTGATAAAGCTGAGGATTAGGAGGCAGAGGAGATAGACTCAAAGGATCATAAATTTGGAATTGGAAGGGACCTTAGAGGTCATCTAGTCTAAGACCCCTATTTTACAAATAAGGAAGCTGAGTCCCAGAGAACCTAAGTGACTTGCCCAGAGCCATTCAACTATTATCAGAGGCAGGATTCAAATCCAGGTCATTCTGACTCCAAATCTAGCATTCAATCCACTCTACCCAATGGGTTCCATTTTCATACCTACCACCTCCTTACTGGGGGGCTATTTCGTGCCTCAGTTTTCCCCACCTGTAAAACAGTAGCAAAGATTCCATGCCAACCTTTTCTCTCAGGGACATTTCTGGGAATTGATGACACGACTTGGAAGAAAGTTAAACACTAATCATCATTATACAGGCTGGGTCTGCTCAAGTCAATAGTTAATTAATTATTGCAAAGCATCCTGGAAATACTTGGGGCTAGGGAAATGTTTAATTAAAGCATGCTATCGGCAGGAAGCCACAACTGTCTTTCATTGCAGAGTGCCTTGACTCCTGGGTATATAAATCACTCTGCTTTTGGAAGACTTGAGCTCAGAGGTTGCTTTTTGTTTTGGTTTGGTTTTTACCACAGATCCTGGGTAGCCCCCGTACTTCAAGAGAGCTTCAAAATCCCATACCCAACAATTACTGTGTGACCATGGACAAGTCACTTAATCTCCTTAAACCTCATTTTTCTCATCTGTCAATGGGGAATAATTGTATTTGCCATAACTACTTCACAAAGTTCTTTTGAGAAGCAAATGATAGTGTACCTTAAAGCCTTTTGCAAACCTTAAAATACTCTTTAATCATCATTTAATCCAGTGACTCTTAACCATTTTTGTGACATGGGCCTTTGGGGAGGCCTAAGGACTCCTCAGAATAACAGTCATTCAATCAACAAACATTTAGTAAGCACCTACTGCGTTCTAGGAACTATGCCAAACACTGGGGATCCAAAAAGAGGCAAAAGACAATTCCTGCCCTTGAGCTCATCTAACAGAATAATAATATTTTTAAATGAATAAAATAAAATGTAGAAGATTCCAAATGAAATCTATTTTATTGAAATATACCTATCCAAATATTTAAAGAACTGATCCATGGAGCCCCTGATATGTACACACAAACTCCTTGGACCTCAGGCTAAGAAGCCCTGATCTAACAGAACATCTGGGGCCATGCTAATGGAAGCATAGAGAGTACTCATGCCACATCAGGGGTGTTGTGTCCAGTTCTGGGTATCACATTTTACAAGGGCAATCTAGAACAGGGGTGGGGAACCTGTGGCCTTTTGACCGAGTCCAAACTTTACAGAACAAATCTTTTTATTAAGGGGATTTGTTCTGTGAGGTTTGGATTCAGTCAAAAGGGGTCACTAGAGGACCTAGAAGGCCTCACCAGGTTCCCCACACCTGATCTAGAACATGCCCACTGGAGGATGATAAGACCCTGTCCTCCAAGGCACTTGGCATGTCTATTCCAGAAAAGGGGTCCTAGGTTAGGCAGGTAGGGTATGGAGAACGAATGCCATCTTCAGACCCTGAAGAATGCCAGGTGGAAGAAGGATTAGCCTTACTGTAGGATCCACCACTGGGTGTCCTGACACCTCCACTCACACCCACAACTGATCAGTGAGGCCATGTCCTAGGCTGCTGGACAAGCTGTCTCTGCCATCATGATGAGTTCAGTGGCAGCCACAGCAGGGATTTTTTTTTTATTATATCAATATTTTAGCAGACCGGCAAAATGAATAGAATGTGAGACTTGGAATCAGAGACCAGTTTTCAAATCCTGCCTCTGATACTTACTATGTGACCTGGGGCTTGTCATTCAAACTCTGTCTCAGTTTTCTCATCTGCAAATTGGGGGGCAGTTGGACCAGATGGTTTCTGAGATTCTTTCCAGCTCTAGATCCATAACCCTAAATTGAAGTTGGAAGTCTCTGTCTGGGATGAAACAAGTGGGAGGGAAGAATAATGGATTTCAAGTCAGAGTTCTAGGTGAAGTCAGTCCTAGATCTGCCAGTCATTCACAAAGTCTGTGACTTTGAGCACCTCTCTTCACCTCACTGGATAGATCTCCTTTTTCTCATCTATTTAAAAAGAGTAAAGAATCATCCTAGACCAAGGGTGAGGAACCTGTGGCCTCAAGGCCTCAAGCAGCCCTCTAGGTTCTCAAGTGCGGCTCTTTGAATCCAAACTTCACGGAACCAATCCCCTTAATAAAAGGATTTGTTCTGTAAAACTTGGAATCAGTTGAAAGGCCGCACCCAAAGACCTAGAAGGTCACATGTGACCTTGAGGCTGCAAGTTTCCCACCTCTGTTGGTCTCTAAGATTCTGACTTTACCTCTATGACTACGGTGATCTAAGGAACTAGGACTTGTGGGTAGATGCTCCAGGGAAGCAGCTTTGGGATCTGTATTAAGAGAACCTTTCAAAGCATTAGTGCTATCCCAACAATAGAATGCCACGACTCCACATAGGCTACATGGTCACTGTCAGGGATGCTATGTAGGGAAGAAGCCTGAACCAGATGCCCTCTGAGGACCCCTTTCCAACCCTGAGATTCCACATGGTCCACAGCACATACAGTAGGTATTTTCTCAATTATTGGGTCCTCTCCCTCTGTCATTTGCTCCAACCCCACTTCCCCCATGGAGCCTGTGGATACAGCACATTCTGAGGCAAATATCTCTCTGTCTTTTCTCCAACAGGAAGTGGTTAGGGCCATTCAGGAAGCCCAGGGAGTGAAGCACCTCGTTTCCATGACGACCAGCGAGCATGCCATCATGCAGAATGAAGCTCTGATAGCGCTGGCCATCGCCTCAGCAATTAACTTAGGTAGCTTCTCAATGTGCATGTGGGTTGATAGGTCCCAGCTGTGTCCTGTCAATCATTAAGGATGTTTTGAAATAAAAAGCAGGAAAGGATGAGAAATTAACTCAGCCACCCAGGCAAAAACAGTAGAAAGTCCATAGACTCTCAAAGGCCTTTGAATTTTTTTCTCAGAAGCATAGACAAAGTTTACTTAGTCTCTTTACACTCAACTAGCATTTATTAAGCACCTACTATGTGGCAAACGTTATGCTCGGCTTACTTTAGGAATAGCTGTGCCCTCTTGTACCTGAGAAAGGTCACTGATATTCTCCAGAGAAGGCAACATTAGACAGCCCAAGGCAAGGACTTCAGAGGATCATTAGGCATCCCTTCCTCCTCCCCTGACACAGAGTCCTGCCCAAGCCAGACCTGAGATGCCACTCTCACATCTTTTCCCTTAAAGGAAGCAGAGCATAGTCAATTAATTGGCCCTCAGCCTGTCTTCTAAGGACGTAGTGGATAGAGTGCTAGATGAGTTCAGAGCCTGCCTCTGACGCTTATTAGCTGGGTGACTCTGGGCAAGTCACTTAAACTCTCTCAGCCTCAGTCTTCTTGTCTGTTGAATGGGAACAACAGCACCTACCTCCCAGGGTTGATGTCAGGCTCAACCCGTGTGAAGCGCTTTGTGAATCTTAACACTCTATATAGAATTGTTTTACGCCTGACCATGGTGTGATGGAAGGAGCCCCAGAGCAGGGGTGAGGAGAACTGAGCTCTAGTTCTGGCTCTGACACAGAGCCTCAGTTTCTTTGTCAGTAAATTCTAAGTCCTCTTCCATCTCTAACAATTTATGATGCTGAAAAACCATTGTAGGCTTTGGTCCAACCCCAATTCCTTTTATCCCTCTCCCCTATGGCAGCATGGTAAAATAGAGAACACTCTGGGTCTGGATTCAAAAGACCTGTGCCACTTGCTCCCTGGATCACCCTGGACAAATCTTTTCACTACTCCAGGTTTCAGCTCTCTATCTGTAAAATGAGGGGATTGGGACGAGCTGACCTCAAGGCGTCTAGATTTAGAAATGGAAGGGATCACTGAGGTTTTTAACTCCAACATGTTCTTTTACAGATGAGGCAACTGAGGCAGAAAGAAATTACATGACTTGCCTAAAGTCATAGAGATAGTAAGTAGCAAAGCCAAGATTTGAACCTAAATTATCTCATTCCAGATCACATGCAATTCCACTGTGCCATGCTGGCCCTCGTGTTCTTCCAGCTCTTGATGTGATCCCAAGGTGCTAAGATGGAAGTCTCTGACACCCAATTCGTTGGCCTCTTGTTTTCTGGGGCTTCCATTAGTTTCTCCCTGGAACCATCTCCTTGAAATGGCTTTCTATTATTTGCAAGAAAACCCATTATAAGTCTAGAGAGTGAGGGATAATGGGAGAAGCTTTCCTTTGCATTCCAGGCTTTCCCATAATATCTCTAGTGGTTGCTAAATCCCCAGGGCCCAGGATTCCAGCCAGTCATAGAATAGAGAAGTATTTCACAGAGAACTTTCAGCATGTCATCTCTTTCTCTGCAGAAATCATCAAAGAGGCATTTCAAGAGTCCAAATTGATCCCAAATTTACAGAAGCTCCTTGAGGATGAAATGACAAGCCCAGAGGTGAAGTACAAGTCCCTGGGTCTCTTGTGCAGCCTCCTGGGTTCAGGTAAATAGCTCACCCCCATACCGTTCCCATGACTAGACAAAGAGGAAAAGGCAGATTTCTAGACTCCGGCTATCTGGCAGCCCTGGTAAGGATGCCACAGAAACAAACCTGATAGAAAGTGCTGTTCTGGCTCGCAGTCATTCCTCTGCCCATTCTTCTTACTGGTGCTTAGAAGAAAAAAGGCCTTCAGAATGGAAACCAAAAACCTTGCCCCCTTAACCCTTTCCACTGTCTCTTCTCTTTTCTCTCTTCTCTCTGGTTTTGATGCTCTCACTGTTCAGTTTTTAGATTGCAAGAGACCTTTTCACTAGAAACTGAGCAGTGCCCACACTTCTATTAGAGAGATACATACATGCTCCCTTTGCCAATTCTGAAGACAAAATACCAGACCTCTAGCCAGAGAATCTAGGTTTCCTCATTTACCTCCCTTTCTGCTCTTTGTCTGCACCCCTACTAAACTATCCTCCATGCCTCTTTGGGCCATTTGGAAAAGCTGAGGGGCCCCGTGTTTGTAAATATCTGCTCAATAGTCAAAATTATTTCCCATACCCTCCTCCCTAGCATCCAGCTTTGCCACTAAGAGCAATCACCTGAAGGGCTGGGAAAGAGAGAGAGGGTTCTCAGCGTTGAGGTCCAGCTTCTGCCTAACGGGATGAAGCAGGGAAGAGATAAAAACCTAGAATGAACTACTCCAGAGAGGGAGCAAGGAAAAGTCCAGGATGAACTAGGATATGGGGGAGGAGCAAAAGCAGTCTAGACAGTGAGAAGGAAAAGCCCAATAGAACCAGTTGTTTGGAGAGAAAAACCTGACCGAGGCAGACTTTGGTTTACAAGTCTTGGTCCAAACATTCTCTTGGAACTATTCCCTTGGATAGATAATGAAACAATCTGGAACATTAGACCATACATACGAGGGGCAATATCTTGGGTGGGGTGGGGGGCGGGGGGAAGTATCCTGCATATCACAGGTGTTTGCTAAGTATATTTTCATCTGTTGAAAGCCACATTTCTCTAACTGGTAAGTAGAGTAAGACTGATTAACCCCAAAGGAAGGGTAGCACTGACCAGCATTTACCATCAGAAAGGAGATGTGGACCAGAGTTTAGTTCACAGGCACCAACCAAAGGGATACTGGGAATCCACTTTATTGATATTCCATTCTTTTAATATCATTAGGTGATTTGAGAAAACAAATGGAGGAAGCCAAAGTCCAAGACACACTGGAGAACCTCTGCAACCACAGCAATGCCAACGTGGTCAAACAGGCCATCGCCACCCTCCAGATCCTGAAAAGCAATGCCCAGGACTCCAGTCTCTTTTTCCCCTAGAGGCTGGTGTTCCTACTTCACCATTACCAGCCTTCCTTGGGAGGTTGCTGTTTGCAATACATAAGACACCTACTCTTCTTGCCATCTCTTCCCCACACTGGAGGGGGGAATCCAGAATAACCACATCCCTGGACGCCAAGCACAGCACACTGACATTCTAGGTCACAGTACCCAGGAACATTGTGATTTTCAGGCTAACTTTGGGAATTTTTAGTCACCAATTTTGTGCACCCCTATCCTCATCTCTGATCCAAGTGGTCTGTCTAGCTGGTACCCTAGAGGTATTCCTCGTTCAACGTGATCTATGTTCCCTTTCATGTCCCATCACCAGTCAGGGACCATTCACCAGCCCCTCTCATAAAGAGTCTTCTGTGAAACAGGCTTGAATCCCTAGAAATTCCAGGGAACAAGGGACAACGAAGGCCCAGTTTACAAAGTGGTCATTAAAGTGGGGCTGAAACAATGGCTATGAGCGAACTCCTCACCTTAGATGGTCAATCATTCAATGACTATTTGAGGGCCTACATACAAAGCACTGTTATCCCACAGCAGTGGCAATGTGGCATTGTTATGGCACTGCCAGAGTTAGTTTTGTAAACTGCACCAAAACCTACATTGGCAACCTAAGTCATGGTATCCCAGGTCAATGTTCTCCAGCTCCGTCCTCCACTTTCACCAAGTAGGCGTGACCTTTTTAGCCAAACCCTAGGAAAATCCAAAAATGACTCATCTCTGCTATACAATATCCACCGTTACTTCTGGACTTGTGGCCACCCCAGCAACTATCCCTCACCTTAGGACCTTTTGTACCACAACCCTGCTACACCCCACAAAGCACTTAAAAAAAAAATCATTCCTCAGGATTGTTGGCAGATCTTCCAAAGCAAAATCCTACCTAAAAGCATAAGGCCCAATTAAGGGTGGAGACCTACACAAGAAGTCTATGAACTGCCAGCTTCCACTGGATTTAAGTAATCTTATGAGTAAGATGTCTGCCCTATCCTCATGGTACATTGGAAAGAATGCTGGATTTGTCATCAGAGGGCCTAGGTTCAAATCCCAGCTCTACCCTTATTATCTGCTTAGTAAGTCACTTAAAGAACTTAAAAGTCACTTAAAGTTTCCTTCCAGCTCTAAATATGTAATTCTGTGATCTTCCCATCATGCTCTGTGCTCCCAGCAGCAGGAACAAATGGCCTATCTTGGTAGCAATAAACCCACTCATAAGGAAAGAGAAAAATTAAATCTGTAGGGGGAGACTGAGGACACTGTATTGACAAGGCTCTGAGGGAGGTCTCATGAAACAGGTTCACACCCCGAGGAAGATGACACTTACCTCTCAGGTGCAATCACTTCTGTCCATCCACCGGCCCACAATGGAAACCTCACCTGTAGGAAGTACCCTCCTGGCAAACTGCCTTCTGGGATCTGTAGGCTCTGAAAACAGTATCTGCTAGTCATAGGCCAAGGGCAGGCATCAGGAACTGGGAGTCACTAAGGAAGCGTGGAGGGGGTCCAGTCGCATCACATTGAGTCTATATCCTATCCCAGTCACTGTCATCAAGTGGAAATGACAAAGAATTCTTTGCATCTCAATTCCATAATTTGTTCAATAAATAAACTTCAATTCCATAACAAGTTAGCAACTCTCCATTCCTTGGCTTTGTATTTTGCTTTTGTATACCGCTTTAAAAAATAAAAGCCTTTGCGAAGCAATTTCACACCTAATTTTATGTTCAAAAATACCCACTATGAAGTAGGTAGGGCAAACATAATCCATTTCAGAGATGGGATAAGTGAGGCTCAGAGAGACTAAGTGAATTTTGACCGAGTCAAGAATGTACAACTCTTTGTCTCCTAACTCAGCTTAAAGTCCTATTTGTTTAGTACTTTTCAGTTGTCTGATTCTTTGTGACCCCATTTGGGTTTTTCTTGGCAAAGATACTGGAATGGTTTGCTATTTCCTTCTCCAGCTCATTTATAGATGAGGAAACTGAGGCAAACAGGATTAAATGACTTGCCCAAGGTCACACAGCTAATGTGTCTGAGGCCAAAAGATGAGTCTTCCTGACTCCAGGACCAACATTCTATCCACTGTGCCACCTAGCTGCACCTGTCCTTTTTATTAGACCATCTAAAAATGTGAATTGCCATCCTATGTACCTTCTTCTTCTGTTGCCAAAAGAACAGTCATGGCAATCAGTCCATCCCACAGGGACAAAGAATGATGCTGGGTCTTGACAACCTTGGTGCTCAGTTTCATTGCTCAACTGGTAACACTGATAACTCTTGGGTCATTTCTTCCACTATTTCTATTCAGAAATAAATACATGGGTAAAATTCTCTCTGCTTCATTTCATTCATGTGGGAACAGCCTGTTTTTTTTATTTTTAACATTCAAAGAAATCTACTCCAACTCTGTAGCTAAAAGAAAAAAAAATCACTTGAAAGACTCCTTTCAAAAAGCCAGTAGCACCTATGTACTCACCAGCCTTGTGTGATTATATATAAAGTGCTTAACACAGTGCCTGGCACACAGTAGGCCCTTAATAAAGTTTGTTCCTTTTCCTCTATTGGGAGACAATTATGCACAGAACCCCTGCTCTCAAGCAGTTTACCTTTTAATAGGGGAAAACAATTTACATAGAAGAGCCATGCCCAAGGAGTACCTTGGTCTGGAAAGCTTTGGGGGTGATGAGTGGTTCACAGGGAAGTAGGCTGATACACCCCTTCCAAGAACAATGGTAAAGTTGATCTGATTGTGGGTTCCAGAACCCAGGGGTGGGGGTAGGTGGGTAAGCATATAGGGTACATAAGTGAGCAGCAAGCCCATTGTTGAGGCTAGTAGGGACTGAAGTGAAGCATGGCTGTAGTTGGCCTCTAAGTGAACCAATGGAAGTCACTGATCAGGACACGGCATGGTTTCTGGTGTCTGCAGAAAAACACTTAAATCTTTCATCAGTAAGATGGGGATACTACTAGCACCAACCTCATAGGATTATTCAAGAGATTGCACATACACACACATATGTATGCATGCATATGTGTACATACACACATATGCATGTGTGCATATACACACAGTATCATTACATCTCTGGGTGTATATATATACACACCCTTTGCCAACTTTAAAGTGCTATATATAAATGTCAAATTATTTATTACCAACTTCTACTTCCCTCAACTCCATCCTCAGTGAGTTCAGTTCCTGCTTCACAAGTTTTTCTTTTTACCCCAACCCACCCGTATCCTCAGAGACTTCAACATTCACAATGATTTTTAAAACCCATTGGCCTCTCAGTCAGCTTCAAACTCAATCCCCTTGACCTCCATCATTACTACCTCAACTAGACATAAGAATTAGACTTCATCATTACCTCAAACAATTCCATTTCCAAAATCTTGAACTCTGAAATTCAGTTCTCTGATCACCATTTTCTATGCTTCCACCTTGTCACAGTGGCTCATTCTCGAAATCTTTTTTTTTTTTTTGTCCTCCATGACCTCTGGCTCCTTCACCCCTTACTTAGCCATTTTTCACTGGCTCATCATTGTCGTCATTCCACCCCCTAAGTATGGGTATCCGACAAGGTTCTGAACTAGACCTTTTTCTAGACTCCTTGGTGACTTCTAAAAACCCCATAGGTCCGATTCTCAGACCTACACAGATCAAGCCCAAATCTAGTCCTAGTCTATATCCTGACCTAAAGTTCTACATCAACAACCCCAGAATCTGAGCTAGCACCTCAAATTCAACATTATCTAAAACTAAACTTGGTATCTTCCCCACCCTTTACTTGTCTTGGCACCTCCCAGTCACCTGGGCTTGCACCTTTCAAGTTATTTTATACCCTCCTCTCCCCTGCATAATCTTTTATCCAAATCAGAAACTAAGTCACCACAATTCTAACTTTGAAAAAAAAAGAACTCATTTATCTCCTCTTCACTCATGCTGGTGGTCCCCTAGTTCATTCAAGCTTTCATCTGCCCTAGTTTCACCCGAACTAGCCAGTCATCTTTTATGTTTTACCTCCAAAACGTCTTTAGTTTCAATAAGGCACAGTCTAAATTTCACTTCTCTGCTCAAAAATCTTCTGTGGTTCTCTATTACCTAAAGGGTAAAATACAAACTCATCCTGGTATGTAAGAACCTGAACAATCTTGCTCCAACCCAGATTAGTTATCCCTTCCACATCATGACTTTTCCCATTGTGGTTTCAATTATCACAGGCTGGCACAAGAAATTACTGTAAATGGGAATTTGGGAGTAGTTTTGTGGAAGCCACGGATGACACAGAAAAAAAGCTTAGAAACTCAGAAATGCTTAACCCAAATTTTACAGTAAGACGCTGTAAACATCCCATAAAATAAAAAATTCAGACATCTTCTCTGCTACAAACGGAGGGCCAAAAATTTTTAGAGATTTTCCAGATTATGCCCCTAACCCCCACGATGTGGAAGGGATAACTGTCATCTATTTCTTTGCCCTTTCACATAATACATACGTCACATCATCCAGACTGCCATTGAGGCAATCCAGTTAAAGGGAATTCATTAGCACAAAATGAAGCCCATTAGGATATTAAGCTTAATGAATCTGCCCTCTGCACTTCCAGTTTCCCTTTGAGGGACAAGCTGGACTACCTACACTTATTTCACTTGGCAGTCTTTCAAATCCTTGAAGATGTCCACCGCTTCTCCACCATCTGCTGTACCCCAGTAAGTCTTCTTTTCCACCCCTGATTCCTTCAGCTGATCTTCATACGTCATGGCTCCAAACACCCTCCTGATCACCCGTCTCTGACAAGAGTCCATCTGAAATTAATCTTCCGGTTTTACTTATTGCATCCCTCACAGCACCCAGAAAAATGCTGCAGAGCAGAACCAATCAATTAATGATGTGTTGTCTGTTAATGACAGCGATAAACTAGTGGAAAGAACATTGGTCTCAGGCATCAAGAGAATTCAGTTTCAGTCCCAGCTCCAACACTTACCTGCATAATCTTGGTTTCTCAAGTCCGCAGAACAGCAACTCCTCGAAGTAGAGGCCGTTTTATCTTTTGTGCCCCATGCACATAGAAGGGCCAATTGATGTTGAATCCATACAACATGATTACTACTTATCCAATCTACCTCAAAGAGCTAGTTAAGAAAAGTGCTTTGTAAGCTAAATTGCTGAAGAAATAGCCTTCAGGAATCCAGGCCATGCCCATGCTATCATGAGGATATAATGCCTCAGAGGAATTTAGTGGAGGCACATGCCACACATACATGTACAAACGTACTGGAACATATATGTGCAAATGAATCATTTACCTGGGAGGACACATCTACTCCAATGATAGTATTCCACAGCTTAGTCACAACTCATCTTGCCTAATGAGTGACTTCTGTTTATTTTTTAAAAGCCCAAGTCTACACTCAAAAGTTGGTTTGTCTACTGCCACAGAAAATAATAAACAACACATGATACGATGAAATGTTTTTAGGCAACGAAGTATCACTGGATTACATGTTATGGTCTGCTAAAGAGACTACTATGAAGGAGATAACACTGATTAGAGTACCAGTTTTATAGTCACGTGTGGAGGGGAGGACTCCATATAGAGAATTCCTAGTGTGGAAAACTCTCCCCATCAATGCAGATTGACATTTTAACTTATAATCTTAAAGACTTTCCTGGAAACTTGTGTTGGAACTGCTCATAGTCAAACAGCTACCCTGTATTAAAATACGAGACAAGACTTGAACCTAGGTATTTCTCTCTCTGTGTATATGCCACACATATATGTGTCATATGTATGTATGTATAATGTATGTAATGTGTATACACATGCATAAACTATGTAACATACAAATGTGCACAAATAATACATGTAGTGTTTACTATAAACACACACACACATGTAATTATATACACCAGTATCAGTCTCATCATACCTTATAAGTGAAAATCACTTCCCATATTATATATGAGTAGTATCATCAGTATTTGATCCTAGACCACTTTAAAATTAGCCGGGTGGGAAAAAAAAAAGAATGATACTTCTGAATAGACAGCATTTTAGAAATGGTCATGAAATCATGACCTCTGGAAAATTTGGCTCAGTGATTTTTTTTTTTATACCTTCTGCCTAGACTTAGCTCCTCAAATTCTTGGCTAACAAGAAAATGATACCCAACTACACTTTAAATCCAGAGAAGACAAGCTCAAGTAGGTGTTGGGTGTCCTTTTCTAAACTAATGTATCCACCTTGACCATGGAACACAAAAGGATTGGACATGAGTACTCTGAGATTCCAGTGACAATGTGTTTGTAAAACTAGGCCACCTGTTGGGAGTCAGGTGGCTCTTTAAATCTCACTGCTGAGCCTGTTACCTCATCTGTAAAACAGGGATAATACCACCTACAGCATTCAAAGTCCCCATTTGACATATACTGGATTTTATGACCCAGGCAACTCTTTGACAGCTCTCCTTGGTGGAGGTACTTTCCTCATTTACAGTTCCATACACTGATAAATAAAATCAAATGGATCTAAAAGAAAAAAATATATACATGTAGTACCTACATCACAAGATTGTTGTGAGAATCAAGTCAGACTAGATCTAAAGTACTTTGCAAAGACCCCATCATAACCAAATGCAAATTACTATTATTTCTTTCAGGCATTCATTCAACTGTTCCCCACAGAAAAGAAATCCAGGTGTATTTCAGCATGAGGTCAAATGTGGGAAGGATTGTGGCCCAGACATACAGCAGTACTGATGATCTCACTCCTCTCAGGCCTTGATAATAACCAAAATTTTAGTGTCGAAACTATGCCTTTATCCTGGATGACAGTTTTGTAGGATCATGGTCTCCCTTGTGAATGCAGAAATCTTGCCTCAAGTTAGCCATGGGTAGGTTGAGACACGAGCAATCTTATTTTAGTTTTGCTCTTCACATAAAAGAAAAATTGAAAACTGCGTTGAGAATCGGGGTGGGGGGGGAAGCAGCCCATGAAATATATCCCAAATTGAGCTACAGGCCATTTGCTTTGGCCATCAATCATTGCTGTCTGGTCCGAATAGCCCCTGATTCCCATGGTAGCCATGTTTATTTACTACTGTGATACTTAACACCACTTGGGAAATAAGAAAAAGTCAACATTTATATAAAGATATAATTCAAAAACAACAACAAGAAACAAGTTTGGCGGTCGAAGAAAGGCATCACACTTCCAAAATCACAGGCATCATTCTTTTCCCTAGTCTACAAACATACAAAACTTAAAAAAAATTACCAGCCTACACCATACTAAAACTTACATCATGTTAGGCATGGACATTAAACATAGCAATCCCTGAACAACAAGTGGGGCACCATTATAAGCAAGAATGACTGTTAGTAAATGGCCCAACACAAAATTGACTATGCCCCAATTACGGAGGCCAAGAGAGGGGGGTATTAATTAGTAGAGGAAACAGATTTCATGTAATAAACACACATATCAAGAAACGAAAATAAGTAATGCGAAAGGGACAATGGAGCTTAGGTAAGATGCGATAAAGGCGGACAATACAAGCATTGAAGAGACCCTGCCTAGTTGAGAATCAAAAAAAAGGAGGGGTGGGGGGAATGTCGGGTAGAGAATGAGGGAAGGAATGTTCTCACAAAGTAGAGCTTCCCAGAAAAAAAGAAAATACTGAATGGCTTCATGAACCCCTAATGAATTTATTAGTCAATTATTGTCATTAGCGCTACCTGGTCTCAGAGGACAGGAAGAACAACTTCCCCATGACCTTTTTCTGTAGCAATGAAAATCAACAGGCTGAAAGCATTAGGTCTACTGCTTGTGCCTGGGGGCAAAGGTGAAAGGTTCTCAAGAAAAATTACCCAGTGTCATCGGGGGTATTACTCAAGAGAATTCCCATATGGACTCTTAAAAATAGTCTCAGTCCAGCTCATGTTGTCAGGCTGATAAGGGATGGGGCTAGGAAGTGAACCTGTGATTTCATTGGCTTGGGGAACTCCCAGGTGAGGAAATTCCCTCTACCAATGCAAGTCAGCACCTTCTCTCCAACTTAAGCCTTAACAGAGTTGCAAGGATCACTGAAGTTAAGTGACACACAAAGACATACAGTCAACATGTGTGAAGACTCTGACCTTGAACTCAAGTCTTCCTCAATACAAGGCTTTTGGGGGTGGGAAGGAGCTCTAAGAAAACCATGAAAGTACTTCTGAGAGAATGTGTTTACCCTGATAAATAAAACTATTTACAAACTCTGAGAAAATGATAAGACATATTAGAGAAAAACCCAACCCACAGACCTCCCCCCCAAAATGCCTTTGGAACATAATGCTATTGGAACAAAGGAAGATGGCTTCTGCCCTCAGAAAAGCCTTAGGGAGAACACTCAAGGAGGCTCTACCATTTAGAAGCTTCTCTCAGGGGTACAGCAGGCTAAGAAAGTTCTTTTTAACTAAAGTATCTACATTGGCTCAGGGTCACTATGACTTTTGCACAGTTGAAGTTCCATGCTCTCTTTGATTCAGATTCTCTTGGCACCCAGTTAAATTCATCTGTATAAACACACACACACACACACACACACACACACACACACACAGAGTTCTAGCTTTCCTTTATTTCTGTCTCTCTCTCTCTCTCTCTCTCTCTCTCTCTCTCTCTCTCTCTCTCTCTCTCTCTCTTTCCCCCTCCCTCCCTCCCCATTCTTTCTCTCTCTCTCATTCCCTGGGCTTCCCTTTAGAAAGACAAGATACCCAGGAAGCGATTCAACTTCTTCACAATGGGTGTCACTGAGACAGAATAGAAACATCTCTATGTATTTTTGTCTTCCCAATGCTGGATTTTCTCTATCCAACAAGGTAAGCACCAGTGAAGCAAAGGAAGAATTCAGATTACAGTAACTGGGAGCCAAGAAAGCTAGGCTCTAAGACAGTGATATCCTGCACACATCGACACTGAGACGACTCTTAAATGTGCCCTTAACTCAGGCTCGCCGAAGTCTCCTAGGTCTTCTCCTTCACGTTTCCTATCACTCTTTGCCACTTATAGGTCAGTTCTCGGCTTCTTGGTCACAACACCCACCACCCTCCCCTGGTCCCGACCACCACTGGAAGGAAGCCCTGGTGGACCTCAGGCCTTCTGAGCTTTGTTTAGTGTCCCTTCTTCCTTCTGCACCAGCACAAAGCAGAAATAGAACGACTATCCGACCGATGGCCGAAGGAAGGCTTAATTCGGAAGGAGGTGGTGGCGGAGAGGCAGCCGAGAGCTCCTAGGCCAGCTTGTCGATTTCTTTCCATAGTGATGCGAAGTTAATGACAGCGAAATGGATTCACTTTCACAGCTGGGGTCGGGCTTTTATCTTCAGAAGTGATGGCCAGCCTTCACAGCCTCAATGTCCGAAATCAAGGTCCTGGCCAGGAAGATGCCAAATATCTGAAACCAAAACCAAAGGGCTCATGATTGGTTTGGGGAAAAGGGAAGAAGAGAGCAGGCAGGAGAGGAAGACAAGGCAGCAGTGAAGTTGGAGGTCTCACTCAAGCCAGATTTCTTCCTCCAGGGCCTATGCAAAGAACTGCCAGTAGACAGATGGTAAAATAGATAAATCATATCAACATTCTTGGCTACTCACAGAGCACAAACTATATACCACCCAGAGGAAGTCTGAAGAAAAGACTGAGAAGCCTACATGTCAATCTTAGTTACTTTTCTGCTAAGATACCCAAAAGAAGACAAGCTAAAAACTTATGAATATCCGGAGTCCAACAGCAGATTGAGCCACCTCAATTAGATTCGAAGGAGTCTCCCGCCTTTTTTTCTACAAGTACCCCTCCACCTAATTTTTTTAATAAATGTTATTACAAATTTAATAACCAACAACAAAAATAAGCTACAAAATAAAGGGCAAAACCATACCCCAAATCCCCGGCCCTTAACAAGCAGAACCAAATGAATCAATAAGCAGCAAAGAAAATGTTTTTTGTTTCTGTGTCCCCTCCCAGGTCTACTTCAAGTTCTGCCACCTTTTTACTCCATCTTCTTTCCCCTTTCTGCTGCTTTGTAAAGAGCTAACAAGTATGCACACATTTTTGCTTCTATTAATTTGACTCTAAATCACCTCAGACAGATCCTTCCATATTTCTCATATGTGTGTTTCATATTTATCATTTTTTATGGCACCATAATATTCTATTATATTAATTCAATGTAATTTATTCAGCCACCCTCCAGCCAACTGAAGATTCAGGTTATATCCAATTTTTAATTATCATAAATTAAATAAAACATCTATGAGTATTTCTGTCTAGCCAGCTTCTTTTTTTGTCATTATGATTTTGGGGGAGGGGTAAAAGACCCAAAAATGGAATTGCATGGTCAGCTCTGTAACTCTTACAATTACACAGTGCTTTCCATAATCTAAGATTTCCATAATCTTTAATTACACAGTGCTTTCCATAATCTAATTTCCACTCATCTGCAGTTCTACCTTGGAGCAAATGTGACCTGTCTACTCCCATCAATATTTTTGTACAGATAAAATCTGGCTCAAATGAACAGCGACCACTGCCTTGAAGACGGAAAGTTACAAAAATGTAGTATCTAACATAAGAGGTGGTTCAGTCTTCAGAAGCCACGTGCTCTGACGATGGTGTGTGAAGAGTTAGAAATGCTGTTCCCAGTCAAACAGTCCCAGTCCCTCAATGATGTGATATGATAACCTGATTATACTCATATACCGGACGTCTTCTTTAGCACCAGCTAGCAGAACCAACTCCCTTTCCTCTTGCAACTGCCTTCTGCAGTCACCCACCAACTGTTCTACCAGGTATGACTACATGTTGGCCTGGAGCTATGGGCTCAAGGAGTCCAAGGGCTTAGATCCTGGGGTAGTTAGGTGGCACAGAGAATAGGGTGCCAGGTCTGTAGTCAAGAAGAGCTGGGTTGAAATCTGGCCTCAGACACCTTAGTCGGTGTGACATTAGGCAAGTCACTTAATTTCTGTCTGCCTCAGTTTCCTCCTATGCAAAATAAGGATAATAAGAGCACCTACTTCCCAGGGTTGTCGTGAGAATCAAATAATGTCTGTAAAGTACTTAACACAGTGCCCAGCACAGAATAGACCCTATAGAAATGCTAACCACCACCATCATCATCATCATCGTCATCATCATCATCATCATCATCATCATCACCTCATCATTACTGTTATTACTGTTGTTGCTGCTGTTATCCTGTAATTTTTTTGGCACCTACTCATACCCCCAAGTGCAAGCAGACACTCAATAAAGCAAGGAGGATGAAGTGAACATCATAAATAGGGTAACTGGTTTACAATCATGTGAGCCACCTCTGAGCCCAGGGCAGAACTTCTGGTGGATATTCTACAGCAGAGATTAAATCCATCACTTCACACCAACCAAGTAAACCTTAAGTAGATCGAAACTAGGCATCATCCCCAATAATCTTTATCGACTTTTTAATTCTCAAAAATTTTTTTCCAACTTGAAAACTACGGAATTATCAGTTACCGACATAAGCATTTTAGGTCAAAGGTCTTTAACCATTTCAAAAAGATTTTTGAAAAGAGGATGGCTTGAAAGAAGAGAAATTGCTTCAGAAGAATCAATGACCCCCAGGGTCTTTACCTCCAGTTTTGTGGAGCGCCCAAGACACCTTGTACTGACCTGTAGTAAGGAGACAGCGATGAAAACGCCTGCCACTATGTAAATGTTCCGAGGCAGCCAGGCCTCCAAAGCAGGGATACAGCCTTTGGTAAAGATGGATTCATCCCATTTGTTCTTTGTCTGCATTGGAAACACATACACACAACGAGCATCACTCCTGAGCTATCACATGTGCATTCCTATTAGGTCTCCTGAAGAAAGGAGCCAGTGTCCATGACAGGGGAGGTTGAGTCACAGAAACCTAGAAAACCTAGACCTCCAGAAGACATCTAATCTATTTATTTACATGATCAACTCCTGAAGTTACCTACTGTTTCTAGGAAAAAATACGAATTCCCCTATTAAGTTTTCAGAGCCCTTTACAACCTGACCCCAACCCCAATCTAGCCTCACTGAACGTTACTCCTCTTCCCCACATTCTATGAGACAGGCAAACAGGCTTTCTCCCTCTCCCTCACATAAGGCATTCCATCTCTCTTTCTCTACACTTTTGCAGCGGCCATCCCTCACATTAGAAACCCCTCGTCACCTGTGCCTCCTGGAATCCTTCTCTTCCTTCATGCACAATCTTCTAAATGAAGCATTTCCTGATCTCTCCAACTGTTAGTTGTTAACTACTTCATATTTGTTCTTTTTCTATTTATTCTCTCTGCATACTGATAGCTGTACTTGCTGACTTCTCCATGAGGAGGCAGGATTCTGTTGAGTAGGAGCTGTTTCGATCATTTTATTTGTATCCCCAGCACTTAGCAGGGTACCTGACAAACGGGAGGTGCCAAATAAATGCTTGTCGATTGATTTTATGTGATTCTGAGAAATCCATTCCTCCTGTCTGGTCTTTTGCAGGCAGAGTAGACGATTGATAGCATTCTTTTCAACTGACCCCCAAAGCTTCAATTCTGAGAAAGGGGATTCCTAAAGTGGAGTGATAGCTAGTGGTTGTCTGACCTCTAAGTTCACTGACATTGAGGGTGATTGTGTCTTCTGAAATCTTGAGAATTGAGAGAAGATGAACTAAGTGAACTAAGGGATATATTTAAAGACTATCAAATAACTACACATATACATACCTGTATATGTGTTTATATACGTGTGTGTACACATTTGTATGCTGCTTCTTGCCATTTTTCAGAAGTGTCTGACTCTTCATGACTCCACTAGGAGTTTTCTTGGCAAAGATACTGGAGTGGTTTGCCATTTCCTTCTCTAGTTCATTTACAGACAGGGAAACTGAGGCAAACAAGATTAAGTGTCTTACCCAGGGTCACACAGCTAGTAAATGTCTGAGATCAGATTTGAACTCAGAAAGATGAATCTTCCTGACTCCAGGTCCAACACTCTAACCTAACTCTAACACTGTGCCACCTAGCTGCCCTATACCCCCCCCCACACACACTTACTTACTTATTTACATACACTATATGTGGGTATACATTATAACAGTCCAGAAGTATACATATGTAACACACAGGTATATAAATCAGAGTTAACCTCTGTCAGAAGGAAGAATTAATTTTCCAGTCATTTTAAAAGCAGGATCCCATAATTACACTTGTTATTATGAAAGCTGATATTTGTATTTGTGCATCCTTGCCCATAATGTGTCACTTTAATAAAGTTCCCTCAATTATTCACACATCATTTACAACCGATATCTTCAGCGAAGCTGCCCAACTAAGTTTCATCATGATAATTCTAGGACCCTTTCCAGCATTAGATGCTATCCTCACAGAATGTGAGATGGAACTAAATTAATTAATCAACATGAGTACCTACTACACCATTTAAGGTATTGCTAGGCACTAGAAATACAAAGACAAAAATGAAACACTCCTTGCCCTTCAGGAGACTGCATTGTCTCAGATTAACAATTGCCTATTGGGAAGTTGCATGGATTGTAACATATGCCACAATGTCCCAAAGCAAATGGAATAATATTTATATTGTCTGTACTCCTACGCTTTTCAGTTAACCATTAACTGAGGCACTTGCCCCTAAGTGGCCTGGGATCATATTCACTCTAAGTAGGCCTACTGATTCCACGCTGTTTATTTCCATATGGCTCATCAAAAGCATTAAGAAAGAAATATCAATACCATATTAACAGTCACCAACTATCACCAGCAAGAGGTAAGGCAAATATTTGTCCTAGGTATTTTTTTCTCATGACACACCAGGTGACGAAGCCAGTCTGACACTCCCCGTCAAGGGTCTGAATACCTAAGATAACCGTACCCTCGATTAGCTAATTTAGGGAGCATTTAAGATGAGGGGGAATTGAATGACTCCAACTGCATGTTAACGAGAGCATCCAAACAAAATTACTTTCAACAAGTCTGACACCTTTTTGAAACTATGAATACTTTAAACAGACCCTTTAAAAAACATTCTCTCCATGCTTGAAGTAAGCCTTCCTAAAAACATGAAAATGAGAGTTTCTGCAACTCCTAAACTCTCCTCCCCTCTCTTTCTCACTAACTTGGCAACAGCTAGTTTGGGGGCCTGTGGTTAATGAAGCTTGAAATTAACATGGATCACCATTTCCTTCTTCCTTTATACCGGCCCAGGGGATGGTGCCTGTTAGGTTACTTACTTGTTCTCACTCTGCTCACCCCTACTGGGTTTGGAATCTCACCTCTGCACTCAGCCCTGAGTTTTCCCATTCTAATTTACACTTGTGCTAAATCGGGAAGTTGGACCAAAGGGGATAACCATAAGCGTTAGGGGTTCTCACCATAGTCCTGACATCATATCCACACTGTGTATTCACAACTTTTTGCTGCAAGAGAAATAAGAAAAGATTAGCACGGTGGAAGGCTGGAAGGGAGGCGGGAAGGAGAGAAGAAAAGGGGGAGAGAAAGTGGCCTTCTGGGAAAAATCAAAATGAATAGATTTTGGTAGCAATGGCCCATCCTGTTCACTCATTTCAGTCGTGCTACAAATAATAGTGACAGGTAAAAGCTACATTTAGGAGATTCAGTGCTGAGTGATTTGGGGAGACAGCCTAGGGTAGAGAAAAATGCCCTGCACGTGGGCTCGGCTTCTATCTCTACCCCTTACTAGCCAAAGACTGTGGATGAGTCACTGAACTTGTCAGCTTCTTCCTCCTAACCCGTAGGGAGGGAGTAGAGGCATACTTTCTTTCACTCCTGTAACTTGCCAAGGATGTCATAAGCAAAGTGCTTTGGGATATAATAATAAAGACCAGCAGTTAGGGAGTATTTGAAAGGTTGGCAAAGTACATAAGATGCTTTCATTTTATCCTCACAACAACCATGTGAAGTAGGGGCTTGTGATGATCCCTATTTTACAGATAAAGGAACTGGGAGGCCCAGAGAAGCAAGCTTATAGTCACACAGCTAGTAAAAGTCAGAAGTGGGATCTGAACTCAGAGCCTCCTGAATCCAACCTGAATAGTCTTCATAAAAGCAAATATGGACGAATTAATGTTACAATTATTACTATGTTGTTCTAATTCCTCAGGAACAGACTACAAACTGAGGAAAGAAAAATTACGATGCTGTCTGTATTACCTGAAGAAATCACATAACTTCTCTGTAGCTTGTTTTATTCATCTGTAAAATAAGGCAATCATGTACTGTAGATTTAAAGGCAGGGAGACTTTAGTCAGCCACAAGTTTCTTGAATCCTAACAAGCCTGCACTCACTCAAAGACTTAACTTGAACAGGGAGTTAAAGAAAACCAGAGAGAACAAAACAGATTCCTCCACCAATTACATACTACTCCCTGAATTTCCTGTCTCCGGGATACTGAACTCGGGACAGAAAGGAAAAAGTAAAGAAGGAAGGAAAGAGTCTGTGGATCAGTAATAAAAACTAATATATTAGAGATTAGATGAGAGTAAGAAGTAAGACCCAAGAGATAGGTGCCTCTGGTCCAGACCATAAAACCAGAGTCGGGAGGAACCTTAAAGATGCCTCTCCCTCTTCTAAACAATTTAGACTACAAAGAACCTTCACAGCCTGTTTCTTATTTTTGTATTTTATTTATCTGACTACATATGCACTATCTCCTCCATTAGACTACAAAATTCCAAGAAGAGAGGGGCTGCATCAATATGAACATGCATGCATGTGTGTATGTATATGTATGGTGTTTTTATGGATGTTCCCACACGCACATGCATGAATGCGGTCATGTATATATAGATATATACATGCGTGTAGTCTCACGTGCATGCATAACATAAATATGGGCGTACATTTTATACTGAGCCAGACTCTTTTCTTCCCTCTTTAATCTTCCTTTTGTCTAGAAGCCTGAGTTCAGTATCCTTGAGCAAATAAATACCCAATCATCCCTCTAGGTGGTAGCATCTAATTGGTGGAAGAATCTGCTTTGTTCTTGTTTTCTCCTGCTTCCTTTGACTTCGTATTCAAGTCAAGCCTTTGAGTGAAAGCAGGCTTGTTAGGATTCAAGAGACTTGTGGTTGACTTCAATAGCCACCCGCTTTCAAATCAACAATATATGATCACCTTACTTTACAGATGAATGCATCAAAGGTACAAAGAAGTTACGTGAGTTCTTTAAGTGACTCACACAGCACAGTAATTCTTACATTCCGAGTTTGCAGGCTGTTAACAGGCCTACTAGGACAGTATAACAACTGTAATATTAACCCATCTATACATACCTTTATAAAGACTTCTCAAATTGCTTTTATAAAGACTATATAGATGTATATATTCAAAAATATTTGTCAAATAAATGACCAAACAAACCTTGTCAAAACAGGGGTTGAAAGACTGCTAATCTGAGAGAAATCAGCAACCAGATATTGACCTAGGCATCAGCTTTAAAAGGGAAGCTCCTTGGTTTGGGAATTCAAGATTCAGTCTATAGTGTCGTTACCCCATGATTTGCCCATAGGCCATTCTCTGATCAGCAGCCCCCTTTCATCAGAAAGCATCTTTCCAAGGTAATCATTTGTTCAGATACCAACAGAGTTTGACCACAGAAAAGCCACAGTCAAAAGAGCCTGACACTTGTGCATGGAGAGAGATGGGAATTGCAGTGATCCCAGCTTTGCAAGAGATGATGGAGAAAATGGGCTACCACTGAGGCAAAATATAGTAAGGTACAATGTCTGATGCAGTTGCGACATAGGGTCTTGGTGCTTAACTGATTTTTGTTTTGTTTTGCTTTGTTTTTTAATGTTACAAAAGCTACATTCAATTCTTAGACTGGTATTCCCAGATATGATTGATATAAAAACAACTGGCATCAATTTTTTTTTAACTTAAAGAAGGAGAGAAAACGAATACAACTTACTGCAGGATCTGGTACACAGCAAGAGAACGGGACGCCACATTTCTCTCGGCTATAGCTTTCTCCACTGCAATTAAAGTAAACATTGAGGTCCCAGTCTTCAGGGCCGTAAGCCCCACAGCACTGGTTCTACAGAATAAACAAACAGAAATCATCATCATCATAGCAACAGCACTGTTATTTAGTGACCAGCACGCCATAATTGACCCAAAGTAGATCAAATTTCACCTCTATTTGGCACTGCCCCAGATTCTAGAGTTCAGGAACCATTTTTATGCCTATATCAATTCAGCATCTCTCTCTTCTGAATCTCCACAGCGCACACTGCCAGTTATCACTCACTTGGCTTTTGTAACTTATTACTTGGCATTAATTTGCTTTTCATACACGTATACACACATCCACATATGTAATCTCCCAACTGGACTAAGCTCCATGAGGACAGGAACTGAATCTTGTTGGGTTTTGCATTCCTCCCTCATAGGCATTTGGCATATGTCAAGAACGGATGTCTATTGAATGACTGATACTGTATCACCCATAAACAGACCAGACATTAGGATAATTAGCATGTGTTTAACAATGTACCCTAACACTCTCTTCCCTCTCAAAAAGCAAAAAAATGACCAGTGGGAGAGAGGGGATAGAGAAGCCATCTTTTAAGGAAAATAGAAGAATGAACAACACCAAAATGTTTTCTTTTGTTTAACCCTAGCACACAAAATAAATCTTATAGCATATTGTCTACTGGCAAATGAAAGACAGAGAGACAGAGATGAAGAAACAATTGCAGAGACCCAGACGTGGGCAGAAAATGTATGTCAATTTCCAAAAATGGGACAAAAGAATGAGAATTTCTCTAACTTTAGGCATCACGACATTACAATTCCATGGCAGAGATGAACAAAATTCAGGAGTTATATTTGAGTTTTATTGGCTCAAATAATACTTAAAACTAAGAAGTCTAATCTTGCTCAGTTAAAGATTTCCTTAGCGTGCTTCCATATTTGTGGTAATTTCTTTTCCATTCCCCTTTGTCTAACACAAAACAGATTAAACTCTTTTTTCAGAATGAAAACAAAAAAAAAAAGCAGAATGCCTAAGGAAGATAGATTTCTGAAGAGAAAGAACAGAGAGTTCATCAGGGTCCAGACCCTTGACATGTCCAGGAGCTGGGTCCCCATCCTCATTCCCCACCCCTGACGAGGACAAAATGTGTTTAGTTCTCAGAGATGCTTAGAGCATCCAGGTGCAGAGCAAGGATCAATGGGGGATGAGAAACCAAAGGAACTAGAAGCCTTAAACAGAAGGGTTCTGTTGAGGAGCTCTACATAATATCCTATGGCGGCTAATTCTTCTTGCTCTGACCAGGTTTCCTTCTCAAACAGGAAGGGGAAAAGGCCCCTCAGAGTGATAGGATAAGAATAGCCTCCAACCAAAAGAGGATATCCTGTAGATGCTGATGAATTACAGAAAGGCCAGAGAAGGGATTCACTCATCTAATCAACATTCCTATAGAATAGGAAAAGAGTTGGATAGTGCACATGGAAAATCAGCGTTCTCAGCTATTTAGAAGGGAATATAACGAAAACTTCCTGACCCATCCCTAGCCCAGAGGACTGCTTAAGGAGATAAAAGATGCCCCTAGAGTCATCCCAGAGGTTTTTACTGCCCTCAGAAAGGCATAGCCCCAACAGCAACGGTGTGTTCACAAGGTTTCTTCCATTAGCCAAAGGGACAACAAATGGGACAGCTTCTCCTTAAAATCAAAGCGAAGGGATTGCATGGAGCTCTCAGGGAGAACATGCCAAAGTTTGTGAGTAACTTTGGTCAACGTTTCTGGGAACTTTCCTAACCACCCTTCTGTCCTCTGGACTTCTTGTTACCTCCTGACCTAATCAAGTGATTCAAGAATTCAGAAAATCAATCTAAGACAATAAACTCTGTGTCTCTTAGAAGCCTCCACAGCATCCCTACCACACCAAGGCATTTTAAGAGGGATACATGCTTTGATTACTTCAGAAAGACGCACAGAAAGACCCAGAGTTCCCTCTGCCAATTCAGCCCATCATTTCCTCTGTTCCTTGAGAGGACATTTCATCAACTCATCTTCCCCCCAAAACCCTCCTCCACTTGTGACTTCCCTCTTACTGTCAAGGTCAGTTAATTACTGTTAAAGGCAACATCATTTTCTCAGTTCCTCAGACTCACAACCTAGTTATCAATTCCTCACTATCTCTTACCACCCACCCCACACCCCCACATCCAATCTGTTGCCAAGGCCTCTTGATTTCACCTTTGCACCACCTCTCAAATGCGTCCCCCTCTCTCTATTGCCACTACTCTGGTGCATCCCCTCAGCCCTAAACCCCTACAACAGCCTTCTGGTGGGACTCAAGAACCTCGAGTCTCTTGCTATTCCAATCCAGCCTCCATTTAGCCACCAAAGTGATTTTCCTAAAGCACAGGTCTGATCATAGGCATCCTTCCCCCCAACCTCCCATTCAACAAACTCCAGTGGCTCACTAATTGCCTCCAGGATCAAACACAAAATCCTCTGTCATTCAAAGCCTTTAACCCCCTCTTATCTTTCCAGTCTTCTTACACCCTACTCCCCTCCCCCCGTGATGCTGGCTTCCTCCCTACTCTATAAACAAAACACTCCAACTCTCAGATCCATTTTCCCTGCCCATTCTCTGTGTCTGGACTGAGCTTCCTTCTCACTGCTGCCTACTGGCTTCTCTGGTTTCTTTTAATACCAACTAAATCCTATCTTCCACAGAAAGCGTTTCCCAACGCTTCTTCATTATAATATTCCCTACTTCCCCTCCACATAGCTGTGCTGGTAAGCAAAATGGGCTCCTTAGCACTTAGTTCAACAAGTGTCCTTGAAGAGTTTGGCTTTTGTTTGCTTTGAGTAATTCAGTGTATTTCATTGAGTGTTACTGAGTGCTAAGCCCCAGGCCCAAACCCCTGTTAGGTGTAAATCCTATGTGGATGTGGATTGGCAACTAAGGTGGGGCCCAAGGTGGGGCTAACTCCAGGGAAGGCCTAGTTTACATGTCTGGGACAGCAGAGGCTCTTAGACCACATGGGTTTAAGTAGCCTCTTTGTGATGATTTTAGGTCACAAGGGTGAGTCGCATGTGTGACTCACCCTTGACGCTTAAAAAAGATATAAAACCAGGGCCTGCCCTCTTCTTCCTTGGAGCTCATTCCCACAGCAGTGGTGGTGCTCGTGACTCTGGGCCAGCCCTTGTTCTGAGCTCCCGGGCTGAACCTAGATGTTGGTAACTATGAATTGTATTGGGTCTGTGGATGTTTGTACTTTGTTTGTAATTTGCTCTGAAGTTCAGGGTGCTGGCCTTTTTTCCCTGTACTAAGTGAATGATATTTGTATGCTGAATTAAAGTAAGCTTGTGAAATCCCTTCACTTTGCTTTCCTTAGTTAAGCAGATCAAAAGAACCTGTGCTGTTGGCAGCTTTCTGGGTGCTGGCTGTGGGTGGATCTTACACCCCCACAGAAGCTGCTAACCGGATTGTTGAAACAATAGCTCGCTTCATATACATTTGCTTGCTTGTTGTCTCCCTCATTAGAACGTGAGCTCCTTGAACACAGGAACTGTCTTTTGCCTCTTTTTGTACCCTTAGCACTTAAAACACGATGCCTGGCACATAGTAGGTGCTTAATAAATATTCACTGACTTTTGCTTGTTGTCTCTTCCATTTGATTGTGAGTTCCTTAAGGACAGAGATGGTCTTTTGCCTCTTTTTGTATCCCCACTGCTTAGCGCAGTGCCTGGCACATAGTAGGTGCTTAATAAATGTTTCTTGACTGAGTGACTAGACAAAATTTTCCTCAACTAAAAACCAATCTTATGATAAGGAGGCACTCCAAACTTAGGCTGGTCCTTGGATGTCAGTCAGTCAGTGTGTTGTGAGGTCCTCTGCGCTTCAGCAACTCCTGCTAAAAGACTAGCACTCTCTAGCAAAAGCTTCAAGAACCTACACTCCCACCTCTACACCAAGATGAAACATCAGCATAAGATTCCAGAGTAGGAAAAAAGCAGATCCACCAAAGGACAGAAGGACTTACAGCTTTCTGCAGGGAGTCAATAAGGTTCTGCAGATCGATGTCATCGCGGTAAGACTTGATATTGATCTCAAAGAACTCCCTGAACCTGTCCCTCACCCAGTCCTGGAACAGGAAGGCCAACACAGCAACCGCCAGCTCCAGGAAAAATATCAGCACGATAGCCCCACAGAACTAAGAGGAAAAAGAAAGAGAAGGGCAATAACAGGAAATTGTTATCCAATTCCTCCAGTCCTGAGCCCCTCTGTGAAAACTTTCCCACACTTCTTAGCCATAAGGGATCTCTTTTCCCTGAACTCCTTAACATTTATCAGTAGGATAGGGACAAAGACTATACCTATGATGTTGGTCTGCAACCATAAGGAAGCTACCAGGGAGGGATTTCATCCCCTAATGTAGGCTGGAGCCTTCTCTATAGTTTAACAATCTTAGAGAGCTGCCTGGAGCAGGGGCATCCAGTTTAAATAGGAATGGGAAAGCCTCACAAAAGGATCCCTGTTGGCTGCATACTGACTTAGAAAACCACTGTATTTTTATTTATTTGGTTAAACAATAATTTCCCAATTCCATTTTAATCTGGTTGGGACCCAGCCATAGCCACATCAGGCCTGAGTGTTTGAAACCTCTGGACTGGAGCATTGAGAGGTTAAGTAATTTGCCTGGGGTCACACAGTCTTGGACTTCAGTCTTCCTGGCTATGAGGCTATCACACTATCTCAGGGCCTCATGAAGCACTTATCTATTAAAACCTGAGGATCCATATTTAATCTCCATTAGGGCAAAATCTCTGTGAGGACAAGATCCATTTTATAGGACACAATGACAGATTTATTTTTATATTTATTGTTATATACTAATATATTAATGGGCAGTTAGATAGCACAGTGGCACGCTGGATAGAGTGCCAGGCCTTAAGTCAAGAAGACTCATCTTCCCCAGTTCAAATCTGGCCTCAGACACTTCCTAGCTGTGTGACCCTGGGTAAGTCACTTAACCCTGTTTGCCTCATTTCCTCATCTGTAAAATGAGCTGGAGGAGGAAATGGCAAACCATTCCAGTGTTTTTGCGAAGAAGAACTGGACATGACTGAAATGACTGAACAACAATAAAAAAGTCCTAATGACATATCAATATACTCATATTATATAATGTAACATACATGATATCATGTATATCACTGATGTGTTATAATATGCTGCTATGTTAACAACATATTAATGGTAATATTTATTATCACTAAGTGGGAGGGAGTAACTATTCCAACTCACTCATTTTATGGATAAAGCATTGAGGCTCATATTCAAAGCCAGGTTCTCTTGATCCCAACTCCAGCAGACTGCATGCTGCTTTTGCAGTTCCCAAGACTTCTACTACAGCAGTATTTCACCATTAGGAAATGTTCCCATGCTTGCTAATTGACTTGCTGCGTTTCTACGTACCGCAAGGGTCACAGGGAAATTACAGATTTACCCAGAATTAGAAAATGTTAGAGCTGGCAGACCTTTAGAGACCAGCTAGGGTGGAGAGGCGAGAAGCACATAAAACATTCGATGTGTACCATCTAAATTCAGAACAGGGAATACAGAACGATTCACTAAATATAAGAAATAATACATTGCAAAGCAATGAAACAGGTGTTTTCCCAGCAGATCCTCCTGAATTGTAACTGAAAGCATCTCAAAATGAATTTATCTAAATGTAACTCTATTTTCCCAAAACTCCATAAATATTTCTCATTTAATTCTATCTAAAAGTGATGGTTTAGGGTGGTTTTTTTTGCATTAAATATCTAATAGAGTAAAGGGGGAAGGGAGGAAGGGATGAAGGGAAGAATGGCACATGGAAATACAGGTAACAGGAGGAAATCACTACATATTGATCTTAACCCTGGGGAATAAGGAGACAGGTGCTGCTGGCTAGCTTCCCCTCCCCACTGGATATCTTCCATATGTCCTAAAGGTGTGGGTGTGCTGAGGGCCGGGAGAGAAGTGGTAAATAGCTCTACTAATTAATTAACCAAGTTAAAGTCTTCGAAAGCAATGTTAATTGGCAGAATGTGACTGACTAGTGGGCACTGACTGCTCTAAGCACCTGGCTCCCCAGACTTGACCCCCTTTCCTGGTTTTCCAAACGAGCAGGACAATCTGTTCCCCTCCCTCTCTCCTCCAGCATAGTCCCCATCCACCTGGGCCCAAGGTTACTTACAAACTGCAGGAGGCAGATGTTTTCCCTCAGGGCCCCCACACAGCCGGCAAAGCCCAACGTGAACATCACCACCCCCACAATCAGGACCAGCACCACAGGATCCACACCATGGAGACGAGTCACTTTGGTCAAGTCTGAGAGCACCCCCTGAAGACAGCCAAGGAGACAGCAGAGCATTAACCCCAGCACGAAGGCAAGTGAAAAGCATTTACAAAGGAGTTCTACTTGGGAAGAATACAAATTAAGCTAAATGCACATGGTCCCTGCCTTCAGGGGGCTTATAACCTTTCAAAGGAAATGTCACAGTCATACTGGGTTAATGAAAAAGAAAATCATCACCTTAGGGTGCACCCTCCTCTTTTATGAGCCCTTCTTATTACTCTTATTATGAGGAATTATCATCTAACCCTAACCCACCATCCTTTGAATTCAACAATTTAATAAATATTTATTAACTACGCATTACATGCAAGTCTTTACTACGCTAGGGACTAAAAAAAGATGGTGGCAAAAGCAAGCCCCTCCTTCAAGATATGCGTAATCCAATGAGGGGACGTGGGGGAGGCAGGGGAGAGAGATGGGGCACACAGAGAGAATGTGCCTGTAAATAAGTATGATGAAAGTAATCTAGAAAAATCTGAAGAAGGAAAAACAGAGGCTTCCTGTGGAAGGTAACATACAAGCTGGGCCTTGAAAGAAGGTAGGGATTTTTAACAAGTTAGGATGTAGGATGAGTCCTTCCTTTCCACACATAGGAGCCAGTATGCACAAATGCAGTATGGGAAGGGATACCAGAACAACTGGTTGTCCCATGGCTGGAGAGGAGACTACGTGAAATAGAAATTGTTTGGCAAAAGACTGGGAGAAAACTGATGGGTTTTGAGCATCTAGGATATTCATTTAGTAATTATGTGAAACATGGAGTGGAAATAAAGAGGGTATGGAGGCAGAGACAGGGGCATAAGCAAGAATAAAGAGAAAGAGAATGATGCCAAAGAGAATGTGTACTATACAAGATTAATCACATCCTGGCTTGTATTGGTTTTCCAAAAGAAGGCAGGGACTTTACTTCCCTTTCTCTCATATCACCCCCCAAAAGGCTGCATACTCTAAGTACTCAGTGATGATTGAAAAATTAGGAATGTGCATCCTATACCATCTGATGACTAAAGATCATTATTAATGGGATTATGGAATTGAAAATATTATTTATCATAACCATCGTTATAATTTATAGAGCCACAGATTTGTGACTAGAATAGACCTCTTTCAGTTCATAAAGTCCAACACCCTCATTTTACAGATGAAGAAAATGAAGCCCAGAGCGGTTAAGTGATTTGCTCGGGGTCACACAAGTCCTACTATTGAAAAAGGATTCAAACCTGGATCTGATTCCAAGTCCAAAGCTCAAACCACTACACACCCTACTGCCTCTCAATGACAAGCATCCAGCCCAACATAGAGCAGAGAAAGGCTGGCTCCATGTTGCCTTTGATGAAGGAAAAAGTGCTTAAAGGGGGAGGGGAAAAAATGCAATGGACTTAAGGTTTCCTGACTGGTATTTAGCCAGCTCAGCTTAATCCACATGAGAAAGTGAGATCTGATCACTGGCATTTCTTAATAAATAACAGAAGGAGAAGAAGGAGCATTATTATTACCAGGTAAGGCTTTAGCCTCTTGGCAAATAACATAAATGCTCCTAGTAAATTAAGAAAACACTGAAGCTCTTGACCAACTTCACACAGCCCAATTTGTACAGACGCAGACTAAAGCTGCCACAAGGTGGTGGTACAAGCCCATGCTTTGAACAAGCTTCACCACCACCACTTCCAGTTTAAGAGCGTAACCCCGGATGCTGTAACCTGCCACCCAAAAGGAGACCTACTAAAAAGAGGCTCCCTAAACTCCTAGGTAGTCTTCCTTCCCAATCCCCATCAATCACTCTAGAGAGCAGGCTTTTTAACACTGCATAATCCTTCTCTAAAGGATCTTATACAAAGAACATGTAATCATGTTAAAGCTAAAATAAACCTTAAAAGATCATCCATCTATTGAATTTCATTTCAGTTTAAAGGTTGGAAAATTTGAGGTTCACAAGGACAAAAAGATCATACAGAGAATGGCAGAGCAGGGATCAGAACTCAGGTTTCCGTGATCTTTCTACCACATCTCACCTCATATGTCTGGGCTTTCAGTGCCTAGCCCTTAAAAGCAATTTTAATAAAACTATCATGCTAGTAGAACTGGACCCCAAGAAAGATGTTATTAAGTATGCTCTCTCTACCTCTAGTACCTGATCATGCAAGATCCTGACACTCAGTGGTACAGTTTAATATGCAATTTTCCCTATACCTTTCTGGACAAAGAGCCCTACATGCTGAAGCTTTGATCCCACAGAAATAGCTGATGGTCCAATTTCATTGTCAAAGTCACACTCTAATGAGGAACAATATTATCTAGACATTTCAGCAGGGAGGGAGGTGAAGGAACCAAACCAGGAACCAAAAATTCAGGAAAGCAGCATGCCAGAAAAATAATACAAGTTATAACTTAAAACTTGGGTGCAAGGAGGCAGACTTGGGCACAACGTAAAGAGGAATTTTTTTACACGTGGAATTATCCCAAAATTGCTTTAGGGAGACAGTGAGCTCCTTCGATCACTGAGAAAGTTTAAAGAAACAGCTGGATAGTAATCTACCAGAAATTCTGTGAAGGATATTCCTGCATTGAAAAGGAAGTTGGAAAAAAGAAACACTAGTGGCCCTTCTGACTCTTAAGATCTCATGATGCCAAGGCCAAAAATTGATTTAAAAGTACTGGTTTTGTGTGGGTTTTAATCAATTCAAATTTTTCAACACCAGCACAAATAACGCATGAAGCTATGTTTAAAAAAAATGAAAGAGGAAAAGTCAAGTCTGAACTAGCATTTGTTATAGTCAATAGCAGCCCTGGAAGCCTGCCAAAAGCAGAGACAAAGGCTGCCTTGCTTCTTGGCTTGAGGGGTGTAGAGTTTTGGGGAAGGGGGAGTCTGTGAGGGTTGCGAACGACATGTTTGCTGTCTTCAAATATTTAAAGAGCTACAGTATAAGTGTGCTCTTACCTTCTCGCTCCATGCCCAGAGTCCAACAGCAAGAAAAACAACTCCAGCTAACTGGGAGGAAGAAAGAGAGGAGAAAAAAATTAATCAGAGGCCATGGACAATGGAAGTCCATGTTAGCCGCATGGTCGGTATAACATACAGTCAGCCAGATCAGCATAAGAGGCATAGCCACGGTCAGTCGGGTGAACATAACATGCATAAACATACTAAGCGCAGGTGTGAGTGCCACGGATACATTGTGTTAGTGGGTCTTTAAAAAAGATCTGTCAAACTACTATGTGAACTGAGCTATTTTTCAGCCTCAGAACAAAGAAGCTGTTGTCTCACTGACTTTGACTTTCATAAGGGAATGGGACCATTTTAGGACAAACTCGGAACACTCTCCCAAGCCCTCTAAAATATTCTGGTCCAGATGAAACAGAAAAGATGAGCTTTTGGAAGGAAAATTTAGTAAAATTACAGCTCTAGTTTGGTTATCAATCTAATACAAAAGCAGTATATAAGCAATTAATCACAGTTGCATCAGATCATGCAGAATCTAAGAAAAGTTGCCTCATAATCAGAGACCTGTTCTCAGGGAACTGTGCTTAATTAAGTCCCTAAAAGACAGTCAATACATGAGTTTAAGACCTACATCTGATGGATAACTGGCTCTGTGTAATCACAGACAAGTGAGTTAACGTCAAGAGCCCCCCAGACAACTAATTCTCTAAGGCTATAAGTTACCAAAGAATTGGTATCTGAATTCATGGAATCACAGATCCCTGGCATGGAAAAAAATGTGTAAGAATTGTGCTTGCTGCTCGAGATACAAAGACAAAACAAAAAGGGAGCTTATATTCTATCGGAGGGATACAGCAAGTATGAAGAGTCACCTTTGACTATTCCCTCTCCCTCACCCTCCCCATAGGCAGTGTTACAAGTCTTGTCCATTCCACCTCTTCATCATCTCTTGACTTTCAGTCTCCTCTAACTCAAGCTCTCATCACTTCTCACCTTGGACTGGTAAAATAATTGGTCTTCTCACTTCCAGTCTCTTCTCCCTCCAATCCATTCTGTGCACAGCTGCTATACTGATATTCCTAATTCATAGGTCTAACTACATAAATCTCACACACAGAAATCTCCCATGACTCCCTACTGCTTCTAGGGGAAAAAAAAAAACTCCACAACTTACCATTTAAGGCTTTCCACAATCTGGGTCCTACTCACTTCATCAGTATTATTTCAAATTATTCTCTAAATACTCTCCATTCTAGATAAACTGTCCTCCTAGCTTTTTGAACCATCATTCCATCTTTCACCTCCATAGGTGATCTCCTTTCTATAGAGCCTCTACTCTCTCACCTGTAATTGAGAATCTGTACATTCCATCAGAGCTGAGAAAGATTCCTGCATGAGGAGAGAGGCTGAGCTAATTCCTTTTTTAATTCTAGTATTTCATATCCTACCTATATATTTTCATATACACACACACGTATACATATTATATATATAATATATATATATATATATTCATCACGTATATAACAATGAAACTGACTATTGGATTATAATAGTACACAACTTCCAAAGTGTTGTGTGTGTGTGTGTGTTTTTCCCCCAACCTTCCTATGAATTACTGAGAACATTATCTCATTTTATAAGTGAGGAAACAGAAATCTAGTGAGGTTCCCTCTCTGAACTCCACTCCTGACTCTGGAGACTTCTCTGCTATGTTCCTACAACCTCCTCGAAGCTCACTCTACTCCTGGACCTCTCACACTGGAAGTCCACCCTTCCTGTGACTGGCTGGGCCCTCCCAGAACCTCCATTGTAAGCAAATCACCCAGGCAGGTCACATCTCCATTCCTCTCCAGGCCCTACACAGGTCATTCTACATTAGGACTGCAAAACCTGTGGCCCCACGAAAGGATTTCCTCTACATAACAAAGGATGTTTTCCTCTTCATTTTTCACGGGCCCCCCAAAATCCTCTGGCATGCTGCAAGTAAACGGCCTGGGCCAGAGACAGATTGTGCAGGCCTGTTCTACCTCAAGCTCCCGATCCTCCTCCACATTCTTTTCAGTTTTCTTTTGTGTGCTGTCCCCTCCCTCTCCACTAGAATGTGAGCTCTTCGAGGGCAGGAGCTGTCCTTCTGCAATGGTATTTCCAAAGATTAGCACTTGTGCCTGGCATATAATAAGCACTTAATAATTCTTTTAATGGATTGACTTAGGTCAAGCACATAGTCAGAAGTAACCATCAATAGGTTACATACTTTGATGCATTTTTCTTTCGATGACAGTGGGATTCCCCCATTCTCCCCCCTCCAACCCATTGGGAAAGCCAGCCTAGGCCAATAAAACAGTTTACATACAAGTTGAAGAACATAACAAAACTGACTTGACCTGTCCAAGTTAGGACCAAAGTCTAACCAAGTGAGCTAGAACATTAAATATTCATCTGGCTCCTTACTGACAAGCAGGATATGGAAAAACTCATCAATAGTCATATGACAATAAGCTGATTAAGTACTTAATGACCCTGAACTCCAAAATAATGACCCCACAGACAGAATCCATCCCATCTTATTTTATACCCGCCCCTAAACAAAGTAAAGTCCATACAAATTCCTAATGCAAGCATTCCTAAAACAAGGCTCAAGGGTTTTGTTTAAAAAAACAAAATACTGGAATGATCTCAGCACTACGCTAATGACCACCTTCTAAATTTCAGAGACTCAGCTGACATGGAACTTTCTTTTGTCTCCACGACCTGTTACCTCTGCTAATAAGTAACAGCAAAGCCTTAACTTTCCAAGCACATTTTCATCTTGGGTCTCCTATTCTTTATTCCTTACAACTCTACTTCTTCCCACTTACGTGACCCTGGGCATTAATGCTACCATGCTAGTGACCTCCCCCTGCTGATTGATTATCTTCAATTTGCCCTGTCTATACCCTGTTTGCTCCCATGTTGTCTCCGTCCTTAGATGGTGAGTTCCTTGAGAACAGGGACTGTCTTTTGCCGTTGTCTCTGTGTCCTCGGTTCTCAGTGGAGTGCCTTCAAAGCTTGCTGGCTGGATGACTTACCCTTCTGGGTCTCAGTTTCTCCATTTGTAAAAATGAAGGGAATGGACCAGATGATCCCTAAGGTCTCCGTCTAGCTCTGAGTTCTTGTAATCCAGGACCATAATTTTAAGAGTTGGAAAGAACCTTAAAGATCACCTACATTGCAAAATGTTTGAGCTGAAGAGGTCACCTAGTCAGCCCTTCCAAGGTGCAGAAGAGGTGATCTGTGAAAGGTCTTGAACCTAGTCTAATCTTCCTTAGTTCTTCTACTAAACGAGTGGAAGGGGGATGGGAGGGGATAATTTCTCCTCCTCCACCTCACTAGTACTGCCATGGGCTTCCTCACTCTCAGGGCTATTCAGCACTAGAGATCTAGACAAAGTTAAAAACAGTCCCTGCCCTCTGGTGGCTCACAGTCTAATGGAGGAGACAACAGCTACTCAAACAAAACAGATGCAGGATAAACTGGAGATAATCAATAGAGGAAAGGAACTAGCATTAAGGGGTATCAAGAAAGATTCTTGCAGTTCCTAGGATTCCAGCTTAGCCTGGAAGGAAGCCAGGAGGTAGCGATGAAGAGGGAGAGTATCCCAGGCATGGGACAGCCAGGAAGAATGCCAGAAGTCAGATGGAGCCCATAGTGTGCAGAACAGCAAAGACATCAGTGTCCACCCATCAAAGAATAATTGATGAGAGAATATCTAGCTCACAGGGTCCTCCAGAGGTTCAACTAAGATAATGTCAATCATCGATCAACATTGATTATGACCTGGTCAAAGCCAGGCATTAAAAAGAAAAATATCTCCTGCCCTCAAGGAGTTTACAGTCTAATGGGGGAGGGGGAAAGGCAGGTGACCATACTCAGAAGGAAGCTGGGAGGGAGGTAAGGCGGGGATGGGGTGGGAGAGTAACATCAGAAGGTAAACCAAGCAGAACAACTGATAGAAAATGAAGCTGGTTGGAAAATTCTGAGCCCTCTGCAAAGGGAAGCCTTGGAAGGAGTTCATGGCTTGGCCCTCCAGTCAGAAGAATGTCCATAAAATATGTAAAAGCTATACAGTTTTCTTTCAGACCAGTAACATCCTCTTAGTCTTAGAGAGAGGCCTGGGGATCCTTGGAGGTTAAATGACTTGCCCAAGGTAACCACACAGGAAGCATCTGGGCAGAACTTCAACTCTAGGTCTTCCTGACCTTATCATTCACATATTTGCCCTACTTCTCAAAAAGCCACACATCAATTATTGTTATTTTATTACTATTCCTCACAATCAGCTCAAAGTTTTGGAAGGCCATTTCCTCTTCCTCTGAGTCTTCCCTTTTCCAAGCTTAACATCCCTCATTCTTTCTAAAATTACTTTATGTTTGGATTCATTAATGCTGTAACCTGCAGAGCACCTCAAAAACAATCCAATATATAGAAATTTGAACTCTTAAATAATTCGAAAGGAGGGTGTATTAGTACCACCAAGTAATCCATCAGATCCATCAGAAAGTGAGTTCCCACTAAAATGACATTGTGGTAACTAATATCTTGAGCCAACGAATAGGCAACAAATTACGTCTCCCCTCACACACACAGAACAGGGGTGAGGAACACTGTCGGATTTCTGTCACTTTACTTGTGTTAGAAACATCCTTACGTTGTCTAGGAATAAACAATACTCGTCGTTGCGAAGCCAGGAACGTTTTAATTATACTTTACATTTATTCGGTCTGAATAAATGGGTACATCCCCTGAAGAGAGTACAGAAGAGTATAAGGACTCGGATGGATGCCGGTCCTTTTATTGACCCCCACTTCGAATCTCCCACCAGGCTCTTCATTGGCCAGATGCAACCCCCTGACTGCCTACATCATACCCTCCTCAAATGGCTCATTCAAGTATGGTACAAGCCTCTAACACTTCACCTGACCAAGGGCCTGGTCTCTGCTAGATGAGAGCTCTGATTAGTACTAGTTCTAATCAGTCACCTGACTTACATTCTACTAAAGTGAGGGGGGGGATACTTTCAAATTTGTGGAAACAAAACAGCTCCCCCCATTTCTTACACTGGCTACT
>CM053624.1:48880500-48895880 GCA_028646595.1 Phalanger gymnotis | reverse complement strand
ATTCAAACGCATGTGAAAATCAATGCTGAAAACTAAACATATTAAAAATAAATTAAAATAAATAAATAAAGAATTAAAAAAAAAAAAGAATGGAATACTATTTCAGAAAACCCTGGAAAGAATTGTACAAACTGATGCAAAGTGAAATGAGCAGAACCAGGAGAACGTACACAATGTCAGCAACATAGTGTGATGATCAACTATCAATGACTCAGCTCTTCTCAGCAACACAATGATCTAAGACAAGTACAAAGGACTCATGAAGGAAAATGCTATGCATATCCAGACAAAGAACTGATGAACTCTGAATGCAGATGAAAGCATATTTTTTTCACTTACTTTATTTTTCTTGTGTTTTTTTTTTCCTTTTGATCTGTTTCTTCTTCAACAACTGTGACAAATATGGGAATATATTTTACATGATAGTGCATATATAAACTATATCAAACTGCCTACCTTTTCAGAATAGGGGAGAAGAGGAACAGAGAGAGGTAAAAAAAAATTGGAACTCAAAATCTTGTAAAAATATATGCTAATAATTTTCTTGATAGGTAATGGGGGGGGAATAAAATAAAATATTAAAAAGAAATAAACAGTGGTTCCAATTTAAATCCTAAAAAGAATCTTTTTGGGTGGTGGGGGAGGTACAGGAGAATCTTTTTTTTTAAGTATATATTCAATATCTATAATATATATTTCAATGAGGTTTTAAGGAAGGAAAAAACACACACATTATGTTTATAGGTAAGAGACCAGGGAGCTAAGTCCAGTACGGTGTCTAGCAGAGACCTCTGCTGGTTGATTTGGGTTCCATGAATTCTATCCATTTCTTTAGTTGAACTGAATCAATTTATTGGAAAGGGGTGAGTATAATATTGTGAACTCATAAAGTTCTAGGAAATAGAAGGGACATTAGAGATCCTATAGCCCAATCCCCTCATTATAGACTTGAATAAAATGAAGTCAAGGAAGTGAAGTGACTCCTTGTCACCATATATTAATACTGAACTAAAAAACGCAACACAATACATATAAAAATCAACCAACCACCAGTATATCTGCCTTATTCTAATGGGTGTTTCTATTACCAAAAGGTGGTGTTCTCTAGTGCATAAGACTTTTATATCTAGCTTTCAACTATAGTTCTTAATTTAAATAGCATGCGAATGAGAAGATATACATTCTAGCCTCAACTTGGCCGCTAGCTCATTGTGTGATGTTGGATGTATGAATGATCCTTTTTGGACTTGGATTCAGGAAGACCTGAGTTAGAATCCAGCTTCAGATACTTGCTAGTTGTGTGTCCCCTTAACTTCTGTCTGCCTCAGTTTGCTCTTCTGTAAAAATGGGCAAAATAGCATCTATCTCAAACGGTTGTTATGAGGCTAAAATGAAATTATATTTGTAAAGCACTTCACAAATTTTAAAGTGCTATGTAGTCACTGTTGTCACTATTATTATTTAAATATGGAGGTTTACTAAACTATCCTGAAGACCCAATTTTGTAGTCTGACATTTACTTACTATGGGTAGAACTTACCACAAAGTACACATCTCTTGCAGGGCAGCACTAGTTATGCAGGCAGAATAATGTTTAGTAGGCACCTCTGGTTCTTGGTATGCCGCTGTCAAGCAGCAGGCACATTCCCAGGGCTGTAGCAATATGACATACCTGTGAAAGATGTAATTGTCCTCAGCATCAACCTACTTCCATAACAACTTCAGAGGCCATCTAATCCAATCGATATTTGAAAGCCCCATGTTCTAACTTTCTGTGGTTACATGTTTCATTTTGTGATGGATAGAGGCAGAATCTACAGAAAATATCATGTGCCAAGGTTACCCTCTGAAGACCAACCTTTTGAGGGTTGAAGTTCCTTTTAAATCTTGATTTTCCTAATGATCTCTGTTACTTTGTGTGTGAATAGCCAAGAAATCCTTTTCCCTTTCCCTTTCCTTCCCCCCCACTTGCCCTTCTGCCCATGAGCCAGTCTTGATGTTTCCTACTTCCCTACCTGGTCGCACTAGTTTGACTCACAAGACTCACAAATACAGGTCTACTTTTCTACAGGAAAGAGTACCTTCTTCAAAAGTGATTCCAAAATTGAATTGGTGACTCAATCCAAACAGATGAGAATCTAGGCAAGAGGAAGACCTAATATCATTGGGTTCCCAAGGATTTCAGTCCAACCTCATTTTAAAGAAGATATCTCACTGCTGACTTTTCTTTTACCATCATGTACCATCCAATCCATGGTAAGTCCTCAGTTCTCCATGGATCTAATTTCCCTTATCTTAACACAGGATGATGGTAATTCTAATGAGTTTGGATTTATTTCTTCACTGAAAATCACTGTTACTAAGGATAGCAATATAAAAATGCTAAACAGTGTTTGCAAGGGGAAAAAGAAAGAAATGGGTAAATCAAAGAATACTGTTAACGTATTAGCCAGTTGGTATCATGACCAACCAATCAACAAAGATTTATTGATGTAAGTCCATATGAGGTAGTCTTGGTTTTCAAGGAGCTTGCAATCACATTGAAGAGGCAAGAATTGTATGCATGGAATAAGAAAACAGCATAAGACTATGCACAAATTAATACTAAAGTTTAGCTATCTCAGTGATGATAATTGTTATTTATTTATTACTCTAAGCACTGTACCATGACCACATATGGGGTTGCTGAAGGGGTCAATAGTGGAAAAAAGTGTATGAGGCCCTGCAAGGTTTGAAAAGTACTACGTATACTACGTATGTATACATTCTCTCATTGGAGCCCCAACAATCTTGTTGTTTCCCTGCACCAAAGATGCTAATATCTTGATTCTACTTAATGACGAAAATTAAGTCTCAGGGAAGCGAAAAAATTTGACCATTGTCATATAGCTAGTATCAAAGCCACAATTTGAACCCAGATCTTCCAGATTCAAAGCCTAACACTCTATAATATGTAGTCCCACAAACTCTAAAAGCTGTTAGAATTTTGAGAAAGGATGAACAGTGTATGTTCAGGAAAGATTTCCTGGAAGAGTTGGGGCTTGATCTGGGCTTTGAAGACAGATAAGCTTTGAATAGCTGAAGGAGAGAGGAGAAGACATTCTGGGAGGAGAGAACACTAGGGAAGACAATTTAATTCAGTTCAATTCAGTAAACACTTACTATATGCCAGGTACTGTGCTTTGAGGATACAAATAAGAAAAAGACAACCTCTGCCCTAAAGGAGCTTAAAATTTAATGGGGGAAGAGAAAATGATAAAATTCAAGCTCAAGTGCGCGCACGAACACACACACACACACACACACACACACACACACACACACACACACGTTGAAAAACAGGGAGGGGCACCAGAAGGGTACCTGGCTTGTAAGGAGTGAAAAAGAAAAAGAAACAATGCTGCTGATGGAAAATGGAGAGTTACTTCAAAAGTTAGAGACAGGGTAAAGCAAAGCATGCCCACAAGACATTTGAAAGCTAGCTAGCTTTCAGAAGTTAGATTAGAATTAACACTGAATGTAAGTTCATTGAGGGTTGCTCGTTGTATTTGTACCTGCAGTGTTTAGCACAGGGTTCCACATAGTCAGTGTTTAATTAAATACTGTATTCATTGATGCTGGGTGAGGTTATAGTGGTTCTTGAGAGCTGATTAAACTATCTTTTAGAGGGTTCACAAATCGACTGATTGCAGGGGGAGATATTACTGATCTTCAAGGAATCAGGGAAAGTTGAGAGTCTTCCTCTGGCTTCTTATCTAAAGAATGTTAAAGGCCTGAAGTAATTTTTTTTACATCTCATGAGACAGGTTTTGATCAGGTGAGGTTAATATTAATAGAGGGCAGGTTTTTTGCCAACAAAAAGTTGCAGAAGGAATGGTCCTGAACCCCAGATGATAAAAGTTAGTAGAAGGAAATAAAAAATAAAAAAATTATCATTATAAAAGAGAAGAAAGTATTGTAGGTGGAGAGATAGATACAGGAATGAGTATCACACACACACACACACTCACGACAAATGAAAGCTAGATGGCACATTATTATGGGATCACAAGTTCATAGATTCAGACTTGGAATGGAGCTTTGGAGTCATCTAGTATCACCCCCTCATTTTACAGATAAGAAAATTGAGTCCGAAGAGATAATATGACCTGCCCAAGGCCACACCAATGAACCTCACTTCATATAACATCTAGCAGATGAAAAAGTTCATTTTTATAATGACAATACAATTTATGACTGATTCAGGCATTTATGAATTGCAAATCCAGGTCCTTTGACTCTGGAGTGTTCTTTCCACAGTACCACTAGGATTTGAACAAAGAAAGACAAAAGCTGTAATCTGAGATTAAAAATCTCCAACCAGGAGCTGTGGACAAATAGTTCCAAGTCAGCCCTACGTGATCATTTAGATAAACTATGCTTGCAACTACAACTCCAAAGCAACAAAAATACCCTGTCCATCCCATCAAACACTATTTATGCTGCCCTTAACTTACAAGACCTCCTATTTACAAATGGCCATGCTACAGTCTCTGTGGCCACAGCCCTTGAAAAGCACTTGGAACATTTAGAAAATGTATATGGGCATGGAAGTAGAGGAAGGGAAGATGTAGGAAAAGACAGTTGTTCAGTAAGGGGACCTGATGCTGAAAGCAGTTTCTCAAGCAGAGAAACTTATTTTTGCATTGGTCTTTTTTTTAATTTTGTTAGGCTGTTTGTAACTAGAAAGCAGCTATAATGTCAGCTAAATAGGCATTTATGGGTTGGCCTGGGAAACTAACAACCAAGTACAACCAATTTATGAACTTGAACACATCCATTTATTTAGTAGGGGAGTAACTTTGTACTAATTTATTTCTAAAAGAGAAAAAATGAAATAAATAAATATATTTGACCTGATATTTCTTTAGCTCCCTTTTACCTCCTCCTTTCCCTTGAAGGCAACAGTTGTTATTCATCTTTCATTTTTTGAAGGCCAATGACATCACAGGGAGATGTCTTGACTTTCTTGAATTGGATTTAAGTGAGGCAGAGCTTCAAAAAGTCGTAGCCTCGCTCTCTTCCTGAGTCATTGAAGTCCAGTGGCAGGACAAAAGGCAACACGACTGGCGATGGCCTGAGATGCAGTGGATGACCTTGGCATCTTCCATGTCTGATCACTGCAGTGATTTCTTCAGCTACCTTCATGGCCATTGGAACAAATTGTTTTCATCTTCACGTTTGGGGTAGACATCCCCTTAACTCACTGACAGGTTTGAGGCCTGCTGGTTACCCTCAATATAACTTAGCCTATCTGCCAAGATAGTTTTACAAGGTTATGGTGAATGTTACAGGTTCTTAGAGGCACAAGTGAGAGTCAAGTGATAGGTGAACACCAAAGGCATTGAGCAGCCCTGAAAAGGGCTCCTCAAGGCCTCACACCAAAGGTTCTAGTCCTTGAACACCCCATATACCCTAGGCTCTATGTAAAGCCAGGGCTGGTGATCAACGAATTAGAAGTACAATTTATTAGAAAAATATAGGAAGGCAGTGTGATACTTTGGAAAGACTGCTAAGTTTGAAGTTAGAGGAGCTAGGTTCAGATTCCAACTCTGTCATTTACTACCTGTAGACAAGACACTTTATCTCTCTGGGCCTCAGTTCCCTCATCTGCACAATGAAGAAGTTGGAGTATATTAGGGGTTCTTAGTTTCTTTTGTGTCACAGACCCCTTTGGCATTCTGGTGAAGCCTGTAGATCTCTGCTCAGAATAATGATTTTAAAGACAAACAATAAACTACCTGGGACTATAAGTATAAAAAATTACACTGAAATAATTGTGTGTGTGTTTAAATCAAATTTCTGGTTCCCAGGTTAAGCACTCTTGGACCAGATGATCTCTACTATCCATTCAAGCTCTAAATTTATGATTCCATGAGTGACAGAAAAGAATCCACCTTGATTTTTACAAGGTTTAATGCAGGTAACAAAGGAGGGTAGGAAGAGAACATAGGAGGATTTGTTAATGCTTTGGCTGTAGTGGAAAGAGCCCTGGAATTGGAGGAGAGACCTGGTGTCAAATCTCAGCTCTGACACTTAATATCTGTGTGACTCCCTAAGTCAGTTTTCTCCATGTAATCCCCCTTACTCAAAAATCTTCAACGGTTCCCAGCTGCCTCTAGGGATAAACTCCTCCAGCTGGTATTAAATGAAAGCTTCCACAATCTGACTCCCATCTACTTTTCCCCTGTTATTTCATTTCCCTTTTTGTTCCAATCAAACTGGCCTGCTAGCTTCCCTCTAGCTTTGGAGAATCCCTGGCTTCCTTCGATTTGCTCTTCAGGCTGTCACATGCTCCCAGGAGACCCTTTCTGATTCCCTCAACGTGAACCTTAACCCACCTGAAATTACTTTGTATTTACTTGTGTACATTTTATGTTCCTCTAGTAGGGCCTAATCTGGGGAAAGGGAATGTTCTGTTTTTATACCGCAGGGTCTTCCTCCAACCCGGTGGTGCTTAACAATTGCTTGTTGAATTAAATTGAATTGAATATCGAACATAAAAAGAGTAAGGAAAGAGGTTTTTTTTTTTTTTGCATGGTCTATAGAGCTAACAGGCTTCTTTGATAAACTTGGAACAATTATGTAGGTCTTGGTACGCAAATTAAGGGACAGGTCTCCAAATATGAGTGCAAGATGGGGCCTTCTTGCCCCACTGCTTCAGGCCAGTCACCAAGATCGCCTTACCTTTCTCTTTTGATATGCCTCGAAAGATCGGACCCAAATCTTGGTTGGTTAATGTGCTGGCCAAAAAAAGGATTTATTTTTAGCACTAGGGTAGAAGTCACCGCAAGAGGGGGTAAGTGCTGGACGTCGTCTGTAATTCGGTGTGGTTTGCATACACATGGAAATCTTGGTTTGTGTGGGAGCTTCAGTCTCCCCCCAAAGATAATTACAGACCTCGGGGAACAGAGACCTTCTCGCCCCCCTCCTCCTCAAGATGAAGCAGCCTGGCCCAACTAATTGGCCAACTTTGTCTAGGCCGATCCTCTTAGCCCTGCACCTAGAGGTTAACCTTCCTCCATGGTCTCCTCTTGGGGGGGTGTGGAGAGGAGCAGGAGACTAAGACGGCCCTTTGCTAACCGTGGAATAGTCTTAGAAGGGGCCACAAGGCTGGGTGGGTCCCAGGGATCATGGTCCCCCTCCCCACCACACACACACACACAAGCACACACGCACACACGCACACACACATACATACACATACATACATACATACATACTTTTTAAGTCCCCTTATCAGATAGTCAGCAAACATTAATCGCCTACTATGTGTGACACAGTGCTACGAGCTGGGGATGCAAAGAAAGGGAAAAAAAAAATAACAGTCCCTGCTCTCCAGGTAGCTCACAGGCTAATGAAACAGACAGCGGGCAAACAATCAACTAGACTACAACCACGATATAGACAGGGTAACGAGAGATGGCAGATGTGGACACTCACTACAAAGGACCACGCATAGCTCTCCACGCGCTCCCTACACCCAGCTGAGGCCGTCAATCGACCGGCTCTCCCTGGCCAGCGGCGCTCCAGGAACACGCGTGGCACACAATGGAAGCAGGCGCTGCTCCAGTTCCAGAACAGGCGGCATGGGAGCTGGCGTGAGCTCTCTAAGGTTGGGGGAGGAGGGGGCCAGGATGCGCGTGTGGAAGAGCTAAGGAGAAGCCCCTCGAAAAGGCGAGAGACAGCAGGGCGGGGCGCGCGGTGAGGAAGAGGTTGAGTCAAGGTCTCTGGGCTCTGGGGTGGGCGCAGGTCCCCGCGCCGGCGGGGCTGGGCAGGCTCAGGGACGGGGCGGGGCGCAGGGCGTGGCGGCAGAGTCCAGGGGCGGGCAAACCAGCAGTGCAAGGAAGTTCCGCTCTTCTCAGATAACAACAAGAGGGCCAGGCTTGGCTCTGTGAATATTAGGGCGTGCAAGCTATCCGTCAGTCGGTCCATCCATCCATCCATCCTCCATCCATCCACCAGTTGGTCCGTCCAGCGAAGGGAGCGAGCGCCGCCCGTGGGCCCTGAAGCGCGCCCCGCCTCCCGTGCCTCCTTCCCCCGCGACGCGCTGCGCTTCACGCCGTGCCAGTAGCAGGACGCCGATCCCATCCGGCGCCCAGGCGGGCGGGGAGGCTCGCCTTGGTTTCTTCGCGAGTTCCCGGAGCTCGGGCTCCGCTTCTGTGTCTCCGCCTCTCTCCCGCCCCCTTTTCGGATGTTCGGGGCACCCGGATGGATTGAGTGAGCCTAGCCTTCGCCACCTCCTTCTCCCGGCTTAACTTGCTCAAACTTCCTCGGCCGGGGCAGAGCGCCGCCGCCCCCGCGGGTGAGTAGTGGGGAGCCCCCCCCGCCGGTGCCTGCAGCCGATCGCTGGTGAAGGGCTCTGTGCGGGGAGCTGCCCGGCTCCCCCTCCAGGCAGGGCTCTCCTCCCCCCATTGTCTCCGGCCACCCGGGCTCTTCTTGGCCTCTCGAGCCTCCTCCCCTTTCGCTTTCAGCCCTGGGCCTCCAACTTGTTCTCACGCTCGGGGGCACACGGCTTGTGCACGGGCGTGCAGCCTCCTTCTGCCCTGGGCTTGTCTCTGGGGATAGGTGCCCCGGCTGCCTGGACACCGCCTCCCGCCCGCCGGTTCCCCCGAGACTTCAGCTCCTTTCCCATTCATGCTCCACTCCAGAACGTGCTTTGAGATCTCGTTTGCAGGGTGTCACCTTAGGGTCGGGAAGTGGGGTATGTAGAGGGAGATCGATCAGACCCTTGTGAAAGGAAAGTGAAGACCAGGTTCTACTGACTTTATTCTGCCAAGTGACCTGAGTAAAAACCTCGTGAATTACCCCTGGGGTCAGAGGGGTGGGGAAGAAGGGCGGTGGTTTTTTTTTGGTTTTTTTTTTTTTAAGTTAGTGGGTTTGAAAAATGTATTTAAGGAAGCATCAAGCCCCTCCCCTATGGTGACCACTTTACGCCCTGGTCAGTCAATCAGTCAGCAAACATTTATTAAGCATTTACTGTGTGCCATACATTGTGTTGAAGTCCTAAGTCGCAGCTGCTAGGGGTTATGTAAGGAGTCTCCCACATGGAAGTGGAATGACGGAACAGGTTGGTTTTATCACAGGGAGAAACTCTAGAGTGGGTTAGCAGTTGAGGAGGTAAAAGTTTCTTAAGTCATACGACTGGTGGTCGGTGGGTGATTGAAAGCAGCGAGATCTTTCATTTTTCGAAAAATAAACTGAGACTGGCTGAGAAATGGGTTTCGTTGGGTAAAGACGACCGGTCCATTGGCCTTGTTGAACTTTGAATCTGAAATCCGCACCCCACTGCCAGTCCACTTTGCAAATGGCCTCTGAGTTCTGACAGTGGCCGAGTTGATCCTCCTTCCGGCAGTCCTGTTATCCCAATTCTTAAAGTTGAGAGAGGTTTAGTGGTTTGAGTTGGTTAATTGACCGCTGGCTGATGAATGATCGCTACTGCCAGTTGGCATAACTGATTGGTTTTTTTCCACCCCCCCCCCAGCTTCTTCAGCGAGATCTTGGAGCCTTGTACCTCCCCAAGGGTGAGATCCCTAGGCTTGGCTTTTTTCAAACGGCTAAATGTGGACTCTGATGTAACCGGGGTCGTTGAATCAATGGGACCCCAGCCTGAAAAATCTCATTGTCTCTGTTGGGATATGATTAATGGTGTGCTGTGAGCAGCCATGTTTGAAGGAGGTACTGGCATCATAACCAAATAGGCTTTGTAACTAACTTCCTGCACTGGGCATTCGGAGGGGGTGGAGGTAGTTTTATATTGTAAGTCTTAAGGGACTAAAGTACCAGTAATTATGTTAGCTGTCATTTCTATGGCAAACATGTTCTATTTATTATTTTTTTGATCCTCGCAATAACCCTGTGAGGTGGATGCGTAATTATCTCTATTTTACAGATGAAGGAGTGAGGGTCAGGAAAGTAAGCTCCTGGTCATAGAGTTTGTAGCTATGGGAAGTTGGATTTAAACTCAGGTCTCTTACAACTCCCAAGTCCATACTGCCTCAAGATTTACTATTTCTTAGCTTGTGCTTTTGAGGTTTCGGCCTTTCTTTAATGAATGGTGTATGTAAATGTAAAAACAGTTGACGGATTTGTGTTTATCAAAAGTTACTTACTAGTTACTAGTCAGCTTACTAGTTAAGACTTTGTATTTTCCACCTTGGTGGCCCTTCTCTAGGGCACTTGTTTGGGTTGCCAGGGTCATGAAGCCGGCCCAGGGAGTTGGGGTTTGAAGCCACTTGAGCTTATACACAGTGTGTCATCTTTGGGGCTCCATGTAGCAGCTATAATCACTTGTAGAAGCAAGTAGAAAGGTGTTTGTAAAGAAGTGGAGTGTGCTTCGAGTGAACTGGGCATTGGAGACAATTGGGACCTATTGCTTATGAAAGCCCAAGTTTGTTTTTACAAGGAGAGTAGCAATCTTGGCTAAGAGCATTTACAAAAACCTCTAAAACAGATACATGTATCGCTGTTTCCTTGTTTTTCAAGAGAGCCGTTTGTATGTGTATTTATAGCATTTGATTTTGGCAATGGGAAAACTGTGGTGTGTGAAGATAATTGAATGTTAAGCCATCTGGGCTGTGTTTGGGGCACCAAATTGTACCTTCAGTGTATTCTGCAGCTGAACACTGCCCTCCCTTCTGGCACCACCAGATCTTTGTTGCTGCATGGGCACCAGAAGAAGTTGTGAAATCCTAAAAAGCAGTTTGGCCCCCCTCTGCCTTCTCCCTATAACCCCTACATAAGAGGAAGTAAGAGTAATTACTGTACTCTCCCCTGTCTTCCCAACCCCCCTTCCCTTTTGTATTATAGGGAGTGCAAACCCAGCAATTTAGCTGGAGGAAAAGGAGATGCAGATGTGTCTGTGTATTTTACAAGTTTTTTTTCCCCTTGATGTTTAAATCCAGAAGGGGCATTGTTTTTTAAGGTTTCACACTGGAATATGTTAGAGACAGGGTTTTCAGTTAACATTCCCAGACTTCCAACATGGCAACAATGCATTGAAGGTCCCAAGTTCCGCTTTCTAATGGGGAATCCAAACTGAAGATTCTGAGTTCTCAGTTTCAAGAAGTGTCTGGCATCAGGGTGACTGGACCTCTTTGAGACCTGCCCTTTAGGGGTTGAGTGGGTCATATGAGATATGCTTCCATAATTTAGATTTAACTGGGTTTCTCAGAAACATGCCAAAAGATCTCACCACTATTGGTTTCTGTAAATGGAGAAAACGACCACTTTCTGAGGTCTCTCTGAGTTCTAAAGTTTTATGATTCTGTGATCCTGAGCTTCTGGGCTTTCAGAAACATGGAGACTTGAATTTTTTTTTTACTGATTTTTGTTACAGAATTTGTTATTGATTTAAATGGATATGAAAGCATTTTTTTAAAGTGTTGTGTCGATAAGTCAGAGGACAAAGAAATCCATTAGGATGCTTTTTTTGCCTTTTTCTTGAGGCACACCCAGTGCAGAATGGGGGGTCTGAATGTGATTGGGAAATGGATCAGTTAATTTTTCCTACTCTTCTCCCATCAGTATTGGCCAGGCTCAATATTGCTGTTACTTGGAGGATTTTTTCCATAAATTATATTGAGATGTGTTCACGTTATTGAAGCAGTTGTATTGTAATGTAGAGAGGTGTCCTTTGCTGTTAGTGTGACCAGGGTTCAAATTCTGCTTTGCCACTCTTGCATGTGACCCAGGACAGATCACTTAACATTTATGTGCTCTGGGCCAGAGGTGGCAAAACATGCTTCAAACTTGTGCTAGAATCAGATTAAAATGTAATTGGGAAGTATTTGACAAAATAAATAAAAATACAATAAAGGAAAGATGATGTTAATGTGTGGTTTTCTAAGTCAAGTTGCCTCCAAAGGGATCCTTATGTTCCCCTTCTCCTGCACAGATACTAAGAGGGCTTCGAGACTCTTAAGTCAGCTGGTTTTTTGGTTTTTTTTGTTTTTTTGCTTGGGTTTCCTTTATCCTGAAAGAGGGGCCTCGGTTTCCTCGCCCACCTCTTCCTCTCTTCAGACTACTTGAAGGCGGGTTCCTTGTCTGTAACTTCTATTTCCTCACCACCCACTGTTTCCTCACCCCCTTCGAAGTTTGGCTTCCACCTCCATCACTCTGCTGACACTTCTCTCAAAGTTCACCAGAGACCTCCTAATTGGACATTGTTATGTGGAAGCCTGTGTGCTAGGCTGATGATAGAAGCATGAAAAAGGGCAGAGTTCATATCCTTGAGGAACCTGCCTTCAGTTGGGAGAGGGGAAGGAGATAAGACGAAAATAAGTATGATAAAAGGTGATATTTTACAGTGGGGAAAAAAGAGCACTGGAGTTAGAGCTCCCATGTGACCCTCCATTGGTTACTCAGCCCCCTTTTTTTGCCTCAGTTTCTTTATCTGTAAAATGGGAGAATTGAACATGATCTGTGTTCTCTATGACTTTGTAGCCCTCTTAAGCAAAATTTGAGGTGGGAGTGACTTTTAGTTGGGGGTTGGGAAGGGAGGGATAAAGAAAGGTTTCCTGAAGGGGGAGGGAGTATGTTCCAGGCAGGAAAGAGCAGGATGAGATTAGGGAGCTGCTAGGGGCCCAGTCTGATTAAAACAAAGAGAGCCTGAATGGGAGTATGGGGTGAGAAACTAGGTTCACAGATCTAGAGCTCCAAGGCACCTTGGTGAACATCTGGTCCAAAAGTTTTTAACCTTTTAAGTGCCATGATGGATCCCTTCTCAGGATAATGTTTTTAAATGAATAAAATAAATATGTAAGATTACAAAGGAAGCCTTTCTAATGAAATGCAGTTATAAAAATATTTAAAAAGAAAACCAACCAAGCTCATGGTTAGTGTCTCTCTCCCCACCCCCATTTTATAGATGAGGAAACTGAGTTGTTATCTAAACACCCTGGTGGTAAGCTTGGGAGGTAGGATTTGAACCCAGAGCCAGTAAGGTACCATGATATCTAAATTAAATGCCAAGGTTTGGAGTTTTTTTTTTTAATCCAGTAGGCAATAGGAAGCTTTTAGGTTTTTGAGTAGGGAGTGTATGTGACAGGGTCAGCCTTCTATTAATGGGAAGACCATTTTGGCAGAGAGAAGGACGGACTGGATAAGGGAGAGACAGTAAGCAGGTAGACCAGCAAGGAAGATGATTAAGGAAGCTTTTAGGTTGAAGCTTACCTCTTTTTTTCATATATTGGACACAAAAATGTCTGTCTGAAGCTTATGGACTCTTCATCTTACTGTTTTTAAATACACAAAATAAAAATATGTAGGAAACCGAAGGCCAGTGAAAGTAAGATGTAATTTTTTTCCCCTTAAATTCACAGATTTCCCCACGAAATCCCTTCATGGACCCCAGGTTAGAATCCCTATTTTAGATACTTTGAAATTAGAATTATTAGGATTAGACAGCTGATTGTGTGTGGGGTTGGAGAGAGGGCCTAAGAAGGAACAGTCAGAAATGACTAAGGTTTTGAGCCTGAATGATTGAGAGGAGGGGTGATTGTTTCATCAGTAAGGAATTGGGGGGGCAGGTATTTTGGGGGAGGTGAGGTGAATAGTCTTGGATGGGGGGCACTGTTCCAAAGGCAGTTGGAGGTTCTGGGCTTTGGGGGAGAGGCTGGGTTTATTAATCTTTTCTAGGAGTCCAGGGCTAAGAGGCTATCTATCATTGAAACTGATTTAGAAGAGAGAAGAGAGACAGAGCCTCGAAGTATCGACAGCTTCACTTGGGAGCAAATTCATTTGGTGGGTTAGGGGAAAGTCGAAGAACCAATGAAAGGACTGGTCTGACTGCCTGGAGAAGCTTTGGAAGTATCATTACAGCCTAGGGAGGAAGGAAGGTGTTCCTTTGTTTTCTTTGCAGTGAATGCTAGAGAAAGGTCTTGGTTAGAGGTCTGTGAAAAGACCTTTGGGTTGGGCAGTTAAGACACCATGGGTGATCTTGATAAGAGTTGGAGTGGTGGGACAGTCTAATGCTGGACAGGTTGCAGAAGTAGGTGCTGAGGAAGTGGAGAGGACAGGTGTTGACTAACTTCCTAAGAACTTTAGTGATGAGGGGTGGGAGACATACAGTTAGTAGCTTGAAGGATAGGAATGCAATAACCAACTAATAACCAAGCCTTGCACTCTTTTTGCAAGTCTCACTGTCGATTCAGTTCACCAGGGATTTCTGCTATGTGTTGGGCACTGGCTGTTGCTCTGGGGGTACAAAGACAAAACCAAAAAGCCTTCTCTGCCATCAGAGAGTTTATATTCTGGAGAAGAGGGGTGATAGTTCAATACAACATCCTCTTTGCTTCCTTTTTCGGGATGCCTTCTCTTTTGACTTCAGAGATATCGTATCCTCTCTGGATTCTCATCCTGTCTCTGACTGCCCCTTTTTTTATAGCCAAAGCAGAACGCGAAAAGTGGATATTTTGTGATGTGATGTTTTTGGCTCCTATCTCAAGGGCCCTCTGCCTTGGAAATCTCATTTACTAACTCAGTTTTAACTCTTTTAGATGATTACTCCCAAAGTCTGTCTCTTTCCAACCTGAATGGCTTTTCTGAGTTCCCCAAATCAGCATCAGGTGGTTTCATTATTATTAAATGGATCCAAAGAATAGCCATTAATGTTTTGTTTTGACTTAGAATGAGATCTCTTAGGGGTAGCCTCCAGGAATCTGTGGTGGACATTGTACTGTTTAATATTTTTGACCACTGACTTGGATGAAGGTGTAAACAGCTTGCTTACCATATTTTAGATGGTATAAAGATAGAAGAACTCACTAACATTGGTGACAGAGTGGGGATCTACAAGGCTTTTTTTTTTTGCGTGTTTTGTCTTCCATTAGAATATGTGCTCCTTAAGGATTTTTTTTTTTCCTTTTCTTTGAATCTCTCAGCACTTAGCACAGTGCCTGGCACATAGTAAATTCTAAATAAATGCTTCGTGATGTTGACAAAAAAAGATCTCAGCAATAATAGTAATGATACAGAGTGCTTTAAGGTTTGCAAAGCTTACTCTTAGATGTATTATTTCATTTGATCCTTATGACAACCCTGTGAAATGGGTGCTGTTTTATGCCCATTTTACAGAAGGGGAATCTCAAGCTGAGAGATGTTCAGTGATTTTTTTGCCTAGTGTTGCCAAGCTAAGGTGGGATCAAGGCTAGACTCAGCCTCAGGTTTTAACTCATTGGATCCTCACAACAACTCTGCGAGTGTAGGTCCTGTTATTATATCCATTTTCTCTTTTTTTTTTTTTACATTTTATTTTAATTTATTTTTAACATGTTTGGTTTTCAGCATTGATTTTCACAGGCGTTTGAATTACAAATTTTCTCCCCGTTTCCTCCCCCCCC
>CM053624.1:48839064-48880000 GCA_028646595.1 Phalanger gymnotis | reverse complement strand
CCCCCCTTTTTTATCTTCTTCCTCCTTCTTTCCTGTGTGGTAGGATACACAACTGAGCATGTGTGGTATTCCCTCTTCAGGTCACATCTGTATATCCATTTTCTCAAAAAGGAAACGGGTTGAGAAGGGTTGAGTGACTTGCCCAGGGTCATAGCACTCTATCCACCAAACCACTTAGTTGTCTCCGGACAGGATGGAATGTTGGGCTGAACTGAGTAAGATAAAATTTACCAGAAAAAATAGTCAAGACCCTTGAAGAATCAATTTCACAATAACAAGATGGAGTTTTGGTTAGACTGCAGTTCATTTTTAAAAGATAGGGCATTTTAGTGGATTGTAAGCTTATTAAGAGTCAGCAGTGTTTAAAAAATAAAATCAGTAGTATGGCAACGGAGCCAAAAAGGCTAGTTCAGGCTTAGGCTGTATTAAAGAAGGCATAGTACCTCAGCCTGGGGAGGTGACTATGGTTATCTTATCTAGGGGTGGGGAATTCCTCATGTTGTAGTTTGGGATGCTAGGAACCTCGAAATTCAGGGGTATGGGGTAGGTCTACCTTGAAAGAATTCAACCTCTCAAGCCTTCTTTCAGTCCAAGTAGCCAGTTTATTAATACACCAGTAGGGTGGGTGAGATTCCTAGTAGGTCTGTGGTATTTGTGATGCCAGTACAAGTGGGCCAGATTCTAAGGATCTGAGCATTTAATGGGGATGGGACTGATATTTTTATACTGAAAAAGACTGCGAGAAAATCTGGATGGGATTAAGGAGTGTCAAGTAGCCTGGGGTGATCCTGAGGTAACCAAAAATGAAGGGCTGAGCTGGTGGGGGAAGTGGGGAGCATGTGGGCACAAGGCACAGCCAAAGGACTGAACAGTTGAAAAGATTATACTGAGATGAGCCTGATGCCTCAGGGAAACACCAGGGACTTGGTTGCTGAAATTTGTGGGGAAAGTTCAAGGGTTTTTACTTTTTAGGGGTCCTATTAGCTCCCTGTCACCCACTCTGCCTCATACTCTGCCCTGGTCATTCTAAGTCTAGAATGATGTGTTCAATTTTTGGTACCAAATTTTAGAGAGGACATCAAGAGGACAACTGGATGGTTATGGGCCTTGTCTTCATGCTATATAAGGATTAATATAAACAATAATAATGTAATCTCCTTTGATTTTTTTTTCAAGAGCCTTGTCAAATAGATGCACTTATTACTGCCATTTTCCAGATAAGGAAACTGAGTCACAGAGAAGTTAAGTGGCTTGTCCAGGGATGCAACAGCTGTTAAATGTTAAGAGAAGGAACGTGGGTTGGTTAGATAGTTCATAGAACCCTGGGCCTGAAGTCAGGAAGATCTGAGTTCAGATACGATTTCAGATACGTTAACTAATTGATGCTGGGCAAGTCACTTAACTTCCATCTGCCTCAGTTTCTGCAGTTGTAAAATGAGGATAATAATGACATCTCCCTCAAAGGGTTGTGAAAATATTTGTAAAGTGCTTAGCCCAGGGCTTGCCACATAGTAGGCGTTATATAAATGCTATTATTTCTCTTTTTGTTATTATCATTAGTTTGCCTGGAGTTAGAAAAGACTTGGGAGGGAGGCCATCTTAGCTGTCTTTAAATATTGGAAGGCTGCCACATGGAAGAAAGGTTAGTTTTATTCTACTTGTCCCCAGAAGGCAGAACTAGTATCTGTGGATAGAAGTTGCAGATTTAGGTTCAATATATGAAAATCCTTAAAAATAGAGCCATTCAAAAGAGGAATCAATGGTTTGGGGAGGTAGTGGGTTCCATATTCAGTGGAGGCCTTTAGGAAAAGGATTCCTGGCTGCTTGTTGGGGTGCTGTGGAGGGGGCTTCCTGTTAAGGCACAGTTTGGCCTGGTTGTCCTCTGATCTGGATATGCCCGGATGTCCCACACAAGCTGGGAAGATCTGAGCTCATCTTGCGCCATTAGCCTGCCTCACTTCCTGTCATTGGTAATGCCATTCACCCATTATTCCATGCTCCAAACCCTGATGGTAAATTTGACTGGCCTATCTTGAGTCTGGTGTAAAATGCTCTAGATTCTACCTCCTCAGTATCTCTTATATATGTCCTCTCCCTATTCCTTCCCTACCTATGTACCGCCCTTCCCTGCGTGCTAGAGACCATCTAGTTGGACCTCTCCTATTACAGTCCAGGAAAGGAGGCCCAGAGAGTACAATGACTTGCTTTAAGGGCACAAGTTATGGCAGAGTGGCAGAAGCAGGGCTTTGAATTCAGGTTGTTTCATTCCAAAGCCGACAATTCTTTTCTAGCTTACCACACTCGTTGGCTCCTTTCACTTCTAGATTCTGTGAAATCAAGAGTCTCTGGTCACTGAACGCTTTTCCTAGAATATAATATAATTTCCTAACAGTTTTTTGAATGATAATTTTTTATTGTTATTTTCTATGTCTTACATCATCAGAGTATCCCATCTCTCTTCCCAAGAGCCATCCCATATGACAAATATTATTTTGGTTTTTTGGAGATGGAAAAAAAGTCAGCACAACTGGTGAATACATTTAGAAGGTCCAAAAATATGTACAGTGTGTTAATACCTGTGAACCTCCCACTTTCTTAACAGGTTTTTCTAAGCTTTAACTCTTTCTCCCCTCCAATCCGTCTTTAATGGTTATGACAATAATTTTATTCAGTTATAGAATTCATCTTATCGTGCCTTTACTCCACAGCCTTCTGCAGTTCACCTTTCCACATTGATTCCAGATCAGATGTCTTTGCTTGGTATGTAATACCCTTGATAATCTAAGGCGGCCACTATGTCTTTTGAACCTTATTGTAAGCTATGTTTATCTTTTCTCTTACTCCACATCATACAATCACCAGTAGATAGAGCCTCAACCTTGGAGTCTGGAAAACCTGAGCTTGAATCCTGCCTCAGATACTTGTTTGTGACATCGGGCAAGTCAATTAACCCTTCTCTGACTCAGTATTCTCATCTAGTAAATGGGGATAGTAATAGTACCTATCTCAGAGTTTTGTTATATCAAAGGAGATATTATGTATAAAAGACTTTGCAAGCTTTTCATCACTAAATGCTATCTCCACCTCCACATCTTAAGCATTCCAGGGCCTTCCTTCTTCAGAGTCTTGGCTCACATTGGTCCCAGTGCCAGCTGTGCCCTTTCTCCCCCTTTATACAAAGGCAGTTCCTAGAGATCGTTAAAATCCAAATACCACTTGCTTCGTAAGTCTTTTCTTCAATCTTTCACCCTTCTCTGACCTCACAGTAGCATGCTTTCCTATTTGTTTCTCCTTTATTTACAAAAAATAATATGTGACCCTACTTAGCCTATGTTCTTCAGGATCAGAGACCGAGTCTTCTCAAAACGTTGTGTCTTCTCCAATGGCCATTATAGTGCCCTGCACATAGATGGTGAGCCTCCTGACTCCCCTGACTGGGTTGTGTACCCTATATACTGTTCTTGCCCTAATCGGTTGTTAAGGAAGAGAGAGTGAGATAAGTGAAGGGGTGGGGTAGTTTAGGCCTCCGAAGGAATGAGGTCAGTTGGAATTAGCCTGGAAGCAAAGAGCAACATTCATCATAAGGCTGGTTTCTTTTGGCCTCCATCCCACGTGTGTTAGTTATACTCAAGTAACACAATGACATGGTAAAATCATTTCCCCCTAGAAAGCAGCCTCGCTATGGTGGCTGCATCTTGATTCCTGGTTCCAGGCCAGGTGTACAGTAAGCCTTGATTCTCATCTTCTCTGATCTCTCCGATTCATCTGTGGAGAGGTTTGCAGTGCTCCGCCAGGTGGCTTTGAAAAGGGGGAGCTAGGCAGAGAGAATGAAAAGAACACTGAACTAGATTTCAGGTGACCATGGTGTTTTGGCCTAATTCTGCCAGTCCTAGAAAGATTTGCCTTGGATTTGAAACTAGAGGACCTGGGTCCTTCTTCAGCTGCAGGATTTCTATACACCAGTAGCCCCTTCCTCCCACTGAATTGGCTGTTTCCTCTCATAATCTCCTTTTTGAGGAAGTTGCCCCCAGGCCAGCCATGTCCAACTCACTCCTTTATGCCTCTGGATTTCTCACTCCCACCATGCCCCTTTCTGGGTCTCTCCCCACCCCCTTCAGCTTCCTTTTATAGGGTGTCTTCTCCATTAGAATAGTAAACTCCTCAAAGGCTGAGACTTTTTTTTTTCCCCTTCTCTTTGTATCCCAACTGCTTAGCACAGTGCCTGGCATTGTATAAGCACTTGATGACTTGTTCTGTTACAGATAACTGTGTGACCTTAGTCAAGTGACTTACCTCTCTTTGCTTCTGTTTCATTATCTACAAAATGAAGGTTTTGGCTTGATTGTTCCCATAATCTTTGTAAGAAATGGGAGGAGAAGTTTTGTTTCCACAGAACTAAAGGTGTACTTCCTCCTCCCCCACCCCAGCTTTAGCAGAAATCAGGCCTCAGGGTTGGTCAGGTGAGAGGTCAGAGGCTTGTACACATGCCCATGCTTTTTGAGAAGGAAGTCAGGGGAATTAGGGAGGTCAAACCAGGTTGAACCAGTTCAAGCTTATCTAGGGTCTGGTCTTGATCAAGCGTCCAGGCCTACTGATTTGCATAATTTGCATATGTTAAAGAGGAAAAGTAGGGGAAGTGCAAGAATATAGATTAATCCTAAACTAAGACAAGGAAAATCTAATTTAACTTCACTTTTGCTTCTGTATCCTTATTGTCCTACTTATATAAACTGTATAACCTAGGAAAACTATGTAAAAAGTAAAGATTGTAAAGTAACCATAACTCTAGCAGGACTGGAGGGAATGGTTACCCCCTGCTCCCGAAGCTTCATCAGTCTGTTTACACCTGTTCTCTTGAGAAGATATACGTTTTTTATAATACCTTTTTCTGTCTGTTCTGGTCCTGAGCTCTTTGGGTGAGAATGGGCAAATCGTGTGGATCTTCCCAAGGTCATGCAACCAGGAAAGCAACACACATCAGAAGCTCATCTTGGGCTGACTTTCTGACCTTGCCTTGGGGGGTCCTGTGATTCCCACTGTGGTGTTAAGAGGGCTATCGCTCAGGATTCCCTTGGGGAGCCCTGTGATCTGCACGGCCTTCTTAAGGGGCCATCACTTGGGTCCTCCTTAGGGTCTGACCCCTGGGGGGCCTGTGATCCCCACAGATTATGGGGGTAGGGCTACTTCTTGGTCTTCCTCTGAAGTCCTGTGGTCTGTACAGCCTTCCCTAGGGATTATCACAGGGTTCTTCCTCAGGACTTTGGCCCTGCCTAGGAAGTCCAGTGATCCCCAAAATGGTGTTTTCTCACAACTTGGGGAAGTCCATTGATCCCCAAAACCACATTTCTCAGAATCTTTGATCTTAGAAGCCCTTTCATGTGGAAGAATCCATCCTTTGGAGACTGGCTTGGCTAATAAAAAAATACGGCCATCTAACATTTGTGCCAGGGTTTGGTGTGTTCATAGCACTCTAATGCACATTAATCTCAAGTGACCCTCACAACAAAATGTAAATAAGGATAGGAGGTGATAGTTCAGAAAAAGAAAAAGAGGCTTATAGTGGTTGATTCACCTAAGTTCACACAGATATCAGTGGCTGAGAGAGGTCTGAGTTCCCAGTCCTGGCTCCTGGTAGCATGCTTAATCTACTATTGTAGGCCTTCTTTCATATTTACGTAAAGAATAAGCTGTTATGATTAAGATTCTTGGCTGGCTGAGGCCACTAGCCTCAGCCTGCCCACTCTTGTAGTATTGCTGATAGCCATTTTTAAGGGACTCTGTGAAGAGCTCTCTCTAGGACCTCTTGGGCCTCAGAAGTTTCTATTTCTCATTATTACTGGGTGGGGTAGGATGTGGGGTGGTGTCATTGTGGCTTCTTACCCCGTGATACAAGTTAGAGTAGCACTAGAGTAGCACAGGGACTGAGTAAAGACTGAGCCAGAGAAATTTCTTTTTAGCTTGTAACCTACTGAACCAGGGAGAGATGTTGGAGTATAGAGGGTGTTCAGCAATCTCCTCTCCTCCCCTTCACCCCACAAGGCATTGGCACCAGGCAGTTTGCATGACCCCACAGTGGCTCTCTATACAGTTTCGTAGGAGATTAGCCCTTGTAGGGCTTGATAGGACACAGCTATCTACACAATCATGATTCAGAAATGAATGTATTAGGAGGAACAGTAATTGGCCAACTTGATGACTGTACAGCGAGTTACGTGAGTGGGATGGTGCAGTTTTGGTTTCGTGGTTTGCCCTTTGTTGCCAGAATTTGGATGATGCATATTTTTCCAATAATCATTCTGAGTTTTATTAATATTCAATTCAGTATTTTTTTCAAACCTTTAGACCTTTTTCATCTCAGAATTCCGGTAGCATAATTATTAGAATAATTATAGAATTATATTGGAATATAGAATTATATTAGGGTATAGAATTATATTAGAATAATTAAAATAATAACAGAAAGTAAGCTTTGGTACAGTGGAACTTGGGTCTAGGCTTGGAGGCAGAAGCTTGAGGTGCAGACTCTGCCACTGGCTAGTTTGTGACCTCTATAGTCCCTTCTGCTCCCTGATGTTCAGTTTCCTCCTCAGTAAAAACGAGGCCTTAGAAATATTGGCCTTTGTTGCTAGAACGAGATGTCTAATATTCTGGCTGCTTTCTGTACCGTATAGTTTAACACTTGATTGGGTACTATTTTGAACTCCTGTGTCCTTGTAGATTGCTTTCTAATTGTTTTCATATAGCTTGGTTTTCCCTTTACAAGAACCGTTCTGACAATTGATGATGAGCTCAACACAGCATGTTTTAATACTCAAAATACCCTTGATTTCATCAGATACTCCGTCTACAAGGGAAGAATACAACCCCCCTATACTTCATGCCATGCTGAAAAAAAATGCATCATCTCATGGTCAGCCTTTTGGTGACAAGTCTGCTCAGAGCTTTAGAGTGGAAAAGGAACATTGGAGGTCTAACTCCTTCATTTTACTGGAGAGTTGATGGAGTTTGAGTTGAAGGAATTTACCTGGGGGGGAGGGGGGGAGCCACACAGAGCCAGAATTTTCATTCTAAATCCAGAATTTTGACTCCAGGTCCAGAGTTGGTTTTCCTCATTGTCTGGTCTACTCTGAAGCCACCCAGCGGCACGAGAGGCCATGCGGGTGGAGGATGAGCACATGCACAAGCAACGGGAGGTGCTGCCAAACTGGAAAGGCTTTGGATCCAGGTTCAAATCCTGCCTCTCTTTGTGACCTTGGGCAAATCAATTCCTCAGCCCCAGTTACTTTATCTATAAAATGGGAGTAATATAGTAAAGGGAGTAAAATAACAGCGCCTCCCTCCCAGGGTTGCTGTGACCATCAAGTGAGATAATAGATATAAAGCACGTTGTAAGCCTTCAAGTGCTATATAAATTCTTCCTTTTATGATTGGTCTGGTTAAGAATTTAAGTTTTTCCTGGACACAGACTCATCACCAAAAGTTTGGCCATGAGAGGATGCATTTTTTCAGCTTAGCCTAAGGTACATAGGGGTTGCGTTCTTCCCTTCTGGGGGAAGTATCTGATGTAATCAAGAACATTTTGAGCCCTGAATTATCGTCATAGTGAGCATCATCACTGCTTGTCAGAATGGTTCTTGTAGAGGGAAACACAGCTATATTTCTTCCATACAATAGTGATATCCCCTGTGTCTACTTTTTCAGGTTCCTACATCTATTGACGAGTTCCTCGTGGATATGCATTGCCTTCAGGAAATTCCATTATCTGTAATGCCTTCAGCCACTTAGAGTTCTTTTAATCCTTAATGACTGACTTGATACGACTGACTTAATAACAAACGCCTTGATATGTTCCTTCAAAGTTAGCAAAGCACTTAGTGTACATTATCTCTGAAAGTAGGTCCTGTAGGCTGTTATGCCCAATTTACAGGTGAAGGAGCTGAGGCCCGGAAGAGGAGATAGTCATATGAGTGGCATATGCTGGTATTCAAACCCTAGACTTCCTGTCTTGAAATCCTCCTGGCCATAGCTCACAAGCTGTGCGCATGTAGTTGCTTCAGGCAGGATAAAGGGGATGGGGGTGGGGTAGGGGCAGGGAGAAGTTCTTCTCCTTAAGGGCAGCCTAGCTCAGGAAGTAAGCCAGCCAGCTAGCTATGTCATCTTCACGTACAAAAGGGAAATAACATAGATAACTTAAAAGAGAATTTGCATTTGGAACTCCATTCTGTTCTGCACGAGGGATTTTCATTTCTTTTCAGAGACAAAAAGAAATGAAATGATGTTGGATTTTGGATTATACTTGTTTCAAAAAAAAAAAAGTTTTGAAAGCACACCCTGGCTTCTGGGTGCCCAATGTTAAAATAAATGGCGTGGTAATTACGAGATACTCTTAGAAATATATGATTCACTTTAGCAAGAAATAAATATATAATCACATTTAATAATTGCATTTTGTGGCTAACACATTTCCTGGAAAGTATGATGTGTGGGCTAGTGGTGGCTGGCCACAGAAGAGCTGGGAGTTGGAATTTTGTAGGAACAGTCCTCAGCTTGTGCCTAGAGGTGGGCCAGGCCAAATGGGTGATGCCATAGCTTCTCTTATCTCCTAAAGTGGGATGGGTGGGTAACAATACTGTAACTTTGAGCTGGAATTGATGACTAGGAAAGGTTAGATATAAACAGAAGTTATATGATCAATGGTGGAAGTCTGCAGTTCTCTTAAGCATTTTCACTGTGGTATGTTTTCATCTTAAATTAAATGGATTGAGTAGCCAATTGTTTCTCACCTTGAAACTATTTTTGGTGGGTCAAAATTTATCCTACTACCTTATTTGCAAAACTTCTTTTGGCTTGAAAAGGTAGGGCTTGATGTATCTTGCAGATGATGCTTAAATCTGGGTGCTGTTGACATATTCTCCTTTTATTGTGGTGGTGGTGGTGGTGGTGGTGTTCAGTTGTGTCCAACTCTTTGTGATCCCCATTTAGGGTTTTCTTGGCAAAGATACTGTAGTGGTTTGCCATTTTCTTCTCGATCTCATTTTACGAATGAGGAAACTGAGGCAGACAGGGTTAAGTATCTTGCCCAAGGTCATACAGCTAGTATCTGAGACAAGATTTGAACTCAGGAATTTGAAGCTTCCTGACTCCAAACCCAGCACTCTATCCACTGTACCACCTAGCTATCTTTATTCCCCTTTGCTTAGGAAAACCAGGGCAGTTGTAATAATTATGGATTCCTCATCTTAAAATGTGTCTTTTAGGTGAATGGCAGCCTGGAAGGAGACTCTCCAGATCTGGTTCAGAATTCAAGATGGCTGCTCATTCCATGTGGTTCATGTTTTAGGTAGTTCGCCCTTCACTAGAAAAGAAACATGGGAGTTTAATGCAAGGAGGGGAAAAGTGAAGATGACTGCAAGTTGCCTTTTCCATGGGGTTGGCTCAGGGCTCTTAGCTGAAGCAACAAGGCTTAGACACATGAATTCTGTTGTTGTTGCTGCTTTTTCAGCCTCCTTTCCAAAGCCTGGTTTTAATTCACTTTAACTCCAAAACTATTTGTTGAAGCTTTGCCATACTTAAGTCTTATGCCAGGCACCATGGAGGCTATAAATATAAATCCTCAGCCTGAAAGTATTTTACAGTCGGAGAGACAGGACTTCGAGGAGGAAATAAGGCAAAGCAGCATCGTTAAGTCCCCAAGGGAATTATGCCGACCAATTATCCAATCAATAAATATTTATCAAGCACCTACTACTGTGTGCCAGGCATTGTGCTAAGAGCTGAGGATACAAAGAGAAGCAAAAGACAGTCCTTACCCTATAGAGATCAACCTGGAGAGAGGTTAACATGACCTAGAGTGGTGAAGGGGGAGACTTTTTCGAGAAAGGTGGGATTCGAGCTGAGACCATGAAAGATAGTGGAGTTTGGGTTTGAGGATGTAGACTCTGCTCCATCCATTAGGCAAGCTCCTCCTACCATAGGCTCATGTGACTCATGGCAAGCTCCTCCCACCACAGGCTCATGTGACTTGTGACAAGCTCCTCCCACCACAGGCTCATGTGACTCATGGCAAGCTCCTCCCACCACAGGCTCATGTGACTTGTGACAAGCTCCTCCCACCTCAGGCTCATGTGATTCATGGCAAGCGCCTACCATAGGCTCATGTGACTCCTGCAGGTCACGTGGGCATGGCTGAGAAAGATCTTTCCGTTTTCACTAACAATATATTAATCATACACCATCCTTTCCTACAAGCAGGTGTAGTGGGATTAAGCCAATTTGGCTGTTGTTTAATTGAATTAAAGGCTTTAGAAGGCATTTGCTAGTGCAAAGAGCCCATAGATTTAGAGCCAGAGGACTTGAGTTTATATCTAGCCTCTTCTTTTTCTTCTCTATGTGACCTTGGGCAAGTCTTTTAACTTCCCTAGGCCTCAGTTTCTTTCTGATTGGATTGGATGATATCTGAAGACCTTTTTTAGTACCTCAAATAGTATGTTCCATTTCAGGTGTAGGACAGTTAGTCTTGTTATAAGCTTGGAGAAACTTGCTTGAAGTGCGAGTTTGCCTGGCACATAGTAGGCACTTAACACATTTTTGTGGATCAGCTGAAGGAGAAAAACCTAGTTTGCGTTTCTACCGGCTGTTCCCCATGCCTGGATCCCTCTCCTTCTTTATCTCTGCCTCCTTAGCTGTCATTAAGTCTTAGGTGAAGTCCCACTTTCAAAAAGCCCTTCTGGGTCATCCTTAGTTTTAGTATCTTCTGTCTGATATTATCTCTGGTTTATTCTATGTACATTTTGTTTGTACATAGTTGTTTTCATCTTGGCTCCTTCAACAGATTGTGAGCTCCCTGAGAGCAGAAACTTTCTTTTGCCCTGCACTTAGCACAGTGCCTTACACATAGTAGGTGCTTATTAATAAATGCTTGTTTGACCAGCTGACTTTCCTAAGCCTGTATAAATTCATCCAAAGGGGAATATTCACAGACTTTCAGGTAAAAGGGACTTTAGTGGCCATCCTATCCAGCCTATACCTGAAAAACAACACCCCCCCCCCATCATCGTTATTGACATCTTCATCATTTTCATCATTATCACTTGCATTCAAATTGATGTTTCAAAGTTTAAGAGTTGGGTGTATATATATGTCTAATATATGTCAGTATATCTGTGTGTGTCTTTATCTCTATCTGTCTATCTCTCTGTCTTCATTTGGTGCTCACAGTAACTCCCGTAGGCAGGTGACATTTATTATATGTGTATCTTACCTGTTTGCATGGTGTTGTTTTTCCCTTGGCCCACTTTTTATTTTTTATTATTTTTATTTTATTTTATTTTATTTATTATTATTTTATTATTTTATTTTTCTTTTGGTATTCTCTGTGCCTAGCATATATTTATTATTTTTATTTTTATTTTATTTTATTTATTATTATTATTTTATTATTTTATTTTTCTTTTGGTATTCTCTGTGCCTAGCATAAAGCCTTGTTGACTTGAATTATGTCTATTTTACAGATGAGAAATTGAGGTCCAGAGAGAATAAGTGATTTGCCAGCTAGTGTGGTGAGCAGGATTTGAACCCCTGGTCTTCCTGACTTCCAAATCCTTGCTCTACAGAGCCTTACTCCAAACCTTCTGCCTCTTGGTAATACACAATGCAGTTGCTAACATCCTGTGGTTTCTTCTGTTATTGCCCGGCCTCCTGCCTGCTCACAGACTCCATCTCAGACCCCTTTAGAAGGCTACATTCGTTTTCTTAGATATGAATGCTTTATTATTTGTCCGTGGTTTAAAAAGCCTGTTTGAACGGCAAGGACTCTAAATAATAGATGGGATTCCTAGTTCTAAATAGGCGGCTTCCTTTCAGAGCTTAAGCAGGAAACAGAATGAAGGCTGTTTGGCTCATCCTCTCAAAGCAGGGTCTGGCTGTAGAAAGGTTGACATGGGTGGGCCTGCTCCCTTCCTCTGAACATCGAGCACAGGTGGAAATGTGCTGCTTCCTGCTTGAGCCTGTGAAGTCCGGATGGGGATGACCTAGAGTTTGGGCTGGTGGCTTTGGTGGGGAGAGGAGGTCAGGTGGAAATGGGAAATTGATTGATTCCCCTCTACCATGGTGAGCAGGATGCTGATGTGTTCATTCTGTTCCTCGTAGCTGCCTCAATGTTTTAGGGGCCATCTGACTGCAAGACTGTAAGCTCGATGAGGGTGAAACCTTGGCTAATTTCACTCTCTCGGTCCCCCACTGTCAACATGGGTGTCATTCACACGTACTTGGACATTTTGAAAGAGCCCTGATTTTACTGGTAGGCTGACCCCTCCGTATTTCAGCAGTTGCTGGTATTAAAAAATTCATTACCTTATGGGCAGCCTTGTGGGTTCAAAAGTTCTCTCTGCAATTAATTATGTTGGCCCTTAGACAATAGGTGAGAAGTTGGTTTCTGGGCCACCCCTTGAAGCTTTCCCAAGTTTGTAGAGGATTTTAGGGTTTGTAAAGTACTTTTCTCGTAATAGTTCCTTCCATCAGGTGAGTAGTGGAGTTCCCCATTTTATAGGGAAAGAAAGTGAAGATCAAAGAGGTCAGGCACCTTTGAGTCTTAATCCCATGAGAATGTGTTAATTTCTTCCTTGGGCCTCAGTATTTTGTAGCCCTCTTTCCATTACAACAAGTAGTGGATGGACTTCCGTAATCTAGCTAGAGCTCTGTGACCCTGGGCGAATCACCTAACCTCTCCCAGAATCAGTTTGCTGTCATCTATAAAGTGGGGATGAAAATAGCACCTCCCTCACAGGGTTGTGAGGATCAAATGAGATGCCACGTAAAAAGTGTTTTGCAAATCTTAAAATGCTATATAAATGCTGGCTCTTATTATAGCTTATGTTATTGGTCTTTGAGAACCCAGGCTTACTTCCATGCTGTGATGAGTCAGAAGTAAGAGTTTGGCTCATAAATGAGCAATGAATGTTCATTGAATTCTCCTTCCTTGATGGTAATGAAAGGGTGAGAAGGAAAGCAGGCTACCCCTTCGGGTAGCAGACAGCCTTGAGTCTAAGATCTCCGCACGACCACCCTAGGAACAGGCTAAGGTGCAGACAACACGTAAGAAATGTCTTGGTGTCACCTTTTTTCCCCGCAGCTTTTGGCATATCATAGGTGCTTAATATGTGCTTATTGATCTGACTGATCGACAGGTTGTGTTGCTCTCTTATGCATAAAGATTTCAGAAAGCAGATTTTCTTGGAAGAAAAGGGCTGTGGACCGAAAGGTGGGAGCCCTCGATTTTAGTCCAGGTTCTTTGGCTGACTCTCTTAGGCAGGATAAGTTCCCTTCTGAGCTATATACAGCATGAAAGCAGTTAGACCAGATGGATTTTCTAAGGGCAACCCCAGCACTAAACTGGGGTGATGGAAAGAACAACACGGGTGTCTTTGGAGGCTGATCTGGATCCTGGCTTCCTCATGTAGTAGTGTTATTTTGGGAAAGTCAGGCAGTCTCTGAGCCTCAGTGGTCTCATCTGTTGGTCTCATCTGTAAAATGGGGATGGAAACGTTTGAATTAACATACTTGAGAGAGGACAACATGAGATCATGCAGGATGTGAAGCATTTGTTTTAGAAGTAGCCAGGTATTAGAATGGTAGGGTTAAAGACAAAGGATGTGGAATCAATCACCTTTGGCTTCAATCCTAGCTCTCTCTCTGCCAGCTTGGACATGTTCTGGGCCTTAGTTTCATCATATCTATATCTAAATATCATATCTAAAATGAGTCAGCAATGTCTTCTCCTGAGTCTGTATCTGTATTTCTGTGATAAAGAACTGATTTCAAGAGCCTGGAAGGAGCTGGGGTCACATGCTACCAGGCATATGTAAGGGCATGGTAACCATGGGCAGAGTTCATTTAAGCCTCTGGTACTCTAGACAAGTCTATAAGATTATCAGTTCCATGCAGTTGCTGATGTATTTGCGTATCTGTGGAGGAATCTTGTCATACTCAGGAGTTCCTCACACGTAAGAAACCACAAGATCCAAAAAAACCTTGTTTATAGAGGCTATTATGAGGTTGCAATTTAACTTACTCCAAAGAAGGCCTTCAGTACTTTTACATTTTTTGCTCTTCCTGTTTGGTAGGTAATCTATTATTCTCATGGAAGAATCTCATTGGTCAGAGAAAATAGGATAGCAGTTACTTGATTCAGGAAGTGCTTATTAACCTATTAACCTGTTCTGTGCCACTAGGGACAGTGAAAACTTCAGATTTGATTCACATGTATACTACCCCTGGCCCTGCATTAGCTTACCAAGTCATCGCCTGAGAAAGAGCCGGCTTTCCATTGAACCACCTGTTGAGGCCTGCTGTTCTCGAGCCTCTGGCTGTCCTGGAATTTTACTGTATGCAGAGTCCTCTGGGGAATCTGGGGCAGAGACTTGGAAACTTCTGTTATGCAGAAATTTTTATTGTTGCCTTTACTGTCTAGGGATTTGACCTGTGGTGGTCAGCCCAGCTGGCCTGAGGAGGGACCCCGGCATTGGTGGGTGTTATTCATCTGGATTGGGGCCTTTACTTTGGGGAAGCTGAGCATTTTGGGGGCTGTAGTACTGGTAGGTAGACCTTTGTGGAAATTCGAAAAACTTAAGTCCTTGGTGTAAGAACAGTGAGACTTTCCTTAGATCCCCTCTTACCTTCTTAATTCAGCTAATTAATTACTTAGTAACATAAACTTTCAAGGTAGCATTCTTTCCCCTTGAAAAAATCATTATCATAAGCACATTCATCAAAAAGTGATGTTTTAATGCACGCAGAACAAAGAAGATTGTGCATACGAAACTGAACTTGCTAGGTACCGTTTGCTTCTTTTTTAAAAAAGCTTATTAAATTTAACAAGAAATGAAATGGCCTTTTTTTTGGCCCCTTCTTAACTCTTGTTTTCACCCTTTTTGTTCTGGGCATTTAAAATTAAATTTAGAGCAAAAGAAAAAAGGCTAATATTGAAAACTAAGCCATTATATTCTATTTTCCCCGCCAGATGTGATTAAAATGATTCTTAAATTAGGTGCCTTTGTGCCTTATGCCTAGCAGCAAAAGAAGCCTCAGTTGGTAAAATCTGGACGTTTTCTCTTTTCTTTTTCTGTTAGTTGCACCGCTTGCTTGGTGGACTCCTTCCCCAGAGTGTGCTAAGCTTGTCTCAGCATCCCTCCCTTGTGCTGCCTCCTCTCCACCCCCATCTCCCCACCAGGGAACTAAATTCCTCTGTGGAGACAGTTGACAAAAGTTTCTCATGACCCTATTTACCAGCTGGGCAGGGAGAGGGGGGAGGCGAGAGATAACCACCACCTGCCTGCCATCTGCCTTCTTCAGCCTGGTTTTTGTTGGACTCCTTTCCCCACAGTGTGAACATCCTCCGCCCCCCCCCTCCCCAAATCAGCTTGTGAGGCCTTGCCCCTCTCTGCCCCTGTCTTCGTCTTTGGTCTTCTGCTTCCCTTTTGGACCGAGACTTGTCTTTTGAACGGGCTGGCAGACAGAAGCTGGTATCTTGGTTATGGAGTGCCCAGCCAGAGCTCCAGAGCTCAGCTGTGGCGCTTGGGCAGGGGCCAAAAGTGTGCCCTGGGTCTCTCGCTTTCTCTAGCCATCCATCCTTGTTTTGTGCCTGGGCACCCAGTGTGCTGTGTCCCCCTTTTAAAAGCCACTCCAGTCCCCCTCTCTACCAGCAAAGGCTCGGCTGGCAGGCAGCACCATGACGGCAGAGTTGTTCAGGCCAGCCTGGCCGAGCCTGTGGCCCGGGGAGAGAGCCATTTTTCTTTGTTACCAGATCTCTTATGTTCTTGCACCCGAACACAATAAAGGCCTTCTCTTGGGTGTAGCTTGAATGAAGCTCTTGTGGCATAAATCTTCTGGCTGATTGCAAAGGAATGCCAGCCCTGAATGTGCTAGGATCCCAACAAAACCTCCTCCTCCACCTCCTCCCCCTCTCCCCCTCCCCTTCACTCCCTCCAGGGCTGAGCATCTGATTGCAAGGGGAACAGAGTTTTCTCTTTGTCTGAAAGTTCTACCAGGGAACAAAAATTTTACTTTTTAATCTGATTTTTTTTTCCCTCCCATTTTCATAATGATGATTCATGGGGTTCTGGCCAGGCAGAGGGAAAGGATCATGATAAAGTACTCTGAGAACAGCTGATGAAGGTCAGAAAATTTTTTGCCATGGAGTTGTAGAAGGTGGGTTTTGGTTTTGTTTGTTTTTGCTTTTGTATATTTTGGGCAACTAGGCAGCTCATCTTTATGAAGTCAAATTTGGCCTCAGACACTTACTTAGATGTGTGACCCTGGGCAAGTTACATAACCCTGTTTGCCTCAGTTTGCTCATCTGTAAAATAAGCTGGAGGAGAAAATGATAAAACATACCTTTGCCAAGAGACCCCCAAATGGGGTCAATGAAGAGTCGGACACAATGGAAAAATGACTGAATAAAAATATTTCTGTCTGCTTTGGATTTACATAATAACATTACCTGATCCAATTTAGCAAGCATTTTGAAAGGACCTACTATGTGCAAGGCTCTATGCTAGGAGCCCAAGAAATCGGAGACAAAATCAGAAATAATAGCTAGTATTTATATAGTGTACTACAGGGTTTACAAAACAAATAACTTGGGTTATTTAATGGTCACAACAGCCCTGAGAGATACTTGTTCTTATTATCCTCACTTTATAGGTGAGGAAATTGAGGCAGAGATCAGTAAGTAATTTGCCCTCAGTCACACAGTTTCTAAGGCAAGATTAGAACTCAAGTCTTCCTGAGTTCAAGTCCCAGCAGTAACCTTTCTGGTTTGCACCCAATTCTAATAGAGACATTCCTTTTTGTTTTGGCCATTTTCATTGTATTGGACCAGATAGTGGGAGTTGTTATGCAAAGTGGTGCTTTACACAAGTGTTTAATCTGATTTCTTCTATTGTGGATTTGCTTCTCACAGTCCCTAGAGTCCATTCTCCATACTCTCTCCCTTCCCTTTTGGCTGGATAAGCACAATAAAGTTGTCCCATGGAAGGCTGGTTGTTGCTAAAATGGCACGTCACCCAGAAATGAGCCGAATTTGAACTAGCCTTCAGTGAAACCCTAATTTTCCTTCCTCTTTTCATGACTGGCCAGGATGGATCTTATATCCCCTCTGCTGTAATGGTGCCATCTCCTTTATTCTGATAAACACTCTAGAATTTGTAGCTTCCTGTGTTTGAAACTCCAATCTGCTGACATTTGCCACCATGGCTATACATCTGTGTTCCGGGTTTTACTTTTTATTTTCGCAAGTTGACACTTAATATTCCTATGGTATTGTATGGCATTGAAATCAAACTGGTATCACCCAGAGGGCAATGGTTCACAGCACATGGTGACTGTGAACAGGCTGTAACGTAGAGCCAATGAGGAACTTTGAAGAAGGGGTGAAAGATAATCATCAAAGAAACATGTATGATGGGAAGAGAAAATAGCCTGATCCAGGGATGGGGAACCTGTGGCCTCGAGACCACATGTGGCCCCCTAGGTCCTCAGATGAAGACCTTTGAATCCAAACTTCATAGAACAAATCCCTTAGTAAAAGAATTTGTTCTGTAAAACTTGGACTAAGTCGAAGGGCTGCAGTTGAGGACCCAGAGGGCCACATGTGGCCTCAAGGCCCTGGTCTGGTCACGTGGTGAGGGAGAGATAAGAGAGGCCGATGGCTTAGAGTGTTCCATTATTACTGCCTTGATGTTGTGAGAATGGGAGGAAGGCTTGGAGCATGTTGACTGGACCTCCTGTGGGGAACTAATAGAAGGAAGGACGTGGAAAAAAAAGTTTAATGGGTGGTTTGGCATGGATCGGTAACGTTCCGCATCGATGGAGGAGATTTCCAAATGGATAGGGTTTCAGATCCACATGAATATTTGCAGTCAATTTAAGGCCAACGTCTGAGTCTGTTTGGGCCACTGTATCATTTTACTGGGTAGCCTTTTAGGTGAAGGGAGCATAATGTTCTGTGCCATTGGATGGAATTTCCAAATGGATAGGTTTAGATCCACTTGAATATTTGCACTGTACTTTTCAGAGCCCCCTTTGCAGCTATTAATCTCTAGCTGGGTCCAGCCGGCCACTCATTCCATTGTCTTTGGGATAATTCACATTTATTTCTGGTGATGTCACAAAATTCTTAAGACTCCTGAGTTAATTTGAATTCACTTTTAAAAGTGCAAGAATTGGACACCTTGATACTTTCTGGACAGGCCATATCAATTTATTTATTTGAATTTTGGTTTATTTTATTTTGTTTTCTGAAATAATGTAGTGATTTAAGTTTATAAAGCAGTTATCTAAATTTATTTTTGCAACCCTTTAAATAGATGATATTGCCAGTCTCATTTTACTGATGAGGAAACTGAGGTTAGATATGCTAAGTGACTTGCCCAGGGTAGCACAGCTGGTATTTGAGACAGGTTTTGAACTCATGTCTTTCTTGATATCCTTGCTATGCCTTTCCCTTTATTGTTCTACTTATGCCTTTGACTTTTGTTAGCTTTGACCCTTTGTTAAATTAAAGTTGGTGTTGGGGGGCGCAGGGAGAGAAGAGAAGAGAAGAGATGAGCCTTTGGTTTCTCCTAGTGCTAAACAAGAATTTTTTTTCTCATCTGTAAACTCATGAAAATTAGACAGACATGTTTAAACATTCTCAAGTCCTGTGCTTCTGTCCTCTTTCTAGGAGGCCTCCTAGAATTGAATTGATTGGATTACATGCTGATTAATAGTGCAAAACAAATCTTTTCCCTGGAACTCAGTCTTGCTTTGAATTTATGGTTCCTCCCCTTCCCTTCTTCCCTCTGCCAGAGGTTCTGTAACTGTATTCTCTGTTGAACTAACCTGTGGACTCCTTCTCTGCAGGAGACGTAGCACCTACTGTGTCTCAGTTTCCCCCTGGGGGGGGGTGCTGATGAATTGATCCACATTAATTAAAGGCCCTAGTGATTTTCAGAAGGAGGTAACGGGAATAACTGCTGGAGTGAGAAGAACAAAAAGCTTATAGCCTTCTAACCTAAGGGTTTCATTTGATATTGTACATTCGGTGCTGCTTAAGTAACTAGGGCTTTTGCAAATCTAGTTACTGAGCTTTAGAAATTTGAACTGGACCTGTGATTTCATTGGTAGATGACTCTTAGGTGGGGGAAGTTGTCCTTTTCTCTCCCCAGGTAGATCTGAATCTGTCCTGGGCACTAAGTGAGAAGTGAGGTGACTTGGCTTGGTGTCCCAAAGCTGATATGTTGAGAGGCAGACTTTGAACAGCGGTCTTCCTAACTCCAAGAGCAGCTCTCTTCACCATCTCAAGATTATAACTTGTATGGCATTTTTGCAGGAAGAAAAAAAAAAAGGATTAATTTGAGTCTCTCCCTTCTTGCCTTATACACTATCTTACTTATTACTCATTTCTAGGGCATCTCTTTATGTCAAGGATAGGTCCTTTTTAGCCTGCTTTTGGAATCTGGGCTTTTTACAGCTTTGAGTTTTTGTCAACTGGGTTTGTTTGGTTTTCTTCTAGGTCTTGACATTTTTTTTCTTTACTCCTCTGATAGTCTTCATGTGCTAGATTTTTATTTATTTATTTTTCCTCCTTGACAGCCTAAGTTTTTAATAGCTACTGCTTCTTAAAGGCACCCTACCTCTAAGAGGCATTTGTTACAGGCCTCTTTCTGTGTCATTTAGAAGTAGGCCAAAGTACTGTACGCGTTAGATAATTCTCCACGAGAGTGTTGTGTCAGAGGGGCCCCTGGCCTGAGATGGGGATGGAGAGACTCATCAGACAGAGAGTTGTTTCGCCACACAGCTAGAGCTTCCTCTAAGGAAAACAGGTGTCGAATTGAAGCTTAAAAAAAAGAGACACCATTGTGTAAAATTAACAGCCCTTGTAATAATTATAGTTGTAATAACAATAACTGACACATAAGATTTTAAAGTTTGCAAAGAACTATCCACGCATAATTTCACTGGCTTCAAAAAGTGATAGCCGACTCATTGAAAGCCACCCCAATCTGCCCCATTCTGTATTTTGAGAGTGAAAGGTAGGAAGGATATTGGAATAACTCCAAATCAGCTCTGTTAAGTAGTTACAAATGACATTAGGCATAAAGGTCTAATCTAATGATAACAAAAAACCTTATGGTGAAAATCTTAGCTTGGCAAAAAGGTTGTCAAACCCTAGGCCAGAGGTTCTGAACCTCAGGTCCATGAATTTGTTTTTGTGTTTTAACATTTTGATAACTGTATTTCAGTACAATTGGTTTCGTTTGCAGTTCTGCGTCTTTCCTCATGCTTTTAGAAACGTTTTGAGAAGGGGTCCGTAGGCTTCATCAGATTGCCAAAGATGGGGTCCCTGACACAAAAAGTGTTAGGGACCTCTGTACTAAGAAGGAAGGAAACAAGCATTTATTAAATGCCTACTATGTGGCAGGCACTACACTAAGCAGTTTACAAATATTATCTCATTTGGGCCTCACAACAACCCTAGGAGGTGGGTGCTGTTATTACACTTGTTGATTTTACAGTTAAATGATTTCTCCAGAGTCACACAGTTTGTGAGACTGGATTTGAATTCAGGTCTTCCTGACTTCAGGCCCAGCACTCTATATCCTTTTCCTTACCTAGCTGCATTAGGCAATAAATGGACTGCTTAAAGAATTTGAATTCCTGGAGCACTTAATTATCTACCAGACTGGTGTCAAACAACTGGGAGTGTACTGGACCAAATTAAAATGTAATTGGGAAATGTTTAACAAAATAAATAAAAATACGCTACAACATAGTTAATTTGTGGTTTTCTAAGTCAGTATAGTACCTGCAGGGATCTTCTGTTTGTGGGGTTGTTTTGTTTTTCTTTTCGGCGCCACTGCTTAGAACATTAATATCTTGCTCCCCTGTGCTTCTTTTCTCAACATTTTGCCATAAATTTGCCCTCTCTAGCTTTTCTTGTTCTTTTGCATCCTTAGGGTACCGGCATGCTGTCTTGGGTCGTTCAGAAATTGTTCCTTGTTCGTAAAAGTCATACTTATTAGTTAAATTTTCGTGAGTGTCGTTCTAGCTAGAGTGAAAGCTTCTTGAGGGCAGGGACAGAGACTTACACTGTTATCCCCTGAAACAAACACCCAGCTGCTTGGTAGGCATTTATTTCATCATCACATATGGTGGACTGATTCTGGAAGATTCTTCATAGTAGGATATAATGGAATCTGGCCTGTATAAAAAAGCATGCTGTGAAAATTACATTATGTTCTTATGACAATCTGTGGCCCACTGTCTTAATTAGGCAAGAATTTTAAAAATCTGTTCATGGAATTTTTTTCCCTTCAACTGTATATTGTAAACCAGTCTCTCTTCTTTTTTTCTTATTTAATGTTCTTAGACAGCAGAGACTCTCACATCACTGGAAACCTTCCACTATTTTTCTCTCTTTTTTTTAAGTTAATTTTTAATGTGTTGAACATAACATGCACCAAATAAAATGGGCATTTCCATATACGGTGTAGAACAGAAAAAGAGGTTTATATGTGAAACTATGAATATCTGTGTGTATGATAAATTCAACCTCTCATTTTAAAAGCTGGCCTCTTTGTGATTATTCTGTGGCTTTCCCTCTCCTGACCCTTTTCTCTTGCTCTCTTTTCATCATACCTCTCTCCTCCTATCTGTTCTATTCTCTTCCTTCTTCTTCTCTCCCCCTCATCTTTCTTCTATTATAGTCCTCTTTTCCTACACAGCCCCAATTTGAAAACAAAATCTTTGTAACAAATATGCATTCAGGCAAAACAAATTATCACTGTGCTTTGCCTGCCTTTTGAAGAATAACAAGTCTGGGTTTTCCCTGGGGGCATTGCTGGTCTTTGAGGATGGTACCTGTGGAGACCAGGTCTTGAATGCCCCATGGGACCATGAAGTCATGCTCCTGATGAATAGCCATGCCTAGGTCTATGCCATTTGAATTACTTGGAATTTAGCCAGAGAAGATATGATTTAGGTTAAGATATAATTCATGACACTTGTTTCTGGTGGAATACCATCTGTTGCAGCTGGGGTAGGTATCCAGGATACACTGGTCACCCTCACACATTCACCCTTACACTGGTGTTCTTATCAAACTAGATGTCAGCATGTCATTAAAAACTAGGGCATTCTGAATAGTGTGGTGTGATGGTAGATTGAGTTCTAGTCAAACAGGTTTCTGAGTGCTGTCTTTGGCAGTTTTCTTTTAGTTCTGATTATATTTCTGCCCAAAGAAAGTAGGTATTAAAAGACAGACAACCTTTCATTAGTGTCATTGTAGCATGATAGTAAGAAACCTGTACTGGAAGTCAAGAGATGTCTTGACTCTTGTGCTAATGAGCAGTGTGATGTTGGGCAGGTCGCTTCAATTCTCTGGGCCTCAGTTGCCTCATCTGAAAAAATGAGAGTACTAGATTAGGTATTTTAATACTTTAAAAATCTGTTTATGTGACTTCATATACCAGTGAGATACTTTTAACTATTCTTTCTTGAGCCTTTCTTTCTTCCTAACTCTCTTCAGACTCAGTTTGCTGAAAGGCGAGAAGACCATTTGCGCATCAAGTTGGTGGTGATGTTGCCAAGACAAGATAATTGGTTGGATTCGGATTCTTTTTTGAGTTGGTAGAGAAGTGATTTGGCGGGGTTGGCTGATCAGGAGAGGTCTTGGGAGATGCATCAGAGTCACATGGTATGTTTTGTCTCAGAATAACAGATTTGGAGGTGGAGAGGACCTTCTTCCAAGGCCATTTCTTCCAACTCGCTCATTCGGCAGATGACTTTTAACTTTAATCTCTATGCTGATGACTCTGAGATCTGTATATCCAGCCCTAGACTCTCTCCTGAGCTCCAATCATTTCGTCATCATGATACAAACCATGTTTCCTCATTATTCTTGTGAATTTGGTTCTTATCATTGCTTATTTGGATAGATTGTTGAGAACTGAGTGATACTGAGTTTTTTAGGGGCACCTCTGCTTTATAACTGTATTCCAACAATTTTTTAAATAGTAGGGCCTGAGATGACTTTTCATATGAGAAGACTGAGGCCTCAGAAGGAAAGTGACTAGTAAACTGAAATTAGATTATGTATTGTATATTTTAAACTCTTTGAGGGCAAAGATTGTTTGTTGTTGCTTTGTTTTGTCTTTGCATACTCAATTCTTGCTGAAATCAATAGTTGTATACTAAATATTGATTAAATTAGATTAGATTAGAATCCAGTTCTCCTGGCTCTCCAGGGCTCTCATCTTTACCTTTGAAGAGTAGACAAATAAGTGACTTGGGAAAGGCCTCAGATTCCCTAATTCTTTGATGTACGTTTTGAGGAAGTCTTGTATTTGGTCTCTGGTCTTTCTTCTGGGACTTGGTTGTCCTCCAGGCTTCTAGCTTGATAAAGTCATGGTGTAGTCAGTAAGGCACTAACTGGACTTGAAGGCAGGTGGGTTCACACTGACCATGTGACCCTGTACAAGTCACTTAATGTCTCTTGACTTCAGTTTCCTTATCTATAAAAGCAGAATGTTGGATTAGCTGGCTTCTAGAGAGTTTGCTTCCAGCTGTAAATCAGTGATTCCGTGCCCCTACAAGAACATTAGCCTCGCTGTGTGTGATTGGGACCTGCACATGCTGCTGTCTTCTGTTGAGAAGGCTAGATCTTTCTGAGGCAAGAGAAGTGGGCCAGACATGATAAGCATTTCTGCTTAGTGCATATTATCTCTTTGGGAAAATACTCCTCCTGCATGTGGCTCTGGAGAGGTGGGAAAGAAATTGAGAAGAACCTGAGAAGGGTCTTACCTTAAAAATCGCAGCAATTGTCTGTGGTTGGGTTACTTAATTTGTGCTTCTAGGATCTTGGACTTCCAAGTGAAACTGCAGAAGTCTGTGGAGTTATGGAAAGACTTGCAGGCGCTCCAAAGCAGAAAGAGGCAGACCCTAGTTTGGAATCGAGTGCTCTGTGTACACTGCCTGCAGGGTCTTCTTATACCTTACGCCCCTTCATTTACAGTTCAGGGATGCTGTCTTGCTGTTCCTCAAATAAGACACTCAACTCCATGTCTCAACTCCAGGCATTTCTGCCCCCCAAGCCTAGAATTTTTTCCTTCTTCATCTCTTCCTCCTGACTTCCTTCAAGATCCAGCTAAAATTCTACCTTCTATAGGAAGCCTTTCCCAATCCCTCTTAATTCTAGTGCCTTCCCTCTGTTGATTATCTTCAATTCATTCTGTGTGTGTGTGTGTGTGTGTGTGTGTGTGTGTGTGTGTGTGTGTATGTCTGTCTTGTTTGTATGTAATGTTTGCGTGTAGTCTCTCTCCCATCAGATGTGAGCTTCTTGAGAGCAGGGGCTATCTTATGCCTTTCTTTGATATCCCCTGCGCTTAGCAACCGTGCCTGGCACATAGTAGGTGCTTAATAAATGTTTACTGACTGACTGACTTATTGGGGAGGGGAGGACTTTCCTAGTAATGGAATGATGTTACTGGCTCATTCTTAGGCTGTGTCTTGCCAAGGAATATTGCCAAGTTATAAAGAGTTGACAGATTATAGGAGTATTGCCAGTTATAGGAGAAGAGTGATTAGTATGCCTGTAATTAGTTACCTGTGTTGATGTCTTTTTTTGCTCTACTATGCCATGTTCTCCATGAGGACCACAATGGACTCAGTGTTATTTAAGTTTTGTATTTTCCCCAATTTCTAGCACAGTGCTCTTCACCCAGCAAGTGGTGCCCAGTAGGTTTTTGTTGAGTGATTGACCATGAGCAGTGTGGAAACAGTCATCAGAGGGATGGTTGAATGGGAGTTAAAAAAAAAATTTCCCAATTACATGTAATAACAATTTTTAACATTCATTTAAAAAAATTTTCAGTTTCATATTCTCTCCTTCCCTTCTTTCCAAGTAATTTGATATAGATTATACATGTACCGTCATAAAGAACATTTGCATATTATTCATTTTGAGAAAGAAAACACCAAGAAAGGACTGAGAGAAATAAATTTTTAAAAAAGTATGCTTTGATCTGCATTCAGATACCATCAGTTATTTCTCTGGAGATGGATAGTATTTTTCATCATAAGTCCTTTGGAATTGTCTTAAATCAATTTGTTGCTGAGAATAATTTTCAGTTCAGTTGGTCATTGTACAATATTGCTGTTACTGTGTACAGCGTTCTCCTAGTTCTGTTCCCTTCACTTTGCATCAGTTCATGTAAGTCTTTCCAGGTTTTTCTGAAAGCATCCTACTGGTCATTTATCAGTTCACAACTTTACCAACAGTGTATTAGTGTCTCTATTTTTCATATTCCCTCCAACCTTTGTCATTTTCCTTTTATGTCACATTAGCTAATCTGATAAGTTGAGGGGGTACCTCAAAGTTGTTTTAATTTGCTTTTCTCTAATTAACAGTGATGTATAACATTCTTATATATGACTATAGATAGTTTTGATTTCTTCTTCTGAAAATTCTCTGTTCATGTCCTTTGACCACTTATCAATTGCAGAATGACTCATATTATAAATCTGACTTAATTCAAATAAGGCCTTTATTGGAGAAACTTGCTGTAAAGATAACTCCCTCCTCCCCAGTTTTCTGTTTTCCTTCTAATTTTGGCTGCATTGGTTGTGTTTGTGCAAAACCTTTTCAATTTTGTGTAATCAAAATTATCCATCTTATATCCCATAATGCTGTCTATCTCTTGTTTGGTCATAAGCTTCCCTTATCCATAGATCCAAAAGGTAAACTATAGCATACTCCTCTGATTTGCTTATGCTAGCACCCTTTATGTCGAAATCATGTACTTATTTTGACCTCATCTTGGTATAAATATTTGATTCTGAAAAGCGGACTGAGCAATGTAAAAGTTGTCTTCAAATCCCTGAAGAGTTATCATGTGAAAGAAGGATCAGATTTGCTCTGCTTAGTGTCAGTACCAAAATTAATACCAGTAGGCCGAATTGTTAGGAAGGAGATTTGAGGCAGAGTAATGTAGTAAATAGGCCTCTGGACTAGGTCGGGAAGACCGACTGTGGGTAAGAAATGTGACCTCTTTGTGTCTCATTGCCTTAACTGCAAAATGAGCGGGATTAGATTTTGATCACCTTAAGGACCTTTCCTAGATCTAAATGTATAATTGTGTAACCCTGTCATGGTTCTACTTAAAGGCTCTGTACCTGGGAGAATTGAGATGCTTCATAGGCAGTAGGCAGTAGGCAGTAAATTCCTCATGGCTACAGGTATTCAGGAAGAGTCTAGGTCAGGGGTGGAGAACCTGGGGCCTCAAAGCCTCATGTGGCCTTCTAGGTCCTCGAGTGTGGTCTTTTGACTGAGCCCAGGTTTTACAGGACAAATCCTTTTATTAAGGGGATTTGTTCTGTGAAGTTTGGATTTAGTCAGAGGGCCACACTTAAGGACCTTGAGGCCAAAGGTTCCCCTCCCTGGTTTAGGTGACTTATCAAAGATATTCTAGAACTTCTTCCAGCTTGGGATAAAAGATTGAAGTTAGATGGTCGTCAAAGCTACTTTTAACACTAAAGGTCTAAATTTTTTAATCATATTGTCTAATAAGGGAACCATTTTTATGGGAACCATTTTTAAAAATTGCTAGTTTATATGATCACAGTCAGTTTTGACTCTGACATTCTCTCTTTTATATACAGGGCGTCCCAAAAGTCTTAGCACAGTTTTAAGTGTTAAAAACTTTCAAAAAATATATTTATAAAAAAAAGCATAGCTAAAACTCCACTAAGACTTTTGGGATACCCTGTATAATTATGCCCCGTTTTGACAAAATTGGGCATACAAAAATTAGGAATAACATTCAAAGTGATTATATTTATAGAAATGTTATCTTAGACATTTTTTCAGAAGAATTGAATTTGTCAAACAAATTTCCTAGGTTCATAAGAATTTAAAGCTGTTAAGGAGGGAGAGACCACTTAGTCCAACCCTTCAGTTTAAGGAAACTAACTGATGCCACCTTATTAGGTGGTACTAATAAATGGCTAGGTGGTGACTTGAGCCCACCTCTGACTCCTAATCCAGTTCTCCACTTCTTCCTGAATCGATGCATATCTGTGCTCTGGCTTGGCCTTGGACACTCCACTACTGTGATAAGAGAGGTCATTTATTCATTTGACATTTGGAAAGTTTGTCTGGAATTGAGTGAGGTCCACTGTAGGCTGCCCTGCCCATCCTTATCCCAACTCACCAGGGATTACTAATAAAACAAAGGAACCCTGAAGCAGCAGCTAATTTTACTGGCCCATGACTCACTGGGACTGCCTTGGGATTGCCCTGCTCCTGAATTGGAAGAGATTTCCTGGTGAATCATCTACAGTGACTAGAGGCCAAGTGTGTATGGGGGATGGGGTGGGACACCGAATTGTGTAGAATTGAGGAATTTCAGAACTCAGAAACCTAAAAGCCTTGTATTGGAAAAGAGGGGCTTCCAGGTGAGACACTGTAGCTTTAAAAGTAAATATCTACTTTTTGGGGTGAATTCTGAGGACTGCTCAGCCCTGGGCTGGGAGGAATGAATTATCAGCCATGGTTTCTTTTTTTTCTTGGAAATTGCTTTTGGAAGCAAGTGGGGTAAGGAGCTTCTTTTATAGATCAATTCAACAAGCATTTATTAAGCATCTACTGCATGCCAGTAGATAGGGAATAGAAAGACAAGGCTAAAACAGGCCTTGCCCTAAGACCATACATTCTAATCTACTCCTGAAGATTTTAAAGTGTATCTGTGTTTTAAAGCAACAGCTTGTCTGTTCCTTAATAACTAACAAACTTTGTGAACCTCAGCTGCTCAGCTCCATTCAGAAAAGGAGAAAGACAGTATTTTGCTTTTGGAGATCTTGATGCCACGTTGCCTATTATCCTGTTATTGCTTTCTCCTTGGATAGGGCAAAAAATACATCAGCTTCTGCCTGGAACTATGTTCTCCCTAGGGTCCTTCACTTGCCTCCTCCCTTTTCCCCTCCCCCAAAGCCTCAGCTGACAGAATCAGAACAACCACTGCTTAATTTTTAGGTTTATCTAAAGGGGAAGGGTGAGGCTGCTGGTGGAGGAGGACAACGTGGCTGGACCAGCTAGTTCCTGGGAAGAATCAGAGATTCCAAAACCTAGTCAGAGCTGGGACTCGTAATATTCCTACACCTGTCTCCCACTTGACCCACTCTTAATGCAGTAAATTTCCTTTTTTGTATGATTATTTTTCCTTTTTAAGGGCCCACTTGTTCTGTTTAACCTGATTAAAACCTGTATTCTGTTTCTAGGACAGGGCCTAGGGAGGGGTGCAAGGAGGAAGGTACTGGGTCAGGGCAAATGGGGAATATAAATATGATTTTCTCTGGCTCATTCCTTCCTTCTGTTCATCTCAGCTCAGCCTAGAGGCTAATGGTGGAGATTCTGAGAAACTGCTATAGAAAAATGGTAAATCTCCCCTTTCTCCCAATTCACTGTCTCTCTTCCTCCCCTCCCCCCAATTATAACAGCTGGGTTGGAGGCTGGGTGAGAATTGTAATTAGTCTTCTCTCATCCCTCTTCCTTCCTTCCTTCCATTTTTCCTTCCTTCCTTCCTTCCTTCCTTCCTTCCTTCCTTCCTTCCTTCCTTCCTTCCTTCCTTCCTTCTTTTCTTTTCTCCCTCCATTCCTCTCTTTTCTTCCTCCCTTCTTTTCTTCCTCTCTCCTTCCCTCCCTCCAAACTGGCCTTCAGCGTCTGGACAGGTGATATCTTGAACTTCTTTGCAGACAGTTCTTCAAATGTTCAGTGATCCAGGATGCTCTTGATTTGGCAGGAGGGAGAAAGCCATATATTCCACTTTGAGCCCTTCCCTTGTTTGGAATTGCCTTCTGGAATCTCAGGGGCAGGGGCATGCTCGAATTGTGTGTAGCCGCTTCATTTGTAGGCAGTCCTGGCGAGATGAAAGGTGGTGCATTTCAGCAGTCAGCCCCTCCATTTCCCCTCACGTGGACACACCTCCTTGGTGCTCATAGGCCTCTGCCTAGAAAGACTGGGTTGGCATCAAGCTGGTTGAAAAGGTTGGGAGTCATCTCAGCCTTTGTTGCGACTGAATTTCTGACACTTAAAAACAATCTGGATAGATCTCATATTCCCCATGTTCTCCCTGAACCAACACAGGGAAGGAGAGTAGATTTCTCTTCTTAGCAGACGGGCAGATTGAGGGGAGTGAGGTGACTCAGCCTTCTGGGAGAGAATGAGTCTATGGGAGAACTGACCTGAGAAGGCAGGATGTCTGCGTGCATTCTGCGTCTTCTAGATCAGAGGGGCAGGCACACTCCTGTCCACCACTGGAATGATGGTGCCTTGCTAGTGAGCAGCCATTTACTGTGAAAGGGATGGTCAGGCAGCACCCATTTATTGAGCCCTTACTATGTACCAGGCACTCTTGCTGATAAGCTCTGGGGATACAAAGATGAGTAAGAAGAAAGTCCTGGCCTTCTAGAAGCTTGCATTTTAAGATGGAGATGAAAAGTGACGGACAGAAGGGGAGAAGGTGCTTGAGTCAGGGGCATGGTGGTAAAGTCCAGAGAGTGGGAAGTAGCACCAGGAGGAGAATGAGGCCAGGCTGTCCTAGGGGCCTGCCTCCAAAATGGGGGTGCCAGAAGGAACTTGCCAATGAGAGAAGGGAGACAATATGGCACACAATAGTCTTCCAAGATTTGATGGCCCCAATTGAGGGGCCTGGGATCCTCATACTTTCCTGACATAAAAGATATGTGGACCATGAGTGGTGTCATGCCTACTTGCCTCATCTCTTCCAGTCCCAGACACCTCCTCCCTACCCCTCCCCCAATCCTGGTCCCAGTGCATTTGCCTAAATGTCTTCTTGTTGATTTTTGGTAACTTTCATTTGCTCAGAGGGTTGACTGCCTTTTTTCTGATCATGACTTTGGATTTTGCCCAGGCTACTCCGCCCTAGCATAGCCAAAACAAATGCTGTATTTCTATTCCTTGTGCTGTTTCTTAAAGCAGACCGTGACACCAGGTAGGTAGGGTTCAAGTTATGGAGGGCCTTGAATGTCAAGCAGCAAAATGAGGTTTGATGGGAATAGAATAGAAAATAGAGAATAATTAAGGATTTCAGAAGAGTCATATAAACAGTAATAGCTGACATTTATGTTTCAAAATAGTTTGCAAAGCACTTCACATATATCATTTTATTGATCCTCACAACCACCCTGCTAAGTAGGGGCTATTATGATCCTCTTTTAATAACTGAGGAAACTGAGACTGACAGGTTAAGTGACTTGCATCCAGGGTCACACAGCTAGTAATTTTCTCAGGCAAGATTTGAACTCAGGTCTTCCTGACTTCAAGTCCAAGATTGTCTGCTGTGCCACCTTGAAGAAATGATCTGGCAGGGTTTTCCAGTCTAGATTAAGAAGGAAAGCCTGGAGTCACTATTGCAATAATCTGGTTATAAACTGACCATGACCCAGGCTATTTTGGTGAAAGTGGAGTGGAAAAGAAGGATTCTTTCTCTGAAGGAAAAACCTACTCGATTTAGTAATTTGATGATACAATGGATAAGGGGAAGACAGTAGTCAAAAGATGATTCAAAGAATTCCGGGTTGAGGTGATTGAGAGAATGATAAATCATCCTTCACTAAAGAGGAACCAGTTAAACCTGTTGGGTAGAATAGGAAGAGGACAGGGGCTTAGTGAGCCTTTTAGGTGTTCACCAGCACCAGTATTCATGTCTGGCGCCCCTGGTTGACTCATAGGGTAGTTTTGATTGGAGCCATTTTCAGTAGGGAAGGATATGCCAGAATTCTTGGTCATATCCTTTTTGCTGTTGAGGTTAAATGAGATAATAATGTGTGTAAAGTACTTTGGAAACCTTAAAATACTTTGTCAGTGTATGTTATTGTTAAGTAACAGTTTGCGCCCTATTCCATTTTGGGGGGGGTAGCCTTTTGTGAGATAGTGAACTGTCTCATACTGGAGGTGTTAAAGGCATCTGCTTAGATGAAGAAATTCCTGTATTGGGTAGAAGGTTGGGTTTTGTGGTCTCTCGGTGCCTTTCTAGTTCCAAGGCTCTAGAATTTCCATGATACCTACTAAGGTGATAAACACATAGGTGGGTAGTCAGTGGTGGAGAATGAATGCTCCTCAACTACTTAGCAAGGCATTTCAAATCCTAGGTGACTCAATGACTGTATTTTGGTGTTAGGGTGGGCAGTAGCACAGTGTAGGAAAGAGCACTGCACTTGACATCCAGAGAGACCTGGGTTTGAATCTTGCCACCAACCCTGACTAGCTGTCTGACCAATAATGGGCAAGTTGCTAAACCTGTAGAATGGGCATAATAAGATCAAAAGCACCCTCCTCATAGGGCTATTGTGAGGATCTGAGAAGACCATGTATAGGACAGAAAGGCCAGCCATAGAAATGTCAGCTATTATTCTTACTTGGTATGGTCATAGCTGGGCAGCTAAGTGTGGGGCCTGGAGTCAGGGAGACCCATCTTCCTGGGTTTCAAATCTGGCTTCAGACACTCACTAGTTGTGTGACTCTGGGCAAGTCACTTAATCCCAGTTTCCTCATCTGTCAAAAGAGCTAGAGAAGGATATGGCAAACCACATTTGCCAAGAAAACCCTAAATGGGGTCATGAAGAGCCAGGCGCAACTGAAAAAAAACTGAACTGAACACAACAGTCTTTGGAAAGCGATATTAAAGTGTTAGGGAATTGGCAATTATAGTGAAGTAGGAGCACATACTAAATTAAATTGTAGGTTTTGGTTTTAAGCAGGATTACATTGAGATCCCAATGATGGATTTAAATAAAGTCTCCCAAGGGTTCCCTCTTGGTTTCATTTCTCCTTTTCTGCTTTGGGCGTAGGTTTCCGGCCGAGCTCGCTGTCTGTAAAATAGCCAGACCTTTGGTGCCGTTGGTTTTGCGTTTATATTGGGTGAGGAACTAGATAGAGTCATCACCCCCAAAAGCAGGGAAATTTGTGGAAGCCAGACTGGAGGGAATTAAGAAGGAAAGCATGGCAGTAGTAGATAGCGGGCCAGTTTGGAATCACGAAGACCTGTCTCTGACACATCCTATCCTTAAGACCATGGGTTGCAAACTACTCAATGCTCTGGGTAGCCAACTTTCCAAGACTGTAAGTTTTTGATCTGTTTTATAGGCGGAGGGAATGCCTACATCATCAGCAGCCTCTATACCCTACACCGGTGAGAAAAGAGACACAAATATAAAGGAGAGCATGGTTGGCTAAGGAGGAAGGCAGCCCATTGAACAAACCTAGCCAAGGTTGTAGGCAGTAATGCACAGCTGAGTACCACAGGATCATACATCAAGGATTGAAAGGGACCTAAGCCCATGTAAGCCCAACCCCCTTATTTTGCACTTGAGGAAACCCAAGACCATAGAGGATGACTCTCAGAGTGGGGATTTGAATTCACATCCCATGACTCCCAAGTTCAGCATGTCCATTCTCTTTCCATTGTACTGTGATCCCTCTGGAGGAGATTTGACAATATTTCATGGCTTTTGTTACATTTTCCCCACACTGAACTGACCTTGAGACCAAGACAAAGAGTGAGTTAGGGAGAGGTAAGGTTCTAAATTCTCTGGAACTATGTAAAATTCCAGGTTTTTTTTTTTTAATTTTTAAAAATTTGCTACAGCCTGATGGCTCTGAGTTACCTTGTAGCGGTGAGATAAATATCAAAATCGGAAGAAGGCTGCCTTTTTGGGTAGTTCCATTGTGGATTTGAGATGAAGGGGATACTGGGAATATATTTTTACTTAGTGGCTGCAAAAGGACTTCTGAGAGAGTACTTTTATCGTGATTTGTATTAAATTGATGTCACAGTAGCAACCACTTAAATTCATTAACCTTCATGCATTCACCGACTTGCCTTCCTCAGAAATATGCTGGCTACAGAATGATTAGTTTTCAGGGCTAGATCAGTACCCATATAAAACATTGCCTACTGAAAGGTGACCTTCCTTCTCTTCTCTTCACCACAGATATAAACTATTTTAAAAGATGAGGGGCAGTTGAGTGCACTGAGTGGCCAGGGCAGGTCTTACTAGCAAGTAAAAATAAGCTTCATACCTCACAGAGCACTTGTTTTTTCTCTTAAAGGGCATTTTCCATAGAGCTGACTGGTCCCTCTTGGGATATGTCCTTGAATTTTAATTGGAGGGGCTGGTACTAAATAAATAGGCCAGAAAAGTAGCCCTTCAGGGCTCATTTGGGAATCTGTGTTACTTTGTATTTGGTCAGTCATCATACTGACAGATGTTATCTTTCAATTGTAATTGACCAGATCTTTGGCTGGAAGACTCCTTTGTTTTACAACATAACAAAACAACCACTTTTTTCTTTTCAGGACCTTGTGGTTTCATTAAAGGTTCACTCTTTTGCTCAGAGGTTATTTTTGCATAAACCTTATTCTGAGAATGCAAGAAGTCTGCCGACCTTTTTTCCCCTTCCTGCAGCTATTTCAGGACCTTGAGGATGCTACACAGATAATTCTCCTGATGATCCAGATTGTGGCTTCTTTCTGACATAGGAGATAGTCATTGAGAGTTGCTGTGGCTGAAAAATTCATTCGTCAGCCTGGAGATGAGTAATCTCTGACTTTGGGATCACAGCTTTGGCATTGGAAGGGATCTCTGAGGCCCTATAGTCCAAACCTTTCATTCTATTCATGAGTAACTGATGTCTAGAGAGGTTAAAATAACTCGGCCCAAGGTCACACGAGATAGTTGTTGTCAGAGCTGGGATTCAGACTTGGTTCTTCTGAATGCAAGGCCACTATATATTGCATTCTTAGTCCAAAGAGCTGGAGTCTTTAAATGGGCCCAGACTCAGGAGTCTTTTCAGATTGTTAGGGCTTGTTAGAGCTTGCCTTTTAGCAAGCTCAGGGTCACCTCCTTGCTGAGATGAGGCATCAGAGTAGGACTTTGTGGAAGTGGTGCTATCTTTATTGTTTTATATAATAATAGCTTGTGTTATATATAGCCCTTTATAGTTATGAGCAGCTCTTTACTCTGCAGATGACTTCTTTTGATGGTCATTCACAACAGTCCTATAGGGGCTGAGAGGGAAGGTCCATCTAGTATAGGGCCAGAAAGTAGCACCGGCTTTTTGGTAAATTGCCTTTACAGATTCAGGTGGGCTCCCTGTTACATCAGTCAGTCACCATCCCACTTGAAACTTGATGTTTAGTCTGCTTTTCTGAATGGCTGCACTGTTTTCCTTCTTTCGTACTCACTTATTTGATATTTCTCATATTTCTGATATTAGGGGAGGGGAATGATTGATTTGACCTTGAAACACAGGAATGAGGAGTTACCTTCTATCAATGGATGTCCCTCCTCTATCCCCAAGTTCATTCAGGCGTATGTGAACACTCAAGGGAGTAAAGGTCAAGTACTCCCCATGGCTTTATGTACCTTTTCTAAAACTGGCATTGTAGTAATAGTTCACATTTAAAGTGTATAGAATACTTTTACCTGTTATCTCTTGGGATTCTCATAGCAACGCTCGGAAATGGGTGCTATCATGTCTGTTCTGTAGCTGAGCCCACTGAGCCTAAGAGAGTTATAGTAGAATATCAGTCTGGAGTTTCTTCTTGGACCTTTGTGATGGCCAGATCAGTAATCCAGCCCATCCTGCTAGGCATACAGACATTCCTTAAGGCTTTTTTTCAAAGCTTCAAATAACCTCTTCATTTGCTGAGGCTTGGGGTTCAGGCATTGTGGTCCCCTTACATGATGTGTCATACACCTTGGAGGATTTCGTGGGAGTTTTTGAACTCATTGAGTTTTTGTTGAGATTTTCCTTTGGCGAGAGAGCACCACAAAGGTGATGATGCCAGTTGTGAGGCCTGATGGCCCCAGCAGCTTCAGAGGGTGGTAGTTTTTCCCAGTATCTAAGGTAGAATTTGATCTCAGGTCTTCTGGGCTGGGAATGTAGGGCTTTTTTTTGCTAGGCCAAACTGGTTCTACTACACACTCATACAGGCTTTTTATTCAGTCTTGTCAGGTCTGTTTGTGGTGTTCTGGTTTCTCTGTTTTCCCTGTTCTCCTGACCTTATTATGTATGGTTTTTTTTTTTTTTCCCGTCTCTAATCCCTGTCTGCCTTTATCAAACAATACCATATCTCTGTAACAAGGTCCCTTATTCAGAGCTTTCTTGATGCTGAATTCATTTGACTGTGTGATATTTTCTAGGACCTTTCCTTTTTGTTTGTTTTAAACATTAGAAAGTAAGCTATTTGTCCAGAGGATTTTGAGAGCTCAATTTAGAGCTTACTGTGAGATGGAGAGGGACACTCGGGGACCATTCTGGACTGGGTCCTGTCAGATCCTCTAAGCAGCCTGACCTGACCTTGTATATTATTAAGGGCTTAGTCTCTTAACTGATTTTATTTGTTGTTTGTTTGTGTTTTTAACCCTGGGTAGAGTTCTGAACAGTTTATCTCACATTATTCCATCCAAACTCCCTGGTGTAGTCCAAACCATATTAAAATATAGTTGGAAAATGTTTGACAAAAATAAATAAAACATAGATAATGTTAATTTGCAATTTTCCAAGTCAACATGCCACCCTCAGGGATCTGCTACTATTTGAATTTGACCTCACCGATCTGGTACATTATAATGCTCAACATATTTCAGATGAAGGAACTGAGACTTAAGTCCCATGACTTCTCTGTCAGAGCCAAGCCTTGAATTCAAGTCTCCCGGATGTCAAGATCTCTGTTCTTTTTTCTACTCTACTGAATAACCTAACTTGGCCTTGAATACTTAACCAATCTAGAAAACACTGAGAAGCTTTTTTTTCTCTTCAATATATTTTAGTAGATGTGGCTGTTTTTATATCTTCATTTCTGAATATATCCCATTATATTATATATATATATATGTATATATGTGTGTATGTATGTATGTGTGGGTGTATATATATGTACATATACACGCATATACACATATGTATTTGTATATATTTCATACTATGCAGCAAGCGAGGCTTTATAGCTAAGTGTAAAGAAAAAGAGGGGAAGTAGGTCAGCAGAACTTCCAACACATCAGCTAAGCCTTCTAGGTCCCAGCCTCTGCAAAGAAGGGAGAGATGTATATTTTCTCAGCTTTTCTCCTGGGCTAAGTTCCTTGTTCATTACCATTACCCAGCATTCAGTTTTTTGTTTTTGTTGTTGTTGTTGTTGTTCTCTCTGTTTATATTGTTGTAACTTACATTTTGGGCAGCTAGGTGGTACAGTAGATAGAGTACTGGGCTTCAAACCAGAAATGACTCTTTCTCCTTTATGAGTTCAAATCTGGCCTCAGACACTTAGTAGCTGTGTTATACCCTAGGCAAGTCACATAAGTTGTTTGCCTCAGTTTCCTCATCTGTAAAATGAGCTGGAGAAAGAAATGGCAAATCCTTCTAGTATCTTTGCCAAGAAAACCCCAGATGAGGTCACGGTGAGTTGAATGTGACTAAACAACAACTTAAGTTTTATTTTCTTGGTTTATTTTATTTTTGCATAATTTTATATAAAGCTTCCTATATATCTTTGAATTTTTAATATCTGTGATGTCTTACGGCATCATAATAACCCTATACATTCATGTACCATCATTTTAGTCATTCTCTACCCATTTCACGGTCTATTTTATTTTCAGTTCTTTGTTACCACAAAAAAGAGCAAATTATTTTCTTGGAGGGTTTGTTTTCTTACTAACTTCTTATACAAGGTGGTGGGACACACTGGAGAGAGTGCTGAGTTTGGGTGCAGGAAGAGCTGGTTTCAGATCTTGCCTTTGACATTTTTTATTGGTGTGAACCTGGGCAAGTAGGCCTCTCAGTACATTAGCAGCTGCCTAGGATTCCTGTATTAGATCATAGGTGTAGATGTGTGGTGACCTGCTCAATATTTCCAAACCGAACTCCCCTACATTGTAGGCCACGTTCACTAAAGCACTACTGTTGAGTTATCTTGGTTTAGAAGTGAACCTGGATTGAAAAAAAAGAGTATCATGTGAACCTGGTAATGGACTGTATGTCTCCCTAAGTTTGGGAGAGTCTTGAGTGTTGGGTTATCTCCAGTCTTTGCCCGTGGAGGGAACTGCCATTCCGGCCAATGAAATTTCATGTCCTTGGAGGATTGAAATAGTTTTTCTCAGTTCATCTTCATCATTCTGTACCGTTAAATGAAGAATTGACTCTTATTGGCACAGAGACACTTAAAATGCCCTTCTCTGAGAGAGAACGTAAGGATTAGTACTAGGATGCCTCTGATTTTCTAAAGCATTGCAAATATCCTGACCCACTGTGGAATTCAAGAGCAATTCTTCTGTAGTTACCCCAAGGAATTTCTTTAGGCTGCAGGCCCAGGTTTCTGTGATGATTTTTTATTTTTATTTTGCTTGGTGGTGGCTATCTCCTGTTCTACTTAGTTTCTGCTGTCCACCTGCACTCCGTAAATGTTTACCTGAGGTGTCCTTTTGAACTTTCCTGCCTTTATCTCCCTTAGGTGGTAGGTGGGGAATGAGTGGGCTTATAGGAGATTTGCCCTTGAAGGTTTATGAAGCTGTTTCATGGTTTTCAAGTAGAAGTTGGCCCATGTGGCAACTTAGGACACCTTCTTTGTTTTCCCCAAATTTAATTCAAGACACATTTATTAAGCACCTACAGTGCATGTGAGAGACCGTGCTTAGGTTCCAGAACTGTCACAGTTAGAAGTGTCACTCATTGGCTTTGCAGTGGCCTTCAAGGATTCTGTGGAGAAAAAAGTAAACCTCATTCGGTGTTTCTGGAAGTGTTACAGAAAAATGTGTGTGTGTGTGTGTGTGTGTGTGTGTGTGCACATGCATGTGTTTGTGTGTGTAAAATCAATCTATACATACTTCTCTTTGTCAGTTCTTTCTCTGGATGCAGAGAGTGTCTTATTTCAAAAAGTTATCCCAAGTTTCTGCTCTGGCCATCCATTGCTTAAGGAAACTGGTCCTATCCTCATGATGTTTAAAGGTTGTATGACTAACAAGTTTCTAAGATGTTATTAAAGAGTCAGTTTTGTTACAAGGCAAATAACTGCTGTGCATATTTTTTTTAAAAAAAAGGAGAAGAATACCTGTACAAGACCAGTAGACATCAAGTTGTCGTATCATAGTCAAAAAACACTGAGAGCCCATTGTGGTTGGATTTGTATTTGGTGTCATTGGTGGGGTTACGAAAGAAAGAGATGATGCTTGGCTCTTCGATCTCTCAAGGAAACCTAAGGAGGGAGGCACTATCATGGAATTCCGTGATTGTTGAACCGGAGACCTAGATTCTAGTTCCAACTTTAGCTGTATAGGACCTTAGGCAAGGCTCTGGGTGTCATTTTTCTCATCTGTAAAATGAAGTGGCTGGAATACATTATCTTTAAGATTCCCTTCAAGTGACAACATGCTGTGATTCTTAGTTGATGGTTAATATGATGCAGGCTGAGTAGTGCTGAGTTGTAAAAGTGGATGGTCACTCTTTAATCTGAGGATTTTTTTTCTTTTGAGAAGTGAGTTCTAAGCACATTTTACAAGGAGATGAAAAATGAATTTAAAGGCTCATAGATTCAGAGCTGTAAGGGGACCTTTCCAACCTCTTCATTCTGTACATGAGGAAACTGAGGGCCATGTTAATAGGAAGGCAACTGTGGGGTGGGGGAGGACTGGGGAGAGAAAGCATTCTAGATCATAGATGTAGATTTAGAAGGAATCTTAGAGACTTGCTCCAGCCCCTTTATTTTACAGATGAAACTGAAACCTAGAGAGGTTAAGTGATTTTTTTTCTCCAAGATCACACAGGTCAAATAAACAGCTGAGCTAGGATTTGAACCCAGGTCTTCTGATTACTTATCACCAGTGCTCTTGCCATGGTCAGAGGCACAGATAAAAGAATTAGTTAGTAACTTGGCTAAGGACACATAGGAAGTAAGTGGCCGACCTGGGATTTGAACTCAGGTCCTCTGCGATAGCTAGGTGACTCAGTGGATAGAAGTCTGTTAGACTCATCTTCCTGCGTTCAAATCTGGCCTCAGATAACTTAGTAGCCCTGTGACCCTGGGCAAGTCACTTAACCCTGTTTGCCTTAGTTTGTAAAATGAGCTGGAGAAGGAAATGGCAAACCATGCCAAGAAAACCTCACATGGGGTCACAAAGAGTCAGACATGACTGAAAAATGACTGAACAACCATCTCTCCAACGGCAGCATTCATAAACATATTCAGAGGCAAAGACAGGAATGAACAAGCCTCTGAAATCTAACAAGCAGATTAGCTTGGTTAGTGTAGTGGGAAGGGAACAAGGCAAACGTAAGCTGATGAAGTTAGGGAGCATGCTCATGTAGGCTTTTGGACCCTGCCTTCTCCTTAGTACCCACAGGAAGAGAACTTGGGATATTTTCCTTCATAGTTTTTCCTTCTGATTTTTTTTCCTTTCTGAGCTGTCATCTCTTCCCTCCATTTCTATTTTGATAGCCTTTACTGTTTTGCTCAGAGGGCAACCAGATGATGCAGTGGATAGAATGTCTACCCCTAGAGTCAGGAAGACTCATCTTCCTGAGTTCAAATCCAGCCTCAAATACTTACTAGTTGTGTGACCCTGGGCAAGTCACTTAACCCTCTTTGCCTTAGCTTACCCATCCATAAAATGAGCTGCAAACTACTCCAGTATCTTTGTCAAGAAAACCCCAAAAGCAGTTACAAAGAGTCAGGACATGGCTGAAACGACTGAACAATGACAAAAACTGTTCTGCTCCAGTTAATGAAGACAGTTAATTATTTCTTAATCCTTGTTCCTTCTGGAAAGCCACCTTGGAATCTGTTTCCCCCTTACTTGTGTCTGGCATTGGTAGGGAGCCAGTGCCCAGACTGGCATGCCTCCCCCTTCCCCAATCTGTTACCAACTACAGTAAGTTCACACAATTGAACCATTTCCTTCATTTTAATTTCATGGAGTGACTCACTGGCTAGCTGGTTGTGAGTTTCTCTTTACTATTTTGGGCACTCCTTTGATCTCCTAGGAGTTGGGGGGGAATGGACTGGAGGTTCGGGTGTTAGATGCTTTTCAATGTAATTTGTTAACTCATTTCTTCCCTCTTTCTGTGCAGGCCCTGTTTTCCAGAAGATGCACTATTACAGATATTCTAATGCTGAAGTCAGCTGTTGGTACAAGTACCTTCTGTTTAGCTACAACATTGTCTTCTGGGTGAGTGTAAGAGGAATTGGGTGGGGCTTCACTTCTGTCTTCTGTGAGGCTCTCAGAGCAGTAGCTGGAGTTGAGGGCCCCAGAGGAGGTGTTGATTAAACTGGGGGTTTGGCTAGGAGCGTACATAGTTCACTTTGTTCAGGCTGGAAGGGAAGGTTGGAAACAGCTCTTTTAAAGGTTCAGGAAATGCCTCAAGAGGCCACATGTTGACTTCTTTCTTCAATATTCACACTTCCCATCTGGGCTGGAAAGTGGGTGAAAGAAGAGGGAAATTCATTCAAGAATTGCTTCATTTTTCTAAAGTCTCAGTTTTTTTTTACAAATGGCTCTTGACGACCTTTGTTGATATTTCAGTGCTTTTAATAGCAAGTGCTTACTTAGGGAGCTGAGATAATGAAGATGGGGTGGGTTCAGAAGGCATCTGGGAATTGTACAGGACTGAATTTGAGCATCCAGGAAGGTGTATTATGAGCCAAAGGGAACCTTTGACCCTGGAGAAAAAAGAGCCCTCCTCTCCTCTGTGCTGCTTTCTGCTCCCAGTTAGACCTTACTCTGTCTTTAATACTTCCATATAGGTAGTATTCAGGGCCATGGAATTACAGGTTGCTATAGTGAGAGATCCCTTTTTGAGCCAGAGACCCTGGGTTCAAATCATAGCTTT
>CM053624.1:48812217-48838564 GCA_028646595.1 Phalanger gymnotis | reverse complement strand
GGGCGGTAGCCGAACCGCAAACTCAGTCACGCAGCTTTTCCCACTAACCTTCTCTGATGTCTTTGCTCTTTGTGGGTTGAAAGGTCTGGTGGATGCCACAGCTCAGTAATTCGGGATGCCAGGGCACTCTCCGCTCGTCTCCTGGTCTGGTAGGTCCGCATCTGGTCTGTTCACGCCGTGTGCGCTGGGCTCAGCTCCGCTCCCTCAGCTGGGGGCTGGGAGCTCCGTGTGGGACAGACCTTACCCAGAGACCATCCAGGCTGTCCTGGGCTGGAGCCCTGCTTCCCTCTGCCACTTTGTGGGTTCTGCAGTTCTAGAATTGGTTCAGAGCCATTGTTTTATAGGTTTTTGGAGGGACTTGGTGGGGAGCTCACGCCAGTCACTGCTTCCCAGCCACCATCTTGGCTCCGCCCCGATTGCTTCATTTTCTATGGCACCTTTTAGCAAGATGCAGTTCCCTTCCTTGTCTCTTTTAATTAGGGCTATTTTTGCTTTTACTTTGATTAGGATCAGGATTGCTACCTCTGCTTTTTTTTTTCACTTCAGTTGAAGCACAATAGAGTCTATTCCCGCCCTTTACCTTTACTCTGTGTGTGTCTCTCTGTTTCAAGTATATTTCTTGTAAGTGACATTGTAGTATTCTGGTTTTTGATCCTCTCTGCTATCCAAATTTGTTTTATGGAAGCATTCATTCCATGCACATTCACAGTTATGATTACTAACTGTGTATTTCCCTCTATCCTATTCTTCCTCCTGTATGTCCTCTCTCTCCCTTCACCCTTTACTATCTCACCAGTGTTTTGCTTCTGTCTGCCTTCTCCCCTGATCTGCCCTTCCTTCTGTCAATCTCCACTCCCAAGCCGGATTACTTAATCTCCTCACCTCCTACTTCTCAGTCCAGTAAGACAGATTTCTATATTCAACTGATTATGTATATTACTCCCTCTTTGAGGCAATATTGATGAGAGTAAAGTTCAAGTGATGCCCATCACCCACCTTCCCATCTTCCTCTCCACTGTAATAGGTCTTTCTTACCTCTTCATGTGAGATAATTTACCTCATTCTACCTCTCCCTTCCTCTTTCACCCACTGTGCTCCTTTTTCTCATCTCTTATTTTTTTCTGTCATTCCCTCAAATTCACTTTATGCATGTACCCTCTGTTATATATACTCCTTCTGTTAGTGATATAAGTTTTAAGAGTTATAAGTATCATCTTTCTTTGTAAGGATGTAAACAGTTTAGCTCTATTGAATTCCTTATGTTTCTTTTCCCTTTTTATCTGTTTATGCTTCTCTGGGGTCTTGATATTAGAGGTCAAATTTTTGGTTTAGTTTTTAGTCTTCTCTTTATGAAGGATTGAAATCCTTTTACTTCACTGAATGACATTTTTTTCCCTTAATGTATTATGCTTAATTTTGCCTGGTAAGTGATTCTTGGTTGTAGTCCTAGTTCCTTTGCCCTCTGGAATCATGTTCTATGACCTCTAATCCTTTAATGCTGCAGCTGCCAACTCCCATGTGATCCTGACTGTGAATCCCCAATATTTGAATTGCTTCTTTCTGGCCATTTGTAGTATTTTTAGTTCTGATTTTTGATAGTTCTGAAATTTGGTTTTAATGTTCCTTGGGGTTTTTACTTTGGGATCTCTTTCCTGAGGTGATCAGTGGATCCTTTCAATGTCTATTTTGCCTTCTGCTTCCAGGATATCAGGACAGTTTTCCTTGATAATTTCTCGAAAGATCATGTTGGTTCAGGTCCTCCTTTTGATTATGGTTTTCAGGTAGTCCAATGATTCCAATATAGTCTTCCCTGGATCTATTTTCCAGGTCAGTTTTCTTACCCATCACATATTTTACACGTTCTTCCATTTATTCGTTCTTTGGAGTTTGTTTGACTGATTCATGATGTCTTATAGAGTCATTAGCTTCCACTTGCCCAATTCTAACTTTTAGGGTATTGTTTTCCTCGGTTAGCTTTTGGACTTTCTTTTTCATTTGGCCTGTTGTACTCTTTAAGCAGTTGTTTTCTTCAGTGGATTTTTATATCCCCTTTCTCATTTGGCCAATTTTACTTTTTAAGCAGTTTTCCAAGCTGTTGACTCTGTTTTTTTTTTTTTGTAAGTTTCTTGCCTCACTTTCATTTCTTTTCCCAATTTTTCTTCTGCCTCGCTTATATGATTTTTAGCCCCTTTTTGAGCTCTTCCATGAATTCTTTTTGGGCTTGGCTTGAGACCACTTTCTATTTTTCCTTGGGGTTTTGCCCACAGATGTTTTGACATTATTGTCCTCTTCTGAGTTTGTTTTGGTCTTCCTTGTCACCATAATAACTTCTTATGGTCGGATTATTTTTTTTTGTTGTTTGTTTGTTTTTTTTGCCATTTCTTTTTTTTCCTTTCTTTTAAATTTGAGCTCTGCTCCAAGGATGGAAGGGGCACTGTCTCAGGTTTCTTGTGCTAGTGACTGCAGGTCCTGGCTATTTAACTGGTGCTGAACTGATGTTGCCCTGAGGCCCACGGAGTACCTTCATCTCTGGCACTGCTCTGAGGGGGTGGATTGGGGGTTGGCAGGCACTACTGTAGAGGTTGGATAGATCTGGCAGCTTACCTGGTGCTGAGCTGGGGTTCTAGTGGCGGTATCTGGTATGTGCCAAAGCCAGGTGCAGTGTTTCTGCACTCCCCTGTGGCTACACTGAGGCATGTGGCACTCTGTCCTCTGGAGGCTACCAGTTTGCCTGGGGCTACACTGAAGTATGTAGTGGTTCTTGGAGCTGGAGTCTACCAGTTTTCCTGGCATGGAGGGGTCTAATGTTGGCCTTTGCCTGCTCCAACCTATTGGGGCTCAGGGTCTCCTGCTAGTTTGCTGAGGTGGAAATTGCTGCTGGCTTGATGGGATGCTTCCCATCCTGGACTGCACTCCCCTTTCACCCAAGTGAGACAGACCTTTCTTGTCAATCCTTCAAGTTTCTTGGACTAAAAGATTGTTTCACCCTATCTTTTTGCTGATTCTGCTGTTCCAGGATTTATTTGGGGGCTCTGTTTTATGGTTGTTTGGAGGTGAGTATGGGAGAATTATAGTGATTTACTGCTTACCCTGCCATCTTGGCTACTAGAAGTCTGGAAACACTATTTAATCTAGTCCTTTCTTCAAAGAAATGGGGTTGGTTCACCAAACATTTACTAATTACCTATTATATGGAAAGAACTGGAGCAAGAAAAGTGATGGTGTCTCTCTCCAAATATCCGTTTCAAACTGTGGGACAACAAAGCAGAGAAAGAAAAGAAGAGAGACAGACAGACTGAGTGACAGAGAGAAGGAGACAGACAGAGAGAAGGGTGATAGGTTACCTAGCCTTTAAAAAAAGTTATGAATGGAGCATTACAGCCATTATTGTTGCTTTCAGCAGGGGACATCTCCACTCCTCGATAAGCAGTCAGACCTTCCAACATACCAGACCCCTGTTTTTGTGGGTCACTTTTCCATGTGAGTAATTTCTTTAAGTTTGGAGAAAAGGATCAGAAGACTCCTGCTGAAGTCCCTTGACTCTGAACCAGTCACAACCTCCCTAGACTTCTGTTTCTTTCTCTGGACCGTGAGGGAATTGCAATAGACGATCTTTAAGGTCCCTTCCAACTCAAAAAGTCTGTGACTTTGGGCTAATTGCCCAAAAGTTCCACAACTACAAATTAATTAATTAGTTGATTACTTGGTTAATTAATTTGGTTAATTTGGTTAATTAATTAATTAATACTCTCTGTGACATTGGTGATGTCACTTCCACTCCCTGTGCCTCAGCTCAAGGGCTAGACTGGATAGTATGTGAGTTCACTTCCAACTTTCTGATTCTAGAACTCTGTGACTCTATTGTGGTCACAGTCATAATTTTTGTTTTTTATTTTGTTCTCTGGCCCCAACTCACTGTCCTCTGTACTGTATGTCCCAGATACATGCATGGCTGGAAATGATGATTTCCTGGATGTAGGGAAACTATGACTTCCGTGATAGAGGGAACTCCCAGTGAGAAAACTTCCTCTACCAACATAGATCTGCACCTGCTTTAAAAACTAAATTATAGTGTTAGAGAGTTGCATGGATCTCTGAGAGGTTTAGTAATTTACCCAGGGTTATACAAACAGTATGTATCAGAGTTGAGACTAGATAGAAGGTCTTTCTGACTCTAGAGGTGAGATCTCTATCCACCATGCTACTTCTCATGGTAGTAGTATTATAATAAAATTTGAAAAGTTCCTTATATAATCTCCTTACTCTATAGAGGGTAAAGAGATCACTGACTTGTGACCACGTGGTATAGTAGAAAGAATACTGGCTCTGGAGTCGAAGGATGTGGGTTCAAATCCTGCCTTAGTAACTAATTATCTGCATAACTGGGCAAATCTTTTCCATTTTTGCTTCTGCAACTTTCTTCTTTCTTCTGGGTGCTTTTACAGCAAGATTGTGAGTATTGTTATGATTCCACCCCTCTAGCAACATGTCCATTTGTTGCTCACTGGACAAGGTTTTTGCATTTAGAATGATAACAATCAAGTGTACATTGGTTCATGTTTGAAAAACTATTTGACCTAGTACCTTTTGTTCCTTTTCCATATCTCTGCAACCATCACTGAAGAAGCAGAAGGGGCCCATTATTTTTTCTTGCATGAGTTGCCATGGCCAAAATAATTAATCATGGTGGCCAGTCTACTTGGGATATGCCTTTCCAGGATTAACTCCAAAGGTCCTTAGAAAAGAGACTCTACAAAGCTCTCCAATGCCTCATTGTGACCGTGGAGGTGACCTTCAGTTTTTAAAGACTATAAGAGTAGAATGAGAGTTCTGATAACATCTCCTACATTGGAAAGACTTCTTGCATAGCCCTAGGAACAGACCAAATAATCTTTTGGAAGACTGACCTAGCTAAACCTTTCTTTAAATGTATTTTTAAAGTTATAGTCTACTAAATTTGATTCTCTCTTCTAGGCCTTTAAGAGAACAAATATATCCAACCCTGTATGATGAATGCCACTGAAGTTACTGAATGTGAATTTTATATCATATTACAAGGAGCGAATGGGAGAAGCTTAGTTAGAATGAGTAAAGTAGCTGTGAAAAAACCACATTTTTGTTTTAAGAATACAAGGATTCTTAATGCTGACTATAAATATAAGAAACATAGAACAATAGAATCTTAGTAGTGGAAGGGACCTTAGAAAAGGATCTAATGTAAACATTTCATCTTGTAAGTGAGGAAACTAAGATTAGAGAGGTAAAGTTATGTGAGCAAAGTCACATACCCAACCAGAATGCTTTTTGCTTGAGTATGTTGAAAATAGTCAAGTCTCTTTCAATATAGAAAATAACAAAGGTTACCATCGAGAGTATAACAAGGGAAAGGTAGAAACATGGTGCAGTGGATAGAGTCCTGGCCTGGAATCAGGAAGACCTGAGTTCAAATCTGGTATCAGACACTGACTAGCTGTGTGACCCTGGGTGAGATCCATGGTTAACATAGTCACCTGCTGACGCACTTTAGTTAGCATGATAATGATACAAGAGGGGAAAAGACTTGAGGCACAATGTCCTGTGTGCTGAAGCCTTAACTGGTGTCTCATCTCAAGTCCCTCCACTGATTCTTAGAAACTCCCTTTCTCACCACCATTATGTAGACTGATCTGCTTGAGGACACATAAAGTCCAAAGCAATATATTTAACTTAATGTTACAGGACCTGAATTTAAAGCTATACTCTACTACCTATTACTTGGGTTTCCATCCTAAAGTGATGAAGGTAGACTAGATCAGTAGTGTCAGACTAAAATAGAAATGCGGGGGCAGCTAGGTAGTGCAGTGAGTTAGAGCACAGGCCCTGTAGTCAGGAGGACCTGAGCTCAAATCCTGCCTCAGACACTTGACATGCTTACTAGCTGTGTGACCTTGGGCAGGTCACTTAACCCCAATTGCCTTGCTTTGCCCATCAAAAAAAAATAATAAAATAGAAATAGGGACCTCTAAATCATACATAAGGACATCTTTGGGCCACATATTAACTTTAAAAACCACATTAACATTACTTATATTTTATATCTTTATTCATTTTGATAAATATTTCCCAATTGCATATCTGGGTTGGGCTGCCTTCCAGAGTATTATTGGTTGACCCATTCACTCAAATCTCAGGAGAATTTTAGACATCTTGTCCATCCAGAGCCCCATTCTCCTGTAGTGTTATATGGGTCCCCTATACCAGATTTAATAGCCTGACTCTGCATCTAGGTTGACTTATTTGTAAAAGATATATAATAGTGGCTCATCTGCCTTGAAACATGGGCTGTACCAGATTAGCTTCCTGTCCAAAGATCTATGATACTTAGAACTAGGCAGCCCCCTTGAAGTTTGAAAGAATTTTTTGGGATAATTAAATGGACTGCAGTGCAGTCGCTTTATATTACTGCCATAAGACAGAACTAACACCAAATCTATATTGTTAATTATTATGTCACACTGAGTTTTTATCATATGCAGCTGAGTTTGCAGGGAACATGATTTGTCATCTGGTAGTGTGGCCTAGTAGACTGTTGGACTTGGAGTAAGGAAGACTTGTGTTCTGTCCTGCCTCTGATGCATAGAGGTTTTGGGACTATGGACAAGTTCCTTATCTTCTTAAGTACCTCAAGGCAATTCTCTAAAGACTCAGTTATGAAGGAGGTGCTGATTTGCACCATGAAGGGAGTTTCTACACCAAGAATTTCCAAATAGATTTAATCTCAAGTCTGGACAGTCCCACCTCCCCTCTTAAAAATCAAAATTAATGTAATAAGCTTAAATTCATAAGCTCAGAGTCTCTTCTCCACAGTTTCTGAGATAGCGGCTTTATTTTATACCACGTCTTAGGGCATGGCCCAGTCTCTCACACAATAACTTGGCTTAATTTAAGGAGGTATACAGGCCCTGTTCACACTCAAAATACTTGTTTTTAAGCAAAACAAGTCAATACATTGGTCTTACAGTATAGGCCTCATTCCACACCTACAGTCCATTTGTAATTCTCTACCTAAGAGAAGGAGAACTTGTTTCACTATTAGCCCCATGAAGTCAGCAGTAGCTACTATGTTGATTACAATGGTTTGTGCATTCCCCTTTCCTTCTTAAAGCCTTATCAAAATTCTGCTGACTCCTACGTACCCCAGAGTAAAAGAGACATCTCCTTCTTTTGATTTCTCATAGTCATTTGCCTGGGCATCTTCATTCTCCTTTGCCTCAATGATACTTATGTTTATGCCTTTCCCCCAATTAGATTGTAGTAATAGTAACAGTTCATATATCTAGAGTAGGTTTTATTAGCACTTGGTAGGGAATTGTAAGCTTCTTGAAAGCATGGTGTGTGTGTATATACACACGTATATGTATGTATATATATGTATATATGTATATGTATATATATATATAGTTACAGCAATTCGGTATACAAGCACATGTGGTATATATATGTGGCTATAATATGTGACATACATGTTTGTGTATGTGTGCATATGGCTTCATATTTCCAATTACCTAAAACAGTGCCTTGCACATGATACTTAATAAATTTTGGTCACATCGAATCAAATTCTCACCTCCAAAATTTTGCTTTTGCTGTTCCCTCTGCCTAGAATGCCTTCCTGACACCCTTTCAGACTGCCAAAACCAACTCATTCCTCAAGGACTGGTTCAAATACTGCCTCCTTTGTAAAGTGTTTCTTGATCTCCCCAGTCCAAAGAGCTTTCTCTCTGGGACCCAAATTCCCATAGCACCTTGTACCCCTCTTTGCATACTGGCTGCTCTAAGATTTTATGTCATCGAAGGGATTCATGTTTCTCATAGGAGCTGGTGTTGATGATTTCTAAAGTCCCTTCCAGTACATGTTCATAATAAAAGCTGAGGTATAGAGTTTCCATAGGAGGAGTAGGAGAAGTGAAGACTTGAGCTGAAAAAAAAAAAGAAAGAGTGTGGGTGGTTTGGTGGAGTTGGGACTAGTGAAGTATAGTGATTTGGGGGAAACTAGGAAAACCTGAAGGAGAACAGTCTCCAGGCCTTGATCTTGTTCCAGATTCTATGTCCAGGTTTAAAGTGAATAAGGTCAAAGATAATTAAGAAAGATATAAAAAAATTAAGTAGAATTAAAGATGATCAAGGAGGATTAGGAAATAGAACCTGAAAATAAAGGGAGATTCAAAAAGGAAAAGGAGAAGGTAGATGGCAAATCAAGGCAAGGTAAATAAGTGGAAAAATTGGAGGGTAAAGAAGGAAGTTGAAATTGGTAGACTGGTGGTTGTAGAAAAATATGTGGGGGCAGCTAGGTGGTGCAGTGAGTAAAGCACTGGCCCTGGAGTTCAAATGTGACCTCAGACACTTCACACACTTACTAGCCGTGTGACTTTGGGCAAGTCACTTAACTCCAATTGCCCTGCCTTCCCCCCTCCCCCCAAAAAAGAATGTAAAAATAACATGTGTAGTATGGGGCTTCTTAAACTTTTTCCACTCAAGACTCCTTTAGCACTTCTTAAAATCCCATATGGGGTGCAGATTCAAAGTTTAAGAAGTGCTATCTAGGGTATTTGTGAGGCAAAGTACAGGGGAGTCACCACTTCCTCATTTCTCAGGGCTGTGCCTCTGTTCATATAATCTAAGAATTCAAGAGGTTGGGTTTTGGGGGGTTGTTTTTTTTGGGGGGAGGGGTGGTTGGCTGTCACATCAAACTGTTGACTGATATTGACCTTGCAGTTCACTGCAAGTCCCCAATCTTTTTCAGACAAACTGCTGTTTAACCATGCTCTTCACACCCCCATCCCCTCCATCTTGTATTTGGGAAATTGATTTTTTGAACCCAAGTGTAAGCTTTTCCATTAACCTATATTGAATCCAATGCCTAGCACAGTGTCTGACCCATGTCAAGAATGAAAGACTAAAAACAAATAGCACAGGGCCAAGTCCCAACTAAATTAAAAGTCTAGTCCTCTAAGCCCAAATCCAATCAAGTTACAGTGATTAAGCTCCTACTGTGTGCAGAGCCCTCTTCTAGATACCTAGAAGTTAGGTTTGTATCTATTTGTATATGGAGATACAAATGATAAACAACAGTTCCTTCAAGGAGCTTACAATGTAGTAGCTATGAGATATATGATCCAATCTAGAAAATAATCAAAGCCATAAGCAAAGTCATACTGGTGGCTGGGGTGTAGAGGTAACACCTGAATTGAGTCTTGAAGGAGGAAAAAAACATCATCAAGAAACAAAGACAGAGAGAAAATCCTCTTGGCATGAGGAGAACGGCATACAAAGCAGAATGGAGGCAGGAAAGGGCAAAATGAGTTTGAGGAAAAGGGAGTAGCCTGGTTGAATTGGAATGCTTGATTGGATACAACGAAGAAGCCATGAGGGACGCTGGAGCCAGTGGACCTGGATTCAGATTTTGGCTCTGTCCTTTAATACCTGCATGATCTTGGGAGCACCGATTTAACTTTCTGGGACTCAGTTTCCCCATTAATAAAGTGAGAGGACTGGACTCAGGGGTGGGGAGCCTTGGGCCTCAACATCACATATGGCCTTCTAGGTCTTCAGGTGTGGCCTTTTGGCTGAGTTTTGCAGAACAAATCCTTTTAATAAGGATATTTGTTCTACGAAGTTTGGATTTGGTCAAAGGACTACACTTGAGGACCTAGAGGGCCATATGTAGCCTTGAGGCTGCAGGTTCCCCTCCCCTGGGATGATTTCTAAGGTCCCTTCCAGCTCAGTGCAATAAAGCTGCTTAAGTAGATGGAAGTTAGAATGCTGAGGCCTTTAAGCTCATTCAGCATGAAGTGGTGAGCCAGTGCAGGGTTTGAGAAGAACAGCAATGCAATAATGCCCATGAATGAATTAGGATGCTTACTTTGGCAGAGGTGCAAGCACCCCAACAAGTGCCTATTCATATAGTCACAGTTTTCAACAGTCAGGTCATTTCTAGAGGAGAGAGGACAGCTCACCTTTCAAATACCTCAAATCTTAGCAGTAGTCTAAACAATGTCCCCTTCATGCTAATATTCCCAACTTGATGTCCAGTGGTCCTAACCATTTTGAAGAGACATTGTCTGCCATGCTGCACATTCCCTACACTGAGTTAAACAGGCTGGGGGTTGGAGATGGAGGTGAGGGAGTAGAGGTGAGGGGTGAGGAATTTCCTCTCCTCATCGTTACTTTCTGAATCCAGCTAGTGCTGATTTCAAGCCTCTTTTATATCTCCCCAATAATTATCTCTCATTTACTTGTCTTCATGACTCTGGTTTCATGCTGCTTTCCCAGAATTCCTGCCTTCTTAACTGGTTTTGTGGATTGTACTTTGTATCTGCAGAATCCAGTTCTAGTTGATTTCCTGTTTCTGAGATTTGGATAGGAGCCTCTGCCACTCAGGAACTAGTTGCAAATAAAACCCCTGGAACTCAAAAGCTTTGCTTTCTCTCCTCTTGCCCACACTAGTGGAGCCTGTCATAGTTTTGCTCCCCTCCACATGAGCTCCCCTTTCTACCTCCTTCAGAAGCTAGCCTTCCTTGGTGGCCAGGTGTTCTCTGAATCTAGTGCGATCCTGGAAGAGGGGAGTACCAGTGTGAGCCATTTAGGTCAGGATCAATCAAGCAATTCATGAATAAAAAGCACTTCTGAATGGCCTACTGCTCTCCAGGAACTGCTAGGTAGGTGCTGGGGATACGAAGATAAATGTCAGCCTCTGCCTTCAAGGAACTTACATTCTAGTGGAGATGACATAAACATATAATATACAAAAAAAAGGCACAGTAATTTTGGTGGGGGGAGGAGGAGAGAAGTTACTGCCCTTCCCTTGTATGCCAAAGGGCTATCATCCTAACAACCTTTTGTCTAAGCAGAGAACTTCATAAAGCAGAAAAAGCTCAACCAACATTTATTAAGCACCTACTACATGCTAGGCCCTGGAGATTCAAGGGCAAAAATGAAACAGTCGCCAATTCCAAGGAGCATGTGTTCTAGAGGTGGAAGGTTGAGTGTTAACAAGTACACAGATAAACAAATGAAAATCATGTGCAAATTAAGCACAAAGTAGGTTGGGGATAATGTAGAGCACCAGAGGTTGGGGGAAGGTGTCTGGAATCAGAAAGGGCTTCATGTAATTAGAAAGTCGTGCCTCAACTGAGCCCTCAAGGGAGCTATAGATTCCAAGAAGCAGAGGCAAGGGAAGTGAGCCTTCCAGGCATGAGAGACAGATAGTGCAGAGGCAGCTACGCCGGTTTGTCTGGAGCACAAAGCATGTGTAAGGCCCTAGAGTGAAATCAATTCCCAAAGATACATTGGAGCCAGACAGTGTAGAGCTTAAGATACCAAACAGGTACGTTTTTATCTTCTCCTTGAGCAAAGGCATGGAGGTTCAAGATGGAGTTGCTGGTGGTAGTCCTTTGCATCCCTCACCTTCCCTGCCTATGCTTTTCCTTGGCCTCTGGTTGGGGCTTCAGGAAGAACCTCTGTCCCATTTCAAGTGCCTGGTGTTTGTTTGTTCTCTCCCTCTAATTCCTCTCTAAACCTCAGACAATGCATTATTATCTTATCCTGCTGAATGAATAGGGCAGCTGGGTGGTACAGCCAACAGAGTAAGGGGCCTGAAGTCTAATCTTCATGAGCACCAATCTGGCCTCAGACACTTACTAGATGTGTGACCCTGGTCAAGTCACTTAACCCTCTTTGCCTCAGTTTGCTTATCTGTAAAATGAGCTGGAGAAGGAAATGGCAAACCACTCTAGCATCTTTGCGGAGAAAACCGCAACTGGGGCCACGAAGAGTTGGAAAGGGCTGAAACAACTGAACAGCCCTTGGCCAGGTAGGTCTCTAAGACCTTAACTGGAAAAGGCTAAAACCACTGAACAACAAAACTGAGTGCGTATGTCACTCTCTCTGTCTCCCAAGAGGCTCTGCATTTTAAACTTTATCTCCCAGTGTGTCTTCAATCTGGTTAAAAGCATTTCGGGCATCAACAAACAGTTGATATGCACTGGGCCTTGAGCATAACTAACTACTGTGGGTCCAGCCTTAGGGAGAATTGAACTCTAGAACAGCAAGCCCATTCTCTCTCCCAAATGCCCAGTTACTCTTCCAGTTCTGGCCTTATTCAATACATTACACTCAGGCAAGGTAAGCATCATTAGCATCATTCTCCCTTCATAGGCCAAGAACATTATACCCAGAGCAGTTAAGCAGTTTGTTCAGGGGTCATAATGGATAAGAGGCTCAACTAAAAACAGAAATCACATCATCTTGGTAGGATCTCTCTGGCAAATTATTCAAGGACTATAATTTCCTAGCTTCAAAGATCTAGGGCTGGGAGGTACTAATACACCTCTCACTTTCTGAGATTGGACTATGCTTCTTTCTCCCTTGGGGACTGTGAATAAAGTATCTGTTGGAACAGGCTTACCAGCTTCCTTAGGTTAAAACTAGCATCAAAGGAATCTGGGTAAACCAGGGAGCCTTGGCAGATGAACAATGGGGAAGAACAGAGGACAAGAAATACACTCTTCCCACCTTCATATGACTCCATGGAAGCTAAATGGAAAAGAACACTCTCTTATCACTCCCTTGTTTTATTTATATTTATATTTTGTATATATTTATATTTCAGTCTGCCTTCTGAGGGCTTACAATTGTCTCCAATTAAGTTGGCCCTTTATAGGTGAATTGAAGAACAACTAAAACATGGGGGAAATGGGTAAACTTTAGGTCAGGAAAGTTGGTTCCCATTTTCATGTTTGTTGTTATTCAGTATTTTCCATCATGAGTCTTTTGAAATTGCCTTGGATCGTTGTATTCCTGAGAAGAGCTAAGCCTATCAGAGTTGATCATTGCACAGTTCTTCTGTTGCTGTGCACAATGTTCTGGTTCTGCTCATTTCACTCAACATCAGTTCATGTAAGTCTTTCCAGGTTTCTCTGAAATCTGTCTGCTCATCGTTTATTACAGTACAATAGTAAGGATATTAAATCCTTGATGCCATTGACATTCCTTGTGAATGACTTCTCACCAACCTTTCACCCCTCTGAGAAATCTGTCTCTTCCCTCTATTTCCCTGTTGCCCCCACACTTCCTCCTTCCTCCTGCTATGTGCCCCCAAAACACCTTCGATATCCTGTAGAAAGGTCTGTTCTTTATTTTATGCTGCTCCCTTACCATGTAGAGTATGGGACCCTTTCCCAGAATGTAAAACCACAGGAAACAAAGATGTCTCTGGCTAGTACTTGACTTGGGAAGGGTTTCTTTCATTGATAGAAAACTTCCAGAAGGCTTGCTGTATACAAGACACTGGGCCAGCGGCTAGTGAACAATACAAAGATGAACTAGGCAAGGCCCCTTCTCTAAAGGAAAGGAGGACAGAATTATGGTCAAATCAGTGGCTAATTTTGACTTTAGAAGACTAACAATGAATCCTGACTCTTGGTAGAGTGGTGGTAGACCTTAGTGGAGAGGGGAAATAGAACAAGCATTTAAGTGCCTACTGCATTCAAGGCACTATGTTAAGCACTTTGTAAATATTATCTCATCTGAACCATAAGTATGGAACGGCCAACCTTTTGATATGCTTTACATAATTGTACCCTTTTGTCACAATAGGAGAGTTCCACTGGTAGGCAAGAGAATGGGGAGAGTGTTATTGGAAACTGACAGCTATATTTTCTCTCTCTCTCTTTTTTTTTTCGACAGCTATTTTCAAAAAGAGCATTAATTAAACCTTTTTTTTTTTTCAAAAGAAAAAGGGAGAAGAAACTTTGAAGTTCTGTAGTGTAGTAAATAGAATGAGAGGCTTGGAATCTGGAAAACCTAAGTTCAGATCTTGGGGAGTCTTGGGCCCCTTAACCTTTTGACCTCTGTGAGTCCTACATAGCCCATTTGTAAAATGGAAGTATTTATATTTACAGTGTTTTACTTCAGAGCATTGTTGTGAGGCTCAGATAACCATCCCAGTTTTCCTCTTCTGGGCACTTGCTCGATTCCCCACATCCTTCTCAAACCATGGTACCGAGAATTCAACACAGTAATCTAGAGGAGCTCTGATGAGGGCAGAGTACAGTGGGACTGTCACCCTTTGTTTCTTAAAGCAATTCCTCTCTCGATGTAGCCCACTACTACCTCATTTGGTTTTCTGGCTGCTGCTGACTCCTATCAGGCTTGCTGTTGACTATACCCCCCACTTCTTTTCAGAACAGCTGTTCTTTCACAATGCCTCCCATCATGTATTTACGAAGAGGATTTTTTGGTATCAAAGTCTAAATCTTTCCATTTATCCCTCTTCTATTTGCACTTATTTAATTTAATCCAGTGTTACAGCTTGACTGAGTCTTTTGGTTCCCGGTGTGGTCATCTACTATCTTGCCTTCTCAGCCTGCTGTCACCTGCAAATTTGGTGGGCATATATCTATCTATATCTATATCTATCTATAGAGGATATATATATATATCCTCTATCTAAATCATTGATAAAAGTGTAACACAGCACAAAGTGAAACACAGATCCCTGTGGAGGTACTTTACTGGGTACCTTTGTCATGTTCATTTTGAACTGTTAACAACTACTTTATAACCTCGAGCAAGTTATTTAACTTCCCTGTGCCTCAGTTTCCTCATGTATAAAATGAGAAGGCTGTACTAGATGGGCTCAGAGGTCCTTTCCAGCTCAAAACCTAGATCCTCAGATTAGTAGGGTATAGTTTTTGTTCAGTCATTTCTGACTCCTCGTGACCCCATTGGAGTTTTCTTGGCAAAGATACTGGAGTGGTTTGCCATTTCCTTCTCCAGTTTATTTTACAGATGAGGAAACTGAGGCATACAGGGTTAAGTGACTTGCCCATGGTCATATAGCTAGTGTCTGAGGCCAGATTCACCTCTCTCCTTCAGCTCGTGAAGATGAGTCTTCCTAATTCCAAGTCCATTGCTCTATCCCTTGCACCACCTAGTCGTCCCAGTATGGTATTACATGTAAATAATCTGTAAACATTGGAATTGTGCTCGGAATGTTTTATTTATATTTGTGCAATGTTAAAAAATGTTTGGAGATTTCTGGTCTAGTCTACATCTCTCCATTTTCTCCACAGAAATAATTTGAGATATTCTATTAAAAGCTTTGCTAAAATCTAGATGAGCTAGACCCAGCATTCTCTTTATCTAGGAGCGGAATGACACTGTCAAATGAGGAAATGAGCTTTATCTACCACTGCACAATTTCCCTCACTCTCCATACCAGTTGAGATTTTCAAACTTGTTATTTTTTCACTACTTCTGCGTTATTTCTCTTTTGGCATTTTCATGGCACCTGTCAATGCAGAGCTTGGGCACTCGCTTTAGCAAGTTAAAAAGGCATCTGCTTTATGCACTGTTTGATTATGCATGAGTTTAAAACCAAGACAGCTCTGCAGCAGCTGGCAGCCAAGAAGACTTATGAGCTCATCCACAAACAGCTTCCTGTCAGGCAAAACCTTTTCAATCAATCAGAATGTATTTATTAAGTAGAGGCATACCCCACTTAAACTTGCTAATGGTTTTCAAAATAAAAACAACATCATGGAAGTTGAAACAATGTCTTGGAGGCAGTGAGCTCCACAGGAATCATGCTGATATGTACACAACACATAATAAGATGATGTTTAGAGTACATTGGCTGTTGATGCCACTGAAGTTCATCAGTCAATCAATAAATATTATTAAGTGCTTACTACTACATGCCAGGATCATCAGTCCTCTGGTAAGTGTTTTGCGGGACTCATAAAAGATGCCCTTTGGGTCTCATGGTGTCACAGTTGGGTTTGGTTATATTAGTGACAATATTGAAAAATAGAGTTGTTGAAATTATGTTAGGGCATATTTACATAAACTCCTCCCCACAATACTAAGCACTGTAAGACCAAGACATATATGCATGAACCAGTTGCTGCAGCTGATGAGCTCATAGTCACAGTGGGGGAGCCAACACAGACACATGAAACAACTAAAGAACAACAAAAGGCTGTTTGTGATTGAGGACTAAATTGTGTGGTTCCCAATGAATCATCCATTTTTTATTGAGGAGAAGCTTTCTCAGAAGCCTCTTCCCTATTTCTTTCCAGCAATTCTTACTACTGTGCTTTGAGGTTTTAAAAGTCTGAATTCTGCATGCAAGATGCACTGATCTGACTTGCATTATTCTCCATGTCAACTATATTTGCAATATTCCTTCCTATCATTTCTCCTGTCACTGTCTCTCCTAACTGTAAAGCCGCAAGCAAGAATTGTTTCCAAGCAATCTGGTTTTCAGAGAGCTAAATCCTCTTGCTTTGGCTGAATTCAGAAAGGTTTTTGAATGTGCTCTTTCCATTCATTAGGATTGTATTCATCAATTCCAGGGAACTGGGGGGTCGAAGTCAGAGTTTCAGGACACCCGGGAACCTGGGCAATTAGGTGGAGAAGTAGATAAAGCACTGGGCCTGGAGTCAGCAAGTCCTGAATTCAAATCCAGCCTCAGACACTTATAGGCTGTGTGATCCTGGGCAAGACACAGGACCTCTCTCTGTCTGAGTTTCCTTATCTGTAAAATGGGGAAAGCGGGGCATCTCCAGTCATACTGATCTATATCTTGCCACTGAACCCAGATGGCTCCAAGAAGAAAGTGAGGCTGGTGACTTTGCACATTTCTCCCTCACTTAAATCTCCAAACTTGCAAGTCATGACATCACTTTCCTGATGTCATGGTCTTCTTGGAGAATGAAGGACAGAAGGTGAACCAAGGATGCCTTATATGCTGTATCTTTTCATGTCTTAGTTTTTTACTAGATTGTAAGTAAGCTTCACAAGCAAGAATCCTAGTTTATACTTCTTTGTGCCCCACATAGTGTCAACTATAGTATCCTCCATTACTAAGAATAACAAGCTATTGAACCCAGCCTTAAAATAGGATTTAGATATGGAGAGAACCATAGAAATTGTCTAGATGGTGAATTCTTAACCATTTTTAGGCAGTTAGGTGGATGCATTGGCCAGTTTGAGACTTAGAGTCAGGAAGACCTGAGTTCAAATTCTGCCTAAGGCAAGTACTGAGTGACCCTTGACAAGTCGCCTCCCTCTCAGCCTCAGTTTCCCCATCTGTAAAATGAAGATCATAATAACACCTACTTCACAAGGTTATTGTAAAGATCTAATACAATAACACATGTAAAACCCTTTGCAGACCTTAAACCACTATATAAATGGTAGCTCTGATTATTGACCTTTATTTTGTGTGTGTGTGTCATGGATCTCTTTGGCTGTCTGCCGAAGACTATGGACCTTTCCTCAGAATAATGTTTTTAAATGCTTAAATTAAAATATGCAGGATTGTAAAGGAAACCAACAGTATTGAAATTGTTATCAAAACACATTTTTTTTTAAAAAAAAGACAAGTTCTCAGACTCCAGGTTAAGAATGACTGTTCTAGTCTTTGGCCCATTTGCTACCAGAATGAAGACGATTCTAAGCAACCAGATGGTCAACATCCCAGAAAATGTTGACATCTCTCTTAAGGGTAGGACAGTTACTGTGAAGGGGCCCAGAGGAATCCTCTGTAGGGATTTCAACCATATCAATGTTGAGCTCAGTCTCCTTGGAAAGAAGAAAAAGAGGCTCCGGGTGGACAAATGGTGGGGAAATCGAAAAGAACTTGCAACAGTGCGCACAATCTGTAGTCATGTACAAAACATGATCAAAGGCGTTACCCTGGGTTTTTGTTACAAGATGAGATCTGTGTATGCTCACTTCCCCATCAATGTTGTTATTCAAGAGAATGGCTCACTTGTTGAAATTAGAAATTTCTTGGGTGAAAAATATATCCGAAGAGTGCGTGTGAGACCAGGTGTTGCTTGTGCTGTTTCTCAAGCCCAAAAAGATGAGTTATTTCTTGAAGGAAATGATATTGAACTTGTTTCAAACTCGGCTGCCCTGATCCAACAGGCCACAACAGTCAAAAACAAGGATATCAGAAAATTTTTGGATGGTATCTATGTTTCTGAAAAAGGCATAGTGCAACGAGCTGATGAATAAGTTGGAAAAGATGCCAAAGGCCGTGTCCTGAGGAGTCAACACTTATTCAGATGTCAAAATAAAAATACTTTTTGTCATTTGAAAAAAAAAAGAATGACTGTTCTAGGCTAGTCCATCTAGCCCATTTTACAGATAAGAGAATTGAGGTACTAAGAAAGTGGGATGACTCACCCAAGGTTATTATTTGGCTCCCAGCAGAGCCAGAACTAGATTCCTGGGCTTCTGAGTTCTAAGGTCAGTTCTCTTTACATGATATCCTGTATGGCCTCTTAGCTCAATACGTATTTCCCCTGTTTCTTACTTTATGTGGCCTGCCTTCATGCTGACAAATTAAATGTTTTTTGGATCAAGGGAAACATCAGCCAACATACCATTAAACCTGAATATAGATTGCCCTTCTAGCAATGTACTTTTTCTATTTATGAGATTAATAGTTTCTGTTCTGTTTGGTCCCAGGCTGGGACTGGAAATGCTAAGACATCTCCAACCCCTTTTGGGGTTTGGGAAATTCACTCCTTCTGTGCTTTGTTCGCCTTTCTCACACACAGAGATCACAAACTCTCCAACCCCCTTAACCCCTCCAGACTTCCTTCTCTGTCACCATCTCCCTCTACTGATTAAGCTATCTGGTTGAGAGCAATGCATCAGAAGTTCCTGAAGGACTCTTCCTTCCTGTACAGACTTGTGGGGCCATAGAATGTTAGAACAGGAAAGGACTTCTAGACAATCTAACCTTGATTTTACAAATAGGCAACTGGCAGCCCAAAGAAAGGAAACAATTGGCCAAAAGCTAGCTTAGGAGAATCAGGGCTAAAATAGAGTTGGTGTAGTGGACAGAGTGCTAGATTTAATGTCAGGAAAATAGAATTTGAATCCTGCCTCTGACATTTTCCAGCTGTGTGACTCTAGGCAAGTTACTTAACCTTTCCTAGCCTTGGTTTCCCCAATCATAAAGTGATAGGGGTTGACTTGAATGCCTCTAAGATCCCTCCCAGCTCAAAATCTATTATCCTACAATTCAGGACTCCAGTATCTGAGTCCAGGGCTCTCTCCATGTTGTAGAAAAAGTTGAATGGAAGGGACTTTGTCAAGACTTCTTTGTCCTTGGATGTTTCATTATGTTTCACTTTTTTCTCTCTTCTTAACTCTCTATAGTCTTTCTTATGATCCCATCCTTCAATCAAAACTAAAGTTGCTAATGATCTTTCCATTGCCAAATCGAATGGCCTTTTCTCAGTCCTCCCACACCCTGAAGAAAAATAGGAAGCATTCACAAACATTTTTAATCAATGAGCCTTTGCTCATATTAAAAAGCACCATTTGGAGTAACAGTTTAAGGTATCATAGTAGCTTTGCTACTGTGACACTAGCTTTGCTAGACTATGAGTGAAGAATTCAAATCTTGCTTCTGATACAGTAACAGTGCATTATGGGGAAACTACCTTTGAGTCTTGGTTTATTCATTGGCGGTGTGGGGATAATAATTTCTGTAAGAGAATATTTAGAAAGTGCTTTTAAAATGCTACATTTTAATGTCAGTTACCTTATTCATGTTAATTATTAGGTGAACTCTAGTTGCAGGGAACCCTCTGGACACTTTCTAACACCCCTCAACTCCCAGTCACTTGAGATGAAATGCTTTAGTGGACCAAAAAGCCTCTGAATTCAAGACTGATAGTGCAGGTGGAAGGATGTTGGTTCTGGAGTTCAGAAGATATGGGTTTGAATCTTGCCTCTAATGACTGCTACTCATGGGATTGAGGATAAGGACCTCTGTTTACCCCTTTGTAAAATGAGGGAGTTGGACTAGAAGGCTTTTAAGTTCCCTTCCAGCTGTAGAGCTATGATCCATAAGTTATGGCAGTACATTGGAAATTGGGAACATTGGGGATATTTTATCCTCCTGGAACAGCCTCCCCCTCCATTAATTAGGTCTTTAGGAGTCCCTAAGGGCAGTTAGGCGGCGCAGTGGAGAGAACTCCGGACCTCAAGTCAGGAAGACTCATCTTCCTGAGTTCAAATCTGGCCTCAGATACTTACTAGCTGCGTGACTCTGGGCAAGTCATTTAACCCTATTTGCCTCAGTTTCCTCATCTGTAAAATAAGCTAGAGAGGAAATGGCAAGTCATTCCAGTATTTTTGCCAAGAAAACTCCAAATGTTGTCATGAAAAGCTGGATACCACCGAAATAACTCAGCAACAACAAAAGAGTTTCTAAAATATGTCTAGTTTATATACCTTCAGGCTACTACTTCATCTCACTGCTGTACCTATATTTCCCTTCTGTAAAATGGGAAGATAATATACAGTTCTTTCTCTCTCTCTCTCTCTCTCTCTCTCTCTCCTCTCTCCTCTCTCTGTGTGTGTCTACATATGTACACATGTATATGTATATATATATCTTTCTAATCTCATTTGATTCTAACAACAGTCCTGGAAGGTAGGCAGAGTAGAGATTGTTTTTTTCCATTGCATATAAGAAAAAAAACCTGAGAGAAGCTCAGAGAGTTTTCAGTGCCTTGCCTGAGGTCACAAAGATGGGACTTGACCCCTTTGTGCTTTTCTGCTTACACCCTACTCTCTCTCTATGCTACTGAGATCAGTAGCGTCCTGGTATGTGGTGTGGTGTTTATTTTTCAAGTATTTTTAGAAGGGGCCTGAAAATGAATCATAGGTCTTGTAAACAATTACTGCTGTAATTTTTAAGGCCCGAGATTGCCCTGACATTTCCAAATCTCAAAAATCACGTGTATCACCTCTCTCCTCTGGGTGGGCAGGCCACTCAGCCCAAGGTTGGATGCTAACTGTGCTCTTTCAAAAGCAAAGAAAGAAGCCAAGGAATTAAAGACCCCCCCTTCCCCCCAAAAAAGTGGAGTTGATGGGTTTTAGTAAAAAAGGCCTGGGCTACAGAAGAAAGAATGTTTTATGCCCTATTTCTGGTTAGTGTTGGTTCTTTCTCCCGCAGAAGAAGCAGAATGGTTCAGTGGAAAGAACCCAGGGCCCAGAGGGAAGAGACCTGGGTGCTAGCCTTGGGTCTGCCATTGACTTGCCATGTGATCATGAGTTTTTTTCCTCTCTTGCTAAGCCTCTACTTCATCTCTAAAATGAGTTGGATCAAATAACCTCTAAGGTTCTTTCCAGTTGTATTGTTTGGATTCTTCACCTTTACTTCTTGCTATTATTTATGCATCAGCTCTTCATGCTTACAATTACTCCGTCTGCACGTTAGGCTTTCTAACTACCCGTTAAGAGTTCAGATCCCTGGGCATTATAACCATGGTTCTCTTAGGCTTGGTCTAGAAATAGACTAGAAATAGTCCAATCTCTGATCAAATTAGATGTGATTACCTTTCAGCCCCAAGAGATCACGGGTGATAGAAGGGGCAGCTAATTAGCCTCTTTTGTCAGTTGATGGCTAGCCTTCTTCCTAATATTTAGCATGGGCTCCATTAGATCATCAGATTTTAGAGCTGGAAGGGGCCTTAGAGCTTATCCGTCCAACCCTTCCCACCCTCCTCCCCCCAGGCCCCCAAAGAGGAGGAAACAGAGGCCTAGAGAGAATAATGTTCTTTCCACTAAACTACACCGATTTACACAGCCTTCACTCAGGATATGGTCTAAGATACTTAAGATGACCTATGATGATCTCTCTCTTTCTCTCTCTCTCTCTCTCTCTCTCTCTCTCTCTCTCTCTCTCTCTTTCTCTCTCCCCTTTTTTCCCCCTCCATATGTATGTGTGTATATGTATACACACATACATAAATGTTTTCGGTCAGTCATTTTTTCAGTTGTATCCCATTCTTCATGACCCCATTTGAGGCTTTCTGGGCAAAGATACTGGAGTGGTTTGTCATTTCCTTCTCCACCTCAGTTTACAGATGAAGAAACTGAGGCAAACAGGGTGAAATGATTTGCCCAGGGTCATATAGCTTGTAAGTGTCTGAGGCCAGATCTGAAATCAGGAAAATGAGTCTTCCTGACTTGAGGCCCAGCACTTTATCTACTGCACCACCTAACTACCCACATACATATTATGTGTATATATATGTATGTGTGTGTAGGTATACGCACATATACACATAGATACATATACATATATGTGCATATATATACATACATACACATATATATGTACACACACACACACACACACACACACACACACACACACACACGTATATTGCCTCTCCCTTCTAGGCAGGCTACTCGGCCCAAGGTAGGATGCCAACTATGCTCTGTCAAAAGTAAAAAAAGAAACCAAGAACCTACAGACAAAAAAAAATGGTGGAGTTAGTGGGGTTCAGTGGAAGAGGTCTGGGTTATGGAAGAAAGAACTTGCTAGGCCCTATTTTTAGACAGTGTGATTTCTTTTCCCCTCAGGAAATGCAGAATGGTTCAGTGGAAGGGACTCACATATAACATAATAAAACAAAGAAGTCTGTCATAGACACAGAATTGGAGAGCTAGAAGGAATCTTAAAGGCCTCTAGTCACAGTATCGCAGATAAAGAATAGAAAGAGACCTTAGATATTATCTAGTTTCACCCCCTCATTTGACATCTGAGGCAACTGAGACCCAGAGACACCCATGACTTACCCAAGGCTACACCAGTAGTTAGAGGCACAGCAAGGACTAGAATCTAGGTCACCTTGCTCCCTGCCCATGGCTGTTTTCACTAAATGGCCCTGTCTCTCTTGAGTGAGCAGGAGGAAAAGGACAAGTCAGCCTAGCTTGTACAAGTCCAGAAGCCTACCGAGCAGCGATCTTCCTCTTTCTGCATCAGGTTGCAGGCCATGGGTTCCAGGAAAGGATCAAGATCAGAAGACATTAGAGAAGGCACCCAGACCAAGAAGCTTGTGATTCTCAGTCATAGTACATAATTCTTGGTTGAGAAAGCATTTCAGCTCCTTTACACCTCAAACACACAGCCTAGGGCCACTCTGGCAATAATTTCCCAAATGTCTGGACAGTTCCTTCCCCCTTTTATCTGTCAAATTGCTGAGTCGCTGCCATTTTTCTGGGGGGTCTTTCTCATTTCCTCTACCACATGAAGCCAAGAAGGAACTTGATAACGTCAGCTTGTTAGAACCTTGCAAAAAAGTACCAGGCAAGCGTGATCTGAATCTTGTGTATTAGAAGCCTAAGAGCAGACACTGAGGCAACCAACAATGATTGTCATCATCCTGGCTTTGCAACAGGCCAACTAAATGACGTGGGTCAAAGCACTTCCCCCACCTAGCCTGTGCCTGCCTTGGTTTTGACATCAGTAAAATGAAGTAGTTAAGGTATATGTCCTCTAATGTCCACCTTCATTTACCAAATGCCACACCTCTTAGCCAAAGCCTAATATGGTTGCTGACTGGGAGCTCTCTACCAATAGCCTGAGTGAGGCATATATAAATAAATGGTAGCACAGAAGGGTCCCTGGAGAAGTCTATGACTCTATACCTGCCATCATCTTTCCTTCTTCAGTGGGAGACATCTGCAGCAGCATTTGGGCAATGAAACCCTGTGGTTTCTTTAACATGAGAGGAAAAGGGAAAATGGAATCCACAAAGAACCAGAGATTCTTTATGAGAAATCAGTCAGAGCTCTGTTCTGGTCCTCTACTTTTTCCTCTCAATATACTGTCTTCTCAGTTCCCAAGGATTCAAATGATCATTTATATCCAAATGACTTCTAAATACAGATATATGTACATACATAAACATGTGTGTATGTCCATATATGTCCATCTAGATAGGTATTCTGCATATAGCCTATTTATGTAGCTTAAATTGCCTATGATTGGAACTGGACCTCAGGAGAGATGAGGGCTATTTATGTATCTAGCCTTCATATCTATCTATCTATCTATCTATCTATCTATCTATCTATCTATCTATCTATCTATCTATTTATCTATTCATCTATCACATCTAGCCAGCCAGCCAGCCATCTATTTATCTATCGCCTTCATCTCTCCTGAGCTCCAGTTCCAATCATAGGCAAACTGCTTAACTTTTCTGGGACTCAGTGTCCTTATCTATGAAATGAATGGGTTGGAATAAATGTCCTCTGAGGTCCCTCCCTTCTACCTCCAAAGCGATTAGCCTTTGAAATAAGCAAGGGAAGGGAAGACCATAATTCACAGGGAAAGGGAGACCCTGGGACAGGCAGCTTGCGGCTTTTGATTATCAGTCTACGGCACTGGTTCTCTGATCCCAGTTAGAATTAAGATAACTTCTTTAGTCTTTATTTATGAGGCAGCTAGGTGGCCCAGTGGATAGAGCATAGGACCTGGATTCAGGAAGACCTGATTTCAAATGTGGCCCCAGACACTCACTAGCTGTGTGACACTGGGTCAGGAGTGGGGAGCCTGCCACCTTGAGGCCCCTGGTTCTCCACCCCTGCACTAGGCCAGTCACACCCTGTTTGCTTCAGTTTCCTCATCTATAAAGAGAGGATAATAATAATACCTTTCTCCTAGGCTTGTTGTAAAGATCAAATGAGATAATAAAGCATTTAGCACAGTGCATGGCATACAGTAAGCGCTATATAAATGTCAGCTATTCAAGCAAATATAGGGTCAAGATTCCCAGTGAAAGAAGAATGTAATCAAGTACGAATGTAATCAAAATCTTCAACTATCCAAAAAACTGTCGTATGGAACAAGGGTTAAACTTGTTCTGCATAGTTCTAGTGGGGAGAGCTATCTCTCTGTCTAGACAGAAGAAACTGGAAAATTCACGTGACAGGAAAAAAGGAAAAGATTTTTAAAAAAAAGGAAAGAAAAAAACAAACGGAAAAAGCTTTTGTGTAAATTTTGAAGTGAGATAATGGTTTGACGTTCGTGGAAAACTTAGCTAAATTGTTAAAGCTACAGGGAAGGCTGCCTCTACAGTGGGAAAAAATACATGTGGCAGGACAGGGACTGGACCTAGGATTACATTGGTTAAAATAAACTCCCAGAAGAGGGAACTCTCTCCACCAATGCAGGAAGGCACCTTGCTTTCAATTTACAGTTTTAGAGAGTTGTCAGGGCCATAGGTAAAGTATCCCTGTCATGGTCAAACACCCAGCATGTGCCAGAAGCAAGACGTAAGGCCACATCTTCCTGTCTCTGCTTCTCTCCAGGGCATTCACAATAGCAATGATCCCTTAATTTTCTATAGCATTTTTAGTTTACAAAGTATTTCTATTTACAATAACTCATTTAGTTCCTTTAGGAAATTTATCATTTTTATTGATATCTTTTGCTTTTATATTATTCTTTTTTTTCCAAGTATATTTCTCTAAATTAGGGCCACTCACCATAGAAAATGGAATGAAGGAGCCTTGGGTGAGAGTTTTAAAGTAAGGAGGAGACTTGATTAGTTTCTCCAACTCCAAATGAGGGATTACGTGGACCTAAGGATTGCTTCCACAAATAAGGGAGGGGGGAAAGGAAGACTACAAACAAGACTTTTGCATCCAAAAGAAGTATATTAAAGCCTATTCTATGCAGTTGTCTAGAGATAGGAGTAGGATACTAAAGACCTATAAATCTGCATTCGCACTGAGGAGATGTTAAATTATTCAATTTGGAGTGGTGCATCACTTGCTCCAAGATGGCTTCCCAGCTTCAGCTTTCCCTTTTTTATAAGAAAACTTCCATCTCTGATGTGAGAAAGGTTCCCTTTTTTTGTGGGTTCCATGATTATGATTGGTGGGGAATAGGGTGTTATCTGGTATCTCTTCTTCCCGATCTACAATTTGGGATCTTTGAATGCAATAACTGAGGGGGATGAGAGCATGAGATTTGAATATTCCTTAATTTACTTAGGTTTAGCTAGCAAAGGTGACATGATACGGTGGGTCTGTAATGGCAAGCAAAGTGGGACTTTTTTTTTTTTTACTTTTGAACATCTATTTTTTAAAACCTTGAGTTCCAAATTCTCTCCCCTCTTTCCTTCCCATCCACCCTCCCTAAGAAGTCAAGCAATTCAACATGGGCCACATGCGTAACATTATGTATAACCCTTCCACAATACTCATGTTGTGAAAGACTAACTATATTTTGCTTCTTCCTAGCCTATCCCCCTTTATTGGGTTTTCTTCCTTGACTCTGTCTCTTTTCAAAAGTGTTTGCTTTTGATTATCTTCATCCCCATTTGCCCTCCCTTCCATCATCCCTCCTTTTTTTTTATCTTCTTCCTCCTTCTTTCCTGTGTGGTAAGATACACAACTGAGTATGTATGGCGTTCCCTCTTCAGGTCACATCTGATGAGGGCAAAATTCACTCATTCCCCCTCACCTGCCT
>CM053624.1:48753870-48811717 GCA_028646595.1 Phalanger gymnotis | reverse complement strand
CCCAAGAACCCCCTCCCTGGACTAGGCTTAAATCTTCAGCAGGCTCTTCACTCCTGCTCTGATCAGCCACTTAATTCCTCCCACCAGGTGGGCCTGGGGCCAGAAGCAACTGCAGCCCTAGTTCTAAAGCTGCCCCACCTCTGCTGCCCCAGGGGCAGTGGCTGAACTGCAAACTCAGTCACGCAGCTTTTCCCACTAACCTTCTCTGATGTCTTTGCTCTTTGTGGGTTGAAAGGTCTGGTGGATGCCACAGCTCAGTAATTCACCATATTAAGGCACTCTCCGCTCGTCTCCTGGTCTGGTAGGTCCGCGTCTGGTCTGTTCGCGCCGTGCTTGCTGGGCTCAGCTCCACTCCCCTCAGCTGGGGGCTGGGAGCTCCGTGTGAGATAGACCTTACCCAGAGACCATCCAGGCTGTCCTGGGCTGGAGCCCTGCTTCCCTCTGCCACTTTGTGGGTTCTGCAGCTCTAGAATTGGTTCAGAGCCATTGTTTTATAGGTTTTTGGAGGGACTTGGTGGGGAGTTCACGCCAGTCACTGCTTCCCAGCCGCCATCTTGGCTCTGCCCCCCAAAGTGGGACTTTTTGATGTTTTTCTTTTGGAGTGCTTCTCAACACTAAGGCAACCAGGTACCTTTGATTGAATCCTGCCTTTGTTTGAATCAGGAGTCTCTGATTGAATTAAGAGTCCTTGATTAGAAACAGTATATATACTTTGAGGCTAGCATTTTGCTTTGGGGCTGACTCACTGGAAGAGTGTTTGTGTGATTTGGTGAGACAAGACTCTGGGTAGCTGTGAAGGAGGCCCCTGGCTTTGAAGACCCAGATGTTGGTACTTCACTCTCTGGTAACTGTATACATTGCTATAGTCAGATAGTTAGAAGCCTGCCTGTTGATTTATGTTATTTGCTCTGTTTATATAATTTCTGCTTGTAATTTCTGTTTTCTCTGATGTTCAGGGTAATGACTTTTCCCCCTGAACTAAGGGAATGATATATGTATATTTAATTAAACTAAGATTGTTAACTCATGAAACAGCTATTTTTACTTAGTAAAGCAGATCAAAGAACCTGTGCTAGCAGCCCTTTTGTGTGCTGGTGTTATTGGCCTTACACCTCCACAGTAGCTGCAAGCGGTGTTGATGGCAGGTGCCATATGAGCCCAGATAGAATATATAATTTGATTAGTGGGAAAAGAGAGGAGAACTTCCTCGTTAGCTTTAGGAATGAAAGCAAAATTCAAGGGATGAGTAATGTTTATTGGATAAGAGAAGAATTTCTCTAGGGACTTTAGAAAGAATACTAGGAAGATAGCCTTGGGCTATTCTCTCACATAAGGAATCAAAGTCCTTATAGAGATGCTGGGTTTTCCTCTTCCCCTCTCCTTCAAATATTAAATATGAAATGTTAACTCAGATCCTACAAGGGATGGGGAAATAACCACACTGCCCCCCCCAAGAAAAAAACCAAATATCCTAACAAGACTTTACTTATGGCAACATATAAATGTGTATACATGTGTATGTTCTTTAGGAAGCAATATGGATTCATTCTCATTTCTCTAGAGTTAGCAAACAGTACTTTCAGTTACAAATTTCTAAGGAGCAAAACCATATTCTTATGCATAAAATAAGGAGTCATAGAAACCATGGAGACCAGCCATTATGGGAAGCATTGCAACATTGCACTTAAAAGTTCTACCCTATCTTTTACTCCTTACCTCTATCATGCCATTCCATAAAATAGGAAAGAAAGGGGGGGGGTGGAGATGGAAAGAAATTTAGTGAATGTAATCAGGCCATCAACCAAGTCTGACACTGTATCCAATGCCCCCCCCATAATTTCCCATCACTATAAAGAAGGGAGTACATTTTTCCAACTCTTCTCTGAATTTGTTTGATTCTTACAGTTACTACTCATGTTCTATTTCCCTCCCCATCACTCCAAAGAGCTTCTTCAGCTTTCCTTTTTCTAATGTTCTCTTCGTTCAGCCTGAAAAGCTTAGTTGTGAAATCATGGGATTTTGGGCTGGGGGGGGGGATTTATAGATTATTTGGTCTACTTCCCTCAATTTAGAGATGAAGAAAAGACTGGGGAGTTGGAGTGACATATACGAAGTCACCCAAATAGTGAGTGACTGGGCTGGTATTTGAAGCAAGGTGCAAATTTAGTGCCATTCAAAGAGAATAATGTAATGTATTAAATAGACGGTTAGACTTAGGTTTGATCTGGGTTCTAATTCCCCTCCCTATGCTCTATAGCTATGTGACCATAGTCAAATCCCTTAATTTCTTTGAGCCTCAGTTTCTTCATCTCTTTTTTGCTTGTATTTGCCTTAACTGGATAGTTTTAGGAAGAAAAGCAAGATTCAAGAGAGGAGTAACATTTACAGGATAAGAGAAGAATCTTTCTAGGGATTTTCCAAAGAATACTAGGAGAATGGCCTGGGCTATTCTCTCAAGTGAGTAATCAATGTGCACCCCCAGTAAATTACCCCAGCAGGATATAAACTCAATGAGAACAGAAACTGTCATGCCTTGCATGTAGTAGGTGCAGAATATTTATTGTATTGAAATGAATTGTCAATGGTCAAACATCTAATAAATTGCTGAGTATTTGAACCTTGGTCTTCTGATTCCAAGTCTAGTCCTCTCTCTCCTATGCCATGGTCCTTAATTTTTCTCCATTTATTTTATTTCTTCTCTCTCTGTATTTTTGACCCTATTGTAAAGTTGACCAGTGGTCAAGTCCTATAATCTCCTAAATATCTTGGAAGTCTCCTCCTTTCTATTCCTACTGTCACTGCCTATGTTAAAATTCTTATTACCTGAGAGAGAGAGAAAGAGGCAGGGAAGGGGAGGAGAGAGAGAGAGAGAGACGGAGAGGGAGGGAGAGGGGAGAGGGGGAGGGAGAGGGGAAGGGGAAGGGGGAGGGAGAGGGAGAGAGAAGGGGAGGGGAGGGGGGAGAGAGGGAGAGAGAGGCAGGAGAAGGAGGGGGGGAAAGAGAGGGGGGAAGAGGGTGGAGAGAGAGAAGGAGAAGAGGGGGGAAAGAGAGGAGGGAGAAGGAGGGGAGAGAGGGGGAGGAGGGGGGGAAAGGGGGAGAGAGAGAGGAAGAGAGGGAAGGGGAGAGAGAGGAAGGGAGAAAGAGAGAGAGGGAGGGAGAGAGGGGGGGACGGGGAGAGAGAGAGAGCATTTATTAAGTACTTTCTCTGTGCAAGCCATTGTGCTAAGTGCTGCAGATGTAACTATAAGGAAGCAAGACAGTTGATCCTAGACGTGTACCATTTCAGTAATCTAGCTGGTCTTCCCACTGCGAATCTTGTCCTTTTCCAATCTACTTTACATACCATTTCCTTGTTAATCATTCTAAAGCACTGTTGCTCTCATCCCCTTCTGCTCAAATCCACTTCAGTAGCTTTTTATTACCTACCAAATTTCTCAACCTGCCATTCAATGCCCTCTACAGTATGACCCCAACCAATCTTTCTGTAAATGCCTTGTCCCTCCAGTTGTTAACTTGACTATTGAAACATTCCTCATACTGTAATGAAAATATATATTACGACTTAAAGGTTTTGGTTAACTGATAGCTCAATCAATCAATAGATTTTTAGGTATTTGGAAACAGTGACTAAAATAGCAAGAAAGTGAGAGAACAGGTCCACTTTCTTTTGCATTATTAAAACTGCATTTATTCTGAAGACCACATTTTAGTCAGGCAGCTAGGTGGCGCAGTGGATAGCGCATCAGACTTGGAGTCACGAAGACCTGAATTCAATTAGGCTTCAGTCACTTTGTGACCCTGTGCAAATCATCTAGCCCTGTTTGCCTTAGTTTCCTGATCCATAAAATGAGCTGGAAAAGAAAATGGCAAAGCACTCCAGGGTCCTTAGCAAGAAAGGCATTCAAATGGGATCAGAAGGAGTTGGGTGTGACCAGAAACGACCACATTACAAATGGTGAACTGACAAACTGGATCAGGGTTTAAAGAAGGGCAATCAAAGTGGAGAAGGGACTTACAATCCTGCCCTGTGAGGAACCGAGATGATTACCTTGAGGAAGAGAAAAATGAGGGAAGCTATTATCCCCGTCTTCAAATGCCTGAAAGATTATTCTTAGGAAGAGAGTCTAAACTTGTTCTAAGAAGTTCCAGAATGAAAAATCAGGCCCAATAGGTGGAAGTTATAGGGAGATAGTTTTCAGCTTCATACAGAAGGCCATTCTAACCATTAGGACGGTCTGAAAATGGAATGGGATGCCTTAGGAAGTAAAGAATTCCCTATCACTAGAGATGTTTAAATAAAGGCTGGACGATGGCTTGTTGGGGAAGGTATAGAAATGATTCATGCATCAGGCACAGGAAAAGATTAGGCCAGACAGAGTCCCTTCTCCTTCTGAGACTAATTCTAGAAATGCCTTCTCTTCCATTAAGCCTTTCTGGATCTTCCCGGCCTGGTACAATGGAAAGAGGACCTACCTCTGTTCAAATCCTGTCTCTTTCACTTATTACCTGTGGCCTTAGGTGAATCGCTTCTCTGACCCCGCCTCCCCCCTCCCCCCCGGTTTCTTTATCAGACAAATGACAGGGGTGTACTTGATTGCCTCAGAGATCTTTTCTGGCTCTAAATCTCTGATCCAAAGATTTCCCTCCTTTTAAGCATTTTGTGTGATTTTATAATTCTGGTTACACATCCTCATTTCATAGTTAGTCTCTTCCTAAACAATAAACACCTCAAGGACAAAGGCTGTGTTTTTATTCACCATGACATTGACCTATCCCCCTCCGCCCCAGCACAATGCAAGTACAAAGCTGGTGCTCAAAAAATATCTGCTCAATTATATTGAATTGAGGTCATTAGGGCAGGTCAAGCCTAGAAGCCTTTATTAAACACCTATTATGTGCTAAGCATTATTCACCACCCCATTTGACCAGTAGGTATAGGATCAAGGAGGTTAACAAATTACCACACACGAGATTAGACCCAGGTGAGGGCTTCCAACTTCTCCAATGGGCTGTTGAGCATCTGATCAACATAGTATTATTTTTACTTAACAGTTTTGATAGTTACTTCTTGGGGAGACAACACACTGTTTTTTTCTGTTCTTAATGTTTTATGAGAAAGTTTCTTACTTTTCAAAGATACACACAAACCTACTGTTTTCTTAAGCATAATTTTATTATAGCCAGGTACCAAAACATTTTCCAGTAGGACAAGCTTCTAATGATATATTAAAAATCAATGGGGTCAGAAGATTTAGTGGGAAAAAGCCAGTTTTTCTGGTATACATCTATTCCAAAAAACAAGAGATATCTCTACTAAAGTCAAAACAACACACTCACATGCAAAGATTCGTTATTTCATCAGTACAGACTGCATTTTCTCTACAACGCAGCAGGCTGTTTCATGGGGCCCTCCAAACATGGCTAGGCTGGTCCTTGCATGGATAGACACACAGTCTATCCCTGGGGAACCCACAATACCCTGTACACACACAAGTAAAAACCCCAGCCTCTCCAGCCTTAAGGTGAGAGGCACCAACCTCTCAGGGCACCCAAAGGAATTTTTAAAAAAGCCAGAAAAAGTCTTCCATATGAATTCTGTCCAAGAGCATCACTCTAAAATTATACACATCAGAGAGGCAACATGGCATTGTGGAAGGAGCCCTGGATTTGGATCAGAGGACCTGGCTTTAAGTCCCAGTTCCAATGAACAGTAACTCACATTTACATAGAACGTAAAGGTTTACAAGGCAACCAACCTGTGGAATAGGTAATGAAAACAGCTGATATTCATACAGAGTGCTTTAGTTTCCAGAGCAGCTCACATGCATTTTCTCCTTTGAAGTTGATACTAGAGAGTTTGGGTTTTTTTAACCAGATTCCTGACTTCACCAGTGTAGAGGGCTCCTGGTGAGCAGCCTTCTCTCCAAATGGAGATTTACCCATTCTTGACAACATATGGTATTAAAGAGTTGCTGAGAAGGCACTAAAAAAGTAAGTGACTTGCCTAGGGTCCTATAGCCAGTGGGTGCTAGAAGTAGTTCTGGAACCGAGGTCTTCCTGCTGCTACTCCCACAGACCCTCAATCCTGTCATCTGACCTATTGTTGTAACCAGGGGGCTCTTTGATCTTACCATCCAACCTTCAGCTTCAATCTTGGGCCCTCCAGCCCCACTTTCTTAAGTATGTTTATTTCCTGGAGAGCAAGGCCTATCTCACTTTTTCTCTTTATATTTCCCTTGTTGAGAACAGAGCTTGGCACACAGTGAGCTCCAAATAAATGCTCATTCATTTATCCAGTCATCTTTCTATCCATTCATTCCTGACGCCATTTCTTTACTCATGATGCCATGCTGTCTGTCAGTCACTATCATTCTGTCCTTTTAATAGATGTGGAAACTGAGGCTCAGAGGGGTTGTTACTTATGTGTTATCACAAAGATAGTATCAGAGGCAAGATCTGAACATTGGTCTTTGTTAACAATGCAGCACTCTAGTCATTATGCCGTTTCTGTTATTATCCTCACTTAATATCATAAACAAATGAGGAAACTAAGTCTCCTAGACGTTAAGCTGCTTGCCGAAGAGCTAATAGATGTCAGGGCCAGGATTCAAACCAAGGACTCTAGAGGCCGAATTCAATGCTCTTTTCATTCTATCCTTACTCTTTTTTTGGCCCATTAGATCCAGGGCAAGTCATTTAACCTCCACATCTGTCTTCTATGTCAAATCCTTACACTGCTTGCTTCATCAGGGCACTGAGAAAGAAGCACTTTGCAAATCTCCAAGGTGCTACAAATGTGAGTGAGGTGAGCTGTGATGAATAGCCCAGAAAGCCAAACCTCACATTTCTCTCATTCCTTAGTGAAAAAAACACTGACTAACCTGCTTAGGGCAGGAAAGAAGAAAGAGAGAGAGAGAAAGAACAGAAAAGAAGAGAAAAGAAAAAGATAAAAAATTAATCTTGTTTTTCAATCCTGATTGTTCAGCCAAAATAAAAATCCCAGAATCCAAAAGTGAGACCAGATGGGGTGTAATCCCTAGGAGCAATACTTAATGCAGATGTAGATAAATAAGGAAGTCCTCTGTGGGACTCATGAAGCTGATGTCGCATAATCACAGTCTCATCTTCCTAGTTTTCCCCAAGGTCAGTGGTTATATTTGGTCATTTTCCCTCTGAGATTGAAGTGTGAGGCTTCATCTTTTTGGCAGCTTCTAGAACAGAGGCAGGGTCGACTTTATCTCCAAACTCTTTCTCTCGGTGCTCTAGGAGAATTCCCTGACAAGAAAGAGAGAGACACTGTTAGTTCCTTCTTCTTACAGATGGAGGAGGGGAAGAGCAGAAATAAGAAGGGGCTACCCAGGGAGGGGAACCTTCAGCCTCAAGGCCACTCATGGACCTCTAGGTCCTCAGGTACGGCCCTTTGACTGAATTCAAACTTCACAGAACAAATTCTGGCACTACCAGGCCATATCCTGAAGGAGGTCAAAGGCAAAAGGCCTCCAACACAACAAAAATATTCGGAGTAGCACTTTTCATGGTAGTAAAAAACTGACAACAAAATATAAGTCTATTGATTGGGAGATGGGTGAACAAATTTTGAAATATGAATGGAATAGGGAAAATAAGCTGATTTTGTTTTGAGTTGTAATTGCTCAGTCAAAATAAAATCCAGAATCCAAGAAAGAAGTCAGATGGGGTTTAACCCCTAGAAGAAATATGTAATACAGATGCAGAAAAGGAAGTCCTCAATGTGACTTCTGTTCTAAGAAATGATGGCTATTCAGAGACACATGGGAAGACTTATATGAACAGATTTAAAGTCAAGCAGAATAATTGTAATACACAAACCACTACAGTAAAGGAAAGCAACTCAAAAATGAAATCAAACTGATTAATTTTAATGTCAAGTCTTAATCTCAGCTACTATACAAAGTGTTGGGGATACAATTACAAAAAAAAAGAAAAAAGAAAAACAATCCCTTCTCTATTTTTAAAAATTCAATTTCATTTAAATTTCCATTCCAAATTCTTTCTCCTTTCCTTTCCCCACTCATTAAAAAGGAGAAAAATAAAATCTACTACAAATATGTACAGACATGCAAAACAAATTTCCCATGAGCCATGTTCCAAGAAAAAAAAATCAAGAAATAGGAGGAAATATGCTTCAATCTATACTCTGAGTCCATGAGCTCTCTTTCTGGAGGTGAACAGCATATTTCTTCATGAGTTCTTTGGAATTGCAGAACTTCTACTCTAAAAGAGCTTATATTCTATAAGGGGAGGTAATATACACATATATCACATATATGTGTATACACATGTGCATATATGTATATATATATGTTCATATAGAATAAATACACAATAAATACAAGGCAGTTAAAGGAGGGAGGCACAATGATTAAGGGCATCATGAAGGCCTTTGTTAGAAGGTGGTACTTGAGTTTATCTAGAAAAAAGATAGTCTGTGAGACGGAGGTGAGAAAAGGCCAATGCAAAGGCACGAAGACAGGGGATCTATTTGTTGCGTGAAGAACAGATAGAAAGCTAATTTGAATGTAATTGGGGAAAAATAAAATATTAAATTTACCACAAAAAAAGGGGGAAAAAGAACCAATTTGACTGGACTGTAGAATATAGGAACCAGAGTAATGTATAATGATGCTAAAGACAGGTTAGGGCCAGCTTGTGAAAGGCTCTAAAAAGCAAACAGAAGAGTTTAGATTTGATCCTAGAAGCAAAAGAGAGTTTATTGAGTAGGGGAGTGTACATGGTCAGACCTCCCCTTTAAAAAAAGTCACTTAAGCAACCATACAGGGTGGATGGACTGTGTGGGAGTGACCTGAAGCAGGGAGACTAAATACTGTACATTTTAATAATCTAGGTGAGAGGTGATGAAAGCCTGGACTAAGGTGGAAGCAACACGAGTGGAGAGATGGGCTCGGATGTGAGCGATCACACAGCATTAGAAATATCAAGATTTGGCAACTGTCCCAATATGTGGAATGAAGGAGAATGAATGAATGAAGATAACACTGAGGTTACAAACCTAAGAGACTGAAAGAAAGGTGGTGCCTTTGACAAAAATAGGGACATTTAAAAGAGAGGAGGCTTTGGGGGGAAAGTCAATGAATTCTGTTTTAGACAGGCTGAGTTTCTGGTGTTTTGGGCTGCCTAGTCCGAAATGTCCAATGGGAGGTATGTGATGTGAAACTGGAAAATCAGGGAAGAAACTGGGGTTGGATATAGAGGTCTGCAGGTTATTTTCACAGAGAGGAAAATTAAACTTGTGGCAATTGATGAATTGACTGAGAGAATATAGAAAGAGAAAAGGATCTGGGACAGAGGTTTGGGGAGCACCAGTGGTTAGGTGTCATGATAAGGATCATTCAACCAAAGAAAAAGAGGGAAAAAATAGGCAGGAGGGTGGGAGGAGGACAGGGAATGAGAGTATCCTGGAAATCCAGACAGGCGAGGATCTAGGAGAGGGTAGCCAATTGTCAAATGAAGCAGACAGGTCAAGGAGGATGAGGACTGAGAAAAAGTCACCAAATCGGGCAATTAAGAGACTGCTAGACAATGACATATTCTTCCCTTCTTTTTAGAACCTAGCATATGGCAGGCACATAATATATTCTTGTTGAATGGTGTTAAAAGCCAAATGTTGCATGTGTTGTCACAATTGTTGTATATATTGATTTTGTTTATTTTTCTTTGTTGCAATGGAGGGTTCACTAGAACACAGGGGGAGATCAGGAAGTTACCTTAATGTAAAACTCAAAAGTGTCACTAACGTTTTTAAAAAAAAGAAGTAGGGGAGAGAGTGTAGACACTAGATCTGTTGCTGGACTCCATAAGTAAAAGGATTTTTAGAGATTCTTTTTTTTAAATTAAAAATCCTTTCTATTTATTTAAAGGTGTTTGATTAAAATATTTCATATTAAGTTGTCCATGGTACTGAAAGAAAAGAAATTAATAGGCAAATGAGATGGGAAAAGCAGGCTATGGGAAAAGTAGCTTGGAAACCAAATGTTTGCTGTAGAAAAAAAAAGGAAGAATGTCGATGATGTTCTAAAATCACCCCTAGAAACCTAATTTTGAACATTTTTGCCTTGGTAGCAACTGAAAAACTTTCCATTTCCATTTAAAGGGATAGATACAAAAACAAAACAAAACAAGATGAGACTACCTTTGCCATAATTTTGTTAAGAGACTACTGCCTGTCTGATCATGACTTTGATGATTAAGAAATCAGCCACCTCCTCTCATGACAGGCCTTCCTGAAAAAGTGAACAAGAATCTGAGTGAAAAGCAGACTCAGTTCCTTTGCCCTTCAGGGAAGAAGTGAGCTGGCTGCACTGCCTAAAGGACATTAGAAAGGAGCAGTGAAACAAGTTCACATATCAAAGTGAAGAAGGGAAAGGAGAGAAATTGCATTGTCAATAAAAATTTGTTTAATGGCTGTAAGACTCTCTAAATGCCATAACAGCAAGACACCATTAGGTGGCGCCATAGTGCAAGGAGTGCTGGAATCCGAGACAGGAAGATCTGAGTTCAAATCCACTTTCAGATATTTACTTAGCTGTGTGACCTTGGGCAGGTCACTTAACCTTTCTCAGCCTCAGTCTCCCCATCTGTAAAATGAGGGTAATAATAGCACTTACTTCCCAGAATTGTTGAGAAGATAAAATGAGATTTCTGTAAATTGCATTGCAAATTTTAAATTGCTATATAAATGCCAATAGTAGTAGTAGTAGTAGTAGTAGTAGTAGTAGTAGTAGTAGTAGTTGTAGTAATAGTGGTGGTGGTGGTGGTGGTGGTAATGGCAGAAGTAATAGTGGTAGCAGTGATGGTAATAGTTGTGGTAGTAGTGGTTAAAGTAGTGATAGCAGTAGTGGTGGTGGTGGTAGAAGTAATAGTGATATTAGCAGTGGTAGTGGTGGTGGTGGTACTGCTGCTGCTGCTGGTGGTAATAGGAGTAGGAGTAATAGTAAGTGGTGGTGGTGGTAATTACTATTTGGGAGACCTTGGAAGTTATATCATTTCCCTAAGCCTATTTCCTCCTTTCCAGGATGGGACAATAATGACAATGCATGATTATTGGAAAGAAAGTGCTTTGTAAATTTAAAGGGCTTTATAAATACTATAATTATTGCTAAGAAATCTGAAGGCAGCATTTGGGTGTCTTCCAGCAGAGCCAACTCAACATCAAACCTCCATCTCTAAGGATACAGGGTGGGGATCTTTGTAAGAAGAGAGTCAAACAAAATTCTTAGCAACATGGCTTAAACAGTATCTTCTGCCGTGAATAACACATCCCTCAGGGATGAAGGTGGGTGTGCCACCCAGGATCTTTTGAACCTTCCTTCTAAGAATGAGTACCCAGGGAGTCATCAGGAGGCAAAATCTAGCATGTTGGCCAAACCTTGGCCCAAGGGGCTGCCAATGGGGGGTTGGCTGGAAGAAAACAGCATCTTAGAATGTTTGAGAAGTAAGGAACCTTAGAAATTTCTCTAGGCCCATCATAGACTTAAATAAGAGAGTAAGTTAGTGGCAGATACAGAATTAGCACTCAGTTCAGCCTCCCTGATAGCCTTAGAGGCATAAAAGTGGTATAATGTATCGTATTGTACCAGTAGTGGGGAAGACTTCAGTATTCCACCTTCAGACACTGGACAAGTCTCTGAACTCCCAGCCTCAGTTTCCTCATCTGTAAAATGGGAATAAAAGTGCCTACCTCCCACAGTTGTTCTGAATGTCACATGAGATAATAGATGTAAAATGATAAAGAAATCTTGGCTACTGTTATTGATGACCCTTTTCTCGTGAGAGATGCTTCATTTATTTTTTATTATCACTGGAAAAAAAACTAGCAAGTGATTTTCCCTTCAGTCTCATCTATTTAAAACATCGGAGAGGGGGAAAATTAAAAGTGAGAATGCACACAGCACTTTGTGTTTTCAGAGCAATCATTTCAGATTGTTTTTATAAGAACCATGTGAGGTAACGAAGATGGTATTGTCCCACCAGACAAATTAGAAAAACTACCTACACAGAGGTGCAGCGATTTATTCAGAAGATCACAATTAATTAGTCGGGAAGACCAGGATTGAAAGTGAAGTCTCCTATGCTCTTTCCAAGCTGGTGCTCAGTAAGATCAATTAACTGGAGAATGAAACTGCCAAAGTTATATTCCTAGAATACAGATCTAGTCAGCACTTCTATTCAGAAACTTTCCATAGCTCCCTATGGCCTCCAGGATGATGCATTGAAAAAAAAAAATCAGCCTGGCTTTCAAATGTCCCCTCTGACTCTCTGGTTCCCCTCCCACCTTTCTAGTCTTCATTCAGGATATTCCTCTTGACACACTCATCATTCCACACAAATAGGCCTGCCTGATGTTTCATCTCAGAGCCTTTGAATGGGTGGTTCTCTGGTGCCTGGAATTCCCTCTCTCTTCACCTCTGCCCCAGAGAATCCCCATCTTCCTTTAAAACCAAGTACTACAGGCTACACAAAGTTTTTCCTGTTCTGCTATGGTTAGCACTCTCTCCTTAAGATCACTTTGTCTATATTCTCTGTTTATTTGTCAGGATACACATTAGGTCCCTTGATGGAATTAAGTACCTTCAAAGGCAGGGATAATTTGATTCAGGTTCTTTGTATCTTCATCCCCTAGCAAAGTGCCTTCCATATGATAAGTGTTTAATGAAACTTTGCCAAGTTGGATTGAAAAATAAGGAGGCTTTGAGGGAGTCAGGTAAGAAAAAACCAGCACAGTAAAAGTTAAAATGAAGTTAGCACTTCCAGCAAGAAGGAATTTGGATCCTATTTAATTACCAATCCTGGAAGTTCTGATAAAAAGTGATACTAATTTAGAGAAAGGATCAGCCTATCCTTGGGCAAAGCTGAACTAGCTATGCAGGTAAAAGCAAAGCTAGGAGGACGCCACTCTGAAGGTTCAATTCCTGGCGACTAAGCCAGGATTCCTACAGGTAGCTTCAGGGAAAGACAGTGGCAGAGGTTGGGGTGTGTGTGTGTCGGGAGGGGCACAGTATAAATGAACACCTGAAGGTCCATAAGGTATAGAGTTTGAAGCTCCTACATCCTTCACATAGCATTAAAATAAGTTGCAAAATATTTGAGGGGCGGCATGGTATAACTGTAATAAATTAATAAATGCTTTATCAGTCATTTGTTCACTACCACTGTGACTGGCCCTCAGTTTTTTTCCTATAAAATAAGGGGGTGGGGGTGGGAGAAAGCAGGTGTGGTAGTGCATGCCTATAATCCCTTCTACTAGGGAGGCTGCCAAACTTATTCTGAGCTGCAATAGGGCTAAAGCCAATGGGGTGTCTGAACTGGCTGGCACTAACATGGTGAGACCCCAGAAGTGGGGGAATGTTGGGAGGTGGGGAATGCCAGGCTTTCTAAGGAGGGGTAAACTGGCACAGACTGGACGTGGAGTTCAAAGCTTCCATGCCAATCCATTTGTGCTTCCAGCCTAGGCAAGAGAGGGAGACCTGGCCTCCAAACAAGCAACAAATGAGCAAGTTGGATTAGACTGTTTCTTCGGTCTGTAAAATCTGTAAAACATGTCTCTGTTTCCTGTTTGTAAAATGGAGGTGATATTTTTAATACCTATTGGACAGGACAATTGTGAGAAAAGCACTTTGTAACCTTTAAAACATGTACATGAGAGTTATTGTTGCTGCTGCTACTTTCGTTATTGTTCAGTTTTATCAGTCCTGTCCTACTCTTCACAGCCCCATTTGGGGTTTTCTTGGCAGAGATACTGGAGTGGTTTGCCATTTCCTTCTCCAGCTCACTTTACAGATGAGGAAACTGAGGCAAACAGGGTTAAGTGACTTGCCCAAGGTCACACAGCTAATAAGTGTCTGAGGCCAGATTTGAACTGAGGAAGATGAACCTTTCTGCCATCAGACCCTGTATTCTATCCTCTGAGCCACCTAGCTGCCTTGAAAACATGCACATTCCAATTATTGCTGCTGCTGCTGCTGCTGCTGCTGCTGCTACTAACCACTGCAGTTACAACTACTACTACTAACCAGTGCTACTACTACCAACTACTACTACTGCTGCTGCTGCTGCTACTACTACTATTGCTACTGTAGGTATTAATGCAGAGAGAGCTAGATAGATCTTAATAGCTATCCCAGCAGAAACAAGGGAGAGTTAGGAACAAACTTGTTCGTCCCTAAGACCACTCCATAAGGGAGAGATGCATCATCTGGCACAAGAGAAATGTACTGCTTTGTTCCTAGAGTCCAAGACTTTCAGTGGCTGAAGAATGTCTACAAGTCACTCAGATGAAAGCTTCTCTTGTTATAAGGGGATATGGGGTGGGTGCAATAGGGTATAAAGTCCTGGACTTGGCGTCTAGAAAACATCTGGGTTCAAATCCCACCTTTGCTGCTTCTGTGACTATATTAGTCACATTTTCTCATCTGTAACATGGGATAGCTAGGAGGTGCAATGGATAGAGTGGATAGAGGCCTGAAGTTAGGAAGACTCCTTTTCCTGAGTTCAAATCTGGCCCCAGATACTTACTAGCTGTGTGACCCTAGGCTAGTCACTTAACCCTGTTTGCCTCAGCTTCCTCATTTATAAAATGAGCTGCAGAAGGAAATGGCAAGCCACCTTGATATCTTTGCCAAGAAAACCTCAAATGGGGTTATTTCAGACATAACTGAAACTACTGAACAAATATGGGAGAAATAATCATAATCATATGCAATATTTATCCTGCCAATCTCACAGCACTGTTGGGAAGATCTGATGAGGATGCCCTTGTAGCAAGTGCCCTTTTGGGTGCTTCACCTCTCCCCCCAGCATAAGCAGCTGCCATTTTGCTTGACCAGCTAGGGGACCAGCTGCCCCCTATGTATCATTTGTTGCTGGGTTGTGTCCCCTGATTGGCTATTAAGTTAGAATTATATGATTATACTAAATTAGTCTCTCTCCTCTCAATTTCTCTCTTCCTTCTGCCTTCAAAGCATGATGATGACTTTCTAGGCTGTCTGCAGGGTTCCTTCCCTTCCCTCCAACCCATCAACCTAGGCACAAGCTGATGCCTTGAATGGGGCCACTTCCCTTTTTGTGTCTTCTTTACTTTGGTTCAGGGCCTTGTCAGAACTCAAAAAGGCCTGCCAATGGCAGGGAAGGTGACAGCAGTGGCATGCCCTGGACCCGCCATGACTGACGATAGGGGGAGGTGGTGGCATGGGGCAGCTTGACCAGTGCTAGGAGAGAGCGCCTAAGCAGTGAATGAAATATGTTGGTGCCAAGAGAAGAGCTGGCATCAAAGAGAAGCCAGCAGAAAAAAGATCAAGACTGGACAATGGAGTCCAGTGGAGTGGACAATGCCCAGGGCAGAAATGAAATGTGAAATGGCAAATTAGCAGAGCTGCCAAACTATATTAAGTCTTATTGAGACTTATCACCAGCCTCCCAGCAGATTGTAGCCTGGCTGTAAGTTATACTTGAGAATCCTGTTTAAATTGTTGTGCTGATGCATTCATGCTGTGACCTCCACTGTCTGTGGAGGAATAAAGTACCTGTCCCATACTTGATTTACATTTGTACAATGCATACCTTTTAAAATTATTCATCTTTTGAGGAAAATCCTAGACCAGAACCCAAAATAGCATTGTTTTCTGGAGTAAGTGGACTGGGGATGATGAGCTAATGAATGTGAGAATGGGAGCCCAATCTCCTTCAGAGATGGCTGGCTCCCCGTTAGAGCCAAATTGAGGTGAACAGAGATGGCAGGTAAAGGGCAGGGCCTTTATCCTGTGGCTTTAGCCAGCATCGTTATTTTATACTCTAGACACGTTAAGCTCTTTGTGAACCTTTGAATGCTCTGTGAATATTAGGGGCTACTATAAGCCTGGGGAGTTGGGGAGGATTTCTGGCTTGTCTCTCCCAGATAAGAGGCAGTAGATGTGACTTCTAAGCACAGAGAAAATGGGAAGTATGACAAAAGGAAACAGGGATTCTTAAGGAAAATGAATAAGACAGCACGTAAACCCAGATACACACACACACACACACACACACACACACACACATTCTACCTGTTTGCCTGGCCCAATCACATAAACACCTCCAAGGATGAACCCTTCTCCTTCCAGGTTACCAGAGAAGCCCTTATTCCTGGCCCGGAAAAAGTTCTGCCAAACACCCAGACGAACGAATCCCATAAACATCATCTTCCGCTTCTGGGGACCGTAAAATTTTTTCTGCAGAAAAGACAAAGATGCCAAATTATTGATGCTTATGTCTTTGTTTCTTCCCCTCTCTCTCCAATCTACCCTCACCTCTTCAGAAGAGGAAAGCTGTCAGAAGTACTTAGTTCCTATGGGGAAAACATTACATCTATCTGCTGGCACGTGGGAAAGTTTTGTGTGGAATCATACCCCAAACTAACACAGAATCCTAAGAATTAAACTGAGTTCTCTCATTAAAAGTAATGGGGCAAAGGCCTACTGAGAATGTACACATAGCACTGATCCCACATCCCAGCTGAATATTTATACTTGAGCTTTTTAAGTTTCTGTGATATGGGGGAGAGGCAGGATACGTCCATGGACTCTACTCACAACCTCTTTATGACTTAGTAAACTATTTTTGAGAGTTTCTGTGAATGAAAAACTAATCTCCCGAGTGATACAGTAGGAAGATCACTGGTTTTGCAGTATGAAGACCTAGGTTTTAACCAACCTCTGACATTACCTATGTTGACCTTGGGCAAATCACCTAACTTTTTGGGATCTCAATTGTTTCATTTGTAAAAATGAGGGGTTTGGGCTTTTTTGTTTTGTTTTGTTTCTCAGTATTCGTAGGGCTCTAAATCTATGATCCTATGGTCTATACTTAGCTAGGCTGGTGTTTGCACAGTCTTTCTAGCTTGGGAAGGCCTGCCAGAGCTTACATTCTCCTGACAGAGCGCTGGACAGAAAATCAGGAAGACTGGAGTCTAATCCTCCCTGCCTCAGACACTTACTTGCTGTGTGACCCTGAGAAAATCACTTAGCTTCTGTCCTCCTCAGTTTCCTCATCTGCAAAATGGGGATAATAATGGTACCTACCTGTCTCCCAGGGTTACTGTGAAGGTCAAATGAGGTAATAATTGAATGCACTTAGCACAGTGCCTGGCACCTGGTAGGCACTATATAAATGTTAGTTATGGTTATGAGTATTATTATATCCACATAACTAATAGCCATTGGAGAAGGAACTTAGTGGAAAAAAAAACACTAGCAGCCTGAAATATTCTTGCTCCTAGCTGGATGGTAGCAATCTTTTAGTTTTTACTATAATTAATTGGGTACAATAAGAGTCAGCAAAAATTGCCTCATCTGTAAAATGGGGATAATAAAAGCATCTATGTCCCAGGGGTGCTATGGGAATCAAATGAGATAGTATTTGCAAAGATTGAGCACGGTGCCAGGCACCTTGTAAGTGTTATGTAAGTGTTAGCTACAGTCACCATCATCGTCACCATCATCCTCATCATCCTCATCATTTATCATTAAGCTGGCCATGAGCAGGTCATGACAGGGGTGAATAGGAAGGAGAGGAATGGGACACTTCCACCTTACCCCTAAGTCTGCTTCCCTGTGAATGTTTCATTGTATTCCATCACAGAATGAATTAGCCCTTCTTCGCTTTAGCGATAGGTCAGGCTCACAGAACTCCATTTCAAGAAGCATTTAAGCAAGAATCGAGAAGAAAGTTCCTATAATCCCCTAATTATGTTATCCAAGGTGCATGAAAAAGATAATCGTGTGAGAATATGGCAAGCAGGAAGGCCATTGGGCTTTCAAAGGAACTCAATATAATCACTCTAAAGAGAAATGCAAGGCTGACTTCAACTAACTGAGACACAGTGCTGTTCAAATAATTCATTTCTACAAGGCCAATTTCAGGCCAAGTCTACAGAAGCCTGGCAGTTCAGCGTTCAAGTTACCACTAGAAATTCAACCTAGCAAAGAGCCAACTCTAATTTGGCAATGGGAAAGAACACACAGTATTGGCATAAGTTTTGCAACAGATGTACCCTTTCATCCAGAAAGATCTTTCCTTTGAAATATGGCTGGAAATCCTCTACTTCTGACCCAATCTTTTCTTTCACCACAGCATAGAGTGGGATGCCCAATCGGTCTAGCTGTGGTTTGAGAGCAGATAGTTCAGCTGCCTCCTAAGAGAAAAAGAAAGATAGGTTAATAGACACAAACACATACACACCCAAACACACACACACACACACACACACACACACACACACACACACACACACACCCCAACAATCTTCTTCCTCATTGACAAACAGCTTCACAATCTCATCTTAATTCTTCAAAGAAGCATAAAAAACCCCACTCCATCCCCAAATCCAAAGATGTCACTTCCTGAGGGAGACCAGGACTGAAGGTACCAATTGTCACTGGAACGGACAGAAAGACAAAGACATTCTGTCTTCTTTTTACTGCCAAACAGAAGCTCACTTACGTTTTATAACGTTATTCAGTTAACAATGACCGACAAACAAGAAACTTGTTTTATAGGGTGATCCTGTCTGATTTGGATACATTGAGACAGCACATGGAATATTTTGTTGCCCTAATGGGCAAAAGCTTTCATGGTATAAATGAGAAAGGGGATGCTTACAGTATTGTAGGAGATTTCATCACTGACAAAGGTATTTCATCATAGGCAAAGACCCTAGCACTGAAGGCCTTCCAGAATTGGGTTCTAACCAATGTCTTCAATATAATTAAGGAGGCAGCTTGGTGTCTTAGTCTTGACCTTGGAACAAAGAAGACATAAATTTGAATCCAATCTAGAATGCTTATTAACTATGTGTCCTTGGATAAGTCACTTAATCTTTAAGGGTATCATTCATTCACTCAGCAGGCATCAAGCATCCATGAAGTACCAGGCACTGTGCTGGGCTCTTGGGATACAAACACAAAAATGAAAGGCACTGACAGTTTATTATGGGAAGCTTCAGTTTTCTCATCTGGAAAAAAGAGATAAGAATAGTATCCACCTCCTAGAACTCTGAGGATCAAATAAAGTAAGGTATAGAAAGCAAACTTAAAAGCCCCATATAAAAGCGAGCTGCTGTGATTATCTCTCATTCTCATCTTGTAGTCAGTGGAATTCCAATAGAAACAGTGCTGGGACAGGTCCATATCCTACTATCATTCTTTTGTGTTTAATGTTTGGTGTAGACTATTGGGCAGGTGGAAAAATTGATTACTTTTTATGACTTTTATATTATTATACAGAGCCAGGCTCCTTGACTCTAAAGGCAATTCTATTGCCACCAGGCCACACTGCCTCTGACACATACTGACTGTGTAGCCCTGTGCAAGTCACTTAACTAACTTCGGTATTCTAGGTAACTGTTAAGACTTTAAGTTCTAGTGAGGATCCTGACCTGCACTGGTAGAGGCGGCTTCCTCATCTAGTAAGCTTCCCAAATCAATGAAATTACACATCTATTTCCTATTCTTACTCCTATCATCATCATCATCATCATCATCTTCTTCTTCTTCTTCTTCCTCCTCTTCCTCCTCCTCCTTTTTTATCTTCATCTTCTCATCATCATCCTCTGTAAGAACACACCACTCCAGCCACGTCAGTCCACTAAATATGCCTTGCAAAGTCCCACCACTTTGCCTTTTCCCTTCACATGGAATGCCTTTCCTCTTCTCCTTTCCTTTCAACCTCAACCCTAGCTATTCTTCAGGACTCAGCAAAAAATCCCACCTCCACATGCAGCCTTCCCTGACAATTCTGTCCACACGGATTGAATTCAATATGACAAACATTTGCTGAGTACTGGCCATGTTCAGATGACACGATGTCTTGGGATATCTCCTCCATTAACATTTTATAATGTTATTTATTTCTGTACTATTTTAAAACTTTATACAAGTATATGTCTTATCTCCTTAACTAGCTTTTAAGCACTATAGGAGCAGCTAGGTATCATAGTAGATAGAGCCCTGGGCTCACCTTTCTGAGTTCAAATCTGGTCTCAGACACTTACTAGCTACGTGACCCTGGGAAAGTCACTTAATCCTGTTTGCCCCAGTTTCCTCATCAGTAAAAGGAGCTGGAGAGGGAAACAGCAAACTACTTCAGTATCTTCACCAAGAAACCCCAAAAAGGGGTCAGGGAGAATTGGATACAACTGAAACAACTGAACAACAAGAGCAGGGACTTGTGTCAATTATTCAGTCTACACAAAGGTAGGAGGGGATAGTTAATATACTATGATTATAGAGTCAGGATCCATAAATACCTAGGTAGCCTAGAATTTTGGAATAAGTCAAATAGATGAAAAGTAGAATGGACTGCCTTGGCAGGTAATGAGCTCCCCTTCATTGGAGGTCTTCAAGGAAAGACTGGATGATCACTTAATGGAGGGAATTCTTGTTGGACAAATCAGGGAGAATTAGAATACCTCTAAGGTCCTTTCTACCTCAGACTTGGTGAATCTGTATAGTTTTCTAACAGCTCTATATACACAGTAAGAACTCAGTAGTTATTTGTTGAATGAATGAATTTCTATCAAAATAGGAGAGAAGTTGTATACTTGGAGAGATGGGGCTCATCTATTATAAGTCATGAAATACTCAGACCTGTTTCTCTATTATGCAAGTGCAATGCTAAAATTTCTCTTTTAGAAAGAAAAATCGTGAGGTATTGGTTCACAAGCCAGTTTGTGGTCAGGACACATGTGCCACAAAGCTCGAGCATCTCACCAGGAAATTATATTTTATCTAGACCATACTTTTCTCTTGGTGGAAAGGTGCAAAAAGAGGTGTGAAATGAGGCACATGCTGTCAAATATGGCCAATGTATCCTTTTGTTTTGCTTAATTGTATTTCCCTGTTAATAGGGAGGATTCTATTGGTGTGGGGGCAGGATTGGGGAATGATAGAGTGTGGATAAAACTTTCTAAAAAGTTACTGAAATCAAGGGAGTTTGCCTGCATTAAGGATGAGTATTTTCAGTAACAGCCACATTGTGCAATGACCAACTTTGATAGACTTAGCTCTTCTCAGCAATACAATAATCTAAGACAATTCCAAAAGACTCATGATGGAAAATGCTGTCCACAGGGAAAGAAGTATGGAGTCTGAATGCAGATCGAAGCTGACTATTTTATCTTTTTTTTTTCTTTCTCATGATTTTTTCCATTTTGTTCTGATTCTTCTTTCACAACATGACTAGTGTGGAAATGTTTAATATGATTGTACATGCACAGCCTATATCAGATTGCATGCCATCTTGGAGAGGGGTGAAGGGAAGGAGGGGGAAAATTTGGAACTCAAAATCTTATAAAAGTGAATGTTGAAAAATAAAAATGAATAAATAAATATTTTTTAAAGAGGCAAGAGTGTTTTGAAATGTATTAACTCTACTTCAGTAGGAGTTAGGTAATTTTGTTGTTGTTTATCGATAACTTGATTAAACAACAGACTGACTCAAATAAAGAGGGCACACACTACAAAGGGCTCACATTGCTTGGTACATAGTGGACTTTATCCGTCCCTCATTTCCTTAATGGAGTCTTGCCTGGTAAGCTGAAAGGTTTCTCTCATTTAGAATAATCCATCTTTCACTATATACACCAAATGAACTAATACTACATATATTTTCCCTCTAATTAGAAAGTAAAGGGCCCCCCCACCCGGAATCTCCACTTATGCAAGGTTCCCTGGGAAGTCATCTCTTCATTTTTCACAAGGTTTCACTTCTCTAGATTTGTCCATCGTGCCCAGTCTTTTTTTTTTTTTTTTAGCTTCCTTTTATGTAACTTCCCTATTAGAATGTAAGCACCTTGAGGGCAGGAACTGCTTTTCTTTCTTTTTTTTTTTTTAAATAAATTTATTAAATAAATTTACTTATTTATTTTTAGTTTTCAACATTCACTTCCAAAAGACTTTGAATTCCAAATTTTCTCCCCATCTCTCTCCTCCCTCCACCCCAAGATGGCATGTAATTTGATATAAGCTCTACATACACATTCATATTAAACATATTTCACATTATTCATATTGTAAAGATAAGTTAAAACCAATGGGAGAAACTACGAGAAAGAAGAAACAAAAAAAGGGAGAGAGTGCAAATAATATGCTTCAATCTGCATTCAGACTCCATAGTTCTTTCTCTGGATGTGGACAGCATTTTCCATCATGAGTCTTTTGGAGCTGTCTTAGATCCTCGCATTGCTAAGAAGAAATAAGTCTATCAAAGTTAGTCATTGCACAATGTTGCTGTTGCCATGCACATTTGTTCTGGTTCTGCTCACTTCACTGAGCATCAGTTCATATAGGTCTTTCCAGATTTTTCTGAAGTCTGCCTGCACATCATTTCTTATAGCACAATAGTATTCCATTACATTCATATACTACAATTTGTTTCATCATTCCCCAATTGATGGGTATCCCCTTGATTTCTTATTCTTTGCTACCACAAAAAGGACTGCTATAAATATTTTTGTATGTGCAGGTCCCTTTTCTACTTCTGTGATCTCTTTGGGATACAGACCTAGAAGTGGTATTGCTGGGTCAAAGGATATGCACATTTTATAGCCTTTTGGGCACAGAAAAACAGTTTTTCTTTTTGCTTATATTTACAGTTATCCCTGCCACATTGAGGGGGGAAGAAATGGAGGGGAGAGGCTAGGGGCACCCTCCCTACTTCTTCCCATGATCTGGCCCTTTTTTCATACCAGAGAAGAAATCTGATTTTTTTTTCTTTTATGATATGTTTACAGTACCTTGCTGTAAAATGTGGGTTAAGTACATGATCATGGGCTGTGTGTGGTCTGCTGGCCCTTGCATGGCATCTGCGACTTCCACAAAACTTCCCCCAAATTCCCATTTAATTTCTTATGCCAACCTGCGATATATCAAAACTACCATGAGGAAAGTTGTGATGTGGAAGGGATAACTATAAATTCCTACTGCTTAGGACAATTCTTGGCACATAGTAAGTTCTTAATAAATGCTTGTTGACTTGCTTATTACTCTGAGTCCCTTTATTAATTAATTTAACTGAAACTTTCATATATACACACACATATCCTCTTCACTCATCCCCTGGAAACCAAAAATGTCCATAACACACTACCACTTAATTAATGTTGGAAGTTCTTTTCTAACTTCTCAGGTCACCCTACTTAGAAAGTGGCAGAAATTGGCACAAGCTCCTAAAATGCCATTGCTGTTTAGAGGCAACACCCAACAAATGTAAATGGGAATTGCTCCCTTGGTATAATCAGAGGTTCCCTGTATCTTGCCAAGAAAACCTAGCCCAGCCTACCTAAGATAGGTGGGGAGGGCACCCAGGCAAGACTGAAACATCCATGAAGGAAATCCCTTTAGGTCAGGGAGTGGGCAAACAGAAATATGAATGTCATTTTCACTATTACTAATTAGGACGCAAAGTGTGCCAAACTGGAAATGACTCAAGATTGCTAACAATTAGAATGATCCAAAGCGGTATGGGCTGCCTTGCATAATAGTAAGTTCCAATCACTAGGTCTTCAAACAAAGGCTTGTTTGGGTATGTTTCAGAAAGGATGCTTACTCTGAAGCAAGTTTGGACCAGATGGCCTTTGGGCTCCTTTCCAACTCCGATAATCAATTATTCAATGAGCATTTGTTAATATGTGTGTATATGTATATATTTTCTGTGTGCCACATGGGCTAAGAGCTGTGGATCCAAGTACAGTAAGGAACTTAGGTTTCAATAGGCAAATCCTAAGGACATATGGAATTATACACAAAATAAATGTGAAGAGAATAAATGCAAAATAGCTAAATATAAGGTAGTTTGGGAGGGAAGACAGCAGCTGAGGGGATCAGAAGAAAATTCTTGTAGAACACGGTGCTTGGACTTAGTCCTGAAGGAACAAAAGGATTCGGTGGGGTAGAAGTGAGGAGGAAGCATATTCCAGGCTCAAGAGCAGCCAGCATAAAGCAGAGACCAAAGACGGAATGTTTGCTGTGTGTGAGGGAAAAAGAGAGAAATCTAATTTGAATGGATTACAAAGTGCTGGACAGGCAATGATATACAATGAGGCTGGACAGATAGGTGGGAAGATGGGGCCAGAATCAAGGTGACAGAATGAGAAGAATCATTTTTGCCTAGTTCACCCAGCATACCTCCACAACTATCTAGAACTCTGACAGACCAGATTCTGACTAAGAAAGTCAAGAAGTAACAATGAGTCATTTTATTCAATGTGGGGCAGCTCAGGAAGGCAGACCTAGAAAGGTCTGCTTACAGTGGAGCAGGGCCTGGCCAGAGATGAGTGCAGTGCCATAGCAGGGAACATTCTAGCACCCAAGGATGGACAGGGGGCGAGAGTAGGAAGCACTGAAGCAGAGAGAGATCCCATGTGACCCCTCAAGTAGAACTGGGTGTAAGGACTAGTGTTATTTGATATTTCTCTGTTGCTTATTACCCAATTCCAAACCATAGATCCAAGGCAGAGAGGAGTGGTAGTGAGCAAGTGGGACCCTAGCTGTGTACTGAGCAAGGAACAAGTTCTGGAAACATACCTGTGTGGCTCTAAGTCCAGGAGGAGAATAGTTACTCAGCTTTTGATCTCTGGACATAAGCCTGTAGTAGAATAACCAGAGCAGGAGATCAAGACTAAAGGGGAGCCAGTAGTTCAGTGACTACGGACCTGCAAAATCTCCCAGAGGGCTAACTGCCACTGAGTCTAGCAACAGTTTGCTAAAACTGAACCACACCTCAACCACTGAACCACTGAAATGCAAACAAACCAACAGATCCATATCAGGGTCAGAAACTTGCAGAGCTCAGAACAGGAGGGCAGTGAACAGAATTCCCTGAATCACACCACTTGGGAGCAATGAAAACTTGCAGGCCCTCAGACTGAGATGTGAAAGCAGCAGCAGGACATAAGAGGGCAGAAGCTCCGACCAGACATCACTCCCAGAAGTGTGCAGAGCCCAGTACTAACATAAAATTCAAAGTCAAGAAGTAGGATGGAAGAATGAAAAGAGAAGAACCGGACCACAGTTATTGTGGTGACAAGGAAGCTCAAGACACAAACACAGAAGAAGACAATGTCTCAAAAATATTTACAAGCAAAGCATCAAGGAAAAATGATTAGACCCAAGTCCAACAAGAATTCCTGAAAGTTTACAAAAGTGATTAAAAAGATTCTTAAAATCCAAAAAGGAGTGCTAGTGGAAAAATGGGAAAAGTGAGAGCTATGCAAGAAAATTATGAAAAAAAGAATTAACAGCTTGGTAAAAGAGGTACCAAACCTCACTGAAGAATATTAGAATTGGCCAAATGGAAGCTAATGACTCCATGAGATATCAAGAAATAATAAAACAAAGTCAAAAGATGGAAAAATAGAAGAAAATGCGAAATATTTGATATAAAGATAAGTTAGAGTTCGGTTATGAAAGGTTTTTAAAAGCTAAACAGAGGAGTTTGTATTTGATTTTAGAGATCACTGGGGTTTTTTGAGTAGAAGATGACATGCTTAATAAAATTACTTGGGTGGCACTGTGGAGGATACACTGCAGTGGAGAGAGCCTTGAGGAGGGTTCATTTGGATTTGGAGTGGGGGGCTTGGGAGGCAATCAAGATTAAGTAACTTGCCCAGGGTCACACAATTCATAAGTGTCTGAGGATGGATTTGAAGTCAGGTTCTCCGGAAACCAGAACCAATGCTCTATCCACTGCACCACCCAGATGCCCTGGATTTTGTGCTTTTGATTCAGGATTACTCAGGTGTGAGACTTGAGTTGTAGAATCTGTAAGTATAGCAGCACTTCTCCTCCTACTCCCAAAATCAGTCTCCACTTCACAGGATCACAGCTTTAAGGACCCTAGAGGCCATCGAGCCCAACGCTCTCATTTTATAGTTGAGGAAATTGGAGCCTAGAGAAACGAAATGATTTACACACAGGCAGTAAGTCTCCAAGGAACTCACTGCTCTTCACCTGATGAATGGGTGACCGTGTCAGACAGCACCTTGTACCTTGTGGGTGTTTAGCCAATGCCTATAGAATCTGGCCAAAGTTGGAGCATTAGAAGATTGCAGCTGCAAGAACCCTGGAGAAGACAGTAGTAGTGGGGTTGCTTTTTGCACAGGAAGATGTCCCTCATAGTTCTCACTAGAAAGATGGATGGAGAGGGAGGGGATGCCTGTGGCTCTAGGGAGAATTTTTAGAAGCATCAGGACGGTTAGAAAGCTCACATGTGCAGTAAGTTGCAATGGCTGTGCAGCTGGCCAAGTCCAGAGGTCAGCTAAGTCTGGCAGGAGAGTCAGTGTTTGCGGTGACTTGTGCATATCAGTGAGAGCAATGAGTGAGTGACTTTGATGTTGTATATATTTGCATTTATTTATATAAATATATATTGATTCTGTCAGCAAGGTGGCAGAGTGGATACAGCACCATGCCTGGAGTCGGGAAGATTCATCTTCCCGAGTTCAAATCTGGCCTTAGATGCTTATTAGCTGTGTGACCCTAACCAAGTCACTTAACCCTGTTTGCCTCAGTTTCCTCATCTGTAAAATGAGCTGGAAAAGGAAATGGCAAACCCCTCCAGGATCTTTGCCAAAAAAAACCCCAAATGGGGTCATGGAGATCTGGACATGACTGAAACTACTCAACAACAATGGGTCGATTCTCCTCAGTAGCAGCAAGGGGATAATTTTCATTTTTTTCTTTGTGTCCTCAGGGTTTAACATAGGCTAGCCATTCCATAGGTTAGAGGCTCATAGGATCATAAATTTAGATCTGGAAGGTAACTTAGAGGCCACTGAATCTCTAACTCCTTTTTTACAGATAAGGAAACTGAGTTACATAAAATTTAAGTGACATGTCCAGGGTCACACAGCTAGTAAATTTCTGAGGTGAAATTTGAACCCAGGTCTTTGTGACTCCAAGTTCCATATTCTTATCCACTACACTGAACTTTCTCTCCTAATAGAGGTTACCGAGTTGAATCAATTAATGGAATGGTTTTCAAAGAGAGGATTCCGACTAGCTTTTATTTTCTTTTGTAAGTAGTATTTTATTTTTTGTAATTATATGTAAAGATAGTTTTCAACATTCATTTTTTATAAGATTTTTGAGTTCTAAATTTTTCTTCCTTCCCCTTTCCCTCCCCTTCCCCAAGACAGGAGGCAATCTGATATAGGGTTATGTGTGTCAAGCTTTCATTTTTGTCCTGTCTCCATAACCTGTCTTAGTAAAAATGGTTGTTAGGTCAAGGGACTCCAAGAGGCTGTTCCCTCCACATTCCCTGCAAAGTATATCCTGGCATTGCTGAGACAGATTCCTATTTGCAAAGGTGAAATGAACAGTGTCTAATTGGCCCTGATCGGTTTGTTCAGGACCATACCCTGCTGTGAAATGTGGTTCTGAACATCATCTCCTCCTTCTCCCTCAGAAGCTGTACTGACCACTCACTAAACTCTAGCTCTCCACTAAAGTAGGGAAAGTGCTATCGGAGCATCGTTGATGATGATGAGGCAAGGGAGGAACTGAGAGCCATCACATTCAGATCGACCCATCAATCAGCATTGACTATGTGCCCAGCACGGCACAGGGAGTCATTCTGTATAAAAGAAAAATTAGAAAAAAATATAAAAGAAACATAAAAAAGAAAAATAAAGCAGAGTACTTATCCAGAGAAGATTATGCGAATCCTGAGGCCTTACTTACTTACTGTGTGACCCTGGGCAAATCACTTAATCCCTGCCAGCCGGTTTTCTCATTAACAAAATAGAGATACCAGCCACACCTCCTTCACAAGGTTGTTGTGGGGATCAAATGGACAAAGTTTATGAAGTGCTTTACAAATCGTGTAGCATTCTATATCAGTGATTATTATTATAGACCCTCAAATATACAAATGAGTCTTGCTTGGGAAGAAGATTAGATATTTGCTCAGAATAAGCAGTGAACCAGTAGGACAAAATGCAAAAACACAACGCTACAATGGTGCAACGTTGTAGCTAGGGGGCTCAGTGCATAGAGTGCCAGACCCGGAGTCAAGAAACGTGAGCTCAGATTTGGCCTCAGACATTTATTAGTTACGTGACTCTGCGGAAGTCACAACCTTGTTTGCCTCAGTTTCCACAACTATAAAATGAGCTAGAGAAGGAAATGGGAAACCTCTCCAGTATCTTTGCCAAGAAAATCCCAAATGGGTCATGAAGAATTGGACATGACTGAAATGACTGAACAACAACACAATGTTGCAATAATGATCAGCTGTGAAAGACTTGGTTATTTTGATTAATACAATAATCTGAGACAATTCCAAAGGAGTTGTGATGAAAAAAATGTTATCCACTTCCAGAGACAGAACTGATAAATTCTCAGTGCAAATTAAAGTATAATTTTCTCCTTTTTTTCTCTTGCTTTTTTAAAAAAATGCTAACGTGAACATGTTTTTGCATTATTTCACATGCATAATTGATACCATATTGCCTCGTCAGTGGGAGGGAGGGAGAGAATCTGGAACTAAAAATTTAAAATGGAAAGAATGTCAAAAATGAATAAATAATAAAAATTTAAAAACCCACAGCGCTGCAGACACATGATAGGTCTCTCACCTATCATGGTTCTTACTTACCTCTCGACACAAAAAACAGCCTGGCCTTCGTACTGCCATGATCACTGCCCCATGGTGTTCCCAGAGTTCTCGGGCTTTGAAAGTCTTTGGGGATTCTGCAAGGGAAAAGAAAGGTATTCAACGTTTTTCAATTCATATTTCACTTCTTGGTTCTGAGGCACTGAAGCAGGCCCCAAGCCATCAGAGGAGCTCACAAAACCAAGAACACGAGGTTTCTGGCCAGAACTCATGTCCTGGATTATCCAGGAATAGTGCTGAGCTCCAAGGCTCAATTCTTACCATTATCCAGCGTTTTCAGCTCTATCTCTTCCAGAAACTCTAGGGTAGCTGTTACTGATTTGGTCAGAAACAGATCGGTGTTGGCCAGGATCAAGCTTAAAACAGCAGTGCCCAGGGCTCCGGCCCCCAGAGACCACATCCCCATTGAGACAAAACTCAGGTCCAGGAAAGGCATTTCTGGAAATCAAAAGCAACAGTTGATTACTCCCCTATCCTCACTGGAGCCTAAGGCCTGTATAGAGGTCCTGGCAATTATCCACAGAGAAGTTAATGTTAAGAGTCATCAGGTGTCTACTAAATGTTTATCTTGGGAAGAACTCTAAGGGATATTAAAAGTTATAAAAGCAAAGCAGATTCCAAGGCACCAGGCTAGCTCATGAAATAGGCCAGAGGTCACAACTAGTCACCGAGGAAGACCATTTCAGTCTCTGGAGTTCGTTCTCACCATTGAGTTCGTTCTCACCATTTCGCAGAGTTTGCGGCTCTCTTTGAAATAACTGCAAGCCTTGTTTATGGAGCACTTCCAAGTCTGCAAAAGACTATCCTTGCAACAATCCTTTCAGACAGGCAGTCTAAATGATTTGCCTCCCTCCATTGGATGGTGAAGCCTCAGAACAACTCATAAGATAGGTATTACAGGTATGGAGACTTAGCACACAGTAGCCACTTAATAAATGCTCATTGACTGACTTGTAATTTCATTGGTATGGAAAACTCTGCTTCATCCTTCCCCTCCAAATCCAACACTCTTCCTCGGTGGGCTTGGATTCAGGAAGACCTGATTTCAAAACTGGCCTCAAATACTTAGCCATGCAGCCATGGGCAGGTGATTTAACCTCTGTCTGCCTCAGTTTTCTCAACTGTAAAATAAGGATAATAATACCACCCAGATTTGTTATGAGGATGAAATGAGAAAATACTTGCTTAGCATAGTGCCTTGCACATAGTAGGGGCTTTAGATATGTTTATTTCCTACCTTCCTTCATTCTAGGTCCACACAGCTAATAAATGCAACGGATGAGATTCAAGCCCAGGTCTCTCTGAGGCTAGCGCTCTATTATATACTACACTGATCTGGGGTATGGAAAGGGGACGAAATTCAGAGTCACTTAGAGGGCAGAACCAAAAGCGTTCAAGAATTGGCTGGATATGATGTTGCGAAGGAGCTGAAGACCGCCAAACTATAGTTTCTGGGTCAATACTGGATAATATTCAACTGAGGCTGTTCTGTTCAGCAAACACTACAACAATGGTGGAAGGGATTGCATTACCACCTGAAAAACAAACACAAACCAAAATCACAGTGGTAGTTCTGGCTAAATCAGCCGTGACATGCTAGATTGCCCACACTCCAAGACCCAGAGTCCTCTTCTACCCACTTAGACAATTCCTCTAATTTCTTGATATGGACGTATGACTCAGATGGAAATACTGCTCAGTTGTTGGATCAAATTCCAACCTCAACATTTTCCCCAAGTTCTACCCAGAGCGACTTGAGGCATGGTAATTTCTAAGTCTGTCTGCAAAGGTCAGTTCAGTCTGGCCCTGCAAGAGGTTCTGATAAAAATAATAGAAAAATTATCCCCCCCCCCCAGAAGGCCTTAATTTCCTCACCTATAGAATGAAGGACTTAGACTAGATTACTGGCATCCAACTCAAATAGAAACAGAGGCCGTTAATATGCACATAAGGAATCCCGTGGGCTGCCTATTGACTTAATTTTAAAATGTAGTATTATCTATGTTTTATTGTATTTTTATTTATTTTGTCCAATATTTCCCAATTACATTTTAATCTGGTTCTGGCGACACTCAAGAGTGTTGTGGGCCACATGTTTGATGCTTCCATGTGGTCGTGAAAAAGCTGTCTACGCTTTGTGTCCCCATGGCTTTTTATTGGTTCTCCTCCTACCTTTCAGACCACTATTATTTTATTACAATCTTCCTTCAGTGGAATTTCATCAACTTCACGCCTACTAACTATGCAAGGCCCCCAAAGCTCTGTCCTGGACCCCTTTCCTCTATACTCAATAACTTAGATATCGCAATAGATCCCAAAAGATTCAATTAGCATCATCATGTATATGATTCTCAGATCTCTATAGCCACCCCTCATCCTTCTCCAAAGACCTAGTCCCACATCACTGCCTGTTGGACATTGTGAACTGCATGTTTTGTTGGCATTTCAAACTCAACATGTCCCAAATGATACTCGTTATCTTCCCTCACCCCCAGCCCACCCGTACTCTTTAAAAAAAATCCCCTATTTTACTGTCTTACTGTTGAAGACGCAACTAGTTTCTCAGTGTGTCAAGTTCAGTGCTATCCACCATTCCTCTCTCTCGCTAATGGCAAAGATGTAGCCAGCTGCCAAATTTCATAATTTCTTTGTCCTCAAATGTTTCCCAAATATGTCTCCTTCTCTCTACCCAAACAGCCACCACTTTAGTTTAGGCTTCATCATTCTCATCTGGATCATTGCAATAGCCTTCTAATGGGTTTCCTTGTCTCAACTTGTTCCTTGCTCCCATCTTTCCTCCAAAAAACTGTCAAAGGTAATTTCCTAAAACACAGGTTTGCCCATGTCACTCCCCTACTTAAGTATAAACTCCTCATATAAACTCTTTCGCCTAACATTTAAAGCTCATCTCAATCTGACCCTGTCTTACATATGACTTGCATCTATGTAGTCTAGGGTCCAGTCATACTGTCCTATTTGCCAGCTCTCTCACATAGCCCTCCATCTCTCTTTGGACTGGCTAGCTCTCATGAGCTCTCTCCTCATCTCTACCTTTTGGAATCCCTGGCTTTCTTCAAAATTAAAGTCAAGCAACATTTTCTGTAGGAGGTTTTCAATGGTTCCATCTGCTGCTAGAGTCCTTCCCTTTAAGGTCAATTTCTATTTAATCTTTACATAACTTGTACATACCTATATGCGTATATGTTATCTAATTAGAATGTATACTTTCTGAGTGCAGGAACTAGGTATGCTTTTTCCTTGTATTTCCAGAGCTTAGCACAGTGCCTAGTAAATACTTAATACACACTTCTTGTTGATTGGTTGCTTGCTGTCTTGTCTGGCCAGGGGAGAGGGCAAAGATATTTTCAGGACTCTGATAGCAATAACAACGATAAGTGCATATATATGTATATGTATACACACACACACATATGTATATAGTGCCTGCTATGTGCCAGGCACTATATTAAGTGCTTTAAGAATATTATCTCATTTGATCCACATAGAACTTTGAGGTAAGTGCTTTTATCCCCCTTTGACTGTTGAGGAAACTGAGTCAAACAGAGGTTATGTGATTCGCCCATGTCTGAGACTGTATTGGACCTCAAGTTCTCCTGGCTCTAGGGCCAGCACTCTATCCACCATGTGACCATCAACAAACATTTATTCATCACTTATCCCATGCCAGGTGCCAGAAGAAAACATTTCTAAAGATGTTCGTTTATATTTGTAAGTACCTTAAAATTCTTTCTATGATTCACCAGAACTCCTCGGTCCCCTTTAACTCCCCACCCTGTTCCCTACTATCCAACTTTTTAAGTCATGGTGATGGTTTTAGTTCCGTTTCATTAATCCAGGATTAGAGAACAGCACGGCCTATTTCTTTAGCCCACTAACTAAGCCTTCTGATTCTCATCATGATACATCTGTGATATCCATGAGTTTACAAAGAATAAAAATAATTATGGGGTGGAGCCCAAATCTGGGATGAACCTGGAGTAGGGTTTGGGGAATATAGTTAAGCTGTAAATAGAAGCATGTATTTTGGGTTTTTAATGCATATATATGTGTGTATATATGTACATATATAAGATATTAATACTTATTATATAGTATACACATATAGGTTTATTATGAATAACATACAGACCACACAGACATACTCATTCACAATAACAGCTGATATTCACATACATCCTCTTAATTGAGATTCACAAAAACCTTGTGAGGTTAGTACTAGAAGCAATCTTAAAGAAGGAAATAGATCCAGAGAGGTTAAATTATTTGTCCATGGTCATATAAGTATCAGAGGAAAGACCTGAACACAGGTTTTCCTGACTCCAAATGCAGGGTTCTATCCACTCTGCCATGCTTCCTCTCTACATACAAGGATACAAGAATACATATGCTTATTTATCACTTCTATCCCATCAATAGACTATGCCGTCCTCCATTAGACTGTAAGCTTCTTGAGAACAGGAACTGTCCTTTACTTCTCTTTGTATCACCATCATTTAGCACAGTGCCTGGCACTTAGTATGTACTTAATAAATAGTTATTGACTGACTAGTAGGGTCCTGGGTCTAACTGAACTACAGAAATAAAGGTAGCATGTGTAACTAGTAGTTTCGCAGAAGAATGAGACGTCACTGAACGGACCAAGTAGCAAACACCCTAATTCCTGGTTGCTGGTTTCAGTTGGTCAGGGATGATGATGTCCTTTAGAGACACGGCTGTAGATACCAACCACTTGCTATTTCAAATCCAGCTCATGCTACAAAACCTGCACAATCAGTTGTACTTCACATGCAATCTGAACCACAGCAGTAAGTGGGGTGACTGTCTAACCATTGGGCAACACTGCAAAACCAAACCAAACAGAAGTACATTAGATCTTATCTGTTTTTATAGGGAGGCGATCATAAGATAACTGTTGGTTACTAAACTAATTAAAACAAAAACAGAAGGAAGCAAACAGATCTAAGCAAAGAATAATTTCTGAGAGGGCTGGACAGAATCCAGGTTAGATTAAACAAATGTCAAGTGATAGATCTTCTGTGTCCTTAGAGCCAGGGAAGATGTTGGTCTAGTGTGGGCAATTTATGAGACACAGCCTCCTACTGATGGAAAGACTAGATTTAACACCAAAGCCCTGAGACAGCTTGGTTGATCAAGAAAGATTAGCTCCAATAGGTGAAGACCCTAAATATCAAAACCATGTGACTGAGGAACAATCTACTTTGTCTGCCCCATTCCCCCTCTAAAAACTGAAAGACCGATCCCCTGCCCACTGTGCTATGTACAAGCCTCATGCTCCTCCATACCTTCTAACGCTTCACTTGCTCTCTTGTTGGGCCAGTTAGGCAAATTCCAGAGCACCTGACTGTAGTCACCCCGGCAGGTGTTGCGGAATTCTACAGGGAATCCTGAGTGATAGGACTCACCTTCAATATCCAGGGCTCAGACACGTCCCCACCCCCACCTCTTCCACACCAGGGCTTTTGCTCTTGCTGTCAAGCCTGATCCACTGAGCAAGACAAAAGTTGAGTGCTGAGAGTGCCCTTTCCAATGGAATTAGTACTTATAAACAGCTTCTGATTTATCCCTGAAGCTGCGCCCCTTGGGCGGGACTGGGCACAAGACCAACATGGCTGCAGCAGATAGCCAATCAGATTGGGGCATCCATCACAGGCTGCTGGGTGCCAGGTTCCCCAGGCGCCCATCAGAAGGTTGAGAGAAACATTCTGAGTCATTAGCAATCGTGCAGATTATGACATTTGGCAAGTGCCAACTGTTCTTACTCCTTCCCTACTGCCCCAGGGCCTAACTACCCGCATGGTGTTTCCACAATAAGGCCTCCTAAACCAAGCTGTCTGTGTCACTTAAAGGAAGACCATTTTTATTGTACATTTCTGTTCTCTCTTACTGTCTTTTCATAGAACCTTGTTGGTAGAATGCGCTTTAAGAATATTCTTTTCCCCACCCAAATTCCTCACTGCACGCCCAGGAAGTATGACTGGCATTGTGGCCTTCATCCTGGAGTTAAGAAATCTATGGAACATTTGGCCTTACGACATAGAATAAGAACACGTAACTTGCAAAGTTCTCAACCTAAATCATCACTAGGATGCAAAATTTTAAGCTAACATTCATTAATTCATTCAGTAAACATTTATTAATCACCTGCTACATGCTAGGACAATCTATACAGACCACATACGTACTCCGATAAAATTAACTAAAAGCAACATGGATACAATTCTGGACTTGGAGTCAGGAAGACCTGGGTTTAAATCCTTCCTGAGACACTCAGTAGCTGTGTAACTGTATTTAACCTCTCTCAGCCTTGATTATCTCATTTGTAAAATGGGAGATTTGGACTCCACAGCCTCTAACATTCCTTCCAGCTCTAAATTTACCATCTCGGAAAATACAAGATCCCACAGTGCTTAGTTTGCTAATCATTTAGAAAAAATAAAAGCACTTGTTACGGTAGAATCTTAAAGACTCACTTCCAACAAGGTATTTTTCATGTATATGTCAAAATTATACAAGATTTCTGGAAAAATACGATAATAACTGGGATAACCCTGTTCAAAGATCCTTTTATTATTAAGATCAAAGGAGGCACAAGAGAGGGGAAAGTTGTCACCTTGTGCCAAAGGTGGTCCATCATCATGAAGCAGACCTAGCAGAGCCTAAGTTGAAGAGGCATTCCCTCATCATTCTCCAGATGCTCCTATCCGTGGATGATGTTGTGCAGACTGAGTCAAGCCTAGGAGGCAGCAAAGCCCAGGGAAGAGAGGATTAATTTTGGGGTCAGAGGATGTGGGTTCAAATCCCACCTCTGATACTTACTAACCATGTAACCTTGGTCAAGTCATTCAACCTCCTTAGGTTTGAGTTTCCTTATCTTCCTTATTTTTGTAAAATCAAGAGATTGGACTGAGGTCTCTTCCAGTTCCAGATCTCTTAATTCTATGAACACTACAAAGCCTCCTAAATAAAATCCATAATCATTCAAAAGTATTGGGCCTAATCATCCACACAGAAAAACTAAGTGGATAAAGAATCCTTATTGTTCTGGCTATGTTATATAGCTGGCTGGATAACTCGTAGAGCTCATCTATCAGTGTTTATGTGCACATGCATGTGTATATGTACTTATATGTGTGTATAGACACATATACACATTTTTATATCATGGAAGACATTACAAATGGACAATGACTGGACTCAGAATTGAATGAGAGGAGGAGATGGATTGACTTTGGGAAATTGCAAAGTTCTTTTAATAACCTCCCCTCTCCCTAAGCTTCCCCTTGACATAAAAGCCTATCTTTTCAACACTAATATTCTTCAGGTGATATTAAATGTCTGGGAGTCATGGAACACTATAGCCTATAAACAAGAAAAATTTAGGATCCCCCCAAAGGACAATGGAGATGTGGATAGTGGGCGTGAGCAGGTTACAATATTTACAAATGAGACATTACATTGGACTCACGATATAAACAATGTTATCAAAAAATGTATGATCAAAAGAGATGGGCCAGTCTCATAGGGTGAAAGTGAGGTAAAAACTGAAAGGTAAGTCACATGCTTCACTGATACTCTTGCCATATCTAAAGAATGTGGGGAAGGCCCTCAACATGTTGGATGGATCCCCCTTCTCCCCTACCGTGAGCTTATGGGAGAACAAGATAAGAACTGCATACTTGCAGGCATGGATGGGGTAAAATTCATATTATTTGAGAGAAAACTCAAATCAAAGACATCATACATCCATGAGAGTATTGGGGCTTTCTTAAAGTGCCTTTCTTACAAGTTCAAAAGGCAGATATGTTTGTAGCTAAACTTTTGCCAGCAGGTAAAAAAAACCAGGCAGCTCCAGGTCACGCTGTGTAATTAATGGCTATTCTTTATTTATATTGTCTACAAAGAAGGAGCTCCAGTCAGCCCATATGTAGCACATAATCAGGTCTGGGTACCATGCTTTAGGGAGTATATTAATAAGCTGGAGATTTTCTGAAAGACAGTAACTGAGGTGATGAAAGCTTTGAGATCACATTCTACGAGGATGTGTCTTCAAGCAAAGGGATGACCACTTACTAGAGAGGGCATTCTTAATAAGTTATTTGATAGACTAATCAGGGGTGGGGAACCTGTAGCCTCGAAGTCACATGTGGTCTTCTTGGTCCTTGGGTACAGCCTTTTGACTGAGTCCAAGTTTTACAGAAAAAATCCTTTTATTAAGAGGATTTGTTTTTTGAAGTTTGGATTCAGTTAAAGGGCCACACTTGAGGACCTAGAGGGCTGCATGCGGCCTCAAGGCAGCAGGTTCCCCACCCCTGGACTAGATGGTCTCTCTGGACTCTTTGCATTATGTGATTCTTTGATTAAGTGCTAGGTATAGAAGGAAGTACAAAGATAAATAAAAAATATCTATGGTCCCCATCCTAGAAGTGTAAGACTAGGCTAAGTGATGTCCAAGGATACTACTTGCTGGGCTACAACAACTGTCTGTGCTAACTCTTCTCGTATTTGTGTTTTATTTAAAGAAAAAGGAAGGAAGAATAGTGTTATTTTTGTCAAGACACTAAAGAAATTACTTCAGGAATTCAAGGATCTATGATTTCATCAGCATGGGAACTCTCTTGTAAGGTCCTTGAGGGCAGTGATTGTTTTGTTTTTGTCTTTGCATCCTCAGTGCTTTGCACATAGTAGGCATTTTACAAATGCTTGTCATTTTGAAATGAACCTTCTGTGAGTTTGAAGACAACTTTAATGAACTGCTGCAGTCCAAACAATTCATTATCTTATAGTCAATCATCATGGTGAAGAATCTTTTCCAACCTGGCTAGACTGACCTCAGAGGCAAGGAGACAGTCCACCACTGGGCCTGAAGTTGGAGTCCTTTCCACTTGGTAGGAGCTGCTAGAACTTGTACTCTGCTGAGAACCCAGTGCTAGTCCACACCATGATGAGGCATCACAGGGTGGAGTGGGGGATAAATAAAGTTATACATGATCATGGAAAGTATCATAAGTCAATGATTAATTTCTGCCACAAACAAGTATAGACACTGTCATAGTAGAAACCTTACCTGTACACAAGACCAACCTGGGTGCCACCTGCAGAACTGTATCTCCAAGAATATATTGTCGGCCTGAGGCATAGGTAGGGAAGCAGGAAAAAAAAAGAGAAGAAAGGAATTAGGTGGGAGAAGGTAGGAATGACAAAGGAAAGAAAAAGAAAGTGATGCTTATAATGAGATCAAACAGGAAGGAAGCCAAACTGAACGACTTAGGGTATTCCTCCTTTGTTGATTTGGCCTAGGCCAGAATTGGTCTCCCTATCTTAGTATCTTCCTATTTTCAGGTGGTAGAGATCTAATTCCTCTTTTCCCCTCACCTCATGGAAATGCTATGATAGATACTCCCAGGAAGTTGCTTCCAATGCTATTCTTTCAATCATCCATTAATTCAGCACCTACCATGTTCAACGTATTATGCTTGGTACTATGGAAATTCAATTGTTAAATAAAATATAGCCTTTGCTCCTCAAGCAATTTATAATTTAGTATCAAGACTAGCTTTAATTGTCTGATTTCTAGGAAAATCTTATTCCTACCTGCACACATAGTTAACCCAAGGAAAAGACCATATATTAACAATGTGATAGATAACACTTAGAGAGTTCTTACTACATGCCAGGCACTGAGCTAAATGCTTTATAATTATTATCTCATTTGTTTTTCACAATAATCCTGTGAGTAGAACTTATTATTATCTTCATTTTACAGATGAGGAAACCGAACCAGACAGCAGTTAAGTGACTTGCCCAGGGTCACACAGCTAGCAAGTGTCTGCAGGTGGATTTGAACTCAGGTCTTCCTGACTCTAGGCCCAGTGCTCTATCCACTGTGCCACTTGTCTGGAAGTTATCAAAAGACTTATTAAGTCTTTTCCCAAGTCTTCCAAAAACTTGGGCACAAGACAGCCCCATGTAAAGGTAAGAACTCAATAGGAAATTTTAAAAATAGCTCCTAGTGTAAAGGAATAAAATCTCCTCTGTGTGATTCTGCTTAGACAAAGCAACAGTTTTGAAAATTGACCTCCTCATGTCCAAGGTTACTGAGGAGAATTGATGTTCTCTTTGTTTGTAAGCAGGGCAGCTAGGCAGTGAAGTAGATGAAGTGCCAGGCCTGGAGTCAGGAAGGATCTGAGTTCAAATCAGCCTCAATTTCCTAGCTGTGTGGCCCTGGGTGAGTCACTTAACCCTGTTTACCTCAGTTTCCCATCTGCAAAATGAGCTGGAGAAGGAAATGGCAAACCAGTCCAGTATCTTTGCCAAGAAAACCCCAAATGGGATCACAAAGAAACAGACACAACGGACTGACTACTAAACTACAACTGTGTACGGTAACTGGGTTGAAGGGCAGTTCTTTTCTATCTACACAAACATTTATTAAATGCCTATTATGTGCAAGACACATAAAAATCTTGCTAGGTTCTGTGAATAAAAAGATGAAATGGAAAAACAGCTTCTGCCTTCAAGTGCCAGATAGTCTACGGTGGGGAAGGAGAGATACACTATACAAAAAAGTCAGTATGTACATGTTAATTTGAAGAGGGCAAAAGCATCGTAACACTTAGGTGGATCTAGAAGAGTTTCCTGTGGGAGGTGGTCCATGACTTGAGCCCTGAAAAAAGTTAAGGATTCTTAGAGGCGCCGGTGATATTAGCCTCCCCAAAGCCAGACCCCTCCAAATCCACATTGTAAAGTGAGGGAGGAAGCAATGGTTAAGCAAGAGAATGCCAAGCCCGGTGATATCCAGTGGGAACTTTGTGTTCTCTGAGACCACAGCTGTGAAGGCCTGGAAGGAACTATGAAACAAAGGTAACCCCGGTGCTGCAGGATATTGGCTTTCCCTAATTGGGTTAGCCCTCTTGTCAACAAATCAGAAAGACCAGTACTTCACCTGGTGAAAATTCACACAGGCAGATGGAACTGACCACGATTGTGGGAAAACCACAAGTGTGCATGAAATGCAACGACGAAATGCTTTCATTAGGCACCTATACTATATGGGACAAAATTGGAAACGTATCTCACCACAATTCTAAGCAAAAGCTTCATGCCTGCAGCTTTTTGACAATGATACCTCTAGGCCCAAGTCACACAACAACACATTGCAGATCAATTAGGATAATCATGAGAAATGACTTGTAAAAGTATTTGTTAATAACCAATATCACGAAGAATCTGAGTTTCTCCCTGCCCCGCCCCCACTCCTCTTCTTCCAAAGTCCTGACTTTAAATTTAGTTTTTCTTCAGAGGGACATTATTGATAAAAAGAATGCAATCACTCTCCTTATCTTGGTCAGCCCCTACCCAAGTTTACAAGTAATTTAATCTAAAGTAGGGAAGCCCATTAAAGAAGTAGAGGCAGATTCTTTTACAGGGATGGGGAACCTGCAATCTCAAGGCCACAGGTGGCCCTCTAGGTCCTCAAGCATGGCTCTTTGACTGAACAGTGAAAGGGCCACACCCCTGGACACAGCCCAAGACTAGGAGTGGTCTGGTATAGAGATATTTTCTCTAGTCCAAGGGTGAAATGATGATGGAGTGACATCAGCGCCTGTTGAAAGGATATATAAACTGTGCGCCCTAACCTCAAAGTGAGCTCAGTTCCAGACTGGCTCCCATGCCTGGATACCTGCATGCTGCCCACTTTGAGATAGATAAATACTGATACAACCTAATCCTGTTTGTCTTTCTCTTAGACCTAACTCTGAAGGTTGACAGAATTCATCCCTAATCCCAGAGAGCATGAAATGAAAGTTGAAATCAAAGAGCAACTAAAATCTAAAAAAGTAAAAGTTGAGAAACCTAAGACCAATATGCATTTTAATGTGAACTCCAGATACTCTACATTATAACCAAATGGTTAACCAAAATAATACCATTATCTGACATGGTTTTGAAGAGAAGACCTGAATTTTAAAAGTTCCTTTTTGAGTTTGACGTAGGTATAATGAAAATGCTAAAATTATTTATTTGAATTTTTAATATTTTATTTTCCCCAATTACATGCAAAAACAATTTTAACATTCATTTAAAAAATTGAGTTCCAAATTCTAAAATTATTTATTTGATGCACACATGGAAAATGTAATTTATTTTCTATATAACATCTGTTTAATATAAAAAAAATTAATATAAAATGTAGCATCCTTCAGGGAGACAGTTTAAGCCCCTTATGGTTCTGCTTAATCTTAGACCCACTTTCATTACTCCTAAGCAGGAGTATGGCTTTCAAATTAAAGAGGAAGTCATTCTAAAATATCTTATAAATCACTTAATGTATATAGCTGACATCATCATATGGCTCTTCTGAAAAACACATTAAATATCTTTTCCATCTCATGGAATTTCTCTCCGATGATATCAAGATGTCATCTAGATTTGATATGTTTAAAGTTCTTCATGTACATGAAGAAAAGATAGAAAATGAAGGCTCTGAGATTGAATCTAGAAGTCAAATTGAATCAATGGAAGAAAGTGATACTTTTCCAATGCCTTGATCTCCACTAGGCAAGATACAATAAGCATAAGGCTATCAAAGAGAAGAGACTTACTAATGAGATTAACACATTTAAAGTAAACAAAGCTTATTTGATACCATTCTTTATATATATTTGGAACAAGAAAATACATAATAACAAACTTTTAAATTATCCTTTTAAAAAATCACATATTAGTAAAATATAGTACTTATAACGCTAAGATATTGCTATAGTCCCATCTAGCTATTTGAGGCCCCATTCGGGGTTTTCTTGGAAAAGATACTGGAGTGGTTTGCCATTTCCTTCTCCAGCTCATTTTATAGATGAGGAAACTGAGGCAAGCAGAGTTAAATGACCTGCCCAGGGTCACAGACCTAGTAAGTATCTGAGGCAGGATTTGAACTCAGGAAGATGAGTCTTCTTGACTTCAAGCCCGGCACTCTATCCACTGCACCAGTTAGCTGCCCTAACCTAAAGACAGATATTGAAAAATGAATGCTTCGGGGCAGCCCTGGAGTCAGGAGGACCTGAGTTCAAATCTGACCTCAGACACATGACACACTGTGCGACCTTGGGCAAGTCACTTAACTCCAATTGCCCTGCCTTCTCCCCTCCAAAAAAAAAAAGGAAAAAGAAAAACGAATACTTCTCAGAGTACATAATAAACAAGTTAAATACTAACAAAAATCCTCTTTGAACAAGCATACATCTTTTGCTGAGCAATAGTAAAGGCTGACATAAAAACATAGCCTTGACTTGTAGAACACAACTGAAAGGGGTTAACTCCAAGTAGAGTCTATGAAATGGCAGAGATCCAAGTGTGAAAGCGAAAAACCCTTTGTGGGTGATATCCACATAAATTCAGCCAACAATAAGTCACAAAGCAGCATCGAACAAATGGCCAGGTCATGCAGATTTATACAGGACTGGGGGTTAATATGGTGACAGTTTTAGTACCAGAAATTACAGAAGGGTTATTCTTAAAGAACTGTGACTTATACTTGAATGCATTCAAAGAAATGTCAGAAACTGTGCAGCACATCACACTGGATTGTAAAAATTTAGCACCTACTGAATAACTAGCAAAACACAAGCCATTTGGCCAGGATTACACATCAAAAGTCATCCTTCAAAGTCGTAGATGACAGACCTCCATACTGAAAAAAATACCCCCAAATATTCCTGAGAATTCAACAAATAAATTACACTGGTCTTGAATCATTATCACAGACAAGGCTGTTGTCCACAATTTTCCAGATATAATATTGATCTATAAAAGTATGAGAACAATGTTTTGTAATAGATATGGCTATGGCAAATACTTAATCTCCAAGCTAGGAGGAATGAAAAGCTGTCAATTCACAGATACCTAGCAGAAAAATACAAAATCATGAAGGAACAGGTATCTCTCATCCCTGTTGTCCCATCTGCAATCATTTGTCCTGAAAAAGCTTTCTCTGAATCTATATACCTACCCTAATGCTCGTATTCAGTTACAAAAAGCAGTTATTTTTATCTACCTGTACAACAGTACATATAGCATCAGCTCTAAAAGGATGACAGCAGGATAATATCTATATCCAAGAGCATTTCTATCTGAAGTACATGGAAAATGATGAGAAGAATGAAATTAATAATAACATCAGCCAAAACAATAAGAATAGTCGGCATTTATATGGTCTCTTGAGTTTGGCAAAGCATTGTATACATACATACATACATATATATATGTGTATACATACATATATATGTGTAACAAGCTACAATACAAAATAATACAGAATGTGCACTAGGGAGACACAAAACAAGGTGCCATATGAGGTTCAAGGAAGAAAAGATCACTACTGACATGGGGACATCAAGGAAGACACAGTGAAAGACATGGCCCTTTAGCTGGTTGCTGAAGACTGTGTCGGCAATCGATAGGCAAAGAGAGAGAGGAAAGGGCATTCTAAACAGGAGGATCAATTTGGACAAAGGCTGGGAAGCAGGAAAGTTTAGAGGATGTTTGAGGGACAGAGAATATCCTTGTCTGGCTAGAGCATTGAGTAGTAAGTGGTAGGGACTGGTTTGATACAGGCTGGAAAGCTTCCGTCATAAGGAAAGGTTTTGAATGCCAGAGAAGGAACGTGTACTTGATAGATAATAGGGAATCGTTGAAGATTTTTGAGTGGAGGAATAAAATGGGCATATCTATTCATAAAATACATAGTCCAGCAGGATCTGGCATACTAGGCGTGCCTGAATAAAAGAAGGTGCTGTGCTCTTTAAGCAAAGCCAAATTGCAGTAGCTCAAAAGAAACAGGAGATGTGCAAATTTAGAGACACCTCCACCTCAAACATTCATATGGACTATTTGTGCTGACCTGGCGTAGAGCCTTCCCGTCTCCTATTGGTCTGATCAGCCACAGTTGGACATACTACCTTGACACAACATAATGACTTCATTTTGGTTCTCTTTGAGCACGAAGAACAACCACCAACCAGTCCAGAAGGGTTATGAAGGATACATTGGAGGAGTCAGAGCGGAGAAAGGAAGACCTTTTAGGAAACTTTTATACTTGTCCCCAAAGACAGAAATGAATGTATGGGATGGCATTAATGGAAACAGATTGAAGTGGGAAAGGCCTGAGAGATATTTTGTATATAGTGAATTTACAGGACTTTGTAACTACTTAATGAGGGAGGTAAAGGAGAAAAAAAGAATTTAACATAATGTGGTCTCAAATATGAGGGACTGGTGGTGCTACAAAGAGAAAAGGATCAGAAAGCAGAAAACGTTTAGGGAGAAAGATAGTAACCCCAGTTTTGAAGAGGAGGCTTATGAAAAACATGACACCCCAAGAAGTAAACAGTTACGGAGCCACAATTCTCACTGACCAAAAAAGAAAAATACAGAAATCTACCTGTACAACAAATTCCTTTTGGAGAACTTCCCAAACCCCTAGAGAAAGGTCTCCCTTTGCTATGAATAACCAGAGCTCCAAGCTAAGGAAATGAATGCAGATCTGGGGAGATTTTTGTCTCCATTCCCGTTCCTGTTCTCTCCATCTGGAAAAGAGTTGTTAGTAAGACTGAATGAAGAGAGACTTAAAACTACAGACTTGAGAGGAAAGAAGAGGTATCTTGACTTGAAAATAAATCCTGTCTACTAGCACCCTCTCCCTGCCAATCTGAGACACTCAAAACAACTTTTTTTTTCAGGTTTTACTGTTTAAAAAAATTTAAAAACATTTTTATTTAAAGTTTCGAGTTCCAAATTCTACCCTTACCTCCCTCCATAACCTCCCCATTCTCTGAGAGGGTAAGCAATCAGATATAGGTTATACACATGCAATTATGTAAAACATTTCCATATTGGTCATTTTGTACAAAAAAAAAAACTCCAATGAAAGAAAGCAAAAAATAGCATGCTTCAGTCTGTATTCAATCAGTACCAGTTCTTTCTCTGGAGGTGGATAGTATGCTTCATCAGTAGTCCTTTGGGATTGTCTTGGATCATTGTATTGCTGAGAATAGCTAAGTCATTCACGATTCTTCATTAAACAACATTGTTGTTACTGTGTTTCAATGCAAAACAATTTTTCAAACCCAAACCATATTGTAAACTGACCACTTCTGTTAAGGGCCAGTTATCTGGATCCACAATTCCTCAGTCTCTACCTATAAGAGCCTGTTTATAACCATTCGATTTTCTCATCCTTATGTGATTATAATTTCATGAAAAGATTGGCTGTGTTATTATTTTGCATTTATATAGCATCTGTCCTCTGAGAAGCTCAAGGGATTAGCAGAGGCCCTGTTCCCTAAATTTCCCATTTCAGCGAGCATAAAACCCATCTCAATAACCCTTCTCCACAAACCGCCTCCCCAAAGCTCTACACAAAAGTCTTGGTGGGGAGGTGTTTCCTTTAAGGGTCGACTTACGTGCCCTTTACTACATAAAGCCTTTTCCAAATACCCCTCTCATCTGCTGATGTCTTCCCTCCTTCTCACTTTACATCTATCTGTCTATGTATATGTTGTCTCCCCCTGAGTAGACTTCAAACTCCTTGAGGGCAGAGGCATTGAAATTCTTTGGAGAGATTATAGATCTCATTTAAGAGTCACTGCAATATAATTAAACTGAATGGAATTAGTGCGAGCAAGTGCAAGCAAAAACACCTGTGAGACACTCTTCATGACAGCAGCAAATGCCTTTGGTGAACATGTTTCCCTGCTTTGCTTTATATTAATAATCAAAGGGTCAAACACAGTTATTGCTGCTATTACCTTTTTCAAAGAATCTTGAGTGGCTTTTTTTTAACAGAAGAGGAAATTTCATTTTTTTTAACAAATTAATTAATTTATTTTTAGGTTGCAACACTCACTTCCATAAGTTTTAAATTTTCTCTGTCTCTCTCCTCTCCCCCCACCCCAAGATGGCGTGCAATCCAATACAGGCTCTACATATACATTCTTATTAAACATATTTTCACATTAGTCATGTTGTATAGAAGAATTAGAACATATGAGAGGAACCATGAGAAAGAAAAAACAAAACAAAACAAAAAAAGAGAGCAAATAGTACGCTTTGATCTGCATTCACACTCCATATTTCTTTGTCTGGATGTGGATGGCATTTTACATCATGAGTCTTTCGGAGTTGTTTTAGGTCCTTGCATTGCTGAGAAGAGCTAAGTCTATCAAAGTCAGTCATCACACAGTTAATGTGTACAATATTCTGGTTCTGCTCACTTCATTCATATAAGTCTTTCCAGATCTTTTTGAAGTCTGCCTGCTCATCATTTCTTAAAGCACAATAGTATTCCATTAAATTCATGTACCACAACTTTTTCAGCCATTCCCCAATTGATGGACATCTCCTCAATTTCCAGTTCTCGGCCACCACGAAAAGAGTTGCTAGAAATATTTTTGAACATATGGGTCCTTTCCCCATTTTTATGATCTCTTTGGAATACAGTTCTAGAAGTGGTATTGCTGGGTCAAAGAGTATGCATATTTTTAAAGCCCTTTGGGCATAGTTCTAAATTGCTCTCCAGAATGGTTGGATCAGTTCACAACTCCACCAACAACGCATTAGTGTTCTAATTTTCCCATATCTTCTCCAGCATTTATAATTTTCCTGTTTCATCATGTCAGCCAATCTGATAAGTGTGATGTGACACCTCAGAGTTGTTTTGATTTGCATTCTCTAATCAATAGTGATTTAAGCATTTTTTCATATGACTATAGATAGCTTTAATTACTTCCTCTGAAAACTGCCTGTTCATATCCTTTGACCATTTATCAGCTGGGGAATGAATTGCATTCTTATAAATTTGACTCAGTTCTTTATATATTTTAGAAATGAGACCTTTATCAGAGACACTGGTTATAAAAATTCTTTCCCAACTTTCTGCTTCCCTCCTAATCTTGGTTGCAATGGATTAGTTTATGCAATTTTTTTTCAATTTAATGTAATCAAAATTATCCATTTTGCATATCAAATGTTCTCTAACTCTTGTTTGGTCATAAATTCCTCCATCCTCCATAAATCTTACAGGTAAACAAACAATTCCTTGCTTTCCTAATTTGTTTATAGTATCAGCTTTTACATCTAAATCGTGCACCCATTTGGACTTTATTTTGGTATATGGTATGAGATGTTGGTCTATCCCAGTTTCTGCCATACTATTTTCCAGTTTTCCCAGCAGTTTTTGTCAAATAATGAGTTCTTATCCCAGAAGCTGGGTTTTTTGGGTTTATCAAACAGTAGATTACTATAGTTATTGACTACTGTGTCATGTGTACCTAACCTATTGCACTGATCCACCACCTATTTCTTAGCCAGACCAAGCAGTTTTGATGATTGCTGCTTTATAGTACCATTTAAGGTCTGGTATGGCTAGGCTACCTTCCCTTACATTTATTTTCATCAGTCTCCTTGATATTCTGGACCTTTTGTTCTTCCAGATAAATATTGTTATTATTTTTTCCTATAAAATATTTTTTGGTAGCTTGATTGGTATGGCAGTAAATTAATTTAGGTAGAATTGTCATTTTTATTATATTAGCTCAGTCTACTCACAAGCAACTGATATTTTCCCAATTACTTATATCTAACTTTACTTGTGTGAAAAGCGTTTTGTAATTGTGTTTATATGGTTCCTGGGTTTGTTTTGGCAGATAGACTCCCAAATATTTTATAATGTCTATAGTAACTTTAAATCGAATTTCTCTTTCTATCTCTTGCTGTTGGGCTTTGTTAGTAATATATAGAAATGCTGATAATTTAGGTGGGTTTATTTTATATCCTGCAACTTTGCTAAAGTTGTGCATTATTTCAAATAGTTTTTGACTTGATTCGTTGAGTGGCTTTTGACATAGGTATGAGAGTCAGCTTGTTGAATCAGATAAAAATCTTGACCCTGGGTCCTGTGACCTACCCTGCTTCCCAAGCCCCCTTCTTCCAGGTATTCTAAGAGACTAGGGTGAAGAAGGAGCGTATTCTGCATATGAAGAGCAGCCAGTATAAAGGCACAGAGGTGGGAGATTGTATAGTATGAGAGAAATAGCAGGAAGGCCAGATTGGGTGGACCACCAAGTCTGGCATGGAGCGGAGTAATATGTAATAAATCTGGAAAGGGAGGTAAGAGCCAGGTTGTGAAGGACTTTAAAGAAAAAAACTTGTACTTTGCCCTAGAGGTCATAGAGAACCACTGTTGATTGGGCAGAGAAGTACTGTGGTGAGATCTGTCCTTAAGCAAGGAAAATCCAATTAGGAGACTACTCTCATCAGTGAAACCAAAAGAACTGCCATGGAGAAGGCCTTGATAAAAAGAGTTCCTGCTTCCTTAATCCCTGATGGCGCTCCAGACCATTGCAACAGGTCCCTGCCATAATGGTGGGGGCAGCCACTGGATCCAACAGCTGGGCTTGGTTACTAGCTACTATATTTATGATTGATCACAGAATCATTGAACCAAATACCCGGGTGTGGGAATTTCCTGGCTCTGGATATTGTTTTAGAGGAGAGAATAAATAAATGAACGAATAAAAGAAGAATAGGTAAATAGGTAAATACATATATACATACATACACACAAAAACATACATGTATACACTGCCATTTTAAAAAATGTTAATATTTTAGAAGAATGAAGGATCAAGGACATCTCAAAGAATAAGGACCTATGGTTTGTTGGGGGAGAATGAAAAGTCTTCAGTTCTCTCTGAGAAAAAAAAATGAGTGAGTTCTCCTCCTAAAAAGAGAAAAAATGCACACTCACTTGGGCTTGGTGCTGTTTGGGATGCCAACCTACACTACCTGGACCATACTAGGTAGCCTCCTATCCTGAGTAAGCAAACTTTCTTCTGCCTCTGTGTATTCTCTATTCTTCCAACTGTAGTTTTGGAGTATTTTAAAAAATAACTCTTTTCCCACTTTCCCTACCAAAAGGAAACAAATGGGTTTCACCAAAATAAGCATGCATTTTTAACAAACAGAGATTGGTCTTTCAGTTGGGTATTTTCAGGGAAGTTTTGAAGAAGGGTAGCCGGAGAAGGTAGAACCCTGGATTCAGAGTCAGTCAGAAGTCCTGAGCCTTAGTCCTACTGCCTACTAGTATAATGCGTGACCATGGACAAGTCACTTAACCGTGGGAGAGCTGCATGAGGCAGCGGAAGAAATGCAGAATTTGGAGTTAGAAGATCTGAGTTCCAATTCCAGCTTTGTCACATGTTACTTCTGTGACTTTGGGCAATACTTGAACTTTTCTGGGCTTTGGTTCCCTCATCTATAAAATAGGGTTGGCCTAGAAAGTCCTCTCTCCACCCTGCAGCTCTAAATTTATGACCCTATGACCTCTTAGAGTTGTAGCCATCTGTAAGAATGGAGATGATAATACTTGAATGGCCTCCCTCTTACCTATGAGGCTTGAATAATAATAATGATGATGATTAGAGTAGCTAACATTTATATAGTGCTTTCTGGTTTACAAAAATGCTTTACCTATGTTATTTTGCTTCTCACTGGGAATTATAATATAGTTGAAATTATTATCCCCATCATACAGATGAGGAAATGGAGGCTGAATGAGGTTCACCGACTCGTCCTGGCTCACAAAATGAGTATCTGGAGCAAGATTTAAACTCAGGTCTTCCTGATTCCAAATCCAGCACTCTCTCCTCTGTGCCAACTAGTGCCTAATTAAATAGCATGTTATAACATAGTTTATAAACTTTAACCTCCTATTAACACCTGTCAGTTATAAAACTGGAGGAGAAATTAAAACATTCAGTAGGGGAAAAAGGTCTCTTTTAGACCCCTTGCTCAGTCTCTCTTCCCAGGAGACAAGGTATTTTAATGATAAAACCTTAATTTCATTGTATTTAGGTTTTTGGTTCAGTCCAGTGATTTTATCAGTGCAGTAACTCTCCTTCCACCAGCAGAGAATGATAACCCACTGTTGTTAAGAGGTATAGTCTTAAAGAATTTCCCAAAGGGAAGTGAGAAGTTAAGGAATTTTCCCAAGGTCACACATGGATCACTGACAAGACTTGAATCTAAGTCCTCCTGACTCCACAACCAATGTTCTGCCTCTCAGAACCCTACCCACCATCTTCAGATTTGCCCATCTAATTCTTACGTTCCATGCAGGAGGCTGGGTGGCCTTTGTATAAGAATGGTCTCATCCTAACCTCAAGGTATCCAAGCACAGCCCAAAAGCAAGAAGCTTTATTCATTACTTAAAATAACCTGTCCCTTTTTGGGTTAAACCAAACAGACACCCATACAAACTTTCAAGCGTACAAGCTTTTCCACAGAATAAACACCAGTTCTATCTACCTCCAGAGAGCACACCAAGAAAACTAGTCCTAATCATGGCTAACTTTCAATATGGATGGGGTTGACTTAAAAACAGGTATCTCATAGGGGATATCTACTACCTTTCTGGACAGCAAGAACATTAAAACAGCAATGGCAGAATCCTTTCCAGACTAGCTGTGACAGAGCCAGCTCTGTTATAGTGAATGACAACATAGGAAAAAGGACTTCCGAGACCTGTTACCCCTTATTCCCAACAGCTCTAACAAACTTATCTTCCCAGAAGAAATAGACACACCGAGCCAGTTTCTATGCACTGTGATCCCTGACAACAGAGATGTTCCAGGGATTGGCTCACCCTAGGTACACACACATACTCTGACAGACAGCACAGTGCTATATCACCTTAAGGTTTAGTGAAACACTATCCTTACAATCCCTTGTGAGGTAGGTAGTGCTAGTATTATTGTCCTGAAGGAGAGCAGGCTAAATAATCTGCCCAGAGTCACATGGCTGTTTCAAGGCAGGTATTCAGTGCTGGTAAATTTCAGTGCTGGTATTTGAAATCAAAACTCACTCCTAGGACTCACTTCCTAGAAATGAAAGACCTTCGATGGAGTATTGTGCAAACCCTTCATTTTGCAGATAAGATAACAGAGATCTTGAGAGACCTTGCCCGAGGTCACACAGGTAGCAAATGGCAGGACCAAGATGTGAACCTGGATCCTCAAACTCCCAATTCATTGCTTTCCTCCCCTCTATCACTCTGCCCCCAAGAATGTTATCTAAGACAGTAAGGGGTAGCTGGTGAGTATAAACAGAATCTCAAGAGTTGGGACAGCTATATGTATTTATTCCCTTCCCTCACTTCTCTCTCTCTCTGAGACAAGTGGATGTCACTTAATGACTTGCCCAGGATCAAACAGCTGGTAAGTGTCTGAATCCACATTTGAACTCAGGTCCTTCTGACTTCAGGGCTGGTGGTCTATCCATTGTGCCACCTTGTTGCCCCACCTTTCTTCTTCCCTTGAAAGGTACCTCAGTGGCCATCTGGTCCAGTCCATACCCAAACAAGAATTCACTTTATAATATTCTCAAAAAGTGGTCACCGAGCTTTGTTAGGAATGTCTTAGTAAAGGGAATCTATGCCTCCTTGGCCAGCCCATTTCCCACCTTTTGATTGCTCTTTACTACTCCCATCCACTGGTCCTAGATCTGCTCTCTGGAATCACGTAGAACAAGTCGACTCTTTCTTCTGCATGACTGCTTTACAAAACTGAAAGACAATTACCATTTATTCCACTAAGTCTTCTTTTCACCAAGTTAGACATCCCTAGTTCCTTTAATGGATAGCCATACAGCATGAATTCAAGGCCTTCTATTGCCCTGTTTACCCTCTTTTGGATATGCTACAGCTTATCAATCCTAAACCTTCTTTTTAAAAAGTAGTGGCCACCAACTATATCCTTATACTATAGTTTGTTCATCCATTCCCCAGTTGATGGGCATGCACTCCATTTCCAATTCTTTGCTACTACAAAAGAGCTGTTATAAATATGTACATATGGTTCCTTTTCATCTTTGTCTCTTATGGCAATAAAATATTAATATGTCATAAGAAACGACAAAAGGAATGGTTTCAGGGAAACTTTGGAGGACTCGTATGACCTAATATAGAGTGAAGTGAGCAGAACCAGGAGAAAAAGTTATAGGATAACAATAATACCGTAAAGATAGACAACTTTGAAAGACTTTAGAACTCTAATCACTGTAACGATCAACCACAATTCCAAAGATGAGATGAAGTGTGCTACCAACCTCCCAACAGAACAGTGATGGACTCAAGATTTAGAATGAGACATACATCATTTTTTGGACATAGCCAATGCGGGGATTTGTTTTGATTGACTATTCATACTCATCACAAGGGCTGGTTTTTTTTTAAATCTTTTAATGAGGTGGAAGAGAGAGAAATGAGAGAAAACAAATGCTTGTTAATGAAAAAAAATAAACTTAAAAAAATGGTACCCCAGAACACCCACCACATTTCAGATTCAGTCTGATTTCCACATTGGACTCCCTAGATGTAGATACTATATTTGAAAGACAGATGTTAATGCCAAATTGTGACACAAGACTTGGAACGGTCTTTTTACCTAGTAGCAAATGCCCTGCTGGAAACACATTTGCCCTTTGCCCTAGTAGGAAAAGAACTCAAAGAAGGCCAGTATTGTTCCTGATAAAAAAAAGTCTCGGTTCCTGTAGTCTATTCTCAGTCAACTTCAGCTGAAAAGCCTCAGTCAAATCTTCCTGCCCCTTCAAGTCTCTAACAGGAACAACAGAGAAGTAATGAATTACTGAGATTTTAGAGCTTCAGGTCAAAAAATGTTAACATGATCTCTTTTTCTTCCAGAAGCCGTGAAGTACATTCAAACTTCAGTTTAGAAGAAACCTCTGGAAAGGGGGAGTTCTCATTAACAGAATTTTCTGGATAATAGAGACTACATCTAAATTGCTTTATTTAAACACTTATTTTTAAAAAAATCTTTCTAAAACATTTAACTTCCTTTTCCTGTTTTAGTAAGCAGAATACAATGAACAAAATACTGTTTCTTTGCTGTCTGGAGGTTTTGTAGGGCATTGGGGGCCTTAATCTTAAACATTAGTTCTTAACATCCATGACTGGAACACAAAAAGTGAAGGAGACTAAGGTCTTAAGTAATATTAGTAACAGGACACATTTATCTAGTGCTCAAAGGTTTGTGAAGTGTTTAAATTCTCATCTCACCTGATCCTCACAATAATTCTACGAAGTAGGGATTGTTAGTCTCCCCGTTGTACAGATGAAGGAACTGAGGCTGAAAAGGGTTAAATGGCTTTGCCAGGATCACACAAGTCAGAAAGTGAAAGTGAAAAAAAGATCTAAATTCAGGTCTTCCTGATTCCAACTCCAGCAGCTCCCTATCATCTCTAGGATTAAATAGAAAATATTCCAGCTTTTAAAACCCTTTATAACATGGCTCCCTCCTACCTTTCCAGACTTCTTAGACTTTTCTACTCCCACGTTCTCCGTGTGCTCCAAGATCACTGTGGCTGGTGTCACTGGCCTCTGCAATCAAGACACTTCATCTCTTTACTCTGGGCATTTTCTCTGTTTTTCTCTTGCCTGGAATTCTCTCTCCTCATTTCTGCCTCTGGCATCCTTCACTTCAAGTCCCACATAAAGCCTCACCTTCTGGAAGAAGCCTTTTCCTATTTCCCTTAATATCAATGCCTTTTCTTTAAGATTATAGCCAAATAAAAAAATTTAAAAAAAGATTATAGCCAATTAATTCTGTAAATATCTTATTTGTACATAGTTGTTTGCATGGTGTTTTCCCCCACTGGACTGTGAGCTTCTTGAGAGCAGGGACTGTCTTTTCCTTTTCTTCGTACCCCCAGCACTTAGCTCAGTGCCTGGAACATGTGGTAAATGCTTAATAAATGCTTCTTGATTTGAGGAAACTCAAGCTGAGAGGCTCACTGATATCACAAAACTAGTGTGTGGCAGTCAGAACCAGAACTCAGGTTCCCAGATTTCTAGTCTAAGGCTCCTTTCTATTATATCATACTTTATTTCTCTAGTAGAGATACAGTGACAATATAGAATACAACAAAAGCCAGAGGCTTTTTTGTTTGTTGCTGGAATCAACAACAACAAAGATTATTTATATAATGTATATAACATATTTATTTTTATATATGTATATTTTTCACTTGTATGTATATGTATATCCACATATATACATACATATATACTCTGTACATACACACACACACACATATACACATATGACAAACCCAGAAGTAGGGCCTACTAGTCTTAGATTTTTTTCTTTGTTTTCTTCATTTGCTTGCCGGTCTGGGAAGATGCTGGGAGGGAGGAAGGGACGCATTGTGGCCACAGCCTCTGCATAGCCTTCTGGATGTTTTTTTTTTTTCCCTTGGCAGAATTCCTAGATTAGGCCTTGAGGCCATATGATTCCCATCAGGGGTTAAACTGGAATTATGAGGAATTTTCTAATCTTGTATCAGATAGTTGTCTGCACCTACAGACTTAACAGAAATAAGCAATCAAAAGAATAAGTAAGTTTAGCCTGGAGGTGCTGTTACTGGCTTTTGTTGGTCACACAGGATAAAGATAAATGTGGTGGTTCATAGGTTTAAGAAGGAAGCAAAAGAACTGTCTGACTGAACTTGTCAGGGAGAGGTTTTTTAATCACTGCATCTCATCAAGAGGGAGTAGAGTCCAAAGAAAGTAACAGAGAGCAACTAAGCCACCACAAGAGACTCTCAGTAGAGAGCCGAGGCATGAGTCCCTGAGGAAATCAGTATAATGACTACAGTGCGATGACCTCACCAAAGGCTATGGCAACTCTTCAACACTAGAGGCTAGGCCACACAGGCTCTAGGAAAGTGCCTCAGTGTATGCCCTCTTCTCATAGGTGAAGTATAAGCCCGTGGAAGAATGTGTTCAAGTGAGCGTCGAGAGATCTTTTTTTGCCGTGCTGTTGATCAAATGTCTTTTGCATCCTTTCAAGTGTATCATGGGGTGGCTAAGTAAAGTGGATTGAGCACCCCTCCTGGAGTCAGGAAGACGTGAGTCGTCAGGAGACAAAACAAAGAAAATTCTATTGGAGCCAGTCTGTGTGTGCAGACTGACAAAAGGGAAAATAGTCCTCAAAAACTTTACACTTTCTAGCAATATGACCCTGGGCATGTCACTTCACCTCGATTGTCTGCTCCCCCAAATATATATGTATATCCTGACTCATTTAAAAATATAGATATTTGCAGGGGTTTGTGCACTACAGTTTTAAATGAGTGCTGATGACAGAGTACCTCTAATATAGGATAATTTGGAGAGACCTCCTACAAGGGCTTTATTGCTAAAAGAAGACTATGGTTCCAGTGAATCAAAATTTCATTTGACTCTAGGTTAGGTGAGCTCAGAAATGATTTCCACTCCCATGCCCCTGCCATCCACCAAGTTATGCTCTTTCATGGACACAGTGAGGGTGTAGCTTGTGTCCATATTCATCAGCCCCTGGGCAGAATTCTGTTGAGGCCCACCCTTCTTACCCTATTTGTTTAAAAGCCACCTCTTCAGTGGGTCTCCATGGGTACTCAGTTAAAGTAGAGGCTCTTACTCTCTTCTAAGAATTCGATACACATTCCTCATATGAGTCACTCAGAAGCAAGAGTGTGGGGCAATGACCAACCCTAGTCATTAAATTGTTAGTGTGATCTATAGCAAAGCAAAGAGGCTTAAACTTGAACTCCAGAAGATCTGGGTTCAGGTCTCAGCTTTGACATGTACTGCCTATGTGACCCTGGTCAAGCATCTGGGCCTGTTTCCTCATCTTTAAAGTGAGAATAATGATACTTATACCACCTTTATTCAGTCATTTTTCAATGTGTTGGACTCTTCGTGAATCCCATTTGGGGTTTTCTTGGCAAAGGTACTGGGGTGATTTACTGTTTCCTTATCCAGCTCATTTTACAGATGAGGAAACCAAGGCAAAAAGGGTTAAGTGACTTGTCCAGGATCACACAGCTAGTGTGTCTGAGGTTAAATTTGAACTCAGGAAGATGAATCTTCCTGATTTGAGGGTGGAAGCTCTCTCCACTGCAACACTTAGCTACAACCTCACCTCACCACCAACCTCACAGGTTAGTTATAAGGATGATTACTACATATAGACACAAACTATTATTTCTTTACCTTAAAAAGAAACGAAACAGATAAAATTCTGAATTTAAAAAAGGCAGGATAGAAGAGTCACTGACACACAAATATACATGCTTCAGAGATCTCCTATGATTACAGTAAAACACAATCTCCAAAATGCGAAGGGATGAGAGCTTCTCTAAATATCCACTGGGTCAATTCTAGTCATCCTGATGAATATCAGACCACTGGACCAGATGGCTCAGGAGGAAAAAGTGAGGCTGGTGACCTTGCACAGCCCTATCTCACTCAAATCAAAGTCAACTGCAAGTCATGTCATCATTTCTCTGATGTCATAGTCCTCTTCAAGAAAGAAGGACAAACACAAGCAACAAATATCCAGGAATCCCTTTATGGGTGCTCTCTGATGGCTGACCAAGGTTTAGTTTCAGTGCCCATTTTCCTTTCTGTCTGTCTGCACACTCAGAGTGGCCTCAGTAGAATTTTCTTTCTTGTTTCTCTCTCCTAAAAAATCCTTTTAAGTGTATGGCATATATTCTGTAGCCATTAACTTTATAATCTATTAGTATATAGTCTGTGTTCATTAACATTATGGATCCTTTTAAAAATTAATTTGAATTGGTTATCTTTTGTTTTTAATCACCTTCATTTCTGAATATATCCATCCTGCAACCTACTCAGTGAGCCATCCCTTGCAACAAAAAATAAGAGATAGGATATGAAGGGGCAGTTCAGTCAAACTAACCACCACGTCAACTTAGTCTGACAATAGATATAATATTCCATACCTGTAATCCCCCACCTTTCTAATGCAGTGAGTTCCACCATGAATCCTAATGTAAATTCAATTAGACATGAAAATATCTAAAAACACTCTTGACTACTTCTCTATCTTAGTTACTTACAGTCTTTCCCTCCTAATTAGTTTTTAGCTTTTATTCCTTTGATTCTTTCAGAGACACTCTTGGGAATGTCTTCATTCTATTTTAGTTGAGCTTCCCATCTCTGGGCTTATTTTTTTATTCACATTTTAGGTCACTCAAGTGTTAAGAAGAATAAATTATTCTGCAGTCACAATTTTTTTTCCACTCTCCCCTCCCCACCAGATGTAACTGACCAGAACTTCAGTCTACCTACAAATAAATCCATCGTAAGTTTCCCAACAATGTTTTCCTTCTTATCCTGCAAACACTTACAACACAGTTGGTGAAAAGCAGAATCATAAATCCGGTGCTTTGTATTTCAGAAGATTACCAGCTCTGCAACAGAACTCCTTGGGAGCGCCTCTCTTATTCTGAGCTGGAAGCAGTCAACCTATTTGAGACTGCGGTTTCTGTTAAGCCACAGAAAGTGCCTAAGGCAGCAGTTCACCAAATAAAATTTTGGCTGCTCTGCTCCAAACTGTGTCCTGATAGCTCAGCAACTACTGTCTGCAGTCCTCATTCCTTCTACTTTATAAATAGGTTTAAAGGAATTTATTTAAAAAGTAGTTTATTTTTAAAGAGATTTAAAGGAATTTATGATATAAAAATTGGTTATTAAAGCATGAGAGATCTGGGTAGCTGGAAGAGAGGTAACCTAACCTAGTAAGTAATACATTCCACTGGAGAATCAGGAAGACTTATGTTCAAATCCACCCCCATCCCCCAACACTAGCTGTGTGATAATAAGCAAATCACTTAACTCTTGTGAGGCTTAGTTTCCTCATCGGAAAGTTGGGACAATACCTGTTATCCCTAACTTGCAAGCTGTGAGATTCAAATGAGATAATCTATGCAGAGCATTTTGCAAACTTTAAAGCTATCTAAAGGTTCAGTTATTATTAAAATTGGCTGTCAGTTGAGGTAAGTTGACAGGCATGGTTATTCAGGTATAGCCCTAGTCAGTGCTCCTCATATTTTTGTCCTCCTACAAGATTGTAAACGTTTTGACTCTTTGAGGACAAGGGCCCCGTCTTATTGATGACTCTATATTCTCAGTGTCTAACTTGTAAACAGCTGGTAGTACCTCAGTGCAGTGGGATCTTAACAAATAT
>CM053624.1:48734959-48753370 GCA_028646595.1 Phalanger gymnotis | reverse complement strand
GCCTTGATTTTGGTACTATTCTAACCCTGTACTATGGTTCTAATTTTTGCAAACTGGCTTGACTAAAGTATGAGAGAATCTTAGCAACAGAGCTGGAAGTGATCTCAGAGACCACCTAGTCTAACTCCTTCATTTTATAGATGGGAAAACTGAGACTGAGGGAGGTTATGTGACTTGTCTAAGGTCACACAGGTAATATGCATCAGAGGTAAGATTTGAACCCAAGGCCTCTGAATCCAGAGCCATCACTCTTTCAGTTGTACCAAAGTCACCGAGTCGGAAGCTCAGTGGTGGGAGGCATCTCAAGGGCTCCCAAGTTCAACCCACTCCTGACTAAGAATCCCCAGGCTCTATGATATGACCAACAAGTGGCTCTCGAGGTTTTGCTTGAATATCTCCAGGGAGGTCTAAAACTCACCCTCTGGAAGCAGCCCTTGCACTTTTGAATAGTTTTAGTGGTTAGGAAGTTTACCCTTATAGCAAACCTATCTCCACCCCTCTGCAGTTTCCATCCATGGCTCTGGGAATACAAAGACATGTTTATTGTCCATGCCAACAAGGAACTCATATTCTAATGGGAAGGATAATATGCAAACAATTATATACATAGTCAATGGAAAGTAATCAGTCTGAGAGGAGAAAGCACCAGTAAGGGGGAGAATGAAGAGGGGAAGGAAGAACCTAGAAAGAACTCTTACAGGAGGAAAGATCTGAATTGTCTTCAAGAAAGCCAGGGAAACCAGAACTTTCCTTTATTTCCTTCTGCCTGATTCACTCGACTAGGAGTTTTACTTATCAGTCAAAATGTACACCTATTGTTTTCTGCTGAATCCACCTAATGTCAAGTGCTTGTTTAGATGTTCTTATGTGGTTTGAAGTTCCTTGTGATTCAACTGGCTTAGTCACTTGCCCTGCCCCACGGTATCTATCTAGTCCCTGAGTCCCTTGTGGCCAATTTCAACCCCAGTTAAGAGAAAAGTAGTCTTTTATCTTCCTTTGGGGAGAGACTGAGTAAAGTTAGAATATCAAATGCATGCCTCTGGAAGGTATCATTACTTATTTAGTTTACAAATAACTATTGCAAAAGACCCTCAGAAACTACATTTAAAAGCCAGATAGCACTGACCACTACTCATCTGATTCTATTAGACCAAAAGGGCTGGGATCCTGGGGAGTGCCAAGCTCACTGACCATCGACATGTGCCTTTCTAGACAGAAGTTCAGAGCAAATGCTGAGCTCTCTATCTTTCTCAGAAAGTCAGTCTCAGCCCCACCTTTTTTGGAAAAGAGCCAACTCATTGTCCAGGGGTGAGTGGATTTGTGCATGTACTCAATTGGAAACTTGACCTGGCAGGTCCTATCCAGTGGCAAAACCAGTCTCCTTGTACCTGCCAACATGGAGCTCCCATTCCAATGGGGGAGAGAACATGCAAAGCACGTACATATAAGCAGACACATAATAGATGGAAGGCAATTTGAGGGGGGTTTTCATTGAGCCAGAAGTCACGTGGACTCGGCATTTTGGAATTGCTGCTCCCCAGAAGGAAATAAAAGTGCTTGGACATTGCAGACGTTGGTCATTACTCCTAGCATAAAATCAATAAGCAAACGTAGTGGAAAAAGTGCGGGATGGAGAAGTGGGGAAGATGAAAGTTAAGATCCCACTTCTGATACTCATTAGCTACTGACCAATTTCTTGACCCCTGTAAGCTTCAGTTTCTGATGATGTAAAATGAGGTCCCTTTCAGGTTAAAATCATTGCTACAAAGTAGTACACAATAGACAAGAAAACAATACACAATGAGAATGTGACAAGTGGCAGTGAACCTTCATCTCTCCTTGACCTTGTAACCACCTTGCCCACACCCAATAGGACAGAAGCTGCTTTGAGCTCAGGACTTCTAGGAACTGCGCATGGTTCAGTCCTCCTTTGAGTATCCCCCTTGCTAACCTCGATGACAGTATCTCCCCGCCATAGATCCGTCTCTCATCCCTTCCTGTGGACTTTCCCTGGACCTGATCTCCTAGGCTCTGGGAAGCAGAAGGGAGAGGGGGCAGATAGGTCAAGAGGGGCTCTGCCTACAAGTCAACAATTAAGCTACAAATTAAACCACCTCTCTCACCTGGGACAAGTCATTCAAACTGCTTAGGTTTCAGTTTCTTCATCTGTAAAATGGATGGAATTGAACTAGATGGTCTCTGAGGTCTTTCCTAGCTCTAAGTCTTATGGTTCTAACTAGGAGCAAGTGATCAGAACTTTGAGAGGAGAGAAAGTCAACATCACCAAGGAGAAATGAAATCCAGAGCAAAGGTGTCAATCTCTCATCCTACAGCCTGCAAAACTCGGGAGTACAGCAGGAGTCAGGCTAAAATGTAATTGGGAAATGCTTGACAAAATAAATAAAACATAGATCATGTTAATTTTTGACTTCTTAAGTCAATACGTAGCCAGAAGTGGTCCTTCTATGCAATTCAGGGCCCCCATTTCGATTTGAGTTTGACAGTACTGACAGAACATCTTGGTGGGAAGGTTATAGCACACCAATGACCGCCAGTGACCTTTTAACAAGTTTGTAGGAGCCCCAGATGGAGGGTGGGAGGGTCAGGAAAGGGTGGAGGGAAGTTCCCCAAAATATTTGTTACCAATTCACCACAAGGAAGCCGTGTTGATAAGCTTGGACCCAACTTAAAAGACTTTCTACTTTTCTTTCTATGGTAGTTTCAAGGTTTTACTATTTTTTAAACTATTTGAGTACATTTGCTTTTGAAAAGAAAACAATCCATTTTTAAGTAAACTTACCTTAATAGGGTAAATGTAGGGGTAGCTGTAGCACGAGTGGATAGAGCACTAGGCCTGAAATCAGAAAGACTCGGATTCACGTCCAAACCTCAGACTAGCTGGGCGATCCAAGGCGTGTCCTTTGTTCTGTTCTTCTTCAGTTTCCTTAACTGTAAAAGGTGAATAATAAAAACATCTGTCTCACAAGGTCGTTGTGAGGACCAAATGGAATAACATTTGTGAGAGAGCTTAGTACAGTGCCTGGGCACATAGTATGTGCAGCGGAAATGCTCATTCCCTTCCCTAAATGCTGATCAATAGGCAGAGCAAGGAGCGGCCTCAGCCTACCAGCCTGGGATACAGTCTTCATTTTGCAGGAGACAAAGTGTTCAGAGACCGACTTACTGAGGACCCCAGCCTTCTGACCAGCAGTCAGAGACCAGGGACTAGAACCCAAATCTCCTGAGCCCCATTTTGAATCCAGGCTCCTTATACCAAACTTATGCCATCTTTCTTTTTTAAAAGAATTCAGGTCTTGCTGGGTTTTAGCAGGCATTCCTTCTAGGAAAGAAAGGTTTAGAAGACTACAACATTAAATCTCTCCAAGGGCTAGCCAATACTCCAGCTTCCTCCTCTTGTCCTGTATTTCTAAATGGCCCATGGTTTCATTTCTTTGACTTCCCTCATGTAACCCAGTCCAAAAAAAAGAAAAAAGAAAAAACGAAACAAAATCAGAAAGTCATCTGATTGAAAGTAGAAGAGGATCTCAGAGGTCATCTAACTCAACTCCCTCATTTTTTACAGATGAAGAAATAGACTCAGAGAGACTTTACTGAAAACGCCAGTTCACACAGGTTGTAAATGGCTGAGCCTGGATACCTGATACACCCTGTTGTCTCTATTGATGTCACACTTCACGTACGTCATCAGGTACTGGTGACTCTTGGTAAAGCCATTTGTAGGGACCAAAGAAAAGCACAGCTAAAATTTCTGTTTTCCATATGGATGCTATTCCAGACAAACCTACCCTTTTCATATACAGTGTAAACCACACACACACACACACCTGACTTATGTTTCCTATCACAAGACCTCCTTGTGCAAATAACTAACATCTAGTTCAAACCTGGCAGAATCGCACAAAGGACAAAGGCTGAGATGATCCCTCAAAAGCAATTCAGTTAAGTTAGAGGGTGCGGGGTGGGAAAGCAGTCCATCCACTAATAGTTAATGGATCACTGGCGACACCTTCTGGTCAGGAAAATTAAAACTCAAGTCTTGTTTTGCTTAGAATGGTAGAACAAAGGAAGAGAGAAGACAATAGAAAGAAGCCTGGAGTCAAGTAGAAAGCTAAAGTTCAGAAGTCATGTAGGTGCACCTTCTTATTCTCTAGATTAGGAACTGAGGCCCAGAGAGACAGATAGCAGAGCTGGGACGGAAATTCAAGTACTCTGACTTTTAGGCCAATGTGTTCTTTCAAATAAAAATCTACATCAGTAGCTGCGTAATTTAGGAGGGCATAAAAACTTAAAACAACTCTCACAAGATGAAAATGAATTAAAATTGAGCATTTCCTCTTTCACAACTCTATTGCAAGACAGTCTTTTCTGCTAATACAAAGGCAAGAATTTTGCCCCCTTAGAAATTAGGTTTAAAATGTAAGTTAATTATATACACAGCTTTCTGCTCCTTGATTATTTCACTCACGCTTTTATAAAAAAAAAAAAAAAAAGGTTTGAATGATTAAATCCCAGCAGCTGGGGATTTGGGAAGGTTAAAATAATTACTAATGTGCAATACACTTGAAATTTTGAAATTGCTGTGAGAATAGGCAACACCTTTTTGTAGTAAAATCCTTATATATTAGCACAATGAATAATGTTTTCTTCAGGGAACTTGTACCATATTAGTCCAAATATAAACTGCACTTCCCCTCCCAAATTTAAGTTGTTGATAAATCTTAAAGTGGCTGCTAGGAGACCTAGAGCATAGGGTTGGACTTGAGAGTTAAGAACAGTTGAGTTCAGGATCCTGCTTCACACACTTGCTGGTTGTGTGTTGTTGTTGTTCAGCTGTTTTTCACTTGTGTCTGACTGTTGGTGACCCCATTTGGGGTTTTCTTGGCAAAGATACTGGAGGGGTTTGCCATTTCCTTCTCCAGCTCATTTTACTAATGAGAAAACTGAGGAAAACAGGGTTACGTGACTCGCCCAGGGTCACACAGCTAGTAAGTGTCTGGGGCCAGATATGAACTCAGGAAAAGGAGTCTTCTTGACTTCAAGCCTGCACTCCATCCACTTCACCATTTGTGTGACCCTTGGCAAATCACTTAACCTTGGGGGATAATGATAGCACCTACCTTCCAGGGTTTTTGTGAGGACCAAATGAGGTAACACATGTAGGGCCCTTTTCAATCCTAACTATTAATGCAGACTCTGCTCAATCCTAAGAAAATGAAAACAAAACAAAACCTTTATTAAAGGAGAGAAATCCTATCCACTTAGGATCATTCTGTGGCCAAACTTCAGACTGAATAAAGCATGGCATTTTTTATTCAGCCTTGTTCCTCTGTACTCTTCAATACACAATGGAAGGAGCTGGGATGATGTCATCTAGCTATGGGACTGGGAGTCAGGAGGAGACCTAGATTCTGGGTGGAGCATAGTGCTGGCTGATAGGGACGAGAAGAAAAAGAGAAATGGTCCCTTCCCTTGAGGAGATTACATTCTACTTTCAAGGGGATGGGGGAGAAATAACTTGTATGTAAAATAAATACTATCTACCATTATGAATCACTGCTGGGCCTTGTGCTGCTCCTGGTGCTGTGGAATTTTTAAGTATGAGATGTTTTAATATTTTCCACATTTTTATAGTGTGTAAATATGTTTAAGGGGAAAACAGAATCATACATAGCTGTGTAATCGCTAAAAGGAATCAAGAGGCTGGAATTCTCTGTTCTATTTTTTCCAAATCAGCTGCATCCTTCTTATATTACTGGACTGATTTGTAAAAAACCTGGAATGATTCTCTACTGCCTATCAGATTAAATGCAAACTCCTGCCTGCTTTTTAGGGCCTTCTATAATCTTGGCCACCATCCAACTCTGTCTCACTACACTGTAATATAGGGCTGGAGCCAAACCGGGACATTTAAAATTATTCTCCTGATTTGACAATGCTCAGGGATCCAGATGGAAGTTCTTTCCTTACTTCCTGCCTCCTGTTTAAAAGAAAAAAAAAGTAACCCTTAATTATTTTTGAAACAACCTTAGTATAAGATCTTGCAAATTCTTCCACCATTAATGCTTTATTCAGACTGTAATGTTCTGTCTGCCCCTACTATGTAGAATAGGATTATAGTAGGGTCCATGGTGCTGACTGAATTCTTCCCTGAATGTAGGGAAGCTAATTGGTGCAGTCGGTAGTGTGCAAGGCCTGGAATCAGGAGGACTTGAGTTCAAATCCGACCTCAGACACCTACTAGATATGTTACCCTGGGCAAGGTCCTTAATCCTGTTGGCCTCAATTTCCTCATCTGTAAAATGAGCTGGAGAAGGAAATGGCAAACCACTTTAGTATCTTTGCTGAGGTGATCCCAGCTGGGCATGACTGAAAACTCAACAACAACAAACATGCTCTTTGTGTTCTTCCCAGATCTTTTCAGCAGCCGTCTTTCTGTGCGACCGATACCTTCAGGAACATCCACCAAAGCTACGGGGCTGTGGACTCACCTATTTATACCATATATAAAGATAAACATAGAAACAGATAATAATATTAATAGCTAGCATTTATATAGCACTTTAAAGCTTGCAAAGCTCTCTACATGAGTTTTCTTCTTGCATCCTCATAACAATCCTGTGAAGTAGATGGCATTAATATCTCCATTTTCCAGATGATGAGATCACCTGAGGGAGTGAGGGATTTTAGGGGGAGATTTTAGAGGGAGATTATCTGACGTGTGTGTAGGGTTATAAAACTGGTCTCTGTGGTACAATTTGAATTCGGGACTTACCGACTTCAAGTCCAATGCTTTACCCACTATGCCATCTTGATAGAGAAATAGTACCCAGCCTTTTGTGCAGTAGGCATTCAATCAACATGAATGTAAGGAATGAAAGCATGATCTACCAGCTTTTGTTATTTCTCTGCTTATTTCATGTGAATAAATCATGTAACAAGCAAGCTCCCAATAGCCATGGACTGTCTGATATTTCTTTTGTGCTTCTATAGCACCTGTCATTATGCTGGATGCAGGGTAGGTATTTAAATAAAGAGCTGTTGATCTGGTGTATGAGTCTATGGCGCTATGTGACATACCTCATTTTTTCCTTTTGTAAAATGGGAATAGTGCATGTCATCAACCCCACAGACTTACCGTGAGGACTAGTAAGACCATGGCTGCCAGATATTTTGAGATGCCTAACAAAGTATATAAAACATGATTACACATATGAAATAGGAAGAAAAAACAGTGAATTGCTGGACCTGGAATCGGGAAGACCCAAATTCAAACCTGTCCTCAAACTCTAGCTGTGTGACCCTGTGCAAGTTACTTAGCTACTCTCTTCCTCAGTTTCTTCATCTGCAAAATGGGGCACCTATTTCTCAGGGTTCTCGAGATAATCTTTTTAAAGAGCTTTGCAACCTTAAAGTACCATATAAATGTTAGTTACTGTTGTTGTTGCTGTTGTCTTGAACTATTTAAATCATTAGGAGGAGTAGCCTTGTCAATTTTTTTTCCACTCACCAAAAGCCCTAAACAAAATACCCTAAAAACACCTTATAATTTTTCTTATATCCTAGAATAGTTCAGAATGTGATTCCTGGGAGGTCTCGACTAACCTTATTTGTGAATTTCCCAATACTAGAGAGAATATTCTTGAGGAATTCTGTCCTGAATAAGTTTAGTCATTGAAAAGTGATCATAATTTAAAGATTGAAGCCCATAATTTATGAATTTATCCTACTTATGGATGACTTATGTAGGGCTTATTGTAGTTAGAAATTGTATCTGAATATCCGTTTATCTATCAGCCCTTAAAAAAGGTTTTTCTGATTAAAACTGCAAACTCTTTTTTGTTGTTCAGTTGTGTCTGATTCTTCATGGCCCATTTTGAAGTTTTCTTGGCAAAGATACTGGAGTGGTTTGTCATTTCCTTCTTCAGCTCATTTTACAGATGAGGAAACTGAGGCAAATAGGGTTAAATGACTTGCCCACAGCCACATGGCTGGTATCTGTGCCACCTATCTGCCTGCAGATTCTTAGTGGGTCTTTTAAACCTTTGGACAATATCATGTATTTGTACTCGATAAATGTTTTGGAAATAATAATGATGACCATAACTTAAATGTTCTCCTAAATTTCTTTTTTTACAAGAGAAGGATAAAAGTATAATGAACAAAAGGTAAAATGTTCACACAAAGTGGAATTTTCTTGAAGATCTTCCATACTTTTTATGACATGGGTTAGCCTTGATGACCTCCAAGGTATTTTCTAACTCTGACATAAAACTTCTAGTATTATCTTTTTTTTTTGCTTTTTAATTGTAGGCATTTCTACAAGGGCTAGACTGAATGCTTTACAAAATCTACACTATTAGCACTTGCACCAAATAATAGACATTTTGGTTTCCACTTTAGAAAAATGCAATTAAAAAAATCCTTTGAGCAACTGCTGTTATAGATAAGGGTAGTGTAGGGTATAGTGACAAATGCGATAAATTAACTTTCCTATAACTGGAAAAATATTTCCCACTTTTATTATATAGCAGTTCAAAAATAATACTTTTAAATACTTTTTAAAAGATACTTATTTTTAGTCTCTGTGACTGACCTTATCAAAATAACAATTTAGTTTACTAGGCAAAGAAACGTCAAAATCCACTGGAACCTTGCTATAATAGTGTCCCTAAGGTGTAGGCCATGGAAACAGATATTGGTGAGACAACCTTATAACAAGGTCCTTTCAGTATTTCCTTAATGAAACCTCTTTGGATGGGGTCCAAGATGGATCTGCCTTTTCCTATACTTGGTTCTATAAAAATAGCATTCTGGCACTGTCAGTAGCATACTTCCAGTTGTAGTTAAGTTTAATGGAAGAGCTAGTTACTCTCTTTTTCTGTACCCCTCAACCCCCTCATTAAGGCAGCAATCCTCTTCCTTAGTTCTTCCCTTCAAGGACTTTTTCACCTGGTCAATGTCTTTAGCTCCATCCCCAAGGTTGTTTACTTTTCAAATCTGTTTTGGGAAGAAAGGAATAGAATATGTTTGAGATAACTGCCTCAGAAGACTACTCCAACTCACTGACAAACTCCCCACTAAAACTTTCTCAGTCTAATTGGGACTAGGTACGGGTTAGGATTCATATATTCTCTCTGCTTTTTAGAAGCTGTAAGTATCAATAAAATCTCTTTTGTTGTTCCAAGTTCCCAATTTCTTGACAGAGAATGCCTCCCACCGCAGTCATAGAATCTATTAATCTTTCTCCCTGCCAGGCAGCAACTGTCCTCTTGTCTCAGTGTATGTCCCCCTAGCACCTACCCTAAGGAATACTCCAATGGATGACCTCGTTGTCTTAGAGAAACCAGTTTCTTTCAAAACATGTAATAAAACAGAAAGCAAATAAACTCTTAAAGAATCAAGACTAGGGAAAGATTAATCTCTCTTTTGGGACAGCAAGAAGGGCACAAGGGAAGTGGGTGATGTGGCTCACCGTCTCTGTCCTCAGCTCCATTACATCTCACACCATCTCTGTGTTGGTGTCTCAGCTTCCTCTTCTACTCTTTCCATAGGCCAGTGTGTCTCTCAGGATGTGGAACTCAGAGCATCCTGTTTTGACTCTTACCCTGGCAGCAGCTCCAGCTCACTGTGGCAGGGGTAGCATGACAGTTTTCTTCTGTTGGGATCACTTTCTTCTTATCTGTGGCAGTGAATCTGTTAGTGTGGCAGCCCACCCCTTTGAATACTCGCCTCCTGTGCTGTTTAATGAAGTCACCCTCTATAAAGCTTCTGCTCTCTCCCTCTCCCTCTCCCTCTTAGGAATGGGAAGGACTAAGCTTTAAATTACAGTGTCATAGATCTACAGAAGCACCAGTAGATAAACAACAGGAAATTGATATTCGTCATTGGACACCAGTCTCTAATGTGCTGCTATACTATTATATTACATGGAGTACCTCTATACTATTAGATCCTAGTAGACTTTCCTGTAACACAAATGGAAAGAACAGAATGATTGAGTCTCAAAGTACAACAGGTAGAGAGAAGCTTCCATGATGATATTTTTTGAAAAACATAAATACTCCTTAAAAACCAGTTCAATGACTCAAAAGTCAGCAAATAGGTGCTCCAAACCACTCTATTCTATTTCTTTCTTTGGATACTGACCTAAATTAACTATCTAAAATCAACCATGTCTATAATCAAATCATGTTTAGGGTGCTTAATTTCTTGAGAATTTTTCATTCCTTCCATCATTTAATGACTACCCCTTGATGGTTTCACAGTATATTGCTTATACCTTTTCCATGCATTTATCACATTCTAATTTGTATTACAGTTATTGGAATTCCTGTCTGTATTTGTCAGATTGTTTCATGAACTTTAGAGTTGGAAGGTTTCTCAGAGGTCATCTAGTCCAACCCATGCCTGAACAGGAAATCTCTTATATGACATTCTTGACCAGCCTCTTCTGGGAGACTTCCAGTGAGGGGAAGTCCATTGCCTCTTGGGACTCCAAATTGACTTCAGTATAGCTCTGATTCTTAAAAAGGTTTTCAGGCCTAAATCTGTGCCTTTCCATCTTCTTCCCCTTGCTCCTAATTATGGCCTCCAAAGCCAAGCTCAATCCAGCTTCTATCTTTTGCATAGATGAAGACAGCTATCAAGCTCCCTTTTCACTTTAAGGCTTGACTTACAAATTGTCCAAGGATTACTTCATAGCTACTGCTGCCAATCAAAACTATCAATGCACAGATACATTTTAAAAACTAGCTTATTATATGCTCAGAGCAGAGAAATAAAATAAAATAAAACCAAACTCCTAAACAAAAAACGAACAAAAACCAAAAATAGGGAGCCCCTGAGCATTGGTTTCAGCAACCTTACCTAGGTCTTAGTTACATGTGGGAGCTGAATACAATGGAATTTTACAGAGGGCAGAAAGGGTAAAGATTTATACATCAAAGAACAGATAGCAGAAGGGGAAGGTCTATGGTAGGTAAAAATAATAAACTAGTCAGTAAACACAAGGGATATACCTGGAATTTGCAGACTCACAGTTAATACCAGAATTATACCTAGTAATTTGACATGTTCAGCTTAAGTAAATAGAGGTTTAAAAAAGTTGAGTCAGAAATTCTCTTGTCACTCACTTTTCATTTAATCACTGGAGTTAAAGTTTGGTATTTCAGCTAAATTCTGTGTGTTTCAGTTGGTGATGTGACTTGCTGTTTCAAGCAAATGACATCAATATAGCTGGACCAGAAAAATGACAGTCTTCTCGTCTCTAAGATTTTTGCCTTCTCAGGGCCTCTGTCCCTATCCTGTCACCTCCACTGTTTCTGACTCTACTTTAGGGTCTCAAATGAGACTTGTAAGTTCTATGAAGGCTGCTTCTATCTTATTGATTTTTTTTTATTTTTCCAGCCTCAAGCAAAGTGGCTTGCTAATATCAAGCACCTAATAAATGTTTGTTAGATTGAATTATAAAACACTGGTGGCTGTAACAAGTATTAGAAACACAGAAATTAAGTTATGTTCTTCCCTATGGATTTCTGAAAAGCAAAATCACAATCTGTAGCTAAGATGCAGCAAATTTTGGTGAAAGATGAGCGATGAATTTTTCTACCTGCTACTTGCTTACTCTTATTTTCTTCTGCATCTCCCAGAGCTTTCCTCTAGCAATCATCTATCCCTTTCTATATTTATCTTCATTCTCTCCCATTCCACTAGCTACTTCCTAACTACCGACACAAATGGTCAGGGACCCCTAATCCTTTGAAAAAACCAAACCAAACCCTGTAACTGTTACCCCACATCTGGGATTAGTATTGGGCCCTTTGAATTTTAGGGAACACACTGGAAAAATTCTCTACTTGAGACTCTTTATTGGATGCTCTAATTTTCAGGGTCTTTTAGAGAAAAATTTAGCATTTTATCTCTATTTTGTTTTAGATTGAATTTGTATATACATGAGTTTTCTGATATTTTTCCTTAAAAGTCAGACCAGTTTCTTTGATATAACTTTTGCTTGTTTAAATGCTTATTTACTAATATATTAGTATTTAAGCTAAGATGAGAAGTCTCTGTTTTGCATAGTGCCTAGAAGTTCACACAGACAATACTAGGATAGTTTGAAAATGTTACCGTTTTTCTTTTTTACTTGCCTTATTTGTGCTGTGAGTCCAGGAAAATTTTCTGAGATCCTTATGGACTGCAGGTCCCCAGGATAGGGTTTTTCTGTTGGTATAGAAATCTCAAATAATCAACCATAGCAATGGGATGGTATAGTGCATAGAATGGCAGGCCTGGCATCAGGAAGCCCTGAGTTCCAATTTGAGTTCGATGTCTTCATAATCAAATTATATTCCATAATCACATTTGGCAAATAGTATTATTCAATACTTTCAAATACATGGTAATACAATTTTAACACATAATATAATTTGCTGAGTTCTAATAAGCAAACCATCTGCCACTGGGCAAATCATTTAACCTCTGTTTGCCTCAATTTCTTCATCTGTGAAATGGGAATAATAATAACACCCACCTCCCAGGGTTGCTGTGAGTCTCAAATGAGATCACTGCAAAGTGCTTAGCACAGTGCCTGACATTTGGGAAGTGCTATATAAATGTTAGCTATTATCACTGTAAGTGCTTTATCAGTTTTAGGGAGCCCCACACTTTTAGGGGGGCTTTTCTCAGTATGTTTTCTTCCAGTTAACCTGTTTTTAATTAGAACTCCATTTAGAGTGTCCTTACAGTGGCATGAATCCATTGGGGAAAGATCCCTTTAGTATAGGGATCCAGAGGAAATTTGCCTGGGTCCACAAGGTCCACAAGGCCTATGGAACAATGACCCCTACAGAACTTTTAGTATACCCTATGTAGAAAGACATTTTTTTCTGGACCCCAGTTGGATGGCTTAACACACTTAGGGAATCATGGAAGAGTTTTTACCCAAGAAAGTTTGTTTTCTCATTTCAAGGTTAAGGGCTGACTTCTAGTGTATCCCTGGTCTCTAATACCTCTCGGGAGAGCCTCATATGTTCCAGGATCTCTATAGGGACTAAGCTTTCTTTTGGAAGTAGGAAGATTTATTTTCTTTTCCATTGAAAGTTAGTCTTGATTAAATTTGGACTGCATGTATGTGTGTGTGTAGGGTCTAGAATAGTAAGGTTCCTTAGTGGGAAAAGGAGAGAATAAGTAATCCAGTGATCCCTGAACTCAGGGCTAGTTTTGTTGCAGCATTTGGTACCCATCTGAGCAGCAAGGTCCCTTAGTGGGAGAGGGAAAGAGCGAGGACCCCAGCCCCCTAGAACCATGGACCTGTGCTGTTATATGAGCACCAAGCCAAATTAGTTTGGTTTCTCACCTGAAGGGTGAGGGAATGACTTCCAGATAACCTCAAGTCCCTTAGAGCACCCCTCTTCCCCATGCTCAGGCAACTCTGGAAGGGAGCCAGATTTCCCTCTGAAAAGGGAGGCTTGATTTCCTTTTCTATTTCTGTTTCCTTTTTTTTTTTAATTCTCTGAGGTTGGGATGAACCTTTTAAAAAAATTATCTATTTATTTTTTATTTTCAGCATTCACTTTTATAAGATTTTGAGTTCTGAATTTCCTCCCTTTGCTCCCTTCTCCCCTCCCCAAGACAGCATGCAGTCTGATATAGGCTATACATATAAAATCATATTAGACATATTTCCACATTAGTCATGTTGTGAAAGAATCAGAACAAAAGGTGAAAACCACAAGAAAGAAAAAACAACAAAAAGAATATAGTATGCTTTGATCTGCATTCAGACTCCATAGTTCTTTCTCTGCATGTGGACGGCATTTTCCATCATGAGTCTTTTGGAATTGACTTAGATCATTGCACTGCTGAGAAGAGCCACATCTATCAAGGTTGGTCATTGTACAATGTTGCTGTTACTGTGTACAGTGTTCTCCTTGTTCTGCTCAGTTGGCTCAGCATCAGTTCATGTAAGTCTTTCCAGGTTTTTCTGAAATCTGCCTGCTCATCATTTCTTATGGAACAATAGTATTCTATTATATTCACATATCACAACTTGTTCAGCCAAACTGCACTCCATTAGATTTGTTGAGGAAAACAAATAATAAAACTAGGGGAGGGGAAGTATGAAGGTAAAAGTAAATCAAGTCAACCAATCAACACACTTTCACACACTTTATCCTTGATAAAATGATCAGATGAGACTATACCTTGACTGAATCAAGATGTATGAACAAGGCCTAGATTTTTCTCTGAATCAACCAAAGGTATATCAATTGAGTGTGACAAGTAATCTGTTCAGGTTGGGTGAGGGATTCAGTCATGCCCTGTGAAGCTTGCACATCATCAGGCTAGTTTGGAATAGGGGACCTGAAAGAATGGTGGTCCAGAAGAGTTCTAGCTCAGCTCCTAAGAATGAATTAGTTGTGAGGGAAGGAGGAGGAAGGTTTTGACTTTATCTCTGGTGTCAGGCTTGGTCCCCATCTCTTTGACTATGGAATGATTGAGGGTCAGAAAACTTAAGACTATCTAATCAGCATCCAAGTCCTGACAGTATGTATGGAAGACCTGTCAGTGTCTATATAGGAGCAAAGATCAAACTAGACAATACTGAGGAGAGGGAGCTTCAAGATTCTATGAGGAGCCCAGCAGAAAGTCTATCTCATGTCTAGTCGGAATTTCATGAACAGCCCAGAAAGGGAGAAAGGGATTTCCAGCAACTAGGAGCTCTAAGTTTCCCCTCTGCTACATGTGCTCCATACTCTTAAACCCACTTTCCGTTGGATTCTGTATGTACCGGGGGAGAGAGCGTCACAGACACTTTTTTTTTTTGTTGTGCAGGGGGAGTGGCGCTAAACAATTCTTACTATACTGCCTTAGTAAAGACCTCTTTTTCTGGTAATTAGTAATCAGTTTATTAATTAGATTAGCTAATAATAAATTGATGTTCTGTAGTTTCTCTCAATAACCAAAGAAGCTTAATGGAGGCCCTGAAATTCCCTAAACAAGTGAAAATCAACCCTGATTGGTGGATATTTAATGAGGAGGTAGACTAGAAGTCTAGCTCCTCCTGCTGAGAATGTGGCTTAATCTCGTAACACAGCCACCTCTAGTAATCTGTACAGGTCAATCCACATCTAACTAGACCACTCTGGTTGGTTTTCTCCCTCATGAGCTAGGTCGCCCTAAACTTTAATGGAGGGGTACAAAGACAGGGGTCCCTTTCCCTGGGGTAAGGATGCACCCAGACTGGATTCTATTTATACTCTAAACAGAAGTAAGATCTGAAAGTTGGGGTGGGATCCCTGCCCAAAACTAAAGAGCATGTTCCTTCAGGACTAGGAATAATCTCATCGATCAGTCATTTCTTTCAGAGAACAACTGTAACAAGAATGAGGAAATTGAGGAGAAAAGCCTGGGTCCCAAATTAATAATTGGTTATTAATATAATAGCTTAATAATAATTTATCTCATCTAGAATACAATAAGGTATGACTGGAGATAGGACAAAGGATTTGACAGAAGAGGATAGTGTAGGATTGAGTTGGTTCACCAAGACATGGAGATAGGGATGGGAAGAGAGCATAGCTAGTGTAAGAATGATGTCCTGGGAAAAAACTGGAGAGATTGAGGGAACGGAGATCACTATGAAGATAAAGGACAGTACTAGAGAGAGATCAAATGACAAAAATCATATGTTCAGACGAAGCAATTTCAGAGCTCTTGAATATGGAAGTTGAACAGTTGTGGGGGATGGCAATATCAAATCTATGCTCCTCATGGTATATAGCTGATGTGGACTAGAAGAGGAAGTAGGTCAGGGGTATATGGAGTACATGTAGGGAATGACAAGTGAGTAGATTTGAAGAAACATCCATATATACTTTTAAATCTCCTACTATCAGAGCAGGAATTGGGGAAAAGAAAGATTACTAGCCAGACACCAAACTTATCGAGGAAGGACAGGGAATGTCTTGGGGTTGGTAGATAATCACCAATAGGATCTGTATTGGGTGACAGAGTTGGGCACTATGAACTAAAAAGAGGAGATATTGCTGAGTGGTGGTGGTAGTCTTGAAGGAGTCGTGGCCTTAGACATTTTACAAATGAGTGAGACCCTGGGCCCTACAGCCTCTAGCATCCTGACAAGCCCACACCCACCCATTCCTTAGCCTGGCAGTTGGAACTTGGCCTCCAGGAAGGAATCTTGAGGTGACAGATGATTGAAGGAAAATGGGACCCCATTTTCTTTGGCGCCCTTGAGCTCTTTGAGACAAGAATGGCTTTACAAGCAAATAGAGTTGTGTTTTTATTTCAATAAAATGGTTGTATTCTATGTATCAATGACCAAGGAAGGAAATTCATCCACAGGCTAGAGCAAGGGAGCTGGAGACAGATGTGGTTGGAAGGCTAGGAATCATCCATACCCTGACCTCACTCTCTCCTCCCCCAAACCAACTTCAGGTTGGCTTTATAAAAAGTGATTATTAAAAACCCGAGTCGAGAAGTTGAGAGATGAAAATATCTCAGGCTTGGGGTTAGGCTTCTGTTCCTTTTGGCTCCAGCACCAAGGGCTTCCTCTCTCAGGAAGTCCGACTCTCAAAGCTGTTCCCAGTGTTTCAGAGTTCCAACTCTGTGATCTTTTGCAAAGGGTGGTCCTCCCTAGACTTTATTCTTGTTTTGAAAAATATTTTTCTTTTAATTCTTCTTTTTAAAATTAAATTAAAAAATTTAAATTCTAATTCAATTTCTCTTAAAAACTTATTTTTGAGTTTCAAATTCTCTTTTTCCCTTCTTTGTCTCTCCTACCCATTGAGAAGGCAAGAAATACAATGCCTATTACATATATGCAAACCATGTTTCCACATTCACCATGTTGTGGAAGGTGGGTGAGAAGCAAGAAAAATAAAGAGAAAAAATATTCTCCAGTCAGCACTGAGAGTCCATCAGCTCTCCCCCCGGAGGTGGATTGCGTTTTTCATCGTGAGTCATTTGGAATTGCTGCGGATGATTGTATTGATCAGAGTTGCTAAGTCTTTGACAGTTGATTTTCATTACAATCTTGCTATTATTTCGTACAATGTTCACCTGGTGCTGCTCACTTCACTCTGCAGGATTTCGTATGTCTTCCCAGGTTTTTCTGAAGCTATCTCCATCATTTCTTACAGCACAAAAGCATTTTATCACACTCATATGCAATAACTTGTTCAGCCATTCCCCAATTGATGGGCATTCCCCCCAGTTTTCAATTCTTTGCCACTACAAAAATAATGCTATAAATATTTTTGCACATATGAGTCTTTCTCCTTTTTGTTTGATCTCTTTGAGGTATAGACCAGTAGTGGTACTGCTGTGTTAAAGGGTATGCACAATTTTATAGCCTTTTGGGCATAGTTCCAAATTGTTCTCCAGAATGGTTGGGCTGATTCAGAGCTCCACCGACAATGAATTAGTGTAGCTGCTTTTTCTACCTGCCCTCCAACATTTGTCATTTTTCTTTTTTGCTTTTTGGCAGGGCAATTGGGGTTAAGTGACTTGCCCAAGGTCACATAGCTAGTAAGTGTGTGTTAAGTGTCTGAGGCTGGATTTGAACTCAGGTCCTCCTGACTCCAGGGCTGGTACTCTATTCACTGCACCACCTAGCTGCCCCTGTCATTTTTCTTTTTGGTCATTTTGGCCAATTTGATAGGTGTGAAAGGGTACCTCAGAGTTGTTTTAAATTGCAATGCTCTATTAATGATTTAGAGTATTTTTATATATTTATTTATATTTATATATTTTATATATTTTATTTATATTTATATATTTATATATATTATTTTTATATATATTTATATTTATATATTTTATATAGAGTATTTATATATAGAGAGTATTTTATATTTTATATATTTATATTTTTATATTTGATTTCTTCTTTTAAAAACTGCCTGTTCATATCTTTTGACCATTTATCAATTTGAGAATGGCTCTTATTTTTATACATTTGGTTCAGTTCTTACATATTTAAGTCCTTACATATTTAAGAAATTTTATCAAAAAAGTGCTGTAAAATTTCCCTTCTAGAGGGGGCAGGTGAGGGGGAATGAGTGAATCTTGCTCTCATCGGATTTGACTTGAGGAGGGAATACTATACACACTCAATTGAGTATCTTACCCCACAGGAAAGAAGGAGGAAGGAGATAAAAAAGGGGGAACAATAGAAGGGAGGTCAGATAGGGGGAGGAGGTAATCAAAAGCAAACACTTTCAAAAAGGGACACAGTCAAGGGAGAAAATTGAATAAAGGGGGACAGGACAGGAGGGAGCAAAATATAGTTAGTCTTTCACAACATGAGTATTGTGGAAGGGTTTTGCACAATGATACACATGTGGCCTATGTTGAATTGATTGCCTTCTT
>CM053624.1:48703253-48734459 GCA_028646595.1 Phalanger gymnotis | reverse complement strand
ACTACTCAGCATCACTCTGAATTAGTTCATATAAGTCTCTGAATTCTTCATATTCATCCCTACCAATGGCATAATAATGTTTCATTACATTCATGTACCACAATTTGTTTCACAGTTCCCTAATTGATGTCCTTAGTTTTTGTTGGAAGGGTCTTAGGCTGTCTCCTCTCCTTCTGCAGGATTGGGTTTCCTAGTGACTTCAAGACCAATGGTGATGCAACTGTTGGTGACACATGGGGCACACCAGAGAGCCTAGAACTGAGTATGTTTGCCTCTATTCTGTAACTGGATGTAATGGACTCTTGCAGGGTAATTGGAGAATGCATAGGAGACCTCTTTCCATTCGGAATCAATCCATTGCTCGATGTACACAGAGACTGGCTTAAACTCAGCTAAGACCTCACAGTTATCTGATAACAGTTGCACAAAGATATGGTAAGTGTGGCCACAGTCATTTCTGATGGCAAACCAGTCCTTGATCACAATTTTTGGCTTCACCGTGTCTGTCAATTCTTTCTAATATGCTTGGCTTTCAGGTCTACCAGCTGAGACCTGAGGCAGGCACTGGAGAGTCATGAGAAGGTTTTCAGCCTCTGGTCTGCGCAGTAGTGGGCTGTACCCTTCCCCATTGGAGAAGATATAATTTCTGGGTAATTAATCATTGTATTAATCATACCACCAGATAATTAATAAAAGGGGTCAATGGAACTCTTGAATGCCAATGACCTTAAATACCTCTTCTAAATCCTAATTAACTCTGGCTGACTAATTGATTTCAATTAATGATGATTATGGGAGAGGGGAGGAGCACACAGGGGGAGTTTATGAGCAATGATATTAGAAAACTGCCCTAAACTCCTTAGGGCCACCTTTAGTAGGTGATACAGTTGATGTAGTGGCTATACTCTGTGGACCCAAGCTGACTGTATGAGCAGGAATTAAATCCAAACTTGAGCTACACACACACAAACACACACACACACACACACACACACACACACATTCACACATGTCCTTTCTTTTTATTCTTCTTTAGCCAATTTGCCACTATCCTATTTCTTTTTTTTTTTCCATTTGATTGACAAAGTTCCTTAAAAATTTGTCTATAAATCCATTTCTCTTTTCCTTCACCCGACACTTGCAATCTGGCTTCAGATTGTAACAGCAAGCACCCTAGCATACCCAGGATGGCCTGCTAGCACAGGTTCTTTGATCTGCTTTTCTAGGAAAGACTGCTCAAAAAGGGGTTAACAATCCTACTTTTAATTACTTTCACTGGTTCACGGGCAGGTCAGCACCCAGATCGTCAGGGAAAGTACAAGTAGAGAAATTTGCATAAAGACCAACAGGCAGTGCTCTTAACTGCCTGAACCAAAGCTACTATACATTTTACATACACCACTGGATCTAGAGAGCCTTTACATCTGAGCAGTCAGGGAGCTCCGAACATACAGCTACTCACTACTCAGAGTCTTGACCAGGGAGTCAAAATATCCTTCTCATAAGCAAACCCCCGAAGCAAAATACCAACTCAGTATATATACACTTCTCAGAGCCAGAAGGCATCACAACCCTCATGACTCACAGACTAATTAGAAATTAGCTAAAGGTGTGAGTGTCTTCCTGCAAGCAAGCCTCCTCCCCCAATGAGCTCTATGTGATTCAGGATGTGGGCTGGGCCAGAGCTCAAAGCAGGTCACATAGGCCTATTAACAGACGGGAAGATCTTCCTCTTCCATTAACATTACAAGCACCCACATCTTTATTGCTCTCTCAAAGATTTCCAGTGACCTCATAATCCCTCCCAAACAATGGCTTTAAAATAAATGTCATCATTCTCATTGACTTGTCTACAGCATTGGGCACTGTTGTCTATTCCTTTCTGGTGGATAGTCTTTGTTCACTTGGCTGCAAGGACACTATCCTTCGTTCTCTTCCCACCTTTCTGACACCCCATTTGGCATCTTGAACTCTTCCTGGCTCCTTAAGGTTAGTGTTTCTATCCTTGGTTCTTGTCTTCTCTTTACACTTTCCCCCTAATAATCTCATTCATTCTCATAACTTCAACTATTGCCAGGATGCAGATGACTCTCAAATCTATATTTCTATCCCTGATCTCTTCCTGATTTTTATCTCAAGTAATACCTAGAGGCCAGCTCCAAATGAATGTTCCCATTCAAATGGTAAGATTTACCAACTGTCTGAGTCACAGGGTTTAAAAGTAGAAGGATCATTAGAACTCACCTGAGCCCAGACCTTCATTTCACAGATGCAAAAATTAAAGTTCCCAGGAATTAGGTGAATTGTCCAAAGTCATAGAAGTAGAGATGAATCAAGCGAGGTTCGGAAGTCAATTCTTCAACTTCTAAGACCAATTCTTTTTCCTTTTCCCCCCAAGCCTATTTTTCATTTAACTTTGCAATTTCTGTCAATGGCACCACTATTCACAGGGTCTCCTGTGTTGGAGACCTTATTGTAATTTTTAAATTCTTTTCCCCCCTCAGGCAATGTAATGTAGTGGAATACTTGGCATCCAGGCAGCTTCTTAACTCTCTGAGCCTTAATTGACAAGTATTTATTAAGCACTTACTATGTATTCTGGGTAGTATGTTTCCATATGTAAAATAGGAATGGTAATTCATGTTTTCCCTACTCACTGGGCTATTGTGAGAAAAGTACCTTGCAAGGTACTATATAAAGTGAGCTATTACTGTTATTTAATCAGTTACCAAGTCCTATCAGTTCTTTTTTAAATTTAATTTTTTTTAGTTACGTTTTAAGTTTAGTTACATTTAAGCGACATTTTAGTTACATTTACTGTCTTCCTTCACCCCCTCCTCAATCCACAGTAGATGCTACCACCATTACACACACACACACACACACACACACACACACACACACACACACACACAAACACATACCCCCCTATATACTATATATATATATATTGCACTTTTCTATTTATCAGTTCTTTCTCTGGAGGTAGACAGCATCTTCCTTCATAGATCCTTTGTAATTGATTTGAATATTTGTAATACTCAAAATAACTTAGTCATTCACAATTATTCTTTGAACAATACTGCTGTTATTGTATCCAACATTCTCTTGATTCTGCTTATTTCACTCTTCATTATTCCATGCAAGTATCAAGTCCTGTCAGTTCTGAGGACAATTGACTAGATTAGCTTCAGAAGGAACCTGAGAAATCATCTAGTTTCCACTCCACCATTTTACAGGTAAAGCATACTCTCTGGAGCCACTCCTTCAAATCACACTCACATTGATGGGCTAGGTCGCCAGAGGGCAGATAGAGGAAGGAGGTAATCAAGGGAGCAGAATTCTAGTGATAACGATGAAGATCTCATCTTCTTGTATTCTCACTCATAAGTTTCTCCACTGATGTCCTCCCCAATGATAAAATTGGCTTTGAGAAAGGGTATTTACTAAGCAGATGGAGTAAAGACAGTTATTACAGAAATAGCCCCCAAACTGGGGATGCACTTCCACCTTTCATACACAAGACCCTTTGGGGAGACTGGGCTCAAACTTAGAAAGGACACAAAACCAAACAGTAAATTAATAGCTTCTGATTACTGGAAGTCCTTTGAAGTACCCCTTAGGTATAGCTCTCTGCTGGGCCCTAAGAAAGATCTGGAAGGGAATTCCAGATCTTTCAACTTTTCGAAGTTCACAAAGTCATCACTTATTCAAGGAGATGGGAAGGAAGAAAGACTCTAACCTTTATCACCACCCCAAACCCAAGCGCAATTTCATCAGAGGAGTTCTTCCTCACTGGATAGAATCATCACAAAATTCACTGCTAGAATGCTTGTACTTGAACTGGCTTGCTGTATCATACGTGGGCTAAAAGACGTGTCTGATTTTCCTAGCTAATCACAAGACGACTCTGTGAGTGTGTGTGTGTGTGTGTGTGCCCGCACGCGCGCGAGCACACACAGGTAGCTTCAATCATCTTCATTCAATGATCAAAACACTTTTCTCCTTCCAAATTGATCATATTAGCCTATTTTTTTTTACCTCTTTGATTAATTTCCTCTAGTTGTCTAGGGCCTAAACTTAGACTCTAGACCAGGAATCCAAACTTCACAGAACAAATGCCCTTACTAAAAGGATTCATTCTGTAAAACTTGAACTCAGTCAAAAGAGGCTGCTGGTTCCCCACCCCTGGTGTAGGCCTTCTGTGACTACATTAATTGAAGGTGGATAAGCAAACACAAGCAAGGAAACTGTTGTCCAAAGAAGTAACACAACTTGTTCAATGTTACACAGATGTTCTTTTATAAAATATTTTGATGATAATATTATGGTGTCCCTAAAATATAAAACTCCAATATACAAACTGTTGTATTCTTTTAAAATATGTAGGGAGTTAGTTGTTTAAACTTTTTTTTATGGGGAAGGTATATAAATAGCAATGTGAAGACACTTTAAAAGGGCTAAAGTAGTAGGATCTTGATAAATAAGAAAAAGGTCTTTGTCACAATCAGGAGAAATAATGAAAGCTGAAAAGTAATATTTAGATAATAACATTGTCATTGCAGGTTTGCTACCTTTTTATATATCGCAAATGTTGACTGATACGGAATAACTTCTGCTTTAATCTTTTCATTTCAATTTCTTTGGGGTCTCTGTACATTTCCATTGTAACTGTGTCGTCTTTAGCAATCTCTCTTATGAGAAAGATTTCAAAACATGCCAGAAAAATCACAATTAAACTAGTCTCAGAAAGTTGGCAGTATGGCTATGGATGGAATACTGGGTTTCATGGCATCTGGTGGTTAGTGGAAGCTCCCAGCTTTCCTTGAAGTTCCTCAAAAGCAGATAACTCCAGAAAATAGAGTTCTGGATAGCCTGGATTCAGGAAGTCCTTAGCTCAAATTCAGCCTCAGACACTTACTAGCCATGTGACCCCGAGCAAACCACTTAGCCTCTGTCAGCCTCACTTTCCTCAATATAAAAAGGGGATAATAATAGCACCTACCTCCCAGAGTTGTTGTGGGGGTCAAATGAGAAAATATTTTTAAAGCACTTGACACGGTGCCTGGTATATAGTAGAAATTTAATATTTCTTTTTTTTCCCCTTCACCTTATACCTGTACCCTGTACTGTTTCCTAGTTCTAGGGGATCTTTAGGAAAAACTGGAAACTCAGAGGATTACCACCAATTGGCTGAACACATTATGGTATTTGAGTGTAATGGAATACTATTGTGATGTAAATAATGATGAAAGTGATAGTTTCAGACAAACTCGGGAAGACACAGTGAAGTGAGCAGGAGAACAATTTATATTCTAATGCAATGGTCAATCATGATTCTGGATGATGAATGAAGAATGCTATCCATCTCCTTTTGAAAGAGAGGTGATGGACTAAATATACAGACCAAGATATATTTTTAGACATAAGCATTATGGGAATTCGTTTTCCTTTTCATTAACCTGTGTACCACTCTGCTGTGTTACAAGGATTTTATTTTTCATTAAGCAAGGAGTGGGGGAAGTCAGAGAGGGTAAAACAAAACCAAACCAACTCAACAACAAACACTTGATAACTCAATTAAAAAAAAAGGATTTAAAAAAAGGATCTTTATTTCAGATGGCAATCGTCGTGTGTGTGTGTGTGTGTGTGTGTGTGTGTGTGTGTGTGTAATCTCTGGATTTTGGTAAACCCTCAAAATCCTAATTCCAGAATTATAATTCTGTTATAACTCCCGGTATATCTAGGGGACCGTAAAGGATAAACCTGGTACTCTCTTGAGGACCACAATTCACTGCGTACGATCCTGGTACCATGTGCATACTTTCTTCTCCACTCAAGTTTTGCTGGTATGGGCAAAGCTAGCGTGCCCAGGTACTCTCTTGGGGTTTGTTGATGAAAGCAGATCACCAGAGCAAGACGTTTTCCAAGACAACTGGGGACAAAAGGGGAGCGGTTAAACCATGGCTCTGCAACACACTAGGAGAAGCTGGAACAAACCATGGTGAACCTTCAACTCTTTTCGGTTGCGGTCTCAGCAAAATCGTCAGGCCGGGCAGCTGTAGCCACAGTACTCGCTGAACGGGATGCTCCAAAGAGCGCAGGCGCAGGAGCCGTTGCTTAGCGACGAAACACGCCATTCCAGCTGGGAGCTCAGCTTCCGCAGTCATACTCACATGCGTGCTACGCACATACAAGTTGTATTGATTACGAGAGGAAGACGCGAATGGATTGGCGGCTGTTTGCTGAGGATGAGCGCAAACCTGAGGATGGAATGGCTCTGTTCACTTCTGCACAGCCGGGCCGTGGACCAGTTAGTTCCCCAAGAAAGCCTACATCCTGGGTGCCCAGAGCTCTGCCAGGCACTGTATAGGGGCGAGAATATGGGGGGGGGGGGGGGGGGGGGGGGGGGGGGGGGGAAGGGGAGGGCCTGACATGTTAAAGCGCTTCATATATATTAGGTCATTTGCGATTGTGACAGGCTCTGGCCTCAGGGAACTTACAGTCTAGTTGGGAAGACAAACTTAATAAACAGGAAACAACACAGACACCGCTAAATTCAAGAAACATTTACTAAGTGTCTGCTACCCGTGAGGCGGCTTTTTAGGAGCTGGGCACGAACCCCTACATGCCCTCAAGCTGCATGAAATTTAATAGGAGTGGGTGGAGGAAGAATATAAAGGAATAAATACAACTTGGAATTTAGTAAAAGTGGATGGATGAAGCATTATGAATATGAATGAATAGATAAAGAGAAAACACCTACAGCAAACATTTAATTGCCCACATTGTGCCAAGGGCTGGATGAGATAGACCACTTAGATAAGACACAATTTCTGCTTTTTTCTGGAGCTTAGTTAACTAAAGATACGGAGAAGTAGGTAAGAGAGGCTAAACAGTGTCAGCAGAGATTGGAGTGGGAGTCATCTCCAAGTTCTAATGAAGGAGGAGGTATTAGAGCTAGGTTTTGAAGAATGGAAAGGGTTTCCGCAGGTGAGGATGTTCCCTCTTTTAGACCTAGAGGACAGAAAGATCAAATATACTAGGGTTGGATGAGATCAAGAAATGGCCAGAAGACCTCTTTGCCTGATATGTTATTAGATTTAGAGCTAGAAGGAGATTTCAGAATTCTAGTCCAACTGGGCTGTTGGACTAGACCATAAATCATAAATTTAGAGAAATACATTTATTTATCTAATCCAACTGTAACACTGGATTTGGTCAGGAAGAATTGAGTTCAATTTTGATCTCAGATACTTACTAGCTTTGTGACTGTGGACACATCACTTAACTTTTGCCTCGGTTTCCTCAACTGTAAAATGGGAATGAGAATCTACCTTCCAGGGTTGTTGCAAGGATCGAATGAGAAGTTTGTGAAGTGCTTTGCAACTCTCAAAGTGTTAAATAAATGCTAGCTATTATTATTACAGATAAGCAATGGAGCTGAGAGGGGTTTAATGGACACTAGCCTAATGTCACAAGCTTATATACAGCAGAGTAGGGTTTTGAACCAGAGTTTTCTGGTTCTAAGTCTAGTATTCCTCAATGCCTAAAACAGTACCTAGCACAGAGTAGGGCCTTAATGCTTATTGATTAACTGAAAAAAGTTAATTGGACCATGATGCAGCTTAAATGCCAGGATTAGAAGCTTGAATTTTGTATTCTCCATAGATAATTCAGTCACTGAAAGTGGCGTATTATAAGCTAGGACCAAAAACCACATTAAGGCATTTAAGGGATCCAGTTGGAAATTATCACTTTTTTCAGTAGGCGACAGGGGAAATAATTAACATCAAATGTGGCAGTATCCAGTTTTACTGCAATCTGTCCACTTTGCATGTTCAGTTTGCTTTCTGGTACCTTCTTCATGTGTTGTATCAATGGAAGTCACTGGGAGGAAGAAGATCTGTCTAAGAGCCTGCAAGTTTACTAATCCCCTTGTCCATAGCTAACTCAGCAGCTTTTGGCCCGCTTTGGATATTGACACTAGTGCTGGTGAGCTGGCATGATTCCTTATTGACAAGTCAGTCAGACAGTGACAATGATATACTCCATGATTATTTCTGGGATCCCATTAGTATAAAAATTCCTGCATTAATAATTAATAATAAATAATAATGTTAACAATAACACCAAGGATAGAGTACTCAGAGAGGGCTATATATGAAGGATGCAGAAGTTAAGCTGGATCTGAAAGGTTGGGTAAGATCTGGATAGACAGAAAGGAGAAGGGAGGGTATTGCAGATGAGGAAGCACCACGAAAGAAGCCTGAAGACAGGCATATGTATGCACCCGGCTGACATACAGGAGACCAAACTAGTTAAAGCAGGAGAAGTATTGGAGAATTGGGAGAAATAATGTTGGGTAGGCAAGGTCTGGAAACCTGGGCAGAGATTTTAGTTTTAAATAGCAGGAAATAGGAGCATTGGAAAGCTTTTGAGCAAGGGAGTGACATCATGAAAGATGTTTAAGGAAGATAAATCCGGCAATGTGTGGGATGGTGTAAAGCAGGAATTCTTTTTTGTATATCGTGAAAGCCTATATCTCAGAAGTATCATTTTAAAAAATCACAATTGAAGGAAATGCCAATTTTCAGTTGTTTTCAGTCCTGTCTGACTCTTCGTGACCCCATTTGGGGTTTTCTTGGGAAAAATACTGGGGCGGTTTGTCATTTCCTTCTCCAGCTCATTTTACAGATGAAGAAACTGAGGCAAACAGGGTTAAGTGACTTGTCCAGGGTCACCCAGCTAGTAAGTGTCTGAGGCCAGATTTAAACTTAGGATGATGTATCTTCCTGATTCCAGATCCAGCACGCTATCCATTGTGCCACCTAGCAGTCCCGTGACTTATTTGATGATGCAGTAACAGCGAGTGGTAAAGCCCCAGGACTAGATTCAGGTCATCTGAGAACCTATTGCTTTTTTTTTCCCCCGGTATACCATTCCCAAAGCCTCTAAAGGGATTTGGGAAATATAAGAAACTTCCTTCCCTTTCCCCCTACTCCCTCCTCATCTTTCCATGATCCCCACCTCCCACCAACCTGCTCCCTTCTTAGGATGATGTCTCTGCGCTCTGGGGTCTTATCATGTGGGTGATAACTTGGTGGTAAGGCTGATTGGATGTGTATGATTCAGTCAGAAATCAGACTTTCCAACATAAGACATATTTATTTATTCTAGCCTTCTAAAAATAACATTATACTACTAACCAAGAGGATACAAACTTGAGACTTGTTCCTCCAGTGATGGCACTGGATCCATCCACTCCCTATAGATCAAGGGTGGGGAAATTCTAGCTTTTGAGCTGGATATCTGACCCTCAGGTAGGATTCACTGCATCTGCAAAGCAAGTATTAAGAGGTGATATCTAAATGTATGCTTATATGTGCAAAAATAAACATGCCTTTTAAACTCTGTTGGAAATATTCTAAAAGTCTGCAATATGATATGGAATAATATATCATGCAGTCTATGTATCTTTATCTCTGTTTCTGTTCTTTTCTTTTTGCATTGTTAGCTTGGCATTCAGGATTTTCCAATTTGATTCCAGTCTGCCTATGCAACGTGTTTTCTCACTGCTCCTCTCCATCAAACATATGGTTCAATCTGACCCGTCTGTCCTTCAATACAATACACCCTCCCACCTTAATTCACATTGTACTCCTTGACAGTGTTCTCTATACTTCTTTATGAATATCTAAGACAATGGGGTTGAACTCAAATAGAAACTGATCCCAGCTTGCCACATATCAATTTAGAAAGCCACAAATTAGCATTATCTATGTTGTTTTATATTTTTGTTTATTTTGTTAAGCATTTCCAAATTGCATTTTAATCTGCTTCCTCACTTGGGATTGCAGAGTTTGATTTCTCTGATCTATGATTTACCTTTCCTTTGACTGACTTGCTTCAGTTTCCCCCTTCCCGTCCAAAGAAACCATGGTAGGTATCACTCAAATGTCATTCATCATATTGCATTGCCATTTACAAGTGTTTATGAATCTCTTGAGTAGATTCTAAGACTGGTAAAGTCAAAGTCTTCCTCTTATACTATTTAATTCCTTCCAGCATCCTAGTGTAGGTGCTAAAGAAATGTATCATGATACTCCCTCTCTTTTTGCCCTTTCTCAAGTTGTTTTCACTAAATAACATCAAACTGATGGTTTTTCCTTTGAGAAACAATTTTTTGTTAAACACAAAATTGTGTGAACTTACACTAAAATGAACATGCAGTATAGGCATTTATAGTCATTTAATAACTCTATAACTGTCTTTAATACTTATAAATACATTCAAATATATATAGACAAGTATTTTTACATAGTCATGGTCATTATACATATCATATATATGTACACACATATACATGTATAACCCACACATAAATATCACTAATTTTGCTTTTTCATGCTGCATCCTTCCACTTTGCATTTGTCATTCTTTTTTTTTTTTAGTGTGTTAAGGCTTTTTTGTGTTTGTCATTTTTTATGGTAGTATATTATTTCTTCATTGAGATATACTACCTTGATTAGCCATTTCTTAACTACAGAAAATTTAAGTTGTTTCCTGTTTTTCACTAGTCTGTAGAGTTTTGCTATATAATACATTTTTTTTGTATAAATGGGCCTTTCTCCTTTAAGTTATTTCCATGGGATATATTCCCAATTGTGAGACTTCCATACTGATTCTTTATATCCTTTGACTATGTGTCTGCTTTGATTGTGTGCACTTTCTTATAGCAGTTCCTTGTATATTTAGTGAGAATATTTTCCCCATTCTGTGGCTTTATATCTCCTTATAATTTACAAAGCACTTTCTTCACAAAAATCATGTGAAGCAGATAGGCAATGTAAGTATTTTTATTTAGTTTCACAAAGGAAGAAAGTGAGGCTCAGAGAGGTGCCTAATTGTTCATTGCCCATGATCATATGACAAGAAAGTGCCAGAGGTAAGACTTGAACCCAGACTTTCTGACTCTAAGTCTTTTTGATTTATTTAAATTTTGTATGGTTTTAAGAAATAAAATCTCAACAACCTTTTCTACAGGAATTTGTTGAGAAGTGGTGTGGTCTAATAGTACATTGAGTTCTGTCCTCTAAGTGAAGAAGACCTAGGTTCAAATCCTGTCTCGGACACACACTGGCTGTTACCTTAGGAGTGTCACTTAGCTTTTCAGTACACCCAAGATAAATCTCTTAAGATTCTAAGTAGCAGTAAGGAAATTCTCCATACTGATAAAATCACAAGTTTAGCTTCTAAGATTTCTAATTTGTTAGATTTTTAGAATAGCTTTGTGATACCTATTTTTATATTAAAAAAAATATTGAAACATTTCTTTCAATTAAAAAAGCCCAAAACATTACAATAAGCTCCCTTTTACCTAGGTGATTTTTGGTTGATTGTTTTTCTTGTGGGTCAGAGGCTTTTATTAGGAAAAAGATTTCTCCGCTTTGTACTGCACTCTGTAGCTAATAGTACGATTCTAGGAAATAACTGTCAGGATTTCTGTCTCCTATCAAGTCCCAGTCTATAAGTCTGACCACATCAGCACTTTCCTTTCAACCAAACGTATTAGTGTCAGGATTCCCCCAAGTCCAGATCATTCAGATAGTGGATTTCAAATTTTTACTGGCTAAATTTTTGGTTTCTTCTTGCTATTTTACATTGATAGGGGCAAAGTAGAAAGAACACTAGACTTGGATTCAGGAGAGACTTGGGTTCAGATTCTGCCAACATGGATCCTTGGCAAGTCACTTAATTTCTCAGAGCATCAATTTCCTTATTTGTAAAATGTCAATAATAATAATACTAGCGCTTGGCTCACAGGGGTCTTGAGAAGATCAAGTGAGGTAATTCATCTAGAACTCACTGTCAGCCTTAATGGTGCTGTCTAAATAGCAGCTCTGATTAAAAGGTATTCTGTTCCATCCTATGCACAATTTAACAATTTTAAAGGTTCCCCTCCCCCAATACATGAAATGACAATGTTTCAACTTAAGTGTTATTAAGTATAAAGTACCTGCTTTAAAGCTAGTTGTAGCAATTCTTAGGAACAACCACTTTCTTAGTTATATGTGGGTTTAGGTAATAATCAAAGGTGTCATTGGCACACCTAAAGTGAGAGTCGAGAAGAAGTGAGAGAGAAGGAAGAGAGGAGAGATGGAGAGGAACATTGAAATGGTAGAGAGGTTGTCTATTTCCATTATCAAAGGTAGAAGGTTGTAGGCAATACTGATTATGGCCAGCTACCAAATACTTGCATGTGGGCTATTCATTTAGTGAAGTTTTTTGCAACATTTAAAAAATCCTAGATTGGATTCTCCCTGCCATCCTAATGTACTTCTGGACCACTTTAACCCATCATCATCATCATCAATTTCTGTATGTTCAGGGAGCACAGACCCATTTTAAATTAGCTGGAAAAAAAAAGCAAAAGTAGGAAGGTCAATCTGCTGGTTAAACAAAATAAATCACATTCGACTCCTTCGACTAAGTACTATAATCCCCAATAGCCAGCAATTCCATTTATGGCATTTCAAACATTAGAATTTTTAGAAAACCCTAACCATACCATATACTCTCTCACTACCATACCTCCAGCCACACTATTCCCTATGCTTTGAATGTCTTTTATCCCCATTTCCCCCTCCCCCTTCTTCACCTGTTGAGAGTTTTTACCTTTACTTCAAAACCCCAAGTCAAATGCTACCTTGGCTATTTCCCTGGGATAATAATAATCTTTCCTGCCCTTCCACTTCAGACCTCACATAGCATTGCTTGACATATCTCTAACATATTTACCATATAATATTAAGATACTATAGTCGTCCTATCTGTATGATCTCGATTTAAGACTGTCAAGCATGGATCAGAAGTCCTATCCAAACTTGCTTCATGTCAAGTGCCTAGCACTTTGCTCTATATACTGAAAGTGCTTAAAAATATACATTGAAATAATGAATCAACAATAGTGTGTGTTACTTTAAGATAAGAAGTCAATGCATTTTGATGATTCCTTGGGTATAGACTACATAGTTCAGTTACTGCTTCAGTCACAGAATAACTCTGATATTCTGTTGATAAACCAGGACTGGACAATAGGGAATTCAACATTATGATAGGGTAGAAGTGGGAACCAGGGAATTCCTTAATCTTGGGTTTTTTGCATCACTGGTCATGGGACTTTAGCAATATACTTTCTCTACTCTGGGATTCAGTTTCCTCACTTGAAATATAGGGGAGTTGATCATGTATGTACTGATTTGAGGGGATCTATACCTACAGTTTTCATTGGTGTAGGGAACTCTTGGTAGGGAAACTTCTGCCAATGTAGGCCTGAAACTGTTTTGCAAGTTATAGTCTTAGAGAAATGTCTGGGACACCTAGAGGTGGTGATTTGGCCAAGGTTCGTGTTAGAGGCAGGATATGAAACAAGGTTGTATTCACTCAGAGGCCAGATCTCTACCCACTGTGCTGTCCTGCTTCACATGTGGATTTTTTAGATCTATCTATGTGTGTATGTGTATATACATATAAACACCTGTGTGTATTTATATGTACATACACATATATGTATATTCTGCAGGTACTTAATGTCTCAAACAACTTTCTAAAACTATAAGTTACAGAAAATTGCTGGTGGGCATTGGTAGAAGTTATTTCTTCACTAGTTGTTCTTTATAAAAATGAAGTCCCAAACCTCCACCCCTCAAAAAAACAAACAAAAAACCAAAAAACAACATATCCAAATCTGAATAGTTAGAAGGAAAAAACTGGAGCTACGTAACAGCCTAGGTACTAGTCTTATTTCAGTTATAGTTGGTTGGTTGTTGTTGTCCTTCATTCTCGAGGAGGACCAAAATGACCTCACTATGCTTGAGTCAAGATTCGATGTGTCTGACTGTGGCTGATCAGGCCAATATGAGCCCAGAATGCTCTACCACAGGTTGGGCACAAATAATCCATGTGAGCATTTGGGGTGGATTCTCTAAATTTGGGCATCTTGCATTTCCTTTGAGCTGTTTCAATTCTGCTTTGTTAATAGAGCACAGCACTTTCTCTGATATGGGCATGCCACGCTGGGTGGTCCTGTGCCAATGTCTCCCATGTTACACAATCTGATTCTCTTGACAATTTTTTAGTGCTTTTTGGGGCGGGGGCTGTTATAAAATGAGAATAAACACAAAATATTTGAAAAGTAGAACACTAGAAGTATTCAAACACAGACTTGATGACTACCTATTAGGGTTGTTGTAGAGGAGATTTCTACATGGAGTGTAATGGATGACTTCTAAAGAGCTTATGACTTTAATGAACAAAAGTATAAACTTACAAGGAGTATAAAAAGTTCATCAGATAATTCTAAGCTATGACTAATGACCTTAGCGATCATATGAAATTTTCCATGACTCTATGATTCAGAGTGAGTTTTTTTAACCTACCCCATCATCTTTTGTACGGCAGAGCAAGAAAATATCTACTTCCTTTCTATACAAGGTGGAGTTTAGAAATTTCCAAAGAGAAGCAAGTTTCTCTGATAAAAGTCTCATTTCTCAAATGTATAGAGAACTGAGTCAAATTTATAAAAATAAGAGCCATGCCACAACTGATAAATGATCAAAAGATATGATCAGTTTTCAGGTGATATATCTATAGCCATATGAAAAATACTCTTAATTCACTATTGATTAGAGAAATGCAAATCAGAACAATTCTGAAGTACTACCTCATACCTATTAGATTGGCTAATAGGACAGAAAAAGCAAATGACGAATGTTGGATGGGATGTAGGAAAAATAAGATATTAATGAATTGTTGGTGAAGTTGTGAACTGATTCAACCATTCTGTAGAGCAATTTGGAACTATGATGAAAGGGCTGTAAAACCATGCATATCTTTTGACTTAGCAATGCTACTATCAGTTTTTGTAGACCAAAAGAAATAAAAAAAACAAAAAGGAAAAGGATCTATAGGTACAAAAATATTTATAGCAGCTCATTTCTGGAGGCAAAGAATTAGAAATTGAGGGGATGCCCATTAATTGGGGAATGGCTGGACAAGTTGTAGTATGTGATTATGATGGAATATTATTGTACTATAAGAGATATTGAGCCGTATGCTCTCAGAAAAAAACCTGGAAAGACTTGCATTGGCTGATGCAAAGTGAAATGTACCATGTACAAAGTAACAGCAATATTGTTAGATGATCAGCTGTGAATGATTGTTTCAACAATTTGGCTAGCAGGTGTTGTGGCGGTGAAAGACCAACACAAGCCCAACAAGAATGCTGCCAAAGCCCATGTTTTTTTGATCTGCTTTACTAAGGAAAGCAACGTTAAGGGGTTAACAAGGTTACTTTAATTCAGCATACAAATACCATTCACTTAGTTCAGGGGAAAAAGCTACTGCCCTGAACTCCAGAGCAAATACAAACAAATTACAAACATTGACAGACAGGCCAAATACAATTCATAGTTACCAACATCTAAGTTCAGCCCAGGAGCTCATAACAAGGGCTGGCCCAGAGTCATGCGCGCCGCCACGGCTGTGGCTAAGAGCTCTGAGAAAGAGAAAGCCAACCCCTAGTGTTATATCTTTTTCAGGGTCAAGGGTGAGTCACACATGTGACTCACCCACATGACCTGAAATTGTCACAAAGAGGTGACTTAAACCCACATGGTCTAAAAGCCTCTGATGTCCCAAACATGCCACTCAAACCCATGTAAACTAGGCCCTCCCCTGAGGCAAGGAGATCACCAAGGACTCCCAATCTAATCAAGGAAACAAAGGCCAAACTCTTCAAGGGCACTTGGTTGAACGTGTGCTAAGACCCAATTTTGATTGCCAACACAATGACTTAGTTATTCTCAACAATACAATGATCCAAGACAACTCCGAAGGACTTATGATGAAAAAAATGCTATCCATCCCCAGAGAAAGAACTGATGGTGTCTGGATACAGATTGAAGCATCCTTTTTTTAACTTAATTTTTCTTGAGTTTTTTTTGTCTGTTTTCTTTCACAACATGACTCTTATGGATATGTTTTATATGACTACACATGTGTAACCTATATTGAACTGCTTTCCTTCTTAGTGGGGAGGGATGGGGAAGGAGCAGGGGAGAGAATTTGGAAGTCAAAGTTTTAAAAGTTTTAAAAACATATGTTAAAAGTTGTTTTTACAACTGGGGTAAAATAAATAAATAAAAAGAAATCCCAAAGAGCCCCTTGGCCAGTGCCAGAACTTTTCTCAAGTTTGTACAACTATTTCTTATCTTGGAATTCAGGGATAGGTGCTGGGTGCTTCTTCAACAAAGCCCCTCCCTCTTCTCCTATTTCAGGAAATGGAAGAGATTGCTAGAAGCCTCCTCATTACTATTAATTACAACAAAATTGCCAATGACCAATTTCCAAACAAGTTATGTTCTAAAATTCCATTTACAAATTAATTGTTTGCAACACAAAGCACATTTCCCCATAGGAACGTTATAAATGCTGATTAAGTGGACACTGGCCAGGACTTCTACTGGATATTTTGATGTTGCTTTTTCGTATACCCCGAAATCTAGGCAATTTCTGACTAATCTTTGTCCTCAGGGAAGACTTCATCTGGTGGGCTAGTTTCTTGGTTGGCAACTTTGAGAGAAGCATCATTAGAATGATCCATCTCCTGATTATATGTTAAGGGAGAATAATCCAGGAGAGATTTCCCAACTTGATTTTGAGCAGTAGTCTTATTCTGGACAGTTTTCCTAGTGAGAGAAAAACTTTGGAGAATCTTGATGGAATGAGTCAGACTCTGATTGAGCGGCCCTTGTACAAAAAATCTTTTTTGGAATTGCCCCCCTGGAACCATGAACTACCTGAAACAGACTCTTCTTGAGATCCAGTCTTGGAAGCAACATTAGATTCAGGGGAAAGCTCTTCCTTCCAGTCTGTTTTGGACATTCCATTTTCTCTCTAAATATGACCAAAAACAGAGAAAAAAGTTTTTATAAAACTTACTACACCTTTATGAACTACCCCCATATTTGTATATTGCATAAAATTTGAGGACTTCATTGTTACTCAATTAATTTTTTTTTTCAGAAGAGAAGCCAAGAAGCTTCTCCCATCTCTTTTTCCCTACCCAAATCCTGCTCAGATTCAGTTCAATCTTCACCTGCTTCCTGAAGGTTTCTCTGATCATTTCAGTATACAGTCATCTTCTTCATCCTTTGAACTAATTTTTGTACATCTTTTCTATTTGGCAATTTATCACATGCTGTCTTTCATTGCTATTTACTATTTCACGTATGTTATATCTCGTTTGCCCAATGAGACTCAAGAGCAAAGATTCTATCTTATACATGTAACCTACAAGTATCTAGCAGAGTGCTATATGTTATAGCAGATAATGTTTGCTGGAGGAAGGAAGAAATGAATGACTCCTGGACTTTTCTCTCTTCTTTATCCTCTTTATTCCACTAGCCACCAATTCCTTTTGTTCTTCCTCTGAAATATGTCAGTTTATGCTCTAGTTTCATTGCCATCCCATTCACGCTTACATTACAACATGCCTATATGACAACAACGTTTGACTTGTTTTCCCTCTCATGTGGCTCCCCTTTAATACCCTGTGTATTCCTGCTATGTTAATCTTTTAAAAACACCACTTTCATCATGTCACTTATCATCTAGCATATATATGAATAACTAAAGGAATTGTATCTAAGATTTTATCAGCACAGGGAACTCCTGGCGTTGAAATTCCTTGCTTCCCTGCAGATCACAACCTGTCTATTACTTGGTAGATCACCCTACAGAGATGATTGAAACATAGAAAAGTCAACTGACTGACCCAGGGTTATACAGCTATTAAATGGTGAGAGTGGAATTTGAAAGTAATTTTGCCTGACTTCATGGCCTACAGTCTATCCACTATGGCATGCATATTCTATGGACTACCATTATCAAGTCTGAAGTAGTCTCTTGAAAACTTTACAATTGAGTTATACCTTCTGCAACAAGAATCTTGATTGTATATTGTAACAACAATGCTACTTGCTACTACTATGGCTGTGTAAGGGCAATAACACCAGCACACAGGAGGGCTACTAGCACAGGTTCTTTGATCTGCTTTTCTAAGGAAAGTAACTATTAGGGGTTAACAATCTTACTTTAACTAAACATACATATGTCATTCACTTAGTTCAGGGGGGAAAAGTCAGCACCCTGAACTTCAGAGAAAACAAAAATAGAAATTACAAGCAGAAATTATATAAACAGTAAAATAACACAAATCAACAGACAGGCTTCTAGCCATCTGACCAAGATATTACATACAGTTACTAGAGAGAGAAACACCAACATCTTTTTCAAAGCTGGTGGCGGGGGGGCTCTTAAAGGCTATCCAGAGTCTCATCTGGCCCAACCACATGATTACTCTTCCAATGAGTGAAACCCCCAAAACAAAACACCAACCTCAGAGCTTATATACACTTCTCAGGGCCCTGGGTCTTAGCACCTAGTTAGCAAAAAGGTTGTGGGGCCTGGGGCTTTCTTGTTTCTTAAGAAGGTCATCAAAAACTCTTGATTCAAACAAAGAACTCAGTCAAAGGCACTTGATTGCCTTAGTGCTGAGAAGCACTCCAGAACAAAAGACAACAAAAAGTCCACTTTACATTTGAAAGGCAAGACTCATCAAAGGTACTTGACTTCCTTAGTGCTAGGAAGAACTCCTAAAGAAAAAAACAAAGGCAAAAAGTTCCACCCTGCTTACCATCACAAATATTTAGTTCAATGCTTTCATTTTAAGAGTAATGAATCTAGGCCTAGGTGAGAGTAAATGATTCACCCAAGGCAGTAAACAGCAGAATTGGAATGCAAACCCAGGACCTTTAGCTCCGACTAAATTAAGGGTTCTTTCCATTACATCTTGCTATCTTAATTAAGTTTAGGCTAGTCTTCTTACTGTTCCTTCCCCACAAAATTATAATTATCACTTCGATGTTCCCCTGTTTCATATGCCTTCCTTCGTCTCCTCCCACTCAAAAAACTTATGCATCCTTGAAGGTCTAACCTCAAGTCCCATACCCTGGGAAGCTGTTTCCCAATTCACTGATTGCTAGTACAATTGTTGCATGAGTCTCAACTCCAGGTTATAAGTTCCTTGAAGTCAGACACCAAACCATGTATTATTTTTTTTTCATAGTACCTAGCTCAGGCTTGATCACATAGTGAGTACTAAGTATAAATGCCGGTTATACTATTTTTCTTATCATTAGAAAAGAATAATTCTTAATTAAAATATTTACATACTTTATCCATGATATTATTTGGTGTTATATTTTATTCACAGCAAAGTCGTTTGATATAGACTTTAATTTATTTGAAACTTTTTAACTTTTTTAGCACCCAGTTGCCATATATACAAGTTCTACAGCGTTGGTTGTCTCCATCTTGTGTCATCTTTTGCCAATTGCTAGGTATGAAGTGAAACCTCAGAATTGTTCTCATTTGCATATCTCTTAATAGAGATAAATGCTTTTGGATGATAATAATATGACTATCCTGCCAATCTCTCTTTCATTTCTGTGAGGCTGGGGAAAAGACTTTACTAAGCAGAGTAGGATTTTCTTTTAGATCTTTGCTCTTTTCATGTCATTTATATAATTTCTTCCTACGTTCCTTGATATTTTCCATCTCAGAAAAGGGTCAAGGAAGAGTATTTCGTGGAGGTCAAAACTAGGTTTGGTGATACCCTTGACCACTGAAACATTTTTTTGAGAAAACTCATGTATCTCAAGACTACACTAACAAAAATTATGCCAATGTACATGCAAATTTTTGATGTTAACAGATGACTTCAGGAAGAAAAGCTGATTATTAAGATGATGGAGGAAAGGTTCCATTTCCGCTAGTATTTTTTTAAAAAAATACTCACATTTGGGCTTAATAAAGACTCATCTATTTCTTCAAGAGGGGGCAATTTCTGGGTTCCAAACTTTTCCTGCCAGATGCGAGGTCTCTGTTCTGGATAAGTGTCCATCACTGTTTTCTAGAAAGAAAAAAAAAATCAATTAGTGATTTAATACATTGCTATCTTTTGAAATTAAGAGTTCCTAGTTATCTGTATGTAAACTCCCAAGTCATGAAATTTGGTTGCCTTATTAGATTCATGGTAGGATCTAGATTATGCATATAAACAATAACCTATGCCTTCCAAATAGCAAGGAATTTCCATTCAGCAAAGAAAGGCAGCAAGGTAGAGTAGAAAGAGAATTGGAGTAGGAGTCATTAAACCTGACTTCTAGCCCTAGTTATGTCAGCTTTGTAACCTTAAGACAATAACTTTCATCTCTCTGGGTCTCCATTATTATATTTATTTTTAAAAAGGGGTAGGGAATAGAGGTTAGAGTAGGAGAATAATATCTTCATGTTCCTTACCTTGTAGGGCTGTTGAATCAATAATCAAATGAAAAAAAAGTGATTTTAAATATACAAATGTAAGGTATTATATTTCATCTATCCTGAATAGTACCTTGTATATAGTAGTTCCTCAATAAATGTTGGTTGGTTGGCTGACTGAATAAGAATAATTTTGCCCCTCTTAGAAGAGTAGATTTGACATTGGAATTTTGAACTTATTAAGACAATGAAAAACTTATTTTTCAAAATTTAATTTGAAGTCCTGTAGTTAAGGAATCATCAGGTCATCCTTCATATAACCACAGGATTTCAGAATTGGAAAGGACCTCAGTGCTACAAACTTATGGAGACATGCAGCCTAATCCAAAGCAGGTCACCATCTCCATCTCTTCCTATCATGAGTTTTCTATTCTGTCTTCTGGGGATTATGGGCAGTCTGAAAAAAAAAAAGCCTTATATTTGTTTGAATTCAAGTATATTTTGGTGCTTAGAATATAAAAGATGAAAAGGAAGTGTAACTGGCCCTTTAAAAATTGTCAGTGTTCCTTTATTTGGAGTCACAATCAGAGGAATGCTAATAGATCAGTGTAGATTTTCTGAACTGCATGGTCAAGAAAAGGGGTGTGTGGGGGGGACCTGTGTCTGAGCTAAAAAAAAGTATTAGGGAGAATAATTGATCTTTTACAGACTATAGGTAAACTCAGGCAGAGGGCTGATTACTGATGGGATAAGCCTGGATCATCCTATGATTTAGTTTATATCAACTAAAATGAAAAGTTCAGTTGAAATTTGTCAGCATATCATAGACATTTCCTTGATATTTGGAACTTTGCTCTTTGGTATTTCTTACTGACCCATTTAGTTTTTTGTTTTTGTTTTTAAATCTGGTCCCATGACTTCATCAGTGGATGAAGAAAACTTCATCCCTAATGAAGACTGGAAGCTTCTAAAATGTACAGTCTGAAAGGTTTGCTTGAGGGCACTGAGAGATTAAGTGATTTTTCCAGAGTCATAACAGCCATGATGAGTCAGAGGGCAAGAGCTGAAGCCTGGAGGTTTCCTGAGAAAGGCTGGTCCACCCTCCTCTCTGCCTCTAGATTATTAGTCATAGTTAATTACTTTCTAATTTATCATAATTAAATGAACAAGTGCTCTGAAGTAAGAGGTTTTAGTGGGATACTTTTGCAGCTCAGTTCGATGTCCCTGGAACAGTCTGGCTACCTCCCTTGTACTATCAATATCTGGGACCACTGGCCAGATATTGGTGGCCACCACCTCAGGTAAGACAACAGTCTTGAAGGGAAAGAACAGCTCTTAAGAGGACTGACTTTCCTGACATGCAAATCATTTTTTAAAGTGCCTTGTATATAGTTGCTGTTCAACAAATTTTTGGTAGATAAATATTCAGCTTTCTTTTCTGTTTTCTTCTTTCTTAGACTAAGTTCCTTGAGTTTCTTGCCAAATTTGCTAGAAAACCTCTATAAAACCAGGGATATCTGCATATAAATGGTGGTGGTGGTGATGATGATGATGACAATAGCTAGTATTTCTATAGTGCCTCCTATATGCCCAACACCATGCTAAGCTCTTTACAGATATTATCTCATTTGATTCTCACAACAACCCTGGGAAGAAGGTGTTACTGTTGTTCTCATTTTTCAGATGAGGAAATTGAAATAATAAAAATTAACTGACTTGCCCAAGGCTACACAGCTAATAAATGTCTGAGGCCAGACTGGAACTCAGGTCTTCCTAAGAGCATGCACAGAGCTCTACTGTACCACCCAGCTGCTTTTCACATAGAGTTGCTAAAATATTAAAAAATGAAATTTGCCACCTTGATATAATGAAAGGCAGCAGACAATTGAACAAACGTTCAGTCTTTGTGACATAATAATGAGGCAATAAACACTACATTACATGAAATAAGCAAAGAATCACACAGAATCAGGGTGACAGAAACATTGTACTTGGATTTAATCTAGACCAAGGCAATTCAAGTAAATGAAAAAAAAAACATTTCTGGGAGAAGAAACAAAATTTAAGGTGACTAGCTCTGTTACCTTTATGAAAGAAATCACATGCCTAATTCAAAACTTCGGTAGAACTCTGAGGTTAGTCTTCATTTATAAATGTAAGAATAATACATAACCAAGATATGGATCCAATATTTCCATTTTGCCTCAATCCCCAAAATAGTTTTGTTCAGGAAAAGAAATATGGCATGAGTAAAAGTACAAAACAATAATTTTTTTAGAAGTTCGAGTATTGCCAGGGCTAGAATGATCTAGTGTTCAGAGGCAGGCCCTGGAGTCAGGAATCCCTGAGTTCAAGTACTGCTGATGACACAAATTGACTGTGAACATGGACAAGTCATTTAAACTCTCAGTGTCCCAAGGCAACTTTCTAAGACCTTCACTTAGAGATTAAGGGAAGATCTGCATAAGTGGGAGGAGTTTCCATGATGAGAGATCCCTCCAATGATGGGATCAAAAATCAGGCTGAAAACAAGAATAACAACAAAACAATTTATTTACTTTGAGATTATCAGCATACTGAGCAGTCCAACAAAAAGACTGTTTCCTTCACTGCAGATAATTGAGCTCTGAGAAGCTAAGATATCCCACGCCTAAAATGTAAAGATGTTTATTGAAAGAAATAAATCAGAGTAAAACAAATAACTTTTCCATCTGAAAGCTCATCATAAACAGAAAGGCACTTAGGATCTCTTGTTCTTATCAGGTGCTACAAAAGTTCTAATAAGATATAGATATAAAGTCAAGGAAAACAACTATCTTCAGTGAAGTATTCAGAAAAGGTCCTACTCATTCAAGAGTACTTTGTAAACTAATTTATGTTTATGTTAATTATGTAATTCTGTTAATTATGTAAACTAATAATCGGAGTTATATCAAAAACATCGTTGGTACAAAGGAAACAATGCTGGATGTGGGTTTAGATTTAGAACACCTGGTTCACATCTCAGCTCTTTTACTTACTATATGACCTTGGCGAAATCAATTTATCTATCTGGCCTTTACTTTCCTCATCTGTAAAATTTGAGGACTGGACCAGATGACTGCTAAAGTTTCTTTCAGTTGTGAATCTCCGATCTTATGAAATGCAAGGTATAATTATATGAAGTATTATGACTTTTTGTTTTTACTTTCCCTAGATGAGCTCCAACACCAATATCACTAAAATAAGTTATATATTAAATTTTCCTTGCTAAATCCAAGGGGATTAAATATAGTAATATCTGTAAATTAAAAAGGGAAAAAAAGACTGTTGAATACTTCGAGAAAAACCCCTTGAATCTTAAACACATAAAATCATGACATGCAATAAGAACTGAGTTTGTTGTTGGTCTGTAAAGTTATCACTGAAACTAGTGAAGATGACTCACTTTTTTATATACTTCATGTTGTTTCTGGAATTGAATTTCCTCCGCCTTCAGTTTTTGTGCTATTTCCAGTTCCAAAAGGCTTTCCATTCTCTCCTTACTCAGCTGAAGCTTCTCTAGCTTTCTCTATTGTTGCAAAAAGCCAAATACCAGAAATAGAACAATTAGATTAGCTGTTAATAAAAGTCTGTGGCCTGGATGGGAATGAAAAATCCCTTGGGAGGGGGAGGCGAAAGTGGGGAGGGAAGAGGGAGTCATATCTCAATAAAGAATTCTGAGTTTATGACTCTAACTCTTTGCTGTCCTGTAGGTGGTTGACAACCCATTAACCATAACGTTTCTGAAATCAGATGCTTAGTCTCTCAATTTATGTTGCAAATCCCTGACTTCAGGAATCTCTGCAATCAAAGTACCTTTGAGAGATGGGACTAAGAAATTAATTCTATCCTGAAGCTGCCCTGCTGATGGTCTCTCTGAGATTGAGTCCAGGTTATCTGAAATGGGTTATAGAGAGGAGTTCTGGACAATCCTAGGACCCTTCTATAGATGCAGTTACTCCAGGGAATCCTGAAAATCAATAGTGAAATGGATCCTGTGTACACAAACCTGGTGACTTGCATGAATTTGTCTCCTATATTCATAAATCCAGTATGCCAGGTACTCTATCGGATCCGATGGTTGATGCTCAACCAACTTAGCAAGGCCCTGGACCAAACATTTTCCCAAGCACTTTTTCAGGTACTCATTTTCCAAAGACATTTCCTGTAAAAAACACCAGTGTAGAGGAACATTGTTTCAATGACAGACCAAATTTTTAAATGGAAAAATTCTAAGCGCCCACAGGTTTACAGTAAAGTATTTGCTGACACCAGATCTTCTTAGATTCTTCACCTCATTCCTATCTCCATATTTAAAAAATTGCATGAATGTTGGCAGCAATGACTATACTCAAATATTCTGAATATGTTCTCCTTCCCTCCCCCTCGAGTTTGAATGACCTGAATGAAGCTGGACTATTGGAACTTTGAGAAAGTCATCAAGGCTGACAGAATTTCTATTTATTCAATGTAAGAAGATAGTTTGGACTTCTAGCAGAACCACCTTACCAATTGACTTTCACCGTTAGGTGGGGAGAATATCTCCGAGAAAGCAGACAGTTTCCAGCAGGAGTTCTGTCTTCATCCAACTAGTTGTGGTATTGTGATGTAGGTGCCTACTACTCCATGTCATAAGGGCTTTACTCATTGGAAAGAATCTCAGATTGTTTCACAAATGGAATGCTGAAAGGTCATTAGAGAGCAACATCTTTAAGCTAATAACCCACACAAGGAAGAAAAAGGAGCCTGAGGAGTGTGGGGTCTGAGCACCTGGGTTCCAAAAGTCTGGCTGTTATCATTTACATCTTGCATGACCTTGAGAGTATGAGTTATTGTCTCCAGGCCTTACTTTCCTTTTCTGTAGAATGAAGGGTTTGCACTTTGAGGACCTTTGAGGTTCCTTATAGCTCTTAATCTAAACATAAATACTTGTGGCGTAATATAAATACTAAATATTAAATATAAATACTAAATATGTGTGGCTTAACAAATGCTTGTTGACTGATTTTTCTCAGCTAGGGACATTTGGATTTGAAGCAAATCAACAAAAGTCATGTCCATTCACTGGGCCCTCTCACTTCATGCTACACCTCAGGAATTTGGGAGCTCTCTAGTGAGGTCAACTCTATTGCCTTGATGGTTTTGTTCCCTGTGGGTCATAGGCCCCTCAGTCTTCCCCATGGCCAGCCATGGTATACAAATAGGGTATTGGATCAGACTCTAATCCTAGTTCTGTCTTTCAATTTTATTCAATAAACATTTATTAAATGCTTACTCTGTTTTAAGTACTGTGCTAAGCTCTGCACCCTTAGGCAGTCACTTATACTCTCTGGGCCTTCATTTTCTCACTTATAAAAGGTTAAAATTGGGCATTGGATTGGACTAAACTCTGTAGGAGTCAGGTACAAGTCCATTGATTTCTGTGAGCTCAGTCCTATTCAACGACTATTCCATGTTCTTTTATTTCTTCCCTATTTCCTCAGGGCGTTTAAAACAAACAAACATACAAACCAACCCTGAGACCTCAAAAGCATTCAGTAAGTCAACAAGCATTTATTAGGACTTTACTCTATGCAAGTTTCTGAGTTATGCTTTGGGGATACAAAGAAAGGCCAAAAGAGGTCCTCGAGGAGCTGAGATGTACCACGAAGTGGGAGGGCACAGCATATGGGCATGACTCATTGGTTTGTCTCTGAAACCAGATGGCCCTGAGAGAAATCTTTCTTTTCCCATGAAAAAAATATGTAAATAACCAAATAGTTAGTAGATACTCATCTAAGGTAGATGTGCTGCCCACATGTCTTTCAGTAACTATGTCTTTACATCTTGTGTAAAGGTCTTGGTACTCTTAGTACATCTTTTACGCAAATATACTCTAAGCCCCATCGCTGTGTTCTCCTGCGCTATAGTGTCCTTTAAGGGGTCGCTCCATGCGACCTTCGTGAGAGGTCTCCTGCTTCCTCGGCCCTCAGTGTTTCTTTAATAGGTTACCCTCCTGTTACTGTGCCTTCTTCGGGGATGCAAAGGAGACTCCTGCACAAAGGTAGTCCCATGGCACCCCAAAGTCAGTTCTCTCTAGCCCATCGATTCAGGGCAACCGCGGAAAAGTAGGGAGGCTCAAACAGAGGGGGTGCCTTCGACAGCTAGCGGATGCATCCAGCATTTGCACGTTCTCTTAGGGCCTTTCTCCCCGTCCCTCTCTTTATTCTTCCAGGGTCCAGGCACGCGACACTCATGCGACACCCATCCTGGCATCCTAGATAACCTCGCATTCTGCACGAAACCTCTTTATCCTTCACTCCTCCCCCATGTTCACTTCAGGCTCACCCCTCCTCCATCCATCCTATCCCTGCCGTAGGGCGCACGCGCCAGGCCGCGGTTACCTAGCAAAGGAAGAGACGCGGCCTCCGCCCGAGTAGTGGCGGGTTGCAGTGGTGACACCAGCTTCTGGGGCGAGCAGAGAGGAGCGGGCGCTCGGACCGCTGCAGCCATTGTCGGTCTCTGGGTTATCCTCGTCGTTGGTGGGGGAGGGGCAGGGAGAGTGTGGTGGTGGTGGTGGTGGCAGCGATGGTGCACCGATGAGCTCCGGCTGGGCATGAGCACGGTGGTGGGGGCACGCGCGGAGAGACGGGTGGCACGCTCTTGCCCCGGGACCCCTCTGGGGAGAGGCGGGCTGGGGTCGTGGACCGCGTTCAGGGCTTGACGTTGAGAGGGCCGCCTTCCAATCCCAGCCTGCATGAGCTAGAGCAAGGATTTTTAGCCTCCGTCATCTGTAAAATGAGAGAGTTGAACTCTGTGCCTCAGTTTCCTTATTTCTGAAGTGAGGGGATTGAACTAAGGCTCTTGGACCTTTTGGTTACCCCTCCCTCCCTTACTATCCTCCTCCTCCTCCTCCTCTTCCTCTTCCATCACCACACCACCTCTTCTCTTTTCCCCTCTCTCCTCCCTCTTTCTTACTCCCTCCTTCTTCCTTTCTACTATCCCCTTCTTCCCCTTCCTTTCCTCCTTCCTACCTTCTCTTTTCTCCTTCCAACCCTTCCTTTCTGCCCTCTTACCTTCCCTCCAACCCTCCTCTCCCTCCTTCCCCTTTTCCATTCTTCCTTTCTCCTCTCTTTCCCTCCGATCTTCTCCCTCCTCTTCCTTCGCACTCCTAACCTCCTTACCTCCATATTCTCTCCTGCCATCCCCCCCAGTCTTCTTCTGCCCCCTCTCTCCCCTCCTCCCCCAGTTCCCTCCTTCCTCCCATGATCCTTCTTCTACCACTCTCCTTCCTTTCTCCCCTTCCCACTCTTATTCTCTCTTCTCCCTCCCTCTCCCTCCCCTCTCCTTTTCTCCTCTGCTTCCTTCTTGCCCCCTTTTCCTCCTTTCTCTTTCTCCTTTTTCGAATCCTGCCCCTCTCCTCACAATGGCCAAATTCAAGTTAGTTTGCCAGAAAGGGTGGGTGTCTTCTCTTTAGCCAGAACCTCCTGGAGCTGGAGAGAAACTTGGAGGTAATTTATTCCACCCATACTGTTCCTCTCCCCCCCCCCCCCATTTTACTGGCTAGGAAACTGAGACACAGATAACAGTTCAATTTGGCAAAGAATTATTGATCCCCTCCTACACGGAGAGCACTATTTTAGGCCTGTGGATTCGAGGATGAAAAGGAGTATAGGCATAGGATTACTACAGCATATAAGCAGTTTACAGATATCTAAGCCAACACCTTTATTTCACATCTGAAGAACTGGAGGTAAAGGCAGGGGAGGTGATCTTGGTCACACAAGACAAGGATTTGAACCTCTTTCTCTAACTCTTAATAGAATAATCCTTTCTCGTCCTCTCTCACCAGCCTTCAGGAAATCTGCATTCCAGTAGAACTGATTAGATTATGTGGAGAAGGAGGCACTGGGGTTCTACTCTCTTGGCAGATCCTTTCCTAGCTGGAAAGGTCAACCAAAAAGAGGAAGAGTTAGGTAGAGATCATTTATGGCAGATATCAGTAATTATGGAGAGTTAAAGGAATATTCTTGAAGAAAGTTCATCTATAACAGGAGTTCTTAACCTTCTTTTGTGTTACAGACCCTTCTGGCACTCTGGTGAAGTTCATGGCACCCTTCTCAGAATAATGAATTTAAATGCATGAAATATAAGCTACATATAATTACAAAGAAATGCAGTTTTGTTGAAATAGCTGACAAAATATTTTTTTCCTTCCAGATTCCCCCAGCCCCTGAAATACGTTGACCACTTTGGGGGTGAAGGGAATCTACTGCAGGAGAAGAACTCCTGGTCCAAAAGGAAAAGAAAGATTTGGATGAGTGGAGATGTAGGGGGACTTCATTTCAGGCATACGGATTGGGGTTGGAGGCTAGAGAGGGCAGAATGAACGTAGAGAACCAGTGGTACAGTTTAGCTGGAACGTAACATGCTCTGAGGGGAATACGTGTGAAATCCCCCTGGAAGTCTAGGGTGCAGGTGTTCGTACTTTTTCCAGGTCGCACAACAAGACTCAATTCATTGTTTTTTCTATACCAATGTTGCTTCCCAGGGCACATCGAGGATGGTTGGGAATTGATAGTTGATGTTTCCCGGAAGTGCTGAGGAGACAGATATACTTGGAGATGTGCTAGTACTTACTGCACATGTACTTAATGAGAAGGAGGAAGCTGAGGTGAGGGCTCCTTGGGGTCCAGGTTCTTTGATGCTTGATGATGATGTTTATTATAATTTATTTATTTATATTTATTTATTATTCATTCTATATTATTATACTTTATTATAATTCTTTTGTGAATTAGTCTATCCTTTGGATCACCATGGTGCATAAAATTTAATTGTGGTACCTAATATTCTGGACAGTAATTATTTGAAGGTAAACATGAATAATGTGATAGTGCATTAGGATTTTCATTGGGCCTGCAAGGTATCCTCTAGGTTCTAGCTCCTCCTTGGGACAGGAGGAAATATTGGTTGTTAAATGAACTGGACACACCTTCCTGACTATGCTTCCTCCATTTGTTATAGAAGGAATATTTGAGCTTTAGAACAGTTGCACTACCCTGAGGTGTTTTTAGAAGGGCGGTCTCAGTAAGAGAAGATTTGAAGTATATGTGGAATTCCTCATTATTTTTCTTATATTCTTCTAAGAGGTCCATCACTCCTCAGATGTCCTCTGCTCTAGTATTCCACCCCCTCCTGGAAAAAAAATGTTTTGCAGTTAAACAAACAAACAAACAAAAAATCCCCAAACAAAAGTCAGACAACAACGAAAACCCAAATCCTTTAAAGCGTTAGTTATAGCTTCCTTACCTGACCCGACTATTTTTATTCTTGTTCAGTTATTTCATCTACCCCATTTGGGGTTTTCTTGGTAAAGATACTAGAGTGGTTGGCCATTTCCTTCTCCAGATCATTTTACTGATGAGGAAACTGAGGCCAACAGGGTTAAGTCTCTTAGCCAGGGTCACACAGCTGGTAAATGTCTGAGGCCAGATTTGAACTCATGAAGTTGAGTCTTCCTGACTCCCGGCCCAACATGCTATCCACTGATGAGGTTCAGAGGCACCTCAAAATGTTGAGGTGTAAAGTCATCTCAAATGAATTTGCTCAGGCAGTCTCCAAATCAAGTAAAGGATAATACAACACACCAAGCAGGCTCCTTTGCCTCTTAAGGGAAACCAAGCTTAAGGGAGGCCCCAGCTTAAGGGGGGGGGGTGATAGCCCCTTAAGGGAGTGGGCCCCCCTAAAGGAAATAGCAACTGCAGGGAGATGCTTCTCACTAAACAGAGATGCCCGCTTAAGGAGGATGCCCCCCACTTAAGGGAGACACCCCACTAAAGGAGATGCCATCTCAAGGGGGTGGTGGCAGCCTCCCAAGGAAGATGGCTACTTAAGGGGATTGCCTCTCATTAAAGGGAGATGCCCTCTAGCCAGGAGAGGCTAGCTAGGGATTTTTATAGAGGAAAACTTTCAGTGGGTGGGGAGATGAGGTAGCCTGGGACCACAGTTCAGAGTTTTGCAAATATCTAGGCACAGCATTATTTCATTGTTCAGCCAACTAGCCTGGTGGCATAGGGACCCATTAGTTTCAGGTAGTTCCTTGACCAGCCTACTTCAATATCATTTTCTCTTAAAGTGGGTTTAAGTGGTATTTGAGATAATGCGCTTCTCCTTGACCACTATATTTGACTTTCATCACCATTTTGCCACCTAGCCGCACCTGACTGCCTATACCCAGTGTCCAGATCACTAACCATGCAGCCATTCCAATACCATTCTTAATGCCAAATAAGGGGACTTTATTGACAGAGGAGATTTAGAGATGAAGAGGCTGATTCAACTCTTTTTTCCACCTCCCCCTCAACCCCCCATTTTTTTTTTTTACTTCAGGAGGGCTAATAGGAGAGCTCTGAAGCAATGGAAATGGACAGCTTGCTAGATAATGTGACAAGGTCTCCTGGAGGGGGATGAGACCCCTTTGTGGGTGGGGACGTAAAGCAATGGCCAAGATTATTGTACATTTTTGAGTACTTTTGGTCAGTGAAAACAAATTTCAAATCAAAGCCAACAAAAAAAGCAACATGGTGAATTCCTCCAAATGACAGTAAATGCAGAGCAATGATCATTTAATATTCTATGAACAAATGAGGTCAATTGTGAGTCAGCAGGTGTTGAATCTTGATTGGGGCGTGATTTGCTGTAGCTCTGTGACTCAGATGAATTGGTTGGTTGTCGGAATTTGACTGTGAAGCCTACAGGCTTCTGTTTGTTTCAGCGGAGTATTGTAATACCTGTTCTATTCTTTGATGATAATAA
>CM053624.1:48675182-48703153 GCA_028646595.1 Phalanger gymnotis | reverse complement strand
TTTCCAGAATGGGCCCATTTACCACTCAGATAACAGTGAGTTCATTAGTGTTAATCATCTTAATTCAACTCCTCCAATACTGACCTAATCCTCTTTTTTGTTATTTTCATTAATTCACTGGGTGTGGGTTGAAGCAATCTTAGAGCTGTTTTGATTTGCATTTTTTTCTCTTATTAGTGGTTTTGGACATTCTTTCATACAGTTATTAACAGTTTGCATTTCTCTTTTGAGAACCGTTCTATCCTTTGATCACTTAGCTATTAAGGAATGACTTTTGTTCTATTCGTTAGTTGCTTATATTGCTTAGATTTCAGAACTTTATCAGAGCTATCTGATACAAAGATTTTTTTTTTCAGTTTCTTAATTGTAGTTGATTTTTTTTTTCTTTGAGGAAAATCTTTTCAGTTTCATGAAGTCACAAAGATCCATTTTATCTTTGGTAGTTGCCTTTATCCTTTATTTGGTTCGTGATTTATTCCCTAGCCATAAGTGTGAAAAACATCTGATATGGTTCTCTTTAATTTTCTTATGCTATGACCAATATTCACCTTCTTTATTTTCAGTTTATTGTATGCCCTTTAAAATGCTGGTCTAAGCCTAAATTATGCAAGGCTTTCCTGGTAGTTTTTGTCAAATAGGAAGTTCTTTCCTAGGTAATTTATTGTTTGGAGTTTATTATGCATTGGATTATTGAGTTTAGTTATTTCTGATTCTTCCTTTTCTAGTCTGTTCCATTGAACTACTTTTCTTTTAACTAGTACTAAATAGAAAAAAAAACCTGGCAACTTTTATGAAATTGAAATAACTCAAGGTGGATTATTCATAAGTATTTGAAATATTCAGTGATTAAATTTAAAATATGTTTAGAATAGTTATTTTCTCTAGTTTTTTAAAAAAATGAAATAGTATCTCTTCATAATGGATAAATGTATAATTGGTTTGAAGAGAAAATCCATTAGAGCTGCTCAAACTAGTGTTAGCAAAGACAATAGAGACAATTTAAGTGTGTGGAGGGAATAAAATACCCTAATCTAAAAAATATGATCCCCTCCATCACTGAGATTCACAATTACTGTTATTGATGGAGAGGAAAGACTGCTTACTTTGTTTTGTAAATATGAGTTAGCTGCAGAGAGCAACAAATTTAAACAATTGAAATGACATCTTGAAGATGTACATGCAGCATATTTTGATGAGACTTCTGGCAAAGATGGTGACCCGAAAGGTTCTTGCTTAGAACCCCACTGAGAACCATCTCGGGCATGTATTCCAGATGAAGCGAAGATTCCATAAAAACTCAAGATGTATAGCAATGAGCCCCTTCATTCCATCTGAGACTGTTTCTAGGGATGAGGCCTGAAGCCAACATGCCTGGCTGGTTGGGTAGTACTCTTGTGACAGGAACTGTCAATCCTAGGCTGAAGCCCAGGATTGGCTGTAGGTAACTGCAGCAGGTGACAGGACTGAGGCCACTGTGATTTTTTGTTTGGGATTCAGATCAAGAGAAAGTAGTTGAAATCTCAGACTTCCTGTCTGGAAATTGTAAAGGATTGGGCTGTGCTCCCAGTTCTAGTCCAGCCTTGCAGAAGGAAGCAAGGGCTGATCTTGGGAAGTTTGCCAGTCTTCAGACTATAATAAAGAATGATATAACAAGAAATATTAGAATAAATGGAAAAGACAGAATAGAGAGAGCCCACAATGTTCTTAATGATCAAAAACATCTTTTCCCCCAAATCACAACTAATATCTAAATAATTGTTTAGATTGTATGAAGTTACTTTATAGCATTGCTAAGTATAAAGTTGTACAAATATTGGTGTTACCTGCAGCTATTTGTATAGGTAGTTAGGTGGCTTGGTGAATGGATAGCTGGTCCTAGAGTCAGGAAGACCTGAGTTCAAATTCGGCCTCAAACACTTACTAGTTGTGTGACCCTGGGCAAATCATTTAACCCTATTTGCCCCAGTTTCCCTATCTGTGAATTGAGCTGGAGAAAGAAATGGCCAGTCACTCCCGTATCCCAAATGGGGTCACGAAGAATTGGACACAACTGAAATAATTGAACAACAAGTAGTTGTTGATGTGGTTGAAATGGTCATTGCTGGATCCTTTGCAAAGCAGCTTCTGTAGGAAGAAGAATGCCCATGTACTTGAAGACTTCTGTGATCAATTGATTGACAGACAAATCTTCTTACTTTGCATTGCATATGGACGAAGTAACAGATATAGTTAAAGATTTTCATTTGCTTACATGTATATGATACTGTGTTAGGGAAGATTTGTTATTTTGTGAACCTATTGATGACAGTATCACATTAAGAGATATTTTCTATGTCACTGATGAACTTTTAAATGAAAATTACATTATGTGGGAGAATTGCATTGGACTCTGCACTTGGAACTTATCAGTGAATGAAATGCAGGTCTGTAAGCATTACTTAAAAATGTGGCCCTTTGTGCAATTTGCATATATTACATGCTTCACAATCAATTTACTAAGAAATATGAGTGAAGAACATCCTAGAGTTTCAAAAATTGTGACAAAAATAACCTGCTTTATTAAAAAAATCCAGTTCACTAAAAGAAAAACTTTTTGTAAAATTATGTGACAATTTAATGTCAAAGCCTAGGGCATTTTAATGTTATTGCTATAAATGTATTGCCTTTCACATGCCAGAGTACTTTGAATGGTTTTTAAACTAAGAGAAGAAATTGCCATTTTCTTAATGGTAATAATAAAGATTAAGCAAATTCTACACCAAAAATTTCCTCTTGAAGTTGGTATACTTTGTGGATAATTTCGAAAAGCCAAGTATTCTACTTCAATGCAAGATCCTCAAATTCAAACTGCGGTGTTCAAAAAGTTTAAGATACATAGTTTCTGGATAATTAGTCATTTTATTAATAATGCTAGTATATTACAAATAAAATGGGTCAGTGACACTCTTAAATGACAAAGATCTCTCATGGAACCCATTCAACATTTATATGCTCTTGGAAAGGTGGGTGACGCTGAGAGTGGCAATTGACTCTGTAATCAAAATGAAATATTTTACTATTGTTCATAACATCTTACTTGTGTGAAATAGGGTTGTTTGCTGTAACTAAAGACAAAATATTGATTTTAGTTAGTGATTGGAAAAGAACCTAGCTAGAAAGATCATCAGCGATACTACATTTTGAGAAATGTTGCCCTGAAAAACAAACCGCTCGTCATATGAGTAACGTTATCATTATGGTCATTATGTTGGTCTAGTCTTACAGAGTTGCTTAGGGTACTGAGAGGTGTTTTAACCATCCAGCTAGCAGCTTCTGTGGGGGTGTAAGATCCACCTACAACCAGCACCCAGAAAGCTACCCACATATAGCAAAAGCACAGGTTCTTTTGATCTGCTTTAGTAAGGAAAGCAATGTTAAGGGGTTGACAAGCTTACTTTAATTCAGCATACAAATATCATTCACTTAGTTCAGGGGAAAAGACCAGCACCCTGAACTTCAGAGCAAAATACAAACAAAGTACAAACATTGACATACAGACCTTGTCTGATTCAAATCCCAATACATAGTTACTAGAGTTTAACAAAATCTCAGCATCCAGGTTACAAGCTGGAGGGCTCTTTAGCTACAGCTGCCCAGAGTCTCCACACCATCTTGCGCCACCAAGAGTGAGAGCCCTAAACAAATTACAAACATCCACAGACAGACCCAATACAATTCATAGTTACCAACATCTAGGTTCAGCCCAGGAGCTCATGACAAGGGCTGGTCCAGAGTCACGTGTGCCACCATGGCTGTGGGTAACAGCTCCCAAGAAGAGAAAGCCAACCCCTGGTTTTGTATCTTTTTCAGGGTCAGGGGTAAGTCACACATGTGACTCACCCACGTGACCTAGAATCATCACAAAGAGGTGACTTAAACCCACGTGGTCTAAAAACCTCTGCTGTCCCAGGATGTCACTCAAACTCATGTGTAAACTAGGTCCTGCCCTTAGTTAGCCTCACCTTGGGCCCCACCTTTGTTACCAGTCCACACCCACATAGGTTTAACACCTAATAGAGGTTTGGGCCTGGGGCTTAACACCTAGTAAAACTCAATGAAATACACTGAATTACTCAAAGGAAACAAAAACCAAACTCTTCAAGGGCACTTGTTGAACTAAGTGCTAAGAGCCCATTTTGCTTACCAACACAAGAGGTGAATGACTTGCCTGGTCTTGCAGTGTGTTCTTTGAGACCAGGCAAATCATCCTGACTTTAATGCCTTTTCCCTAAAATGCTGCCTTTTTTTATTTTATGGGGTATAAATGTGAAAATTGCAAGGAATTTTTTTCAGTCAACAAGTATTTCTATTACATTATTTCATGTTTAAGATTTGTGTTATAAAAGGGTAAATTTTAAACAATTTTATTTAAATTAAATATGAACTAAGTAAATTAATTACAAGGTTTTAAAAATGGAATGTGGCAGCTTTGTTTGTTTGTTTGTTTTTTAAATGAGAGGGATTCATTAAATAAAGTTTGGAAACCATTGTTCTAAGGGGCTTGCCCACCTGAGCAAGCTGTACCACCGTATGATAGCTGTTAGTTTTTTCCTTATTCTGATCTGAGATCTGCTTATCAAAGTTATTTCCACCTATTGCCTAGTCTGTCTTTTTTTGGAGCAACAAAGAATATATCTATTTCCTCTTTTACAAAAGGATTCTTAAATATTTGACGACCACTATTCTGACTCCTCACAAAAGTTAACTTATTGTCTAGTTATATAGAAATAGGTAGCAATGCACAGACTATGATGCAAGGCTACTGATCCCCAAGGCGCTCTCTCTCTCTCTCTCTCTGTCTTCCTTCCCTTTCCTTCTTTCCTTCCTTCCTTCCTTCCTTCCTTCCTTCCTTCCTTCCTTCCTTCCTTCCTTCCTTCCTTCCTTCCTTCCTTCCTTCCTTCCTTCCTTCTTTCCTACCTACCTTCCTTCCTTCCTTCTCTCTTACACCATTTTTGTTTTCATCTATGGTCATTATTGTCCCATGGGCTGCTTGGTTCTCAGTTTTGCCTCCCAATCTAGTACTGTCCTCTTGGTATTACTTCTAATCTCACCAATCATGTGCCATTTCTTTAGGATCCTGCCTAATGGACTTAGTAGGTATCTTATGTTTAACATGTCTAAAACTGAATTCATTATCTTTCTCCTCAAACCCTCCCTTCTTCCTAACTTCCCTATTATTGCTCAGAGCACTGCCATGGTCCCAGTCACCCTGGCTTACAACTGGGTGGCAATACTCAACTCCTTATTCTGTCTATCACTTCCAGGATCAAATAGCAAATCTCGCGTTTGGTGTTCAAAGCCTTTCATAACCTGTGGCCCTCCTCACTTCTTTTCAGTCTTCTTACACTGTATATCTCTCTCCTTTACCCTGACTCCCCCCATTACTTCTTCCCCCTTCCAACTTTCCCTTCCCCTCCCCTTCCTTGGACTAGAGACTCAATCTCCTGACTCTAGGTACTTTCACTGGTTGTTCTCCATGCCTGGAATGTTCTTCCTTCTCATCTCCACTTCCTGGCTGCCTTCAAGTCCCAGCTAAAATCCCACCTGTTATAAGAAGTTGTCTTTCCCAATCTCCCTTAATTTTAGCACCTTTTCTCTGTTGACTATTTCCAGTTTATCCTTGTAATGGCAAGTAAAGTGAGACTTTTTGTTGTCTTTTGTTTTGGAGTGCTTCTCAGTGCTAAGGCAATCAAGTGCCTTTGAGTGTTGCCTTTGTTTCAATCAAGAGTCTTTGATTGAATCGGGAGTCTCAGGTGACCTGCTTAACTCATGGGAAGGCTTAGGTCACATGGGTTTGATCTGCATGGTTGTGACACCCTTTGATCCTGAAGAAGTATACATATACACTGAGGTTAGCATTTTTCTTGGGGCTCACTCACTGGAAGAATGTCATGTAATTTGACCAAACAAGACTCTGGGTAGTCATTGGAGCCCCCCAGCTTTGAAAAACCTAGATGTTGGTACTTCTCTCTCTGGTAACTATGTATGTAATATCTTGGACAGACAGCTAGAAGCCTTTCTGCTGATTTGTATTATTTTGCTCTGTTTATATAATTTCTGCTTATAATTTCTGTTTGTGTTTTCTCTGAAGTTCAGGGTGCTGACTTTTCCCCCCTGAACTAAGTGAATGACATATGTATGTTTAATTATAGTGAGATTGTAAACCCCTTAAAGTTGCTTTCCTTAGAAGAGCAGATCAAAGAACCTGTGCTAGTAGCCTTCCTGTGTGCTGGTGTTATTGGTCTTACACAGCCACAATAGTGGCAAGTAGCATTGTGGTTATAGTCCTGTCTTGTTGGGGTCCCTGTTACCCCAAACTCCCAGGCCTTTGTCCAGCAAAGGCCTGATCTCGCGGGTAATGAACAAGGCGGGAGGCATGAGATGGTAAGCTGCTCCATTTATTCAGGTTAGTAGCCAGACTTTTATAGCTTTGAATATGTAGCACTAGGGCCGTCCTGGTTCCTCCTACTCTCCTCCTACTCTCCTCCCCTTTCTTTCCTGCTCTCTCCCTATAATTCACCTGTGCGCAGGTAAATCCGGAAAAGAACCCGGCACCACGTTGCCAACAAGGGCGAGACTCTTCCTCCTGACTCCATCTTGTCCCGCCCTTACCTCAGAGCCCTGAGTTTACCTCAGCAGGCCCTGGGCGTGGAGGTCCAGCGAGGGCAGGGGTCAGCTCTAACTTACCCCATTACACTGTCTTTAGCCTGTTTGTATGTAGTTATTTGTGTATTTACCCCATTAGACTATGAAGTCCTTGAGCGCAGACTATCTTTTACCTTTCTTTGTCTTTCCAGTGCTTAACACAGTGCCTGGCACATAGTAGGTGCTTTATAAATGTTTATCTACTAACTGACATGCCAATTTAATGCAGATATGTTAATGAGATTGCATGATTTACAGCTAGCAAGGTAACTTGTAGATCTATTCTAACCTCATCATTTTACAGTTTAGGAAACTGAAATCTAGAGAAATTAGTTGATTTACCCAAGGTCAGTCAGGTAATTAGTCAAGCCAGTATTCAGACTGAAGTCTTTTAACTCCAAAACCAATGTTCTTTCTACTAAATGACACTCTTATTGTTTGTTGAAGACTTCATGTGTTACTTCTTACAGATAACATGTTTTCTTCATAGTGAGAGATAAAGGAATGCTTGTGGGAATTTTAGATACCACGGAAAAGCCGGTAAAGAAAACACATTTTGGGGCTTTAAGCCTTGAAGATAATTTTTTGGCAATCAGTATCCCTCACATTATACATGTAGTCCCCTGTCAACTTCATCTGTATGTAATTGTCTGAACTGATTTGAGTCACTTGGGGTATTGACTCCAGATATAGGGCACCAAGGGATTCTTAGTGTCTTCTATTTGTCTCAGACCTGACTGCTAGACTTTCCTTTTTATGGGAAACACTCTTAGTCCTACCAGGATCTAGGATGCCTTTGAATAGCAGTCACCTTTCTTGCTGCTGACAGATTTTTCTCATAGAGTGCTCTTTTTCACCTTTGCCTTTCCTTAACCATCCTGTAAATTATTTGATAACATCTTCCCATTTACTATTCATACTACATTGTATGACATTGTTGCTTTAGCTCAAACAGTTAATTGGCACTGATACAATATGTTTATTTACACAGCAGTTTTCATTGGATACAAATGGAGTCCAGATACCTTCGAAAGTTCCTTGGCCAATGCCTGAGGCAAGCCCTTGCAGATGTGGTCAAATTTCAACCAGTAGACCCAATTGAGTACCTAGCCTTCTGGCTTTACAAATATAAGAAAAATATGGTTGCAGAAGAATTGGTGAGTATGAAGGAAGGACGCAAGCAAGCCAGATGGTCTGTTCGGTGTGTTATTAATTACTCATACATTTTTTTTAAATACAATACTAGCGGCAAAGGGAACTGGCTCAGTTGCAGCAAGAGCAAGAATTAGCTAGGATGGAGCAGGAAATGTTGAAGCAACTGAAAGAAGAGGAGCTGTTGTTTCAACAGGTATGACAAAGATTAATCCTTTAGGAGTAAAATCTGACCTTGGTTAGTCTTAGAAATAGTTTCTGATGTATTCTTGATCGTAGTAGGTGTTTTGTGATTTTTCTTAAACTTGTGAAATAACGTAAATGTCTGTCTGTATCTGTGTCTGTCCATCTCTCTGTCTCTGTCTTTGTGTCATCCTAATGTCTGTCTCTGTCTGTTTGTCTCTGTCTCTGTCTCTCTGTCTCTATCTCTGCCTCTCTCTGTCTCTCTGTCTCTGTCTCTGTGTCTGTCTCTGTCTCTGTCTCTCTCTGTCTCTCTCTCTCTCTCTGTCTGTCTCTGGTGCTGGGGAATTGGCTCAGCTCAGCTACCCTGAAAGACAGACTGCAGGGAAGGAGGAAAAAACCCAATTTAAATGGGAGGTATTTTTAGTGTTATCATGATCAGGGAGGCCCCAGGAGCCTGGAACAGTGCAGGTCAATGTTCCACCTGCATTCTTCTCTTCCATTTCCCTTATATGCCTTTATCCTTCTGTTTTTCTATATGATCTCTCTCCATTTCTTTCTATCTCTATTGACTGGGTAGGGCACCTACCTCAAAGAGTTATTGTAAGGCTCAAATAAGATTATGTGTGTAAAGCATTTTGCAAACCTTAAAAGCATTATATAAATGTCAGTTATTGTTATCATTATTACTCTTGTTCTCTGCTTCTTGTTCTCTTCCTTGCCTTCCTATCTTTGTTTATCCCCCCATCAGCTAGCACAGGGATGGGGAGGGGGAACCATGATCCCATGTTGGCCATTTAATAAACTTCGAAGAAGAATTGATAGGTAACACCTAGTAGGCTCAGGCCCCTTCCTCCTCTTCTTCATCGTTGTTTCTTGGCTAAGACAGAAACATTCAGAAGAATAAGTAGAGAGGAAGGTGTAAGAATTTCTCAGAAGTCCTTTCTTTATGAATACCTTTTCCTTTGAAAAAGCTTTTTGCATTTAGCGAATGTTGACTTTGTAATGAGACCATAACCAAATCAGTAAACAGGACTGTGCACAAACTGAGAAAGACTGTAATAACCTGTTTAGAATGTAGTTCTGATTGCCTGATAATACTTTTTTGAAAACTATCAATGCCTGATATAAAAAAGTACAGGAGAACCATTTTGCCTAGGACTTTTCATTGTTCCCCTGAAAAATCAAGGGAAAGTGTGGAGGAGATGAAGGGAGTGGTATGTAGCCTCCTAGACCGAGGTAAGGCTAACAGAATCTGAGGGTAAAGTATAAGCTTTTTGATCCTGCTGCCAGACACTTTTCTTCTAATGACTTAAAAATTACTTTTTTTTTTTTTTCCAATTAAGGTTAAAGTGGAGTGACTGACTTGTTATTGCTATTGGGCAGCTAGGTGGCATAGGGGACAGAGCCACTGGGTTTGGAATTAGGAAGCTTCATCCTCATGAGTTCAAATCTGGCACCAGACACTTGCTAGTTGTGTGACCCTGAGCAAGTCACTCAATCCTGTTTGGCTTAGTTTCCTCTTCTATAAAATGAGCTGGAGAAGGAATTGACAAACCTCTCCAGTATCTTTGTCAAGAAAAATCAAATGTGGTCACAAAGAATTGGACACAAATGTACAACTACTGATTCAGTGGTGGAGAACTGTTTTTCTTTCACGGGTCAGGAGGTATCGGGCTGGGGAATCGATTGAAGGAGGTAACAGATGATTAAATTAAAATTAAACTAAATGCAATAAACATGTATTAAGTTCCTAGTAAGTGTAAGGTATTATACTAGGGTGGGGTTAAAATGAAGAGAAAGAAAGGGGGGGGGAGTGAAAGGGAGGGAAGGAGAGGGGAGAGGACAGAGAATTTTAAAAATACAAAGACTTGTTACCAATAGGGTTAACCACTCTAAGCATTTTGCACACCTTAAAATGCTCTCTAAATGTTAACTCTCATTATAATTATTGTTATTTTTATTACTGTAACAGTCAGGTTTATTAGACCACTGAAGAGACTGAGCTCTGAATGTAGTAAGCACAGCATTTTACTGTGTAAGACTCAATTTAGGATGCACCTTTTTGTCCTAGCAGATGCAAAAGATCCTCATCCATATCGTAAGCAAACAACCTAACCAGAAATAGCAGTGTGGGCTAAAGCAGTGATACTGAGTCATTTTGGAGATAAAATAAGCATTGCTGTCATCAGTTGTGTCAAAAGTTAACTGGTGAAATGGTAGCTTATTTATGCTTAATTAATTATTTATTTTGATTATTTGTGACTTGAAGGAATATATCCAAGGCTTTCCTTCTATTACCTTAAATGATCAAGAGTCATCCATTTGAGGGCTAATCTTTGGCTAGTGAGAGTTTTTATAATTTGAATAACTCTTGAAATCTTAAATCTGGTAGCTTCATGGATAAAGAAAATTACTTGATTTTTCGCCAACTGTAGATACAGTTTGATTATACAGGAAATTTACCTGCAATTTTTGTTTTTAGTAGCTATTTTTAAGAATTTAAACGTTTTATTAAATTTTTTGTGTGTTTCTGAAATTTAGGTGGGTGCATGCAATTTTATTGCTCTTGGGAAATTTAAGAATAGAACTGATCCACAGTAGTTCATATTATTCTAATTTATTTTCTGTATTTATTTATGTTTGTATGTTTAGCAACAGTTAGAGTTGGAACTGCAAGAAAAAGAAAGGCTGAGACTTGAAGAGTTAGAGAAGGTACTTTGAAGTCTGATGATGTTGGTTTTAAGTACTACCTTTACATTATCTTTTTAAGTTGTGTGCCTAATTACTTTTTTGGGTCAATAACGGATTGTTAGTAATAAGGGCTGATGTTAAACTTTAAGAAAATAACTTGATATTGTCTCCAAGTTGGAAATGAAAATTTATAGAAATGCAAGCCACAATAATAGTAATTTAGGTTTTTTAATATATGTTTTATCACAGGTCATATTGTAGATCGAGCCTAAAGCAGTTTTAAGGGTTTTTTGTGTGTGTGTGTGATAAATACTCAGAATACAAAATCTACAATGAAAAGCTACTTGCTTAAATAAGAGTTTAAGAGAATCTATTCAAAAGGATATAAGTTAAAACAAGGGTAATCTCCTCCTGCAGATTCTGCACACCCTGGAAAGCATTCCCTATAAAGCAGCTAGAGATGAGCACTAATTCCCCCTAGGCTAAGATTTTTATGCCTCAGGCAGCGCTTCCTTGCCCTTTTAATGGGCCAGATTAATTTATATAAAACCTTTGTTGTTGCTACCACAGGTCAAAACGAAATGAACTGAAATAAACTATTATTTTTCAAAATACCACATGTCCTTGGGTGACTCAATGGCAGTGGATAGAGTGCCAGGCCTGGAATCAGTAAGGCTTATCTTCTTGATAAGCCTTGACTCAAGCTGTGTAGTTACTTAACCCTGTTTGCCTCTGTTTCCTCATCTGTAAAATGAGCTGGAGGAGGAAAAGGCAAACCACTCTAATTCCTTTGCCAAGGAAACCCCAAATGGGGTCACAAAGAATTGGACCATAGTGATAACAATTGGACAACAGCAATACGTGCCCTTAGAGTGAGAGTTAGGAAGACCTGAGCCTGAAGCTCTCCTGACATATACTGGATGTGTGACTTTGGGCAAGTCATTTAACCTTTCAATGCTTCAATCAACTTCCAAAGATTATAAACTGCAGAACAGTTGTGAATTTGCATTGACCGAAGGAGGTTTTATATCAATTTGCAATTGAATGAACTGAAGCTAAAATTGAAGGATATTGACAAAGATTAAGAAGAAATAATGAAATATAGGGTTAATATGAAGAATATGCTAGAGAACATGAAAATGTCACTAGGCAGATATGTTTATGTAGTCACGTGCGAATTTATTAACCCTGAGGAATTTGATAATAGAAGAACCGATCTGTTGAACTTGATTGTAGTCTAATTCAACGTAAGCATTTTTGTATTTTTATTTAGCAACGACTTGAAATGGAAATTCAAAAAAGAGAAAGGTTGATCTTGGAAGGGCTAGATAAGGTACTTATGCAGTGTTTTATGGCTGTTTTCATGATATATGAAGTTTATTTTTATTTCATGCCCTGGTGTTATCTTTAAAACTATGTATGTTTGATTATTCGTTTTGATTAAGAATAGGCTATCAATGGTATTGTTAATAGCTAATGGGGTACAATTATGCAATTTGAGTGATTAACAGGAAAATTCTTCTAAGTTGAAAATGAAAACTTTCCCCAAATAAACACAAGTAATTGTTAATACAATTGAAAATAAAATTGCATATAATACAGAGAAAGTGGAAAACAAATTTAGAACTTATTTTTAGAAAAAACTCAAATGGAAAGAAACTTCAGAAATGACACAGTGGGGGTAGGGTAGGGCAAAATATTTTAATCTTAGTATTAGAATCATTCGGGAACATTTTTAAAAAGCAAAGAATTTTGAGCACTGTATTCCAGGAAACTTTTCAAGAAGATTTCCCAAAATTGAAAAAACACATACACACACACACACACACACACACACACACAACACTGTTAGAATGAATTCGTTTATCCCTATGAAGAAGAAGCTTAATACTTACTCATTCAATATGATACTGATTAGGAAAGATTCCTTCACTTCTGCAAAGAAAAAGATAGATACAACTCTAGAGTTAAAGGATTGGGATCCAATCCTGGCTTTGCCAATTACCATTAATGTGCTCTTGAGCAAGCCACAGAGTCTGTTTTCTCATCTGTAAAATTACAGTGTTGGGCCAGAGAGTACTTGAGCTCCCTTCCAGCTTTACAGCCGTGCTCCTATCATCCTATGACATACAAAGGGATGGGGGGGAGGGGTGCGGGAGGGATCAATTAGGATCCTAGCAAATTTTCTTAAGAATAACTGGAGAAATTGTAATAAAATAATAATGCTGACATTTAATACAGTGCTTTGAAGTTTGCAAAGACATTCATTAGCTCAGTTGAGTCTCTTAAGGTTGTAGGATATGTGCTGCAAGTATTATTATCCCCATTTTACAGATGAAGAGAATGAAACTCAGAGAATTTCAATGACTTTTCGTAAGGTCACATAGCTAATAAGTTTCAGTGGTGGGATTTGAATCTGTGTCTTTCTGATTTCAGGTCCAGTGATCTCTCAATTCTGTCATAGATGGATTAGATGTATCTGGTTATAGCGAAAGAAGAGCTCCCTCTTTCTTTACTGTCTCTTGGACAAAATTTAATATTTCTTAAACACACAGTTTAACTCTCCAACGTGATTGGAATTTGCTTTGTCCTGGATATTTTTTGACCTAGTGGCAATACACTGGGGATTCAGTTTATATACCTTTAGTTGGCTTTTCGATTGGGCTGCATTTGGAATTTACGTAACAATTAACTGATAACATCAGTTAATAAACATTAATTTAAGTATCAGTCATCCTGGTCTGTATTTTGCCAATGGACCCAGATGACTCCTGAGGAGAGAGTGAAGCTGGTGACTTTGCACATCCCTCTCTCACTTAAATCCAATTCACTTGCATGTCATGGCATCACCTTCATAATATCATGGTCCTTTTTGAGGATGAAGGACAAACAATGAACTAAACACCTACCATGTCCCAGGCACCGTGTTAAATGCCGGAGATATGAAGAAAACTCTCAAAGAGCTTACAATCTAACGGGGAGACAATATGCAAATGATCTGTGCAAATGATACAGGCAAAATGAGTAGGAAATAATCTCAGAAGGAAGGAACTGAGATTAAGGAGGATTGAGAAAGATCTCTTTCAGAAGCTGAGACTTTAGCTGAGACTTGAAGGAAACCAGGGAAGCCAGGAAGTTGTAGGAAAATTAGAGAAGCAGAAACTGTGTATTCTATATTTATAGATACCAATACACTGAAGCTAGAGTAGATAATACTGTAAGGCAAATATGCCTAGACACAATGGTGTAGTATAGAGATTCTAGCCTTTGAGTCAGAAAAACACGAGTTCATATCCCACCTCTCACAAATACTAGTTGTATGGCTATTGCCAGTAACTCAGCCTCTCAGTCCCTCCAGGCAACTCTTTGGTTCTATAAATTATTTATGAGTGATCTGTTTTAATGCAGGGAGTTTGCACATCATGTGTCCCCATACCAATGAAAACACTGGTCCAGAACTCCCTTGAATAGCCCTTCTGCCACCACCAAAAACCAAAATAAAACAAGTTAAAGGAGTAGGTCTATGTGGAAACAAACAAGCAAACAAAAACACAACACAATTTATTAAGTAATGACTAGGTGAAAAGAGAAATTGCAAAAGTCAATATCATATTACACTATATAGAATACATTTCAAAATATATTGCAAACAACCAAAGTAGTGTTCAGAGGAAGGCTTATTGTGCTGAATATATGTATATTAATATGCAGGAAAAGGGAAGCTTACAATTACAAAAGGAACAAGACTAATTTGCCAATAGAAATTAGAAAAAATGGAGGTAAGTATGATCAGAGTGGAGATGAATGAAACAGAAGAAGAAAATAACTGATTTTTAAAAGAAACAGTTTTTGAAAGGACCAAGAAGATTGATAGGCAATTGGAAAATTTAATTTTAAAAAGAGAAGAAACCCTAAGTGTTGACATTGAAAATGAGAGATTATGATAAGCACAAAATAAATAGGAAACAATTTTAGACACAACTCTCTTAATAATCTTGAAGACTCAAATGGATAACTGTGGACAAAAACATAAAAGAGCCAGACTGACAAAACACAGAGCAGACAAGACTCAGAAGAAGAAATCCAGTAGATAATTAAAGGATGGCCCTGTAAAAAACCAGCAGGATCTTACCTGCAAACAAAAAACAGTTATTATATTAGCTAGACTCTAAACCTAGAAAAGGTATTGGTCTTCCTTATTCTCTATATGTGATAAATTGATAGGTAACAATACTATATGAGAAAGTGGAAATGGGACTGAAGATGAAGTTAGGAATGGCAGGTGGAGCAGATGTCTATGTATATACAAGAAATCCATCCTGGAGGTGAGGTAATTTTCAAGAAATTGAAGGATCTCAAAGAGAGGGAGATGCTAAATGATAGGAGAATATCAAAACTAATATTAATTTGGAAACTCTGGGGAGGATGGTTTGGAGAAGAGAAATAATGGACCCAGGGAGATCAAATAGGAGGCTATTACAATAGTACAGGTGAGAGGTCATGAGAGCCTAAAAAAAGTAATGGCTTGTGAATGGAGAGGGTGGGGAGGAAACAGGTGTAAGAGATCCTGTGGAAACAGAATTGACAAAATCCAGCAACTGATGAGTTTGAGTCAGCAGGAGGAAGGTAAAGGAAGTCAAGGATGATTCCAAATTTTGTATTGCATATCTTAGTGACTGGAAGGTTGCCGGTATCTTGCATCTTCAACTACCGATGGGGCATCTTGAACCGGATTGTCTCCTAGACATCTTAAACTCAAAATTTCCAAAATTACACTCCTTATCTCACCCACTCCCAATCTTTTTTTCTTCTGAACTTCCCTTTTGTCAAGGGTACCACCATCCTCCTGGTCACCTAGGCTTGCAACTTAGGTGTCACAGTCACTTTCTCTCTCTTACCCCTCGTATTCAATTTCTTGCTAAGGCCTGTTGGTGTTACCTGTGTAACATCTCTTGAAGATTCCTCCATCTCCTAGATTTTTTTCCAACAGAGATTGATGTGAATTGCACTGAATGAGACTAGGGCATGGATGATTGCCCTGTACCTTTGGAGGAAATACTTACGTTGCAGATCTATTAAAGTTTTGCGCTTAATGATGACCTCTATTAAAACTGAATATAAAATGACAATTAGATCTGTACATTTGAATGGACTATTAATTACTCTGATTCTGGTCTGAGAATGACTTGTCACAAGGTACATCTGATCATTCAGTAGAACTATTTGAAAAGGGTGGAAATGAAATAGAAATTATACAATGTATGTTTTTGTTGAACTTTTTTTATATTATTATAATCACAGTACCAGGAGGAACAAAGTGGGGAGGAAGAAGAAAATGGAGAAATTCCACTGGAAGGGGTAAGGAGAAAAACAATTGCTTGTTATAGGTAGTAATTCATTCCAGAAAGCAAAAGTAAATTCTTACACATTATTCAATTAAATTCAATTTTTTGAGTGCCTATACTCAATTTATTAAGTGCCTATAAAGTAGAAGGCATTATATTAGGAGCTTGGGTTGCAAAGACAAAGTGAAAAACAGTTCTTGCCCTCAGAGAGCTCACATTCTACTAGGAGAATTCAACATCTAAACCAATAAATAAATAAAATAGAATTTTAGGAGAAGGAAAGTAATGACAACTGTCAGGAAGGGCTGTATAAAGCCTTATTAATTTTAATCAGTTTTATTTTAATTGGGTAACTAAGGTCATAAAGGCTTAAAGGGATAGCCCTTGTCTGTCGATGTTGTAGCCATAATAAGTCCCAAATGTACTCTCAAGCTAAATCTCAAAGTTAATGAAAATTTTCACTTCTCAATCATTTATTAAGTGCTCACTAGGACACTGTATTATAAGCATTAAGGGAGACAAAAAGAATTAATTTTTATAAACAACTAGAATCTTTTGAGATACAGGTAGCATTATTTTAAGAAGATTAAAAGTTACACGTGTATTTTAAAGCATTTTCAAATGCCTAAGACTACTTTTCAACATTCTGTACTCTTTCCTAGAAAATTATCTAGTCATCAGCAGTCATTTTGTCCTAACTATATTAAATGAATTTAAAATGCTTTGAAAATCTTAAATATGTTGTTACTACTATATTCAATTTGTTCATTGTAAATAAATATATAAATATTATTTTAGAATGGATTAACTTTTTCGTAAAACCACTTAAAAATTGCAATTGAATTATTTGAATTGTAGGATGATTTAAATAAGACGTTAGCTGAAATTAGCGATAGGTATGGAGCGCCTAATTTAAGTCGAGTTGAAGAATTAGAGGAACCAACTACTTCTGAAGTAAGTATTTTTAGAAAAGGGGGTTTTGATAAGAACATCTTTTGTTTTGGTTAGAGTATGGTACTAAATGTATCACGGCTGTGGACCTGTTGGCTTCACAGAAGGAAAAATCTTTTCAGTGGCCAGATTTTGGATCCTAAATGCCTGTCAGCCTTTTTTGCAGATACACCATTGACCACAAGGGGGATACTGAGTAGATCACAAATCCATCTCTTTTACTAGAAACGACTGAAAATGTATATATGTACTGCATAGTCCATGAGATTCTTAGGTTTTCATGACCAATCATTAATTTGGGCCCTTTATGATGAAAACTTCAGCATATTTTTTAGAGTACTAATTATATTATGCCTTGAATTTTTTTTTTTGGCAAGAAATTTAGTAGTAACTTCAATCAAACTCAAAACTCTGAGGCCAGTTCAGTTTAATTGAGTCTATGTATGAGGCATGTTTGGCTAATAAGCTAATGAATAGTTCATGTTTTGATGAGGTTTAAATGATTTTTATAGACCTTTTGTAACTTTTTGAAAACAGAATTCATTTTTAAACTTCTGTTGAATTTTATTGATCCCAATCAACCAAAACTGAAACAGTACACATAGTCTAATAGGTTATCTAAACATTGTACTTATTTACTTTGCTTTGTGACATTTTCAAAGTTTGGATAATGCTGAAGAATAATATTTACTTTTTCATTTTGTTTTTAGGTAGCATTAGAGTATGAAAAAGAAGGCAAAGAGCAATGAACATCAGCTATACATATATTTTTGCTTGTTGCAGTTTTCAATAAAGAAAATCTAAACTGATGAATGAGTTCTATATGTTTACTTCAAGTCAGTTTCTGGTTTTCTCATAGAAATGATGATATTAATGGTGGGCAGGTGTCTAGGCTAGCCTGGAGAAGTCTTAAGCCCAGAATGTCACTGGAATTCTGAATGAATGCAATGATAGAAAGTTAAGGAGATCTAAGTAAGTGGACAAGTGTTAAAAGAGGATGAGAGTTGGACAAGGGTGAAGTTGGATGTTGGATGAAGATAAATATGTGGTGTTTTCAAATATGCCTGAAGCAATCATAATAGCATTATTTACACCATTTTTACAGATGAGGAAACCAAGACTGAGAGAGCAAGTTGCCCAGAGTCACACAGCTAATAAATATTAGAAGCAGGATTTGGACACCAAGCCCAGTATTGGATGCCCTATGCTACTTTGTTGTCTTCAAAGTAGATTTAGCTGGCTCTATGCATTGTAATGGAGAACATAGTGGATATACTGTCCATCTGCAGAGGTAGAAAAGGTAAGGAAGAGGACATACTACAGAAAAACATTTCTCTGTAGCAGTCACTTGGTGGTACCGTCAGTACAGGACAGTCTGTCCCTGTCTGGAGCAGCTTGGTGGTGATTCAGTCCTAAGTCATCTTACATAGGCAGTAAATAATGTAGGAAGCTAGGGGTGGCATCATTAAGGCTACAACAGTCAAAGAAGCCTTCAGGAGTGACCCAACCATTCTGGAGAGCAATCTGGAGCTATGCCCAAAGGACTATAAAACTGTGCGTAGTACCAAGGGTGGGGAACCTGCAGCCTCGAGGTCATAGGTTCCCCACCTCTGGTGCACACCCATTGATCCAGCAATACAGCTTCTAGGTCTATATCCCAAAGACATCCAAAAAAAAGGAACAAGACCTGTTTGTACAAAAATGTTTATAGCAACTTTTTGTAGTGGCTAGGAATTAGAAATTGAAGGGATGCCTATCAATTGGGGAATGGCTAACAAGCTGTGTGATATATGCTTGTAATAGAATATAAGAAATGACAAGTAGGATGATTTTAGAAAAACCTGGAAATACTTACATGAACTGATGCATAGTGAAGTGACCAGAACCAGAAGAATGTTATACACAGTAAAAGTGATATTGTTCTATGAAGAACTGTGAATGACTTAGCTATTCTCAGCAAATACAATGGTCTAAGACAACCCCAAAGGACTAGTAATGAAGCATACTATCTGCCTCCAGAGAAAGAACTGATATTGTTTGAATACAGACTGAAGCATGCTATTTTTCCCTTTCATTTTTTCTCTTACTCAAATCCTTGTACAAAATGACTAATATGGAAATGTTTTACATAATTGAACATGTATAACCTGTATCTGATTGCTTACCATCTCAGGAAAGGGAGAGGGGAGGGAAGAAGGGAGGGATAGAATTTGGAACTCAGAACTTTAAATAAAAATGTTTAAAAAAAAAGAAGCTTTCATGGAGGAAGTGGAACTTTAAGCTGAGCCTTGAAGGATGATCAGGAGTTAGATCAGCAGTACCAGGAGAGGAGAGATAGAATCCTAGGAAAGGGGAAAAATGTGAGCAAAGGAATGGAGGCAGGATATCTTAGGTGGAGATAAGCAATAAATTTTTAAAAATTTTATTTTTATTAAGTTATTTTAAACTTAAACACAAAAACTTACATACATGATAGGAAAAGGAAACATTATAAACCTAAATACAAAATAAGAAAAGAAAAAACAACATTGCCATGTGCACAGCAGAGGATTCAAAATACATATCAATAAATTTCCATTTCAAGAAAGTATATATGATAAATACTATGTGTTGTGTTCAGAGCTGTCCAGCTTTTCTTTGCTTCCCGGTAAGTTTTCTTTTGTTCTCTGTGGTACATTTATTACTTTGTTTTTTTCTTCCACTTTCCCCCCAAGAAAGTACAATTAAATGCATATACATATGTGTGTGTGTATGTACATACACATATACACACATACACATATGCATATATACAACATAAACATACATACATAAATACTACATATACACACATACATATATACACAAAGATATATACATGCATACATATGTACACTTAAACACATACATGTACTTAGATACCTCTAATGACATTCATATACAGACATATACGTTCATATACATCTGTGTAAGACCACACTATACTTATTTGTCCTCTGTTTCTCTGAAAGTGGATAACCTCTTCCTTCATAGGTACAAATCATGCGACCTGTGTCTCTGGCCTCAGGTCCTCCTTTAGTTTTGCCATAGATCTTGGAACTGAAACCAAGAACTTCACCCTCCTGTAAATGGCCACAGCCAGCAGCATTCTGTCCCCATCCCAGCCCTCCCCCACCCCCAGGTTCTGTGCTCACAGGGTGTGTGCTGTGTCATCAGCACAGCTGGGGCTGGCATTCTTTATCATCAGAGGTTCCCCCAATCTTCCCCACCTGAGTGCAGACTCCTGTTACTGTCTGAGAAGTGAAAGTTCCTGTGGCTGGGGCCAAGGCTACCTCACAACCCAGATAGTCCCAGGGCTTGCCACTTGCGCTTTCAGCGCAACTAGCCTAGCCTGGAGGTATTTACTCTTCACAGGGACCAAACCTCCACCCTGGAATTTTTCTTTAGATTTTTGCAATTGTCCCAGCAGGACCACTGATTTGCCCCAATTCTCGTTTATTTTTACTGCTCTATGTTAACCCTCAGGCACTATTTTTATCTTGTTTCTGAGGGAAATCTGAAGAGCTTGATATTTTCTGATCAATTCTGCCATCTTCCCAGAATCCTCCTCAAACACTTAAAAAATAGCATTTTACTCCCCCTGCTCCAAATATATGTAAAGATAACTTTTAGTATTAATTTTTACAAAATTTTGAGTTCCAAATTTTTCTTCCTCTCTCCCTCCCCTCCCCTCTTCCTGAAATGGTAAGCAATTTGATATAGGTTTTATGCATATATATATATATGTATATATATATAATGTGTGTGTGTACACACACATATATGTGTATGTATGTATATACATACATATACATCATGTAAGACATATTCCCATATTAGTCATAATTATGAAAGAAGAAACAGGCCAAAAGAAAAAAAAGTCATAAAAAATGAAAATATGTTTAAATTTGGGTTCAGAGTCCATCAGTTCATTCTCTGGACATGGTTAGCATTTTCTATCATGAGTCCTTTTTAATTTTCTTGGGTCATTGTATTACTGAGAAGAGCTAAGTCTATCATCATAGTTGATTGTCACACAGTGCTGCTGTTACTGTGTTACAATGTTCTGGTTCTGCTCATTTCACTTTGTATCAGTTCATATAAGTCTCTTCAAGTTTTTTTTTTTCTGAGATCTGCCTGCTCATCATTTCTTTTGTTCAACCATTCCCCAATTGATGGTCATTCCCTCACTTTTCAATTATTTTGCCACCACAAAAAGAGCTGTTATAAATATTTTTGCACATGTAAGTCCTTTTCCCTTTATTATGATCTCTTTGCGATACAGGTCTAATAGTGGTATTGGTGGTTGAAAGGGTATTGGACATGGTTCCAAATTGCTTTTTAGAATGGTTGGATCAGTTCAAAACATCACCAACAATGTATTAGTGTCCCAATTTTCCCACATTCTCTCCAATATTTATAATATTTCTTTTCTGTCATATTAGCCAATTTGATAGGTATGAGGTGGTGCCTCAGAGATATTTTCACTTGCATTTGTCTAATCAATAGTGATTTAGATAATTTCTTCTTATGACTATAGATAGCTTTGATTTCTTCATCAAAAGACTGTCTGTTCATATCCTTTGACCATTTATCAATTGGGGAATGGGTTGTATTCTTATAAAATTGACACAGTTCTCCATGCATTTGAGAAATGAGGCCTTTATCAGAGACACTTGCTGTAAAGATTATTTCCAAGCCTTTTACTTTCTTTCTAATCTTTAGTTGCATTGGTTTTATTTGTGAAAAACTTTTTAATTTAATATAATCAAAATGATCTATCTTACATTTTGTAATGTACTCCATCTCTTGTTTGTTCATAAATTCTTCCCTTCTACACACATCTGACAGGTAGAATATTCCTTGCTCTTCTAATTTGCTTATGGTATCACATTTTATGTCTAAATCATGTGCTTAGTTTTCCCAGCAGTTTTTGTGAAATCATTATTTCTTATCCCCAAGGCTGAGTTCTTTGAGTTTATGAAACACCAGATTACTATGGTTATTTACTACTATGTCTTGTGTACCTAATTTATTTCACTGATCCACCACTCTATTTCTTAGCCAGCACCAGATTGTTTTGATGATTACTGCTTTATAGTTTGAGATCTGGTATAGGTAGGCCACCTTCCTTTGCATTTTTTTCATTAATTCCATTGATATTCTTGACATTTTCTTCTTCCAGATGTATTTTATTATTTTTTTTAGCTCTCTAAAATAATATGTTGGTAGTTTGATTGTTATGGCACTGAATAGATTAGTATAGGCAGAATTATCATTTTTATTATATTGATTCAGCCTACCCATGAGCAACTAACATTTTTCAAGTTGTTTAGATCTGACTTTATTTGTGTGAAAAAGTGTTTTACAATTGTGTTCATATAACTCCTGGGTTTGTCTTGACAGATAGACTCCCAAGTATTTTATGTTGTTTGTTTACAGTTATTGTGAATGCAATTTCTCTTTCTATCTTTTGTTGCTGGATTTTGTTGGTAATATATAGAAATGCTGTTGATTTATTTATGTGGGTTCATTTTATAACCTGCAACTTTGCTAAAGTTGTTAATTATTTCAAGTAGTTTTTTTAGTTCATTCTCTAGGATTCTCTGAGTATACCATCATATCCTCTGCAAAGAGGGATAGTTTTATTTTCTCAGTGCCTATTTTAATTCTTTCAATTTCTTTTTCTTCTCTTATTGCTATAGCTAAAATTTCTAGTACAATATTGAATAATAGTGATCATAAAGGGCATCCTTGCTTCCCCATAATCTTATTGGGAAGGCTTCTAGCTTATCTCCATTACAGATAATGCTTGCTGATGGTTTTAGATAAATATCTCTTATCATTTTAAGAAAAGCTCCCTTTACTCCTATTCTCTCTAGTGTTTTTAATAGGAATGGGTGTTGTATTTTTGTCAAAAGCTTTTCTAGCATCTATTGAGATAACCATATGATTTCTGTTGGTTTTGTTATTGATATGGTCAATTATGCTAATAGTTTTCCTAATATTGAATCATCTCTGCATTCCTGGTATAAATCCCACCTGGTCACAGTGTGTGATCCTTGTGATATATTATTGTAATCTCCTTGCTAGTATTTTATTTAAAAATTTGCATTAATATTCATTAGGAAAATTAGTCTTTATTTTCTTTTTCTGTTTTAGTACTTCCTGGTTTAGGATAAATACCATATGTGTGTCATAAAAGGAATTTGGTGGGGCTCCTTCTTCACTGTTTTTTTCAAATAGTTTGTATAATATTGGAGTTAGTTGTTCTTTGAATGTTTAGTAGAACTCACTTATGAACCCATCTGTCACTAGGGATTGTTTTAGGGAGTTCATTGTTGGATTGTTCAATTTCTTTTTCTAAGATGGGATTATTTAGGTATTCTATTTCCTCTTCTGTTAATCTGGGCAATTTATATTTTTGTTATATTCATCGATTTTGCTTAGATTATCAGATTTATTGGCATATAATTGGGCAATGTATTTCCTAATGACTGCTTTAATTTCCTCTTCATTGGTGGCAAATTTACTCTTTTCATTTTTGATATTTGGTATTTTGTTTTCTTTCTCTTTATAAAAAATCGTATTAACCTATGGTTTATCTATCTTTTTTTTTTTTTAATAAAGCCAGCTCCTTGTTTTATTTATTTGCTCAATAATTTTCTTACTTTAAATTTCATTAATCTTACCTTTGGTTTTCAGAATTTCCAATTTGGTGCTCAATTGAGGATTTTTAATTTGTTCTTTTTCTAGATTTTTTTAGTTGCATGTTTAATTAATTGATTTGCTCTTTCTCTGTTTTATTGATGTAAGAATTTAGAAATAAATTTTCCCCCAAGTACTACTTTGGCTGCATCTCATAAATTTTGGTATGCTGTCTCATTCTTGTCATTCTTTTTAATGAAGTTATTGAGTGTTTCTATGATTTGTTCTTTGACTCACTTATTCTTTAGGATTAGCTAATTTAGTTTCCAACTAATTTTTAATCTACATTTCCACTGCCTTTTGTTGAATGAAATTTTTATTGTATCATTATCTGAAAAGAATGTATTTATTATTTCTTCCTTTCTATATTTGATTGTGAGATTTTTATGTCCTAATACATGGTCAGTTTTTGTGTGGTTACCATGTACTTCTAGAAAAATGGATATTCTTTTTTATTCCCATTCACCTTTCTTCAGAGGTCATATCTAACTTTTCTAAAATTCTATATACCTCAGTTTCTTTTTTGTTTATTTTTTTGGTTGGATTTGTCAAATTCTGAGAGGGGACAGTTGAGGTCTCGAACTAGTGTAGTTTTGCTATTTCCTCCTATAACTCACAATTTCTCCTTAGGAATTTGGATGCTATACCGCTTGGTGCATATATGTTTAGTTTTGAAGCAATCATTTTAAACTATGTTTCACTGATACTTTCCTTTGACACCAGTACTCTCCTGTCATATTGTCAGGCTTAGGTGGAAGTCTCTTTGAACTGAAATCAAGTGGTGAGGATGATAATGGGCAGGAAAAAGGGAAGCATTCTGGAGGTACCTGGCATGGGGCATTTTGTTCTATGGAGTGGTTTTATTAGGTGGTGTGTGTGTGTGTATGTATGTATGTATATATGTGTGTATATATGTATATATGTATGTATATATATACACATATGCATATATGTATATATGTGGAACAGGTAGGGTAGATGTGTAAAGGGAACTTTTGGTAACTTTTGCCAGATTAACAGAATTCTATAGCCCTGGTTCCTGATTAATAATGCGTAATACTTGGTACCATTGTAGGTAGTAATTGTAATAGAAATTAAGTGTATTATATATTCAATGTAAGTACATTATAGGGGAAAAAGAGTCAGAAGATCTGGGTTCAATTTCTGGTTTTACCACTCTGTCCTTGTATAATTGAGTAAATCACTTAACCTCTATAAAATGGAGATAATTAATTTTTTTTTTTGGCAGGGCAATTGGGGCTAAGTGACTTGCCCAAGATCATGCAGCTAGTACATGTGTCAAGTGTCTGAGGCTGGATTTGAACTCAGGTTCTCCTGACTCCAGGGCTGGTGCTCTACTCACTGCACCACCTAGCTGCCCCAAAATGGAGATAATTATGCTTGTACTGCCTGCCTGAGAGGGTAATAAGGGGAACTTCCTGTGTGGAAATTAGGGCAACTCAAGAAAACAAGTTTAAGGGTTCCTTCCACATAATTATGATAAAATGAAATAATAAAAGTGTTTTGTAAGTTTTAAAGAACTTTGCAAATGTAGCTCTTTTTTTGTATGTTATTTTTCAATTTGCTGAGCAGAAAAATCTTGTGGGACCATAAAATCCTCATTTGTGTATTGTAGGGCACTGAAGAAAGATAGGACTGGGTGAGTTGTCACCAATAATTCTTTAATTTGTAAGTTGGAGAAAACTTTTAGAATATCATGTAAATAAACAGCCTTCTCATGGAGAGCAAAAAAAAAATCTAGGCAAAAGCAAAATAGTGAAAAAAAAGCCCACAAAAAGAGAGAACAGATTCAAAGATACAGACACGAAGAATAGAAATAGAAGTGAGGTAGAAATATTTAAAGCTTTAATAAGCAACTACCACATGCATGGCACTGCAACATAGACAAAAATACATTAATTTCTGCTTTCAAATAGCTTACGTTATAGTTAAGGGAGGGGAATAATACAAAATAAATATACATAGCTCTAACAATTTGGGGAATTGGGGAAGATGTCATGGAGGAGAAGGGACTCTTGAACTGGACCTTGAAAGGAAAATAAGGATTTCCATTGGTGGAGATAAATAGGGAGAGCAGTCTAGGCATTGGGTACTACCCATGCAAATGCAAGGATACAGGACAACAGAGCATTGAATTAAAAACCAAACCAAACAGCTACTAGTCCAGTTGGACTGGAATGTTGCATTCATGAGTAGTATGGAATAAGGTTGGAAAGGTAAATCAGAGTTGGATTGTGGAGAACTTTCAAATGCCAGGCTGAAGATACAAATTTGGGTTTTAGCTGTGAGACAAAAGAAGGGCACTAGGGGAAGGTTATAAATAGAGTTACCTTTTAGCTTTGTTGAGAAGTAAATATATATAGAAGGACTTGGGCTGAAGGATAGAACATTGTGAAGAGGAGGGGTAGGAGTTATAAAGGTAAGAGATGAAATTTTGAGAAACAGAGAAAGAAGTAAAAAGAGAGTAAGGAATCTGAGGAAAGGAGAGCTGGAGCAGCATGAGAGAAGGACATATTGTACTAAGGTCATTGATATAGAAACTCAAGGGACCTTAGAGATCACTGAGTCTGACCCCCTCGTTTTATAGCTGAAGAAAATGAATCCCAGGAAAATGAAGTGATATGCCCAAAGTCATGCTAGCTGTAAGTGGCAGAGCTGGTATCTGAGCCTCAATCCACTGATCCTAGAGCTAATGCTTTCCCTCCTATCCTGTGCACTCAAATCAACATTTATCAAACACCTACTATGTGCCAGGTATGGTGATAGGCTTTGGGGATTCAAGTAACTTACATTCTATTGGCCAGAAAGAGCACACATGTAGATAAATATAGACAAAGTGATTTCCAGGGGGAATATATTGGCAAAGTATATTTGCAGTCTATGCCCCTGAAGTGGGGTAAAGGGTCAGTATAGGATGCTTATAGGAGGTGAAACATGAGCTGAACTTTGATGGAAATTTGTAGTTTTATGAGATGGAGGTGGGATGAGGAGGGAGTGTGTTCCATGAATATGGGATTGCCAGTACAATTAGAAAAGAAACAATATTAATTTGCTAATAGAAACCTATAGACAGATTGTGAAGGCCTTTAAAAGCCAACCATTGGAATGTGGATTTTATCCTAGAGGCAATTGTGTCTGTCCTTCATTTTCAAAGAGGACCATAACATCAGGGAAATGATGACATGACTTGCAGGTTGTTTTTGATGATGGTGTCAAAATGTTTGTAGAGGGATTCTCCAGGTGACAGGGGCTAGAGTGACAAACTTGGGGACAGCTCCTGCTTTAGACATTTCCTAGCTGTGTGACTGGACAAGTCTAGTAACTGCTCTTACTCTGTTTCTTCATCTGTAAAATGGGGATAATATTAGCACCACCACACAGGGTGATTGTGAGGACTAAAGGAGTTGACATACATAAAACACTTTGTAAACCTTAGAGCACTATGTAAATACTAGCTGTTACTATTAGAGAATGACAAATTGATTCTGCCAGTTAAGAATGCAACAATGAACACTAATATTGATGACACGTTTGAATCTGACCGTGAGGGATACACAAGAGCAGAAGAGAATCGCTTTGTTTTATTCACTCTTGGACTCATTGATTCCCAGCATTGACCAGCAATTTGAACCGGAGTATTGTAAAATTAGGACTGCCATGGGAAACCTGCTGAACCTAGGCATTGGCAGGGACATGAGAGTCATCACAAATGACTTTAAAGTGGCCTTGGATTAGTTAGAAGCCAAAATTAGGCTCATTTGGGGTCATGACAGAGCTATTGCTAAAGGTAGAGAAAAATTTGATTTACTAAAGGAAATAGATTGGTCTTCCATGTTCCTGGCCTTTTATAAATGTAGTTAATGCTTCTCAGTATTTTCTTTGTAGTAAATACAACATGCATGTACTAAGGAGAAAAGCCCCTTGCATGTAGTGCATTTTCTCTTATATATGTATGTATGTATGTATGTATGTATATGTGTATGTACCATGTACGTACATATGTGTGCATACACACACGTGCTTCTATGACAAGGGTGGTTCTCACATGAAATGTAGATAGTAGTAATAGGTGTGGATTGAGAAGAGTCTCTTACCCTTTTCATCCTCACTTGTAAATTGAATAGGGGATAGATATATAGGGAAAATAGGGGATAGATATATAGGGAAAAAATACATTGGTAAAGAATCCTCTTGCCCCCTTTTTTTCCATCTTCTTTG
>CM053624.1:48632153-48675082 GCA_028646595.1 Phalanger gymnotis | reverse complement strand
GCCATAATTTCCCCCCTCTCTCCACATCTACTTCATCCCTAATCCCCAGCAGAAGACCTTGACCCCTACCTACTTATTGAGAGAATCATAACCATCAGTTATGGGCTACCTCAGCTCTCTTGTGACATAGCTCGAAATCTCTGTTTACATCTGTTCTCTGAGGAAGAAGTGGTTCTTACCCTTATTCAGGCCAATCCCTCTATGTATACCTTTAATCCCAAGCCTTCTTGTCTCTTCTGGGAGCTTTACTCATTGATCAATCCTTCCCTCCCTCTCACTTTGTTTCTCACCATCGACAGACTCTTCCTCGGTGTCTATAAAAAAGCTCAGATATGTCTCATACTTAAAAACTTTTATACTGATAATGCCAAATTGCCATTCTTTAGATCAGCGACCTCCAAAAAAATATACAAAGTACGTAAGAAAATACATAAAGGCAAAGGTTTGAACTGTTTTTGTTCTTTATATCCCACTTCAACTTATCTTCTGATACCTTCTATTCAATGTGAAAGGAAATATTTTCTAGAGTTTACCATGAAAAAGCACATAAAAAGAAAAGAGATTATTGGTTTTTCATAAAGAGAAATAAAGATGAGGTATACTTCTGTTAAAGGTACACCAAAACCAATAGAAAGCAATGATTATAAAAAGAAATGAAAAATATTCTTCATGCTTCCTTGACAATCTTTTCATACCTCACTCTGGGGTATGCATATCCAAGGTTGAAAACTCCTGTATTAAGGTATGGGAAGAAAATAACAGGACTTCTATTTATAGTTATTTATTTAAAAAGAAAAAGAAAATATTTGACTAAAATTCAATACATAGTTAGACAGTGGTGCCCTCATTCAGCTCCTATGTCATATATTCAAAATGTCATGTAATAATATATGAGAAGCATTGAGGGAAGAGTTGGACTTCCACCTGGTGGGGTTGACAAGTGGTGTCTCTCTTGTTTGCTTTCTGGGAATTGTGATGTATTTCGGATTGATATGAAGATATCACAGTTAGCAAGACAATTAAAAACTAAGCTTTTATTGCTGAAAATGTCCTTTAGAAAATTTCTCATATCTTGCATGTTTAAAAAATAGAACTAGAATGTCATAACTTATTTAAAAATTTTACAAAGAGCTGCAGTGAGTTTTAAGTACCTTTTTCATTGAGGCCACCTCAGAGTAAGAAGCGAGGAAACATTTATTAAAGACCTACTGTGTGCCAGGCCCTAGATTAAGTATTTTTACAAATGTTATCTCATTCAATCCTCACAACAACCCTGGGAAGTAGGTGTTGTTATTATCCCCAAAATAGATGAGGAAACTGGGTCAGACAGAGGGTAAATGATTTTCCCAGGGTCACACAGCTAATAAGTAAATAAGGCTGGATTTGAACTCAGGGCTTTTTGACTTCAGGCCTAGTGCTCTGTCCACAGCTCCTCCTCACTTCTTTTGTAGAACTTCAGGGAAAATCTCTGAGCTATGGCTCACATATGAGGATGTGAGCCACACTGCGATAAGACCTGGCTTCCCTGTTTCCCTACAACAGGGATTAGTTTTCTTTAAAAGGCAAAAAAGCAGTCAGTCCCTGGGACCTGATTGTCCCCTACCTCTCTTGTTGTAGCTCCTTGATCACCCAAGGGCATAAAAAGGAGTGGAATCAGGACACCTCCAACCTGGTGGATATCTGAAGACCATGAGTCATCATAGTCTGCAATATTGTCCAGGTGCATTTCTGCATGTTGACAAGTAGGAGATACAGCTAGAGAGCTCAAATGCTGCCGAATCCTTCTTACATATTCTTGCTGTGTTCAAAGCAAACCTTTTGTTTATTGTTCCTAATTTTATTTCAAAATGAAATCTGTCCATGCAATCCTTTGTGAGAGTTTTGATTGCTAATCGAACTTTACTCAAAGTGGATTTCCATTGGTTTCTCCATCTATGTATGGCTTAATAGGAACCTTATTGGTGATTGCCTAATCTCCCCCGAATCCCTTTAAAGTGCACATAACCTTTCAGATTTCAGCCACAAGGGTGTGCTTAAGAGGTGCTTTTCTTTGAAGAGGAAGATGATGTGAAAACAAACAATTTAATAGCAATTAGTTGGCTGGTGGATAAGGAAACAAATAACTCTAATAATCAAGCATGTCTAACAAATTTGGTTATACAATTTTGTCTTAGATAGGTAACCTTGGGGAGGAGAGCCACTGGCCACTCATTTTAGACTTTCTGTACCCCACCCACTTTGCTTCTAAATGACTGGCTGTTTCCATACACACCCATGTCTGGCTCATTATTACTACACATTAGTTTTTTTTTTTTCTCTCTTAGTAGGTGTATTTACTGAGTAAAAGGAATGGTATTTATTTAGCAAAATATAGTACTGTTGAGGAGAACACAGTATTGGTACATTATTAATGACATATTAATAGCAATATTTATAAGTTGAAATTGTCATTCTTGTCAACTAATTATTGTGGAACTTTATACTTACAAAGTGTTAACAAAATATTTACCTGAGATTTTAACTGACTTACTTAAAATATGACAGACAGTGTGGCATTGTGGACAGGAAACTGGCATCAGATCTAGGGAGATCTGGATTCAAGTCTCATCTACAACATTAAACTGACTGTGTGACCATGGACAAATCACTTACCCTCTCAGTGGGGTTTCTCGTGGTTCTTCCCATTGGTCCTTATTCTTCTTTGCAACATACCTAATGTGAAAATGTTTAATATGATTGTATATATAGATTGCATGGCTTCTTGGGGAGGGAAAAGGGGAGGGAAAGGGAGAAAATATAAAACTTAAAAGCTTATGGAAACGAATGTCGAAAACTAAAAATAAATAAATTTTTAAAAGGACTATAAGTCGCAGAGAAATTATTGGCCTACATTGGTGGAGGCAGTTTCCTCACTCATGAGTCTGTTGTGCCAATGAAATCACAGAGTAGATCCTTATTCTATCCATAAAATAGAATAATAGTTAAAGCAAAAAGGGACACTAGAGATTCTATAGTCCAACCCTCTCATTTTACAAAAAAAATTGAGGCTCAGGAGTGTCTTACCCAAAGTAAAATAGAGATGTCACATCACAGAGCCAAAATTGTAACCCATGGCCTTTGATACAAATCCCAATATAGTTTTCATTATACCATCTTGCTTTCCTATGAACTTTCCTGAAACAACTAATGTTGAGTTGGATATTGACTTAGAAATTTGTTAGATTACATGGCACTTTGATTTGAAACCTTAGGGACATATACAGCAAGCATGAGAATATTTTTATATTTATTTTAAATTAATCTTTTTAAACAAATGTTTTGTTGATGATTTTTCTGTTTATGGCTATAATCACTGTGCTCTTTTCCCAATGATTCCTCCCTTTCCCCAAAGAGAACCCTCCTTTGCAGCAAAGACCTATAGCTAAGCAAAAACAAATTACTATGTTGGAAATATCTGACAAGGTATAGTTCTTTCAACACCTATAATTTACCATCTCTCTGCTGAGAAGAAGGGGAGGCATACTTCACTAACAGCTCACTGAAGTCATAATCAATTATTGTATTGATTAAAGTTCTGTCTTTTTTCCTTTTAAATTATTGTGGTCATTGTCATTCTATATCAGTTTATACAAGTCCTTCCAAGTTTCCCTGAATTCTTCATATTTGTCCTTTCTTAGAATGTAGAAATATCCCATTATATCCATATACCACAATTTGTTTAACCATTCCTCAATCAGTGGGTACCTACTTTATTTCTAGTTCCTTGCTATGATGAAAAGTGGTGCTATAAACAATTCTGTATATATAGAATCTACCTTTGGCCTCCTTGGGGTCTATGCTTAGTAATGGTATCATTGGTTCAAAGAGAATGTGTCGAGTTTAGTGACTTTTCTACTACAATGCCAAATTAATTTCTTTTTTAAATTAAATTTTATCTTTTCAATGATGAACATCTGCCTTCTCTCCCTCTCATCTCCCCCCCCATTGTGAACACAATGTAAAACAACCCTCCTGTTATAAACACGTGTAGCCAAGCAAAACAAATTACCACATTTGCCATGTCTAAATATGTGTCTTAATCTGCACTCTGAGTCCATCATCTCTATGTCAAGTAGTGGGTAATGTTTTTGATCATGCATCCTCTGCAATCATGGTGAGTCATCATATTCATCAGTTCATAAGTTTTTCAAAGTTGGTTGTCTTTACAATATTGTTGTCATTATATATTATTGTTCTCCTGGTTCTGCTCACTTTACTCTGCGTAAGTTCATACAAATTTTCATTGGTTTCTCTGAAAACATTCCCTCAAGTTTCTTGTTCTCTTGCACCTTTTCCTTTTCTTCATTTCCTTGTTCTTTTTTATAAAGAAGAGGGTTGTGAGAGAGTAGTGTATTTAGCACCAGTGCCCTAGATTTGGTATAATTTTCCTCAGTTCTCCTTCCCCTCATCTCTTTCCCTCACCCAAAGCCCAATTATAAGTTTTTATCGTTTCTTTTCTTTTAAGCACTCTTTGAGATCCACCCTTCTTAGAGCTCGTTTTGCTTAGGACTAATCTCTCTTTAATTTACTCTCGTTCTTGTTCTCGCTTTTCCCTCTCCCCACTTCCTACCTGTTTCCGTGTTGCGTGTAATGTATTCTGTGTATGCATGTATTCATCCCTCTTTCATCTAATTCAGAAGAGAGTGAAGTTCTTCCTTGTTTGTATAGACTTCTATTTATAAATCCCAATTTTGTGAGACAATTCTCCACAACCTTCTTCTCTCTACCCTCACCCTAGCATATTCCTTTCCCCCTCGTTTTCCAGTTTTTCATTTAATATTACCAAAATATAATAAAATTATGATTACTTGCTCATATTTACCTTTTTATGTTTCTCTTGATTCCTGGTGCTCTGATGTTTTCATCACAAATATTTAAAAGTCCTCTATTTCATTAAAAATGAATTTCCCCCACCTGTAATATTACACTCAGTTTTTCTGAGTAAGTTATTCCTACTTGTAAACCTATGTATTTTGACTTCTGGAACATCATATTCCAAGCTCCTTTAAAATGGTGACTGCCAAATTGTGTATGATTCTGACTATGGCTCTTCAGTATTTGAATTCTTTCTGCTTGAAGCTGCTTGAGATATTTTTCTTCAATCTGAAAGTTCTAGATTTTAGCTATAATGTTCCTGGGAATTTTCATTTTGAGGTTTTAGGAGTTGATTGGTAGATTCCTTCCATTTTTACTTTGCCTTCTGGTTTTAAGAGATCTGGGCAATTTTCTTTTATGATTTCTTAAAATATGATGTCTATGATTTTTTGAAAAAAAATCATAGTTTTTAGGTTGTCTGTTGATTGTTAAATGATCTCCACTCAATCTATTTCCCAGGTTAATTGTTTATGGTGTTTCTTCCATTTTTTCAATCTTTTGATGTTGTTTTAATATGTCTTGTTATCTCATGAAATCATTGGTTTCTATTTGGTCCATTCCAATTTTTAGAAAGTTTGTCATTTGAGTAAGGTTTTATATCTCTTGGTTCAAAATATTAATTCCCTTCTGAATTCTTTCTTCCACAGTCTTGTTTCTTTTCCCATTTTTTTCTTCCAGTACTTTCACTTTATTTATTTAACCCTTGCTTCATCTCTTCCATGGATTTTAGCTGAATTTGTGCCATAGCTATTTTCTTTTGAAGCTTTTCTTGCAAATATTTTGGAATCATTCTCTTCATCTAGACTTGTGTTTTCAGTGACCCTGTCACCATAATAGATTTTTATGGTGGGATACTTTTTTGGTTACTGATTCTTCCAGTCTACTTCCTGGCTTTGGAGTTTATGTTAGAGTTAGGCTCTTAGCATGCCTGGAAGAAATATCTGGGCTGAGGTTGCATCTTTTTGGGTCCTATTTGGTTCAAATGCTGCTTTCTTGGAGTATTGAATGTTGTGTTATTCTAGGATCACAGGAGACAGGTCAGATTGGGGATCTACAAGCTTTAATTGCTCCCAAATTAGTCTGATGTAGAGCAAAGTCTGATTATTGCCACTATGGTCGTAACTTTGCAAATTCCTGTCCTGGGTTTGAATTTGAGCAATACAACGGTGGCCTTTCCTTATGTTGAAGTTCTAGTAAGATGCTGTTAGACTTAGTCATTATTAGCTAGCTGAAAGATTCTATGGGTTTGCTAAGAGAAAATTCATGGCACTCATTAATCTGAGCTCCCTGTCATGGCTATCAGGCTTCAGACTGGGCTGAGAACTGGAATTTGAGACTCATCTCCACTTTTGGGGTTAGAGCCACACAGTTGTTTTAGCATTTACTTCTTGCTCAGTATGCAACCTATGTCCTACTATTACCTCTTACCGTGGAATTCCATTTCTAGGGACACATGGCTTCCTCAGTTCATTCTGGATTTGTGTTCCAGAAATGAGTGAATGACAGAGCTGCCAGCTGGCACCTGTTCTTGTACTGTGCACAAAGGTTCGACCCCTCTTGAGCTCTTCTTGTTGGGGCACATAGCCTTGGTTGTTTTGGTTGCTGTGCTGAGTATTCAAGTGGCTATTGCTGGTTAGACCTCATCTCCAATGTCCACAGAACGTTTGTCTGTTTCTTTTTGCTGACCTGGGCTAGAAAAAATGACTCACTTGATTTTTTTTTCTTGAATTTCCTGATCAGGATTCAATCTAGTGAATTTGCTAGGTCTTTGTGAAAGAGTCGTACTTACACTCCAAAATCGTTTTCTTGAGCAGTTGTTCTAATTCACAGCTCTGCCCACAGTGCATTAGAGTACCTATGTTTTCATAGTTCTCCCCTCCTTCCAACATTTGTTACTTTTGTAAAGATATCATTTAAAACTCAAAACTATCAACACTTTATGATTCCCATTCAATAGTCACCGAAGTTCTAGTAAATCTATTTTTCCTCATATTGCAACTAGATCTCGGTTTCTTTCTTGTTTATCTTTATCTTTGATTTCTTTAGGTTTGAAAGGAGCATCCCCCAGTAAGCAACTATTGCTATTCTTTTTATCTTGTAGATCTTGTTCAGCTAGATTTTTCCTTAAGTACTGAGATGATATGACATTTGGTGCATATCTTTAGAATTAATTAATAATGTTATCCATGGTATCTTTAAACATAATGTTGTTTTTCTTATATTTCTCTCTTTACTATGTTTTTACTATTGCTTTTTTTGAGATGATTATTTCCTCTCTTATTTAATTTTATATGGATCTTTCTATTTTAAATGTATTTCCTGTAAAATGCAAATTGTTGTGTTTTGCTTTCTGATATATTCTATGACCCTCCTCTATTTAAGGGGAAGTTCATTTCATTCACACGTGCGGTTATGATTGTTAGGTTTGTTTACTCCTCAACCAGATTCCATTATACTCTTTCCTCTATTTGATTCCCCACCCTATTATTACAAAAGAAAAAGAAAAAGGGATCAGAGAGAGTGAAATAAGTTATATCTTTCTCCAGTTGGAAGAGTGTAATGCAAATTCTTTCTCTTCCCACTTTTGCCTAGCCGACAACAACAGATCTGTCTTTGTCTCTCTTACTAATCCCTCTCTGAAGTACATTTTTCTTCTTCCTTCTTTCTCCTTTAAACCTCTCTCCTTCTGACCCTTTTTATACTTAGTTACTTGTTTACTTTATTGCATTTCTGTATTAAATTTTATTCACCTACCCTACCTTTTCTTATCTGACTCTATTTGACCTGTGTGAGTTTCATGAGATCACCACTCTCCTCTTTCTCCACCTACATGCTTGTATAATCTTGATTTGTAATGCCTTAATTTTGGCAAATAGTTCCTCCTTTTTCCTCTTTCTCTTTCCTTTTAGTGGATAGAATATTAGATCTGGAGTCAGAAAGATGTGAATTCAAATCCAGCCTCAGACATTTACTAGCTGTGTAACTCTGGCAAGTCACTTAACCTGTGTCTGCCTCAGTTTCCTCATATGTAAAATGAGGATAATAAAAGCAGCTCCCTCCCAGAATTATTGTGAAGATATATGAGATCATATTTGAAAACCATAGTATGATATAAATGTCATAACAATAATTTATTATATACCTTTGCCCTGTTTGTCTATCTTTGTTCCCTCAACGACCCTTATAGTAATGTGACCAATACTCCTTCCTCTCAGAACTGTCTTAGACTAGGTTTTTGAAGAGTTGATAGTATAATTCCTCCTTTCAGGTTATAGACATTTGATCATTTAGCCCTCAAACTTGTTTATTTTTTTTAGGTTTCTCTTTTATATTTCTATGTCAAAAATTCTACTCAGCTCTTGTTTTCTTAACAATTCTTCCATTTCATCAATTCTATTAAAGGTCTATATTCCCCCCACACTCCAAAATTGCTTTTAACTTTGCAGAATAAGTTATTCTTGCTGTGTACCTTTTATTTTGCCTCTTGAGAGATCATATTATATTTATTTTTTTTCTTTTTTATATTTGTTGTACAATCTCAAGTGATTCTGACTTAATCCATGGCATTTCTTCAGTCTTAGTAATTTTTTTATTGCTCATTTCTTTAATCTCTCCAAAATTTCTTATTATGTGATTTTTTTTCCTGTTTGCTTCCAGTATTTGTTTGGCAATAACGTTTATGGGTATATTAAATTAGAAATTTCTTTTAGAAGGTGGTATATGGATTGTGTTTTTTATTTGCACCTGGGTCTAACAGTTTGGGGGTATTTTCCCTTAATGCGTTCTTGAAACTTGGTATGTAAGGTTTTTTCCTCTCAGTTTCATCCTGCTTTTCAGAATTCTCAGAGATTTTTAAATGATCTCACCTTATCCTACTTTTTAGTTCACTTTTTTTAACCCTAGGTATATTAAATATTTTTCCAATTTATCTGCCTTCTGAATTTGTGTTTTCTTTTTGAATTATTGAGTTTTTAAATTTTGATTCATCTGTTTTATTTTTCAGGATATCAACAGCTTTGGAGAGGTTTTCCAGCTTCTCCCCTAAGCTGTTTATTTTCCTTCCAAACTTTTTCCCTTAAAGATTCTAATTAGACTCTTTAGAATTACCTTTATCCCTTCCTCATATTTTTTAGTAGACCTTCCATCTACTCTTGAAGTTCTGATGTTCTGTTCTCTTTTCTGGTGTTCTACTTAAAATTCTTCTCAAGTCATTCTCTTCTCTTGGAGTTATATCATGGGGTTCCCTTAACCCATGGCATTTCTTCATTATCTTAGTAATTTTTTATTGCTCATTTCTTTAACCTCTCTGAAAGAGATGTCTGGTGAGGGTTCCTTCCCTTTGCCATTTCTTCTGAACTAAATTTGCTTTTGTAGTTGCTAAAGTTACAGCTGCAAATGCCCTTCAGAGCAGGGTTAGTACTGATTTGAGCAGCAGTATAGCCCTTGCCTGTCGTCCTCAGCCCTAGGTTCAGAAATATGGCAGCTTTTCTTCCCCTTTTGAATAGCCAAATAGAGGTTTCAAAAGCCATCATTGTGGCCCCTCCATTTTAGAACTGTCTTTGAGTAGATTTGATTAGATCAAGTTGAGGGTCAGTGGTATAATGGATGGTAGTATAAGGTTCTGCATTGTTACCAATGCCCTTCCTCTTAGCCCTTCCAACTGTCTCAGAGTAGATGGATTGCTTATAGTATGGTCCTTTGTTGTTTTCTCTTTGTTGTTATTTCTCATGAAGCCAGCCTTGTGGTAGTCTTTCTATTCATCTTTTACTTTAATTTCATTTGCACATTTTTTAAATGTGGTTTTAGAAGGGAACTGATTTCAAATGGAGTTTTTCATGTCACCATCTTTTTTTCTCAAGATTTTCAAGAAAGGATTTATCTTAAATGAGCTAATGTATATGAATGCATTTTGTAAAACACGTAGCATAATTTATTTGTAATAAATTATCATGACTATTATTAGAGGACTAATTGGTAGTAATTATGACTTTTACTGACAAGTAAAAGTACTATTTGTACACTGGCACAGCATATTCCATTGTTTTTCAATAGGTATACAACTTTTTTGCCTTCAGAAGCTCATATGAGTTCCTTTTCTACCAAAAAGACTCAAATAGATGAACACTATGTGTCAAATAGTGATTTCCAACCCTTGTGAAATGACAGTACTCTATCAATGTTTGTTTGATTTTGTGACATAGCACCTTCATGTGTTATATTTCACATATTCAGTATTTAATTTTAGTGAATTAAAATTGATTTTGCCCTTACTGTTTTATGAGATAGTTGGAGATACTCTCTTAAAGCCTCATCTAAAATGAAATATCAAAATTTCAAGTGATACCTCTGAATAAATTGTGATTTCTTATTATTTACTTTTATTCTCCTTAAAATTGAGGCATGAAGGCATGTTGTCTAAACAAACCTATTGATTATTTTCAGATTATTTCTGAATATTTTTGCTATTAATTCATTCCTTGCTCTGGTATCTTTAAAGTTACTTTGGGGTTTGAGTAGGACAGAAGTTGCCTACTGTTTACAATACAAGAATTTACTTTATCCCAAGTGAATTTTGATTCTGGGACAGAGTTGAATAATGACATATTATCATCTCATTCAAAAGAAATTCTGGGTATTGCATCAAATAAAAAATTTTCATCTAAATCAAATGAACAAATACTTATTGGAAACATAGAAGATACTGTGGAGATGAGGTGAGGAAATATAAAGACTTTTTAAAGATATGGGTCTTGTCCTTATGTTTTTCTAAAGACTATGCCCCCCCACCCCGCAAAAGGCTATGTCCTCATAACTTTAACTATTTAAAAAAATTGGTTGTTTTTATTGTTCATTGACTTTCTTTTGCTCTTTATTCTTAATTAAAAAAAAACACTGTGATTTAATTAGTATAGGTGTCTCCCAATGAAGAAACATCACCTGCCAATGCAGATAAGAACCTGATCTACAATTTATAATGTTAGGGAGCTGCCTGGAACAAATTTTGAGAGGTTAACACTTGCCCAAGGTCACCCATCCATTCTGTTGCAGAAGTTCTTGAACTCAGGTCTTCCTGGCTTCAGGCTTGGCACTCTACCCACTGTGCCACCTAGCTGCCCTTACGTCATACCTCTTTTTCTAATTCCTAAAACAAGTTGAAGATTGAGATGAAGGATAGCTCTTTAGGTAAGCAATGATTAAACACTGAGAAATCCAATAGAACAAGCAACAAAAAAGCTTTTTGGGTTAACTGGAAACTCATAGTATTTTGTTGACACAAAACATTAATGTTTTACTTATATGAAACCCACTTTTAAAAGGCCAAAAGATATGGAGTTATTGTACTGACCCTGAGATTTTGGAGAGATTCCAAGTTCTCTTCTGTTTGATCAAGAAGAAAAAAAAATGATAAATAGAAAGAAAGAAGAGGAAGAAGGAAGGAAAGAAGAAAAGAAAGAAAAAAGAAAAAAAAGAAAGTATGCTTTGCATACCTATTTGCTTACCTAATAGAGGAATAATTCTGTCCCAGGTGAAAATGTTGACATATCACTCATTACTAGTTAATTTCAAGTTTGGGGGCTTTGGTGTTCTGTTTTTAGGATTTCAGTCATAAAACATGACAATGTTGAATTCTCTAGGCTCCATTTGATCTGAATTTTTCAGAATATCTTTATAAGTAAATATTTCTCTCCATGCAACCATATCTCTTTCCAGCTTTTCTTTTTTTTAAAGCTCTATGGTCATAATTCCTGCATAATTTTCTCAATTCTATCTATCATCTATTTAGTCCCCTCCAGTCTCATATTGCCTAGTCATCTTAATCAAACTTAGTATTTGAGGGAAGAATGTTATCTATTTCAGCATGATACAAAGGCAGTAGGGGAAGTTTTTGAATCAAAGAAGATGACCATCAGAAAGAGAACTGCCTCAAGCCTGGCCATTTCATCAGTAGACATGTAGTGGGGCTTGTTTGGACAGTGCAGAGCTGACATGAAATGTAAAATGGCTAATCAATGATTGGACAAACTGCTTTATGTTCTGATGGGGTTCAAGGACCAGTCATCAAGTAGATTTTAATAATAGTTATAAGTTAAGTTACTAAATCCTTTTTGAAGTCTGTTTTCACCAAATGTGAATGTTCTATTTTTAGCATTTTGTCTGTGTATAGGAAATAAATAACTATTCCACCCTTGATTGTTATATATTTTGAAAGCTTTTCTATTCTCCTTTTTGGAAAAAACCCTAGACATGAGCCTAATCCTAAACTTTTAATGAAAAAAAGTAAATGGGAAATTAGGAAGGGCTGTTTTGGATAAAAGGAAGTAACAAAAATCACAATTTTCTTATTTACAAAATATTTTCTTCATAACCATCCTGAATCTTATTTTCCTCATCCACAAAATGGGAATATTAATACCTATAGTACTTACTTCACAGTCCAATACCTATGTAAAATGCTATTCCACAGACATGACAAGATTATTCTAATGTCTGTTTTTGGAGCCATATTCTTCCATGTAGGGGTCTACTGGATGTGTAAGCTTTTCCTTTAGGGAAATGACTCTGAATCTCTGTGTGTAGACCCTCTCCATGTTTCCTTATGAACTGGATTTTTCCAGTTTTCTTTTGCCATTTTAAAAGCAAGGTCTAACAGTATAGCTCAGTTATTACTTTTTTAGCAATCATGTGTTGACTGGGCAGGTATCAGCTTGTACATTTCATCAAGGTGAGGTTAACTGAGGGGTCCTCAGGACAAGGGCAGTTCATACATTGTTAAAAAAATAGATGCCAGAACAAAGGTTTTATCCCTGTTAACCTTTTTATCAAGGAGTTAAATCTAACAAGGAATTAACTATCTCAAGAGAATCTCAAATTTCAATAAGGAGACACAAGGGGGACTGATTGATTGATTTTTCATTACTCCCCAACAGGTAGTCTCTGGACCAATAAACATAGTCTCCTCACTATCCTCCAAATGAGGGAGGTTCTGTAGCAGAGTGGATAGTGTCCTGGAATTGGAATCAGGAACACGGGTTCAAGTCTAGCCTCTGACATTTACTTAGCTAAGTTACTTAATGACCCTCACTTTGCAGTTAAATGTTTGCCATCTAAATTTTATATCCAGTTCAAAAGAGTAAGTGCCATATTTCCCTATGTATAAGAGGTGCCCTTTTTAAAAAAATTTGGGGTCTAAAAACTGGATGCGTCTTATACAGTGGTTGTAGATTTTTTTTTACTTGCATTTCCAGCTGCTTCGCACTTGTTGTCTTTGCACTCATTGTTTCACATTTGTTACTGATATATTAGGTTACCTTTTGCCACATTCTGCCCAGAAAAGGCTCAGAAAAGATTTTTGTACAGTGCTGACATCAAGTTAAAAGGGATCCAGTTTGCAAAAGTTGTGCTGCTGAATTTGTGCTGCTGAATGTAAGTTAGGTGCTCCTCCAACTGAGAAAACAATCTGAGACTGGCTATGGGAAGAAGAAACCCTACTGAAAACGCCACCACAGAAGAAGGCCATGAGAGGCAAGTTAGCAAAATGGCCTGATTTACAGAGGGAATTGAAGATATGGATTGAAGAGCAAAGGGCAATTGGAATTCCTGTGTCCACAAAGATGGTTCAGCATGAGGCAAGAAGAATTGCTGATGAAAAAGAAGTTACTGATTTCAAAGGAGGACACAATTGGTGTTTCACGTTCATGAAACGGAATGGACTAAGCATGTGTACATGCACTAGACTTGCCCAAAAGATGCCTATGAGCAGATGAATAAAACTTGAGTTCAATAACTTTATGTAATACATTTTTTTTTCAAATTTCAGGCCCTAAAATTAAGGTGAGTCTTATATGTGGGGAAATACAGTATATATCTTTAGGGCAGGGGGTCTTAACCTGAGATTGGTAAGCTTGCTTTAAAAATATTTTGTCGACAGTATTTCAATATAATTGGTTTTCTTTGTAATCCTATTGTACTTTTTGCAATTAAAAACCATTATTCTGAGGAGTCTATAGACTTCATCAGACTGCCAAAGGGGACTATGGCACAAAAAAGGTCAAGAACCCCTACTTTAGGGTGAGACTTTGCAATAAAGTTACAGATCATAGATTATCAATGATGTATGCTCTACTTTTAAAGTAAAATTTATTTCATGAGCTATGAATGGGTTGTCAAAGTTGAAGGCTGTCTCATGGAAGTAAAATTTATTGCAATCCTTTGACATTAGGTTGCACTTGAGTAATCACTGAGGGATAGTAGAACAATTAAGAGAGAGTTGTTTGTATTTGTTAAAATTAAATAGGAGAATAGAATACCTTTGGGGTGACATCCCAAAGAAACATCCTGATTTTCTGAGCAAGGTCTGTCTGCTCCTTTCTGAAGGAGGCAAGGGGCTGATTCTTTGTAAATTTGAAATGCCCAGTAAGGTGTTTCTCCAGGTTTCTGGGTTGGATGAAAATGAGCACAACACCACAAAGGAAACCTGGACCTTTCATAATCTGTCCTTTAACTATGAACTACATAAGACATTTTTGTAGCTATTTATATTCTCAACCTAGCCCCCTTTCCCCTTGGGATAACAAATTCAATATATTTATTTATTTTTTTACTGTGTATATATATTTTTTCTTGTATATTAAAACAATGCTTTCTGCCTCACGAGATTTTTCAGGGTTGTTGGGATTTGTTGTGGCAGGGTGCTTTTCAGGGTCACCTCCCTCTTCTGGATCTCTGAGGGATGTGATGGAGATTCTATACAATGTACTGGGAAAAGCAATCAAAGAGAGGAGACATCTTGTTTTAATTTTCAGGAACTGCAGCTATTTAGCAGGGTTGTTGTTGTTGTTGTTGGTGGTGGTGGTGGTGGTGGTGAGATCATGTGAGGGGTTGATTAAGGGGAAAAGCCAAGAGGAAGAGTTAGAAAATCTCAGAGGACATAACGAGGAGTCTTTTTTTGTTGTTTCTTTTTGAGAAATCCAAAAGAAGAGTTAGAAATTCAATTTAAGAAAATAAGAAAATGCATTAACTATCCAGGAATTGGCCTATCAAAACACACATACCATTTACATAAAGAAAACTGTAAAAACATTTTAAACCGAAATAAAAGAAGATCTAAATAATTGGAGAGGAAATCAGTGCTCATTTTTTTTTACCTATGTCAATGCAGTAAGAATAATGATACTACTGATACTACTCTATTGATCTAATATATTAATCAAATTTGTTTTTGCTTGGTCATTTTTAGTCTTATCCAACTCTTCTTGATTCCATTTGGGATTTTCTTGGCAAAGATCGGGAGTGGTTTGCCATTTCCTTTTCCAGATCATTTTACAGATGAGGAAACTGAGGCAAAATGCAGTTAAGTGACTTGTCCAGGTCACATAGCTGAGACCACATTTGAACTCATATTGATGGGTCTTTCTGGGCTGGCACTCTATCCACCGTGCCATGTAGCTAACCATTAATCAAATTACCAAAGGGGTATTTTGGAGAATTAGTCAAAATATTAACAAAACTCATTTAGAGGATTCTTCAACTCTCTTTGTGGGAATTTTTGGTGTAGGAGCCCATACAGATTGCATCTATGATTTAGTGATAAGTTCTTAGACACATAGATGTTAAATGACTTGCCCATGGACGTGTGGCTAGTATCAGAGGTGGAATCTAAACCAAGGTATTTTTGACTCCGACTCCTGCAATCTATCCATTATGCCAGTCATGCTACATTGTAAGCATGGTCGTTCCAGACTGCACCACCCATGGTTGGGGGCTTCAGTTTGGGCTGTGCTTTTCCAAGTTGTTGAGTTCTTTTGGTAGCAATACATGAGTAGATGTTAAAGGAAGAAGTGTGTGCAGTCTTTGGAGGGACTTACAGGATCATTGATTTAGAGTGGCAAAGGACCTTAGAAGTCAACTGTTATGAACTCAGTTACCATATCTACCCACTCCCATTTTACAGATGAGGAACCTCATGAAGTTAAGTGATTTGCTGGGGTCACAAAGTTAAGTGTCTGAGGCAAGATTCAAACACAGGTCTTCCTGACTTCAAGTGCAGCACTCGATTCTGTATTCCATGCTACCTCTCGTGACTTTTGTCAACTTAACTAGGCATTGAATTTGGTATTGATTCAGGAATACTGTCTAGTGAACCCTGGAATGGTGTCTGTAGGCTGACATCTTCATAATTCATGTCACATCAATACTGTCATGCCCTTTGATGAACTGACCAATCAAAGACTATCAGTTTCCTGGGGACAAATCAAAGACCATCTAGTGGTCCTAGAGCAACACCCAGGAGCTACCAGCATGTTCCATAATGGATGCTTTCTTCCCTTCTAGGGCTGATAGATCTGTTAGTTGGTGGTTTCAGCATGAGAAGCATTATTGGAAAACTCTCATAACTCCTACTGGAAAGGTTAGGAACTTATTATCAGGGTAGTTTTCTATCAGGTAGGGCTCATCCTAGACAGGAGCTCTTCTTCTATTAAACAGGATGCCTGAGCATCCTTGGAATAAGTCTTTGGAGGCTGGAAGCCAGCAAGTTTTTGCAACCGGGCAGTGGATCCATTGTCATTGTCAACTGTAGAACTAGTGTTATTCACTGCCTTTATTTTCCTCCATGGAAGTTACTGTAGAACAGAAGGTAAATGATTCCAGGGGTAGAAGTTAGTTACATGTTAAAATGGCATCCCATGGGGTCAAAAGCCCATGGGGTATGGCAGGAAGTAAATCAAGAGTGAGGTGAGATGGATCAAGAGAATAGGGATAAGGGACAATACTTCCTGATGAGTTTAGGTTGTACGAATAGGTGTAAACTGAGTGAGAGAGGGCAAGGGAAGGGGGTAGGGGCCTTGTTTTTAGGGATTAAAATTTCAAAATTCCCAATCTTAGTTTACAAGTCTGAGAGATGATGAGGCCTCATGAGTGACTGTAACAGAGACAGGATCAAGAAAGTGGTTACTAAAGTTGAGTAGGTTGAGGAGTCAGCAGATCAGGTTATTGGAGCAGGTATCAACATAGATATGGACAGCCTCAAGAATATTACTAGGGGATGATATGGAAAAAGACAAGATACTGAAGTCAATATAAAGTTGGGAGAGTGACATGGATAAGGAAAAATGGTATTAAAAAAAGCACTGCCATTAAAATAAGATGTCATTGAGAGATGGTATAGAAGAATATTATGAAAGTGGCCAGTAGGAGAAAGGATTTATGTTCATCCCTTCTTTTAGCCTTGTGAATCTGGTGAAGTAGAAGAATGGATGGCCTCCAGTGAAAAGGGTAGGAAAAGATGTGGTATATTAGTTGAGAAACAGATTTCAGTTAAAGAAAGGAGGTAGAAATGTTGCCAATGAAAAAACTTGACTATAGAGGGGAGTTTATTAAGAATAGAGCAGGGAGTCCAGTGAGCATCATGGAATGGGCTAGGCTATAGCCGAACTGGGTTGGATTGATTAGAAAAGAGATGCGGTTTTGGAAAGTGGAAGTATGGGCATACTGCTTGTACACAAGATAATATGGCTAGATCACTGGGATTGGGTACCCAGTACAATGCAGTATAGTTTACAGTTGATATGCTCTGTTCATAGAGTTTAACCAATGGATTATATTTCTTCCCTTGATAGGGTGCAAGTTCCTTAAAGGCAAACACTGTTTCATTTCTGTCTCTATATCCCCACCACCTAGCACAATGGCTGGCATGTAGAGCAGGAGGCACTTCATAGATATTCGATTAATTAATAGAATATTTGTAGATTTGCCCCAATATTTTGAAATAGTTTGGGATATTGTTTTTGAGCCTCATCTCACGGTTTGTTAGTGCCCACATAAGGGTTGGAAACATGGGAAAGACAGCTGATTTAAGGAAGGGCCTGTACCAAGAGTGGAGATCCTGTAGCCTCTAGGCTACAGGATGGCCCTCTAGGTCCTCAAGTGTAGTCCTTTGACTGAATCCAAACTTAACAGAACAAATCATTTTATTAAGGGGATTTATTAAGGGGATCTGTTCTGTGAAATTTGGATTCAGTCAAAGGGCTGCACTCAAGAACCTAGAGGGCCACATGTGGCCTCAAGGTTACAGGTTCCCCACCCCTGGGCCCTATACAATGTCTCATCTCCTGGTGCTCTGCTGCTGCTTCCCTGAAATCTGGTTACGGATATTGTCATTATCTCAATATCAGCTAGATGTGGACAGTCATATTGAAAAAGGATTAGTTGACAAGGGTCAAAGTTAAGGCCTAACTTGTAAGACTGAGTCAAAAGGTAAAATGGCAGACATATATCAGGACCATCTCAGTCCAGGTTTGAGACATAGAGAACAAAACATCACCCTAAAAGACCAAAGATTTGGAGAAATAGGCCAAATGAGCAAAATAACCCCTCTGATGTATTCCATATCTTGCCTTCTGATCCAGGACGCATCTCCTAGACTAGATCTCTTCTCCTGTAACTAGTTCTCCTGCTTGTCTCACCCCTTGGATCATACATTCTGAAGCTACCTTGGTACTGACTCAAAGTGACCTTTTGGTCGACACTTTTGTATTTTAATTCAAACCCCAACCCTCTTCCTAGGAGGAGACTGCTTTTCTCCTAACCTTAATCTTGCCCAGTTCCTGGAATGTGAAAGCCTTCTCCTTGGTGGTGGCAGTAGGGATGGTGACAGTGGGGTAAAGCAGTAAACATTCAGTTAGAATGAAGGATGAAGATAAGATGGTATACATGATTAAAGAAGATACAAGTTGTCAACTGTGAGAAATGGGAAAATTACACAAATAGACATTCATTCTGAATGTCAGCATTTCCTTTTCCCTCTATTTTCTGTTTTCATTTTCATTTTCTTTTTATTTCGAACTCCACAAAATCAAATAAAATTATTATTTCTGTATACAATCGTAACATAGAAACAGAGGATTATACATGAAACTATGACTTTCCACTATGTAGTACATGCTTTTTTTTAAAGTAACTTTCAAAGCTGTCCTGCTTGTCTATGATTACTTCTGACCTTCTTTTCTGTTTTCTTCCTTTTTTGTTGGAGGTGGGGGATTGAGTAAAGAAGGACAGAGGGTAGGACACCCTGTCCCTAACCCCCATTCCCTCTCACTTCCTGCTCCAAGTGAAAAGCAAAGCAAAACAAAACCCTTGTAACAAATATTAGGATTTATTAGCAAACTTTAAATGATGGAAAATAATCATAATTAAGAGGCCGAAAGAGCCATGGAGTTAGTCAACAAACACTTAATCATTATCCTAAATGGAAATACATGGCAGCCAAGGAAAACACTAGTTGACTAGTTTAATATACAAGCTTGTTTCAAAACATCATAGAAGAAGATGATGGAAGACTATGAGTAGTATGACCTTGCAAGACAATGGAAATGGTTGAGGAGAAAGCAAGCATATGTAGAGTTGGTATGAGAATATTGTAGATTGTAATGTCAGAATTATTACAAATATACAAGAAATAGAACAATTTGCCAATATTTTTGTAGTGATCTATTTTTATTGGTGACAACATGGACTCATCTCCTTTAGACTTTATGGTATTTATGTCCAATATAATACAATAACAGTTGACAATGGTAATTAAGAAGGTGAAGTTGGGGAGAATGACTACATGTTGTCCAATATGATTTGAAGACATCTGAGTTGATAAGCACACTGGCATCCACTTTTCAAGGAGCTTCAAAGAAAATTACAAAAGAAAAGGTCACAGTTGGTGCTTTACTCCCACCTATTTTCTCTAACTGAAAACACCAGCAAGTACTTTGCTTGCTTTCTCATTCCTACAAGCTTTTTATGAGGATGGTTTATGTACACATTGAAAATATCCTTGATTTTATACGGAGTCAATTCTCAACTTCTGTGGGGGTAACGTTCCTAGAAAATGACATGGAAGCAAAACATTCAAATGTTGATACCTTGAATTTATGGAAAAGTAGGGAGTTAGACTCCCATGACCACTAAAAACTGTAATCTTTGGCTGGAGAATGCTGAAAATACATGTTTATGTATACAATTCTTTATTACAAAACATTAATTCTGACAATATGTACTTTTCCTAACATAATAACTAGGAAATAACCCATAAGATGCAGTATGAAAAATAAAATTGGGAGCATGCAAAACATTTTATCTGGCTAGTAATTCCCTAGAATTCTGTGACCTTTTGTGCTAACATCTTAATAATAATAAAAAACCCATGTTAATTTCAGACAGCATTTACATTTCATTACACGTGAAATCTACAATACCATAAATAAGGTACAGCAAATACAATTCTTAAAACTATAACTTTTTAAAAATCTGAATCTTGCCTTTCACTGTTAGATGGTAGTGTGCGTCTGTTTTACTGTATACTATATTGATGTAAACCTGTACCTTGGCTGCCCTTGGTTTTTCATGAAGGGAGAGGTTGCTAGAACTTTAGTTACTCAGCCAGTCGGCCAGCACCCCAGGATGGTCAGTTCCCGGTTCCCCAGTCTCTATCTCCATTTAAGCACCCCAACAGTACTGGGAGCAGAGCCAGCGCTTTCTAAAAGCTTCCCAGGGAAGAGTGCCCTCCCCCTCCTAGCTAAGCACCTCAGGCCATGCAGCTATGTTCCTTCCCTCCTGAGCACAGAAGAGTTTGGCTCCAGGATAAGCTAGGAAAAGCCAACGGAGGCAGTCAAGTTTTGCCCCTAGCAACTTCCCCATTTGCTCAGAAGATGCAGAGACTGGTGAGGTCCTGATATCACCACCTACATTCTTTCTCTACTGAGCATAGCCATGAATGTATGTGGCATTGCCAACCTAAAAGCAAAAAGAGGTTAGTAATAAAATCATATGAATGCTTGAAGTTACAAAATTTAAATGCACAGGAATATTGAAGATAGATTATACACACAGACATATATGTGTATATACATACACCTTGTTGTTGTTGGTCTTTTGTTTTTGAAGAAGACCAATGACATCATGGGGTGATATCTTGACTTGCCCATGATTAAGTGAAACAGAATTGCACAAAGTCATCAGCCTCACTGTCTCTTCCAGAGTCATCTAAGTCTAGTGGCAAGACAAAAGTCAGGATGACTGGTGATAGTCTGAAATGTAGTAAATGATCTTGACATCTTTGATGTCTGATCAAACACTAAGTGTTTCATAGCACCTGCTTCAGCTACTTTTGTGGCCTTTGGAAAAAATTGTTCCCATCTGCCCATTCCACCAGGGGAAGTCTTCACATGTTTCACATAGGCATTCCCTAATTCACTGACAGGTTTGAAGCCTGTTGGTTAACCTCAACTTGTTTTAGCCCACCTGCTGAGGCACTTTCTTGTGTCATGGCTGCTGTGCAGCTTCTTGGAGCCACAGGTGAGAGTTGGGTGATAGGTGGCAGATGATAGGTAGAACTTCTTCAGTGGAACCCGCAACAATGTGAAAATTATTTAAACTATCCACATTGGAAAAACAAAGTGGATGAAAAATACGTATTACCACAACTATGACATTCAGCTAGATAAGCAGCCGCTCTCTCTCTCTCTCTCTCTCTCATTCTGTACTTCTTTTTCTTTCCTTCCTTCTTTCCTTCCTTCCTTCTCTCTCTCTTTCTTTTCTTCTTTCTATCTACACGTGTATACATACACACACTCCAATGGACAGACGTTACAAATTGGCAATGAATGGGGCTCATAAGTAAATAGGAGAGGATATGAGGTTGGATGACATTTGGGAAAGTGTATAGTATATTCAATTTTTCAATGACTCTAAATGACAACAAAGGCTTATTTCTTTAACGTCAGTATTTTTTTTAGTGTTGGTATGTGCCTAGAAAAATTTTAATTCTGGAAAAAAGTCTAAAAGCTAATGGGAAAGTACATGGTGGGTTGAAGCATGCTAATAATGGTTCTCATTGAATGAATGGCATAAGCAATGTAATGAAGAACACGAATGACCAGAAATCAAGATGGTCTTGTCAAGTAGTTAGAATGGAAAACAAGAAATAGACAGAACATATGTGGAACTGGTAACACTAAAATAACCAGAGGAAAGCTTCCTTAACATTGATGGATCCTCCGTGGAAGACTTAGAGGAAAGCATGGACATCAATTGCCCAGGATAAGAAGTACAGATGGGGTTGCAATGGTGGAGGAAGTACAGATGCTAAAGCAATTTCAGATTCAACTCAACAAACTTATTAAGTTCCTGCTATGTGTAAGGCTCGGGATCCAAGAATAAAAATGAACCACGCTCTTCTCTCAAAGATCTTACATTCTATTTCATGCAGGGGAGGGGCAGAACCCTGATATGTATGTGTGTGCCACATGGCTTGGGGGTCTTTCCAAGGAATTCATGTACTCACAAAGACCAAATTCATCTTATGGGCCTAAGCCTCTCCCCCAACTTCCCTCCTTTAAAAAAGGTCAGTATCTTCCTCTGCCTTTCTTCCACCTTGGAGGAAAATTCCAGGGAAATCTCTAAAACCAAGCTGAGATAACATAAGGGAGATAGGGGTTCCTCATGTGGATAAAAACTTCCTACTCCTACCCTACAAAGGCACTCAGTGTACAATGTGGACATCAAGTATGCGTACAGGTTTTTATTGCTTCTATTTTAGAAAACATGTAATTGCAAAGGATTCATGGACATTCGTGAAGAAACGGTTGGTTGGTTGTCCTTTGTTCTCAAAGAGGATAAAATGACATCACTATGTTGGGGTCAGGGTACGGTATGTCCGGCCGTGGCTGACGAGATCAATACGAGCTCAGAATGCTCTACTACAGGTTGGGCACAAATAGTTCATGTGAACATTTGCAGTAGAACATTTGAAGACATCTCTAAATTTGTGCATCTCGCCTTTCTTTGGAGCTACCGAAATTCTTTGATGTGGGCACACGGTACTGAGCAGTTCTGTGCCAGTGTTTCCCGTGTCTCATAATCAATTCCAAAGTTCTTCAGAAAGACCTTGAGAGTATCTTTGTATGTCTTCTTCTGACCTCCATGTGAGCACTTGTCTTCTGTGAGTTCTCCATAAAATAGTCTTTTTGGAAAACGTACTTTTGGCATTTGGACGTGTCCAGCCCATTGGAATCGCACTCTCTGCAGCAGAGTTTTCGTGCTTGGCACTTCAGCTTAAGAAAGGATTTCAGTGTCTGGTACCTTATCTTGCCAGGCGATCTTCAGAATCTTCCTAAGACAATTAAAATGGAAGCAATTAAGTTTCCCGGAATGGTACAGGTATGCTGTTCAGGTTTCACAGGCATACAACAATGAGGTCAGCACAATGGTTCAGGCTGGAAGGCAGTCTAATACCTCTTCTCTCCCGCACTTTCCTTTGGAGCATCCCAAACACTGAACTAGTTCTGGCAATGTGTATATCAGCCTCATTGTCTATCTATGTCCCTGGAAAGTATACTGCCAAAGTAAGTGAACTTATCCACGGCATTCAAAATTTCTCCATTTGCTGTAACCCAGTGGTTGCACATATTATTGTGCTGCTGGCAAAGAACCTCTGTTTTCTTGGTGTTACTCATCAGGTCAAAATTAGCACAAATAGGAGAGTTGCATTTCAGTCTCACTCAGAGGCTTCACTGAGCGCACAATCATCTGCAAACAAACAAACAAACAAAAATCATGCACGAACTTACCCTCTACTTTAGTCTTGACTTGTAGCCTTTTCAAGTTAAATAATTTACTGTGAGTGTAGTAGCTGACCTTGATGCTGTTTTTGTCCTTTTGTTGAAGGCTTCTGCCAACATTGCTGAAAACGTCATGCTAAAAAGCATGGGAGCAAACACACAGCCCTGCTCTACTCAATTGGTGACTGGGAAAGTGCAAGAACCATCATCCATTATCTGGAACCCATGCAAGCATGCCCTTGTGAAACTGATGTACAATATTGATGACCTCCAGGCAACCAAATTTTTCCAGGATCTTTTGTAAGCCCTCTTGACTCACAGTAGCAAAGGCCTTGGTTAGATCAACAAATGTTGCGTACAGACATTTGTTCTGCTTTTGACATTTCTTCTGGAGTTGTCAGGCAGCAAACACCATATTGACTATTCCTCAGCCTTTTCTAAAGCCACACTGAGGACTCCGGCAAGAATCTTGCTAGCAATGACTAAGAAAAAAAAAAAACCCTTCACCACCCCTACCCATGTTTGTCACAGGACAATCTATTTCCTTTTCCTTTATAGAGATGGACAGAGGAGACATCTTTGAACTCTTGGGAGATAACTTCCTTTTGTCATGTAACCCAGAAAATTTCAGTCGGCTTTTGTATGGGAAGTGGACCCCCTGCCTTGCAAATCTCAGCTGGAATAGAATCAGCACCAGGCACTTTGCCACAAGAGAGGAGCCTAATGGCATTCAAAACTTCTCCTTCATTTGGAAGTTGGGCTAGAAAACACTCAAATAGCTCATTACACTCAATACTGACCCTGCAAGGTAAATACTATTCAGTAAAATATAAAAATCCTGACTTTGGGATTGCTACCAACTGTTCTTTTGCTATAGATCTGTATTCCTTTTTACTTGTATTGTAAATGTATGCTATTGGTTGAAAGGAGAATGGGAGAATGGAGTGTGAATGGTTCAGTGCAAGCTATCCCTACTGCTGCAAGAACAGTCCAAAGTACATTCCTTATTTAAGTGGATCATATATAGCATCATCGCAAACAAAAGATGGAACATTTAGGAATCTTAAGAACAAGGATTATGTCTTTAAAATTATATCGTCAATTTCACCTAGTGTAACAGTGGGCATAAATTGTATGTTTTGGGTAAAAAATTCTAAATCTGACCTATCAAATTAAGGCATCTTAAACAAAAGTCATGATTTCAGGAACTGGTTTGTTGTTATTGTTGTTTGGTTGTTTTCAGTCTTGTCTGACTCTTCATGACCCTGTTTGGGTTTTCTTGGCAAAGATACTTGGGTGGTTTACCATTTCCTTCTCCAGCTCATTTTACAGATGAGGAAACTGAGCCTAATTGGATTAAGTGACTTGCCCTGGGTCACACAGCTAGTAAGTGTCTGGAACTGGATAAAGCGTCAGAAGACCAGTATATAGTGAGTAATTTCCAGCGAGATGATCATCTCAACTATACAAGTCAGAATTTCTTAGGAGACACTCCTTTTTTTCTACTTTCTGTGGCCTTTCCTAAACAATTGTCTCTAGGAGACAGCACAAAACCTGAGATTATGAGGAGGGTCAGGAGACTAGATGGCCTGAGACTGCCCTTCCATGCCTGGAATAATTATAGTTCCTCAGTGACATCCCAATAGAGGATTGGAGATCCTTGCATTTTTTTCTTTTTTATATAATATTTTATTTTTCCCCATGTTAAAACAATTTAAAAAACATATTCTTTTTAAAATTTGAGCTCCAAATTCTATTCCTCCCTCCCTTCCTCTCCTCTCCTCTCCTCTCCCCTCCCTGAGATGGTAAGCAATCTGATATGGGTTGTACATGTGCAATCATGTAAAACATTTCCATATTAGTCATTTTGTACAAAACTCAAATAAGAAAGAAAGAGAGGGGAAGAGAAGGAAAGAAAAGAAAAGAAAAAAGAGAAAAATAACATACTCCAGTCTGTATTTAGATGGTATCAGTTCTTTCTCTGGAAGCAGATCCTTCATCCTGAGTCCTTTGGGATTGTCTTGGATGATTGTATTGCTGAGAATAGTTGAGTCATTCACAATTCTTCATTGTACAATATTGCTGTTACTGTGTACAACATTCTCCTCATTCTGTTCAGTTCACTTTGCATCAGCTCATGTAAGTCTTTCCGATTTTTTTCTGAAATTATCCTGCTAGTAACTTCTTACAACACAATAATTTTCCATTGCACTCATTCTGCAGCTTGTTTAGCTATTCCCCAATTGATGGGCATCTTCTTGATTTCCAATTCTTAGCCACCACAAAAAGAGTGGCTATAAATATTTTAGTACAAATAAGTCCTTTCCTACTTTTTTGGATATATTTGGGTTATAGTCCTAGCAGCGGTATTGCTGGATCAGAGGGATCATAGTGATGAATCATTGTTTTATGGCCCGTTTGGGCATAGTTACAAATTGCTACCCAGAATGATTGGATCATTTCACAACTCCACCAGTAGCTTGCGTAGCTTTCTGAAGGATCACTTTTCTATGCCTTTAATATCATAGGATACTAGGATTCAGAGAAGTAGCATAACCCAGGGAGTGGAATGATGGAATTGGAGTTCAGAAGATTTAGATTTGAATTTAGCTCTTGGCACTTATTAGTTGTGTGACTTTGGGCAAGGTGCTTACCTGAACTCTAAATTGCTTATCTTTACAGAGGAGCCAGTCATCCAGAGGTATTACCAGCATCCCAGGGTTGTCAGGAGGCTCAAAGGAGACAGTGTATACCAAGCACTTTGTAAGCTTCCATAAAATGACAACTGTTGTTATCATTTTGAGGTAGAAGGGACCTGAGAGATCAGTCCTCTCAACCAGCACTTCTTAACTGGATAGATTTCAGGTAGTATGAGCACCTTTGTTCTCACCAAACTTTCATTTCCTTCGTAATCCTGTGTTTTATTTTATACATTTAAAAATATGATTCTCAGAGGGGGTTCATAGCTTTCACCAGACTTCCAAATGGATCTATGACACACAAAATACGAATCTGGGTGGTATAGTGGATGGAGTGCTGGTCTGGAGTAAAAAAGATGCATTTTCCTGGGTTCAAATCTGGCCGCAGACACTTATCAGCAGTATGACACTGAACAAGTCACTTAACCCTTTTGGCCTCAGTTCCTCATCTATAAAATGAACTAGAGAAGGAAATGGCAAATCGTTCCAGTATCTCTGCCAAGAAAACCCCAAAAGGGGTCACAAAGAGTCAGATGTGCCTTAAAATGACTTAACGATTTAATCCAATCCTCTCATTTTACAATTACAATTTTACAATTTGAAGAAACTGTGACCCATTTGAAAGGATTACACAAAGAGTAACATAGTAAGTATCATTGAATTTTTTTCTCTCTTTGTATTATAAATGATAGTTGTCTTTTAATGCTATTTAAACTATTTTAAAAGGGGGGGCATCAATGATTCTTTTGATAATTTTATCCTTGCAATATAGAGAACAAAGAGAACACTAGTTTACTTTATTCTAGCTCCTAAATGGGAACTTAGAAAATTGATACTTCAACTTTGTCTTAATTTTTTTACTGTTTAGTAAATATTTAAAAAAAACCCACCAAACAAAACAACTGATTGAGGGAGGAACCTGGGTCTACAGTCCAAATTAAACATTAGCCCACTATACCTCCTGGTTTGAAACAAAGACACGCAGAAGAAATTTGCTAAATCACACTGATGATGAAACATTTTAGGTGAAAACAATGTAAATCCCAATATACTGATGGTATCAAAGGTTATTTCATGTCCTAATGTGATTCTCCTTTTGTATCTAGCTTCTGACATTGGCCTTTCCTTCTCCTTTTACGGATCCTCCCTCCTCCTCCCCCCCCCCCCCCCCCGCCGGCAAAAAAACCTCCCTCTTTGTTAAATATTGCTAAATAAAAATCTAAGGTCCCATTGCTTCACCTCTAGGGAGTGTTGGTTTTGTTTCATTGGTGGTAGTAAAGTATTTAAATGTAGCTTTTGTTACTAAGCAATTAGCAAAAACCACCAATGTGCTGGTTGTTGCTACAGAAACTGGAATTTCATGCCAAAAGGGAATGGTGACTTTTCTTAACTTAAAAAGATAATTCATATGTGGGAGATACATATAAATGTAGTCATCATGGTTCCTAAATTCATGGCTTTCACATTTTGTTACATTTGAAGTGCTTGGCTTTAGGTTTTGTGTGATCTTTTGTTCTTCCCTAGTACAAATTTATTTCTCTATCTCAGTTTTCCTTTCAGCCCGATTACTTTGGATTTTTGTTGCCTCAAATTACAGAAGAATCCAAACATACTTGATATGTAATGAGAAATTAGAAGGTGTTGCTGTTAGGAGTGCCGTATCTTCTTACCTGTATAATATGGTTTATTTATTATTTTGGCCATCATAGAAAATTCTAAGATCAGTGTGAACAGGGATTCCCTAGAAATGATTGGATCTAGGCTACTATACATATAAACTTCACAGCTGTAGCCTGAAGGCTCTGGAAAACTGTACTCCTCCACAGTTGAAATGCCTCAGGAATGATTTTTCACTTTTAAAACCCTTTCCTGAAAAAAAATCCTTTTTTTTTCCTGCTGTAACCTGGGAAACTTGATTCAGTAACAGTTCATCTGGTCGTTATGTAACAACTTCATAGAGGCAGAAATTTCTTTTACAATAATTAGTGTGGGCAAAGAAGACTTGAAAACAAAGTAGAGGAATACTTTCCTTCTAAGATGAAACTATGTTAAACTATGCTTCAGCAACTGAAAACCAAAGGCAGAATTTAGCTTTGGCTTTCTTTTAGTGATAAGCTCAAACAGATAGATGCAAACAGAGAAGTCCATACTGGACAAGAGTAAAAAATAAACAAATAAAAAAAAGAAAGAAGAAAAAAACACTGAAAAGAAACAAGGGAGAAACACCTCACAACAAAGACAAGTTATGCTAGAGTCTCTCCCCTGACCCTAAACCAATTATTAGTCTCACATTTCCTTAGGAGAGTTTGATGCCACATTTTTCTATTTTCATGCAACAACAGTACACGTGTGAAAACATTTCCATCTGTCTAAAGGGGATGTTAAAATTGGAGTAACTCATAAATTCCTAATGGAGCCAATCAAGGATCACATAGGTAAATTTACTTTTGTAAAAATAATGGGGTTTCTTGGTGTGCAGTGCTGAATTTTATGCCGTGGGGGATCAGAGTTCACTGAAACTCCCCTAAAGAAAGAAGGCTCCCCTCCCCTCCCAGCAAATGGACTCCTCCAATTTTCTCACATGATTATTCAGGCACTTTCACTTTTCCATATATAGGAGCAACTGGAACTAAAGATCCAATCAGCCAGAGACACCGATAGGGGGAAGAGGCACATGCCGGTTCAGTTCACTCATTCACTTTCTCACACATCCTTGCTCTTCTCACAACTTGCTCAAAACTCTGCAGGCAGAGGCAGTCTCCTAGATAGAAACAGCTCTGCTGGGGGGGAAATTCCTTTTGGCTCCCAAAGGAAACCAGGGTGCAATCAGAGTCCTCAAGTTGTTCCTTTGAAGAAACTTACAGGGAAAGTGCTGCAACATGAATGGGCCTGTGGATGGCTTGTGTGACCACTCTCTGAGTGAAGAAGGGGCTTTCATGTTCACTTCGGAGTCTGTAGGAGAAGGGCATCCCGGTAAGTTAGCTTGCCTGGGCAGCTTCACAAAGTTAAGTCACTAGCAATTAGTGACATGGGTTAGAAGAGATGGGTGGCTGCCCAAAGAAGGATAAGGTTAGTGTCAACAATGCCACCGAAGAGGGCAGGTTGTATTAGCTTATATTACTTTTGTGATTACTTCTCTAAAAACAAACAAACAAAACGGAACAGTTAGACATGCAGTAGATAGAGCCTTGATCCAGGAGTGAGGAAGATCTGAATTTGAATCCTACCTTAGACATTCATTATTTGTATGACTCTGGGCAAGCTACTTATTATTTGGTTTCCTCATCAGTAAAATACGGATAATATATTAGCATCAGCTTCTCTAGGTTGTTGTGAAGATAAAATGAGGGTATGTGTAAAGCATTTTGTACTCTTAAATTAGTATATAAATCTGTTATTATTATTGCTAGTGATAATAATAATGATAATCCTGTCATGAAAGTGAATGGATTGAGTTTGGGCTCCATAGTCTCAAAGTCTTAGAAGACATATTCACAGAAAGCTTAAACTCTCAGCTATCATAGAAGAAACAAAATAACAGGGCACAAAACAGCAATATAAACAGTATGTTTAGCCCCACTAGCATCTTGTTATATTTTTAAAATAAGGAACTGTATGGAATTGCTTGAACTGGTAATGCAAAATTAATCAGCTGAATGTCTATGTATACAGTCAGAACATTTAAAATTATATATCTTTTAAAAAAATCAAATGGTCATCTGCCACCAACATGCAGCTTGAGTCAACAGAAAATGTTCCCTCAAACAAGGACAAGGGTCACTGAGTTTTCCATGTTAAGTGAATGTACTTTAGAAAGAAATAGATGGTATCAAATGTCTGTTATTTTAGGAAATGTGAAGAAAAAAATATTGGCTGAAAAGATGATTATTTGTCTTTCTGCTCCTGCAAAGGAATATTAACAATAGCTACCTTAGAAAGGGAAATCATCATTCTCGACAATTGTAACCATGATCAAATTCATAGGATCAAAGATTTTGAACCAGAGACCTTTGAGATCGTAGAATTATAGGCTTTGAGCTGGAAGGGACCTTGGAGGCCATCTAGTTCAACCTCCACATTTTACAGATGAGAAAACTGAGGCTCAGGAAGTGAAGTAATTTGCTCAGCACCACACAATCAATCACTCTAGCAAAAGCTATATTCACACCAAGGGTCTCTGACTCAGACTCCATTTCTTTTTACTGTATGCCATGCCTTCCCAAAGACACAACATGGCATTATGGATTGAGCGTTGGACTTGGAATTTAGAAGAACTGGGTTCCAATTCTGCCCCTGACACTTATTAGCTGTGTGATCAATGGCAAGTCACTTATCTTCTGAGAACCTCATTTTCCTTGTCTGCAAAATGTTTACCAATAATACTTGTAGTAGCTATCTTACAGGACTATTGATAATCTCATATGAAATGGCTATAAAATGCTTTGCTAACCTGAAGGCACTATTGAAATTCCAATTGTTTCTAGTCTCTAGCATTATTCTTGTAGAAATATTATAGATACAGGGATATCATAAAGTTCCAGTGTATTTTGGAGCTCTGCGTAAGGTTTATTTGTACTTTAGACTCACACGATGAGACATTTTGGCAACCCTCAAACCTGCAGTTCCAACATGTGCTTATGTACTACTTAGAGGCTTTGTTGATAACTTGGAATATATTGCAACATAACACGTTTACTCACTCAAACAAACTTGATCCAGTAAACATTTATTATCTCTCTTTCCTATATTTCATTCTCCTAGTTTGGTTTTTGGTTCTTTTTTTTTTTGCCTGACATTTCTTTTTGGTTCATTAGTCTCTTCCCCACCTCCCTGTGCACTAGGTGAATGCAATTATGCCTATACCCTCCTATTTTCCACTTCAATTTTTTGTCTGCTAATTTTGAGGTATGGTGTCTGGGATTGTCATGGCATTTATTTTCCAGTATACTGCTTTGTCTCATGCATTCTAGAGAGCTCTTATGAAGTGCTGACAATTAGAGGTTCTGATTCTCTGTTCCTAGGGGAAAAAATTGGGACCATGGATATCTAGTAACCAGTGTGGGCCTTTAAAGAGCCCATGATGATATAATATTAATGTGATGAGTGGTTGAAAAATGAAAAACTCAATTAACAAATGATTTTGATTACCAAATACCACCATTTAGATGAATTCCTATCCAGCATTTTCCTTCACTCCAAATTCATTAAATTGGCATTTTATTTTTTCTATTATATGAGAATAGTTATAGACCACCAAGTCTGGGGAGACTTCAATTTGTACCATGTTTAAATGAATGCAGTTTTGAAAAACAGCAGAAAGGAAAAGTGGCTACACATTACCAATGAAGAATCATGCGTAAAAGTTTTGTAAAGGACATTATTAAAGAGATACTTGTCTAGAAAAGAAAGTATGATGATCATATCCTGGGAGGCCTTGCTCTCATTGGAGGATGGTCTACGTGCTTTATTGGCATTGGTATCCATCAAGAGATCTGGAAGAGGGCCCCAACATGGTAGGTAGATCCCCTGGACAAGAGTGATACAATATCAGCAAGCATGGATGTATGGACTGTGATTTTAGTGGTTAGAGTGAGTACCCATACCAATGAAATCACAGTTTCATGAATATATCATTGAAGGATCAAATTAATAACTAAAAAAGTTAGAATTTGTGTTTATTTAAAAAAATAATTTTTGGATAATATAAACAATTTCATCTTACTATGGTGTTGGTGCTAGAAAGAAACTAAGACTGCAACTTTTATATGAAGCTTCAGATTATAATTATGGTATTATCTTTACAATATTTAACAATACCAATAAAAATAAACAGAAACAGAATGCACATCCCTTTTGTCCCTTTCAATGGACTGTGCTCAAGAGTCTATTGAAACCGTCGAGCCTTTACTATCTTCTACCACTCATTTGGGACTCCTATGTTTTCTTTTTAAAAAGCAAATGTTCAGTCTCTCCAGATAGATTATAAGATACTTCAGTGTAGTAATTATATGTTACTCATAATAGGAGCTTAATAAGTAACTCATCCTGCACGCTTCCGTAGCTTGTATAGGTAGAATGATAGTTCTTCAGTAATGAAAAAAGGTGTTCCTTCTCGAGAATGGAGTCTACTGCTTATTTGGACCTCCAGAGGAGGCATACTGCCACATTTATGTCCCTCTGAAAGATTCCTGGTGGGGATTAGCACGTTAAGCCATACATAAAAGATGGTTGCAATAGCTAACAGCTGGAAACTTTTTTACCTTAAAGACAATGTGAAAAAGGAATTGGTCGTTCCTTTGTGAAAGGAGCATCAGTATAAACTCTTGAAGACTAATTACTTTGTTATAGAGGGGTTGCAATCTATACTTGTGGAGGGAATACCATGCCAGTAAATTGAATAGTCAAACTTCTGAAATAAGTACTATTGTTTCCAAATTACTTAGAGCTTCTTTTTCCTCCATCTAACTTGATATTTGTGTAAAGCTGACTGAATTATTCAGTTTGGTTGTAGCATACTCACAAAGTAGATGATTTTGAGATCTATCTCCCATAAGCATTTGGTTCTCAAGCTCTTGTTTTCATAAGGGAAGGCTCCTTCTTTGACTGACTGGCTGATGGCCATACATAAATAGGAGCAGGCTTTGCTTCTTTACTCACTTGCTTCAGTAGGTCTTTATAGAACTGGCATATAATTTTTGTTCATTGCTGCTCATAATAAAGAACCTAGGAGACATTGGCCAACTTTGAGAAGGTTTGTGTGCCCTGGACTGGGCTTCCACTCCATTATCTTGGACTGCTCTCTATTGTCCATGGCCCTTAGTATACTTCTGGCACACACCGAAAGTATATACCAAATGTTTGTTGATTGCATCATTTATGAAGGCCCCAGAAGTACCCTGAGGTGTCAGAGAACATACAGTGCTTAAAGGAAGGGATTGTTTCATTACTGTCTTTGCAATCCCCCAAACCTAGCATTGTGCCTTACATGTAGTAGACATTTAATAGATGTTTGCTGAATTGAATTTTAATTATTACATCCTTTCTTTAATCAAGGACAGTTTTGACTGCCTCTTCTGAATGTATTAAGTATATCCAGTACATCCATTTTGGCATCATGAGATTTTGTTTCCTCTTTCCTGTCCTACCCATGTAAATGAGACACAGGGAGGCAGACAGGGATATTGTGGTGCTTCATTAAATTGTCATTGAGGTTATTCATTCTAATCTATTATTATTTCAATGATACATAGCTCTTGAATGGCTTTCTGACTTCTATGATGGGTTAGCTGTTCAGATGCTCTGTGTGTTAAAGCAAGATGAGGAGTTTTGAAAACATTTGCTAGTGTGAGTGCTGGATTTAGAATTTAAAAAACCCTGGGTTTGCCTCATACTTCTGCTTACTACCTGTGTGACCTTGGATAAGTCACTCCCCTCTCTGTATCTCAGATTCTTCATGTGTAAAATGGAGGGGCTGGATTAGATGGTCCCTCCCAGTTCTTAATCTGTTGTGCTTTGAATGTATACAGGTAACTAAATTCAAAATTTCACGCTGGGGCATAGTGAGTGGAGCTCATTCTAAGTTTGTTTTTTGATGGTATAAACTATTCTTAGATGAATGTGAATAAATATGAAATTTTTTAAAAGATAATATGAACTATTAGGGGAACAGCAGAATGTTTTAGTGGATATAGTTTTAAAATTTTGTTTTAATAATACACTTACAGTGAAATGTATGATGTACAATGTAATGTAATCCTTACAGTGTTGGAGCATGAAATGATCCCAGACATGTTTCCCTTTTAGTTTCATTAAAAAAATTCTATACAGGAAAATATTTGTGTATATGGTCAGCTTTCTACTTCCAGATTAGTAGATTATTTTATGCAGTAGAAAATACTAAGACATGTTTCATTCGACTTGAAAATGTATGGAATAATATATTGTTTAAAACAGATTTACATCCCAATTAAATCCAGACATAGTTCCCAGATAATTTTTATGTAGATAACTGAAAGTCACTTGTAGATGTTTTTAAAAAATAGAAGCAAAAAATATTACAAGCCAACTCCCACTGGTAAAACGAACCTAAAATATGAAGAAAGTAATGCCGGGTAAGTTTTGTGTGAAATAGTGTAGAGGAAAAGGCAACACTATGAACACATTTCATGTTGTTTAGTATCTATCTCAACCAGAGCCTAACACAATCTAGATACAGTTACTATGGTTCCATGACTACACTCTTAGAAATTTCTTGGCTTAAATAATAGTATTCACATGATTGTGTGGCCCTGTTCTTAGTACTTATTCCTTACAGGAGAAGCAGAGTGATTTCAAGAACTGATCAACTGATCTTTGTAGCTAATTTGAAACTTGAACTTGACATCTAAGACTGTGTGTGCAAGGCCAAAGTGCTTTTTGTTCCTTAAGTTTTGAACATGGGCAGCTCAGATTGTCCTGAAGTAACAGTGATATGATGATTTTTTTTTCTGGAAGAGTTTTCCCCAAACGTGATGCTCTTCAAGATGTGCATAATGGTTCAATGGGAAAATTTTATATTCTTTCTCTAAAATATTAGATATCGGATATATATATGGATATGGAATTTTTGGTATGAAAATATGGTTAATCTGCTCAGTCCAGAAGTTATCTGATCTCCCTTTATGCCAATGCAATTCCATATGCCTTGACCAGCACATATGATTTTGCTGGTATGTGTCAGATTCTGAAGTGCTCTGTGGCCAAATTAGTTTGGGAAATGCAGCTCTTGGGTCCCTCTTTACAAGTATCCTTGATGCTGAAAGACATCCTAGGTAAATAGGAAAAGAACAATGCCAAACTATGGATTGGAGCTCTCTTGTATGTACTGCAACTAACATTAGACAGGAGTTTTCAGTAAACTATTCATTTCATTAAAAACAATGAGGATATATGACATTTTGGGACCATCTGAGAAGGCTAGAGAATTTATGAAAATATCTTAAACTGCTATACTGATCTAGAGGTATTCTCCTGGCCACTTTTGTTTTAGAATTTTCATGTGCTAAGGCATAACATTTTGAACTTAGTACATTGAATCTTAAAAAAACCAAACAAAAAACCCCAACTGTTGTCCAATCAGATTTCACTGCCCTAACTTTAACTTGTTACTGTTGAAGTGAGTGCTCGAGTGTCTGCCTTTAGGATTTTTCCAGATGTGCGCTCAGGAATCAGGGAATATATGTTGATGGATGAAAACATTATTAGAAGAATGTTTATGAATTACCCTGGAGGTCTTGGAGTAACTATTTTTGGCATGCATTTTTTCTCTACAGGAAATTCCTAAATTAGGCCAAAAGTCTACATCACTCCAAAGCTGGGATGGGAGAGGAGTGGTGCTGGAGACAATGTTTGAAATGATTTCTCATTTCTTAAATATCCAACATTGTAGTATCTTCTTCAATAGCTAATGATATATTCCTATTTGTCCATTAATAACGTAACTATTTACTGTTGCAGACTCATAGTTTCCTACTTATTACAGATAAGATCTGTGATCAGATCAGTGATGCCGTGCTGGATGCCCATCTCAAACAAGACCCAAATGCCAAGGTTGCTTGTGGTAAGAATCATGAAATCACATGATTTTGTGAGAAATGATTATTTCTCTCTTATATTTAATAACTAATTAGTGGATTAGGACCAAGGTTTTCTTTTTTTTTTCCTTTTCTTCTTCATCAGGAAACCAATCAGCATGGGAAATATCGCTTAAAGATTTACCCAGGCTCAGATCTAATCAGACAGTAACAGAAATTCTAAGTTTGGACTAATTGGTGTATTCCTGCTTAGTGTGTTTGCTCAGACAGATCTGAGAAAACGTGGGTCTTCCCTTTTGTCCGACAGGTGATATCGAAATTGATAAGTCTCTCTGACCAAGTCATGTACCCCAAGACCATCATTTTAATATAGCCCATCCTTTTGTTATAATATTCATTCTCTCATTAATTGTTAGCCAATCAGAGTTGATTGCCACCCCTCAGGAACACCTATTCTTTGAAGGGCTTAACTGTGATCCTACCACCACGAGGAGTCTTTGGTTTAAGAGAGACGGCCAAATGAACCTCCTTTTGTTGCTAAATGTGCTGGCCTTATAAATAAAATGATTAAATTACTCAGAAACTGTCTTGCAAACTTTTTAATTGTCACAATTTCACAATTGGAAGAAACCTCAAAGGCCATGCAATCCAACCTATATTTGAACAAGAAACCCCTCTACGATGTAGCCAGCAAGTGATTATCTAGACCTTCTTTGAAGACCTCTGGTAGAGGGTGTGTGTGTGTGTGTGTGTGTGTGTGTGTGTGTGTGTGTGTGTGTTTTGCATACTTGAGTGTTACCTCTCAAAGCACCTATTACACTTCTGGTTGCTCTAATTCACAAATTTTTCCTTAAGTCAAATTTAGATCTACATCTCTATAAGTGCACCCTGTGGCTCCTAGTTCTGCCATCTACTATATTAGCAACTAGGTGGTTCAGTGGATAGAACACTAGGCTTGGAGTCAGGGGAGACCTGGGTTTAAATCCACCACCAGATACTTACTAGCTGGGCAAGTCAATTAACTTCTGTTTGCCTCAGTTTCCTCATCTGTAAAAAGGAGAATAACAATAGCCCCTAGATACCAGGATCAAATGAGATAACAATTATAAAGCACTTAGCATAATACCAGGCACATAGCAATATATAAATATTAGCTTTATTCTTGTTGTTATTACTATTATTTGGGGGTGAAGGGGAGCAAGCCCAGTTCTTCTTGTACGTGACAACTTTTCAACTACATCAAGGCAATTGCCATTTTTTTTTCTCCAAGACATTTTTAGGCCAAACATCCCTGTTTTCTTCTCCCAACCCTCATGTGGCATGTTCTCCTGGTCCTCTTCCCCTGGATGCTTGCTGCCTTATCAACATCCTTCCTAAAATATTGTGCCCATAATAACACTATTTGTCAGATGTGATTTGATATGGACGGAGCACAAATGGAACCATCACCTCTATGATACTGAACATTGCACCTCTAAATCAGGGATGTTGACATGATCTTTTTGGCAGTCACACCACACTGTCAACTCACACTGGTTTCAGCCAACTGAACCCCCCACTATTTTTTCAGATGACCTGCAGTTTAGCTACATCCCTCCATCTTATATACTCCTGAAATCATTTTTTAAACCTCAGTCTAAAACCTTCACCATTTTATCTTGTTTGGTTAAGCCCGACATTCTAGTCTGCCAAGGTCTTTTGGGATCCTGATTTTGTCATCAACTGATGGCTGTCACTTCTCATTTTGTGTCATTTTCCAAATGTAATAGAGGTCCTATCTATTCTTGGGTAAATGTAAAATTTTATTTTCTTCTCCTAGAGATCGAAATATCAAACTGAACATTGAGTGGTACTTTCATGCCTCATGGGATATAGGGTTTCAGTCAGTCAACAAGCATTTATTAAGTGCTTACTGTGGGATAAGTACTGTGCTAAAGTGCTGGCTTAAAATATTAGAGGTGAAAGGGACCTTAGAAAAAATCTAGTTCAATCTTTTCATCTTAAAAGGGAGGAAGGTGAGTTTTGGAGAGGTTCTATCTATCTCCAAGTCACATGCTAAATTAGGGTCAGAGCCAGGACTAGAATCCAAATAGCCTATCTCCTATGTCCACTATCTTTCACCAGTCTGAATTTTTCCCATTTCTATAGGTGAAATCATCATGCTATATTAAAAATGAGTAGTTTTATCTTTTTGTTTGTTTTATAGAAGTTCTGCTTGGTGTTTTTGTGGTCCTAAAACAGTTCACCTTCTCTTGGAGAATAACGCTATATATAGCCTCTCTCTATATCTCTATTTCTAGCTCTATGTCACAATTAGAAAGTTCCAGAGAATTTGTCTGATTGGAAATGAGGCAGGTTATCTTCATTCAGGGGAAACACCAATGCAGATTTTGGTCCTTCTGCAGGAAGTTAGCAGGCAGTTCCCGGGAGCAAGGAAAGCCTTTAAAGTAACTCTTAATGATGCCTTCACTGTACCAAAAATGGGACATAAACACAGATGTCTCTTTGGTCTAATTTTTTTCATTTATAATTTCTAATTCATGACAGCAATGGATAGAAGAGTGATTTTCCAGGGGATTATTATTTTGGCACTAGTCTGTTGGTTAAAGTTAAATTATGTAATAATTAATTCATTCTCCTATATATATCATAATATCCTCTTGTGGTTTCTTATTAAGCCAGTAGATAGACCAAGATACATTATTGTTTAATTAAATCAGAGGCACCATCTAAATTTCATTCACATCATTATCATCCTCTATCAGTATTTCTTAGATCTGAATAAGGTACAAGGTTCTTCTTCTTGACATTAAGGGAATGCTCTTTCCCCGTATTGCTTTGATTTTAATAAGACTCAGGATTATGATGATAGATTTATGGAATTTTTGAGCTGGAAATGTTTTTGAAGATCGATCTTGTCCAACTCTATCATTTTATAGGTAAGAAAACTAAAGTCCAGAAAGGTCATAAGATGATAGGTAATTTCTTATTTTGGGAATGGGGAAATTGAGACCCAGGGAGGTTGAGGACTTTTCTAGTCATAAAGACAGGAAACTGAACTGCGTCCTCAGACTCTAGAGACAATGTTCTTTATACAAGTGTCTTTTCTGAGGTCACAGGGCTCATTTGGTCTTATGCTAGAACTAATTTCATAGTATATGTACGAAGCATAGTTTGACCAAAGGTGCAGGTGTGCAAGAGGGACAACCTGACCTCAAGGCCCCGCACATTCTGCAGGAGTTGAGAGAGGGATTATGGGCCACTGCCAGTCCCCTTTGGTGGGAAGGAGGACATAGTGGTGACATAGAGGATGACATGTAGGATGGTTGTTAAGGGTAGGAAGTATGCTTTCTCCCCTGGGACAAAGCCCCAGTCACCCCTTAATAGTTACAGCTTTGCCATCCAGTCTCCTTCAGATTTTTCAATGTCTCTCTGAGGTCCATGTCAGGCAGTATGGAGTCTTCACTGTTTTGCAATGTGTGTTCTAATATTTCCTCTGTTTTCCCCTTTACAGAAACTGTCTGCAAAACTGGGATGGTCCTACTATGTGGGGAGATCAGTTCAGTTGCCATGGTGGATTATCAGCGTGTAGTCCGGGACACCATTAAACACATAGGCTATGACGATTCAGCCAAAGGTAGGAGAGAAAACAGTGGGACCAAAAAAAGCATATTTGTGTTAACTGTGTCTCCATGTCTGTGATAAGAGCAGATTTATCTGGAAGCTGTTCAGATGCCTTTATGGGTGAAATAAATTCACAGGCAATCTCATAGGAATTCAGGGGTGGCGTAAAAGGTCATGTCAGAAAAAGATGAGCTCAGTTAGCTATGCACACACCTCCGCATCCTGACAATAAAGCACCTGAAGAGAATCTGCCTATAAACAAAATACTCCTGATTATTATGGAAAATTAGAATTAAGTGAAAACACATTCCTGTTTAGGTTGCCTGTTACGGCATCATTTGATGCCAATGGTGGGTAACCTTAGTCAAAAGCTTATTTAAACAAATAAGTAGCCTTGTCTTTGGAAGCACAAACATCACCTGTGAATGTTGTTCTTTCTGAGGACTTTGTACTCTTTCTGAATGCTTTCCAAGATTAGTCAGCTGTTGTAAATATTAAAGAGTGAAAATCAAATGATTGATGACAAAAGTATACTTAGTAAAAATATCAAGGGCCTGAAGTTAAAGTGCTGATATCAGGTATTTTATGAGGGTGGCTGTCTCTAGCTGTCTGAACGGCAGAAAACTCTAGAAATGAGAGCAATTTAGCTCTCTTGAAATAGTGGCAAATGCTATGTGGCTTTATATATGCTTCCCACAGGCAAGTGAATGAAGACTAGCATAAGAATTACGTAGCAACACATAGAGGTAGGATATGATATTATCTGCTTTCTCAATCAATGGGGGAGAGGCTGCAGGGGAGGGGAGGGAGAGAATTTGGAGCTCAACATTTTAAAAAAAGAATGTTAAAAAATACATACATAATAAATAAAAAAATAAAACAATTGAAACGGGGAAAAAGAAACACCTAGAAGCTGTCTGGTGGAAGAGAACCAGCAGTCAAGAAGGTGCTCTACTGACACACACTAACTTCACGATTCTGGGCAAGAAATTTCTCTTCTCTGGGCCTCGGAAAACGCTCTAACATTATATATTGCAGAGAAGGCCTCTCCGTTGTTACTTACCACTTGTTCCCTACATTAATGAGATCCCAGGAAAGTTCCCCAAACCACAAAATGTCATAATAACATTTTGAATACAAAAAAGACTATAAAGGCATTTTGTCATTGGATTCACTACCTGCTGTTTTGATCCTCAGCACAGCCATGTGAGGAACATGTTAGGCTAAACTAAATGACTAGACTGGGAGTCAGGGGGACCTGAGTTGTAATCCTACCACAGATAACTTACTAGCTGTGTGAACCTGATCAGCTTGCTCAATGTCTTTCTGCCTCAGTGCCCTCAAATGTAAGATAGGGATAATAATAGGATCTATCTCATAAGGTTGTCATGAGGACCAAATAAAATAAAATAATATATAGTGTTTTATAAACTTTACAGTAATATATAAATGCTAGTGATGATTTTTATTATCACTACCACTACTACTAGTAAAGAACAAAGAAGATAAAAATATTGAAAAATTCAGTGATATCATTTATATTTTTATCAAGGTTAACCATTTGCTTAAGACATCATCTTTATTTTTTCATATAATCATAGTTTTAAAAATTATTTATTTTTAACATTCTTTTAAAAAAATTTTAGTTCCAAATTCTTTCCCTCCCACTTGTACCTCCCCCATCCACTGAGAAGACCAGTAATATATCAATTATACATGTAAAATCATGCAAAACATATTTCCATGTTAGCCATATCACCAAAAAGTAAGAAAAATAAAATAAAAAAATTATACTCCAATTTGCACTCAGTTCATAAGTTCTTTCTCTGGAGGTAGATAGCATTTTTTTATCGTAAGTCCTTTGGGATTGTCTTAGATCATTGCCTTGATCAGAGTAAAGTCATATTTTGTCTTTATTGAGGTCATTAGTGACTACCTCAAGTTCTAGCTTCTTGGTGAAAACTTCTTGGACCGCTGGAACCTACGCTGATTTCCCCCTGCTCTGAACTTAACAGTTTATATCTATCATGGCATAAAATTTAGCACTTAGTTGTAGCGTTTTATTGTGCGTTATTGTTTAAAATTATTATTGATAGCCTTGAGTTCCCGGGTGGATTTTCAATTTCTTGAAGGCCGGAGTAATTTTTTAATCCTACCTTTGCATTCCGCCCCACCCCCAGCTTGGGTGACATAAACAAACACTTGTTGACTGGTAATCGAAAGAGTGTTTCCTTACTTATGTTTGAATTTCCCCAAGATCATTTTTTAATGGGGATTTAGGCTTAGTCTAAGAGCAGGTAGGCGATGCAGCGGATAGGGCGCTGGGCCTGAAGTCAGGAAGACTCATCTTCCTGAGTTCAAATCTGGCCTCAGACACTTACTAGCTGTGTGACCCTGGGCAAGTCACTTTACCCTGTTTGCCTCAGTTCCTCGTCTGTAAAATGAGCTGGAGAAGGAAATGGCAAATCATGCCAGTATCCTTGCCAAGAAAACTCCAATTGACTGAACCAAGTGAACGACAACAAAGGCTTAGCCTAAAGCATAGGCTATTACTTGCGTTGCCAATTCTCCTTCACAGTAGGAGTGATGGCAGGTCATTGAATTTGCTAATTGTTCTTCGATACTGTAAATGAAATAACAATTTCAAAAAATAATTATTGAACATCTACCATATTTAAGGCATGATGTTAAGTGCTATGAGAGACGCAAAAATGAGTGATACATAGAGCTTGCTTTTAGGAAGCTTGCCATATAGTAGACAGGATAAAAGAAACTTACTAACAATTGTTTGGGGGCAGAACAGATGGATCGTCGCAGTGGAGGAATAACATTGGAGGCCAGTGTCACTGGATCACAGAGGGGAGTACGATGTAAGAAACCTGGAAAGGTAAAACAGGGCCAGGTTATGAAGGGCTTTAAAAACCAAACAGGATTTTATATTTGATCCTGGAGGTAATAGGAAACCACTGGAGTTGGTTGAATGAGAGTGGGGTAGGGTGGTGATGTGTTCTGACTTGTACTTTAGGAAGAATATGGACTATTTGTGCTTGACCTGTGGAGCCTTCCAAGCTCGTAATGGTCTGATCAGCCAGACTGTACCTTGATCCCAACAGAGTGACTCCATTTTGGTCCTCTTCAAGAATTAAGGACAACTACTAACCAACTTTAGGAAGATTGATTTGACAGTTGAGTGGAGAAGGGACTAGAGAGACTTGAGGCAGGGAGACCTATCAGCAGGCTGTTGCAATAGTCCTGGTACAAGGTGATAAGGACCTGCACCAGGATCTTGCAGTATTAGAGGGGCGTATTTGAGAATATGAAGATATGCTTGTCATGAGACTTCACAGAAAAAGGGTCTTAGAACAATCTGGTGGGATAAGTATCACAGACCTGATTGCATTTAACCTCAGCCTTTTAGGATGAGTAGGGAAGAGACAATATGTGAATAACTAGGTATACATAATATACACACAAGAGAACTATCTATCTGTCTGTCTATCTATCTATCTATC
>CM053624.1:48616377-48631653 GCA_028646595.1 Phalanger gymnotis | reverse complement strand
GAAAGACTTCCTGTAGAAGGTGGGATTAAAGCTGGGTCTTGAAGAAAGCTGAGGAAACTCAGAGATGGAGGTGAGAGGGTCAAACATTCCAGGTGTGCAGAGCAGCCAGGGCAGAGGCACAGAGAGTGGAGGTGCAGTGTCCTGTTTGAGGAACAGAAAGCAGGCCTGCCTAGCTAGATTGGAGAGGACGTGGAGGGAATCAAGCCAGTACAACAGAGCCAAGTGTCTGGCTCATTTAGTTTCAGGGAAATAAAAATTCCCTCATTGTTTTACATAATAATTATGTTCTGTTAACAGGCTTCCCTGTATCAATGTAACTTTAATTTGAATTCATGGGGCAGCCTACAGAATAGCTTTATGTAACTTGGCACAATAGACACTGTGCTAGATCTGAACTGAGAAGCTGTCTCAGACACATTGGACAAGTCAGCTCATCTCTCATTGCTTTAGGCAACTCACTGGGATTATTTAGAAATTCCAGACTAGGTGCTGACCTCCACTGGAAGTGGAAGTTCTCCCTATGCCAATTAAATCCCATCTAGCCCCTATCCTCATCCTTTTTTCCAGCTTATGCCATTTACTAGTTATGTGACCATGGTCAAGTGACTTAACCTTTCTGAGCCTCAGTTTCCTCATCTATAAAATGGGAACAGTAACTCTTGTAATACCACATAGAGTAGATAATCTCTTTATAGTATGTGTATGTATACACACATGTACACACTCATACGCACACATATACATATATGCACACATATACCTACACACATACACACATTATATGTATGTATATATACATATATGTATATACATATATGCGTATATATGTATACACACACATATATATGCATATACATATATACACACACACACACCGTCTATTCACTACTTACATCCATCGGTGAAAGAGAAGATGTGATTCGAGTGCTGGAGGCACAGAATTTTAATACGATCCTTTCCATGATAAAATACCTTGTAGATATACATGCTGTCCCCGAAGCAGAATTTTCCTTCCATTGACTCCTTCCCTTTCCCCCTTTCCACGAAGATCAATGGTTGGCTGAGCTACAAACCAGTATCAGATCAACCAAGAAAAGTTTTGGACGCTTTTTATTGGCTGTATTACCATTGAGAGTTTGAGTGTGATTGAAAGTTCAGCCAACCAATAATATTCGTGAGAAAGGGGAGGGGGGGAGCAGCAAATTCTACATAAGGTAGGCAGAAGATTACAGGAATGCCTGAAGATGTAAAACTAGCCCTTGAACACCTTTGTTCTCCAATGAGGCAACATAGCTTTGGGTCAAGTTGGCCATAGTCTAGGAATGTGGGAACACCGTTAGACACTTCAGAATTCTTGGACTGCTGCTTAATGTCTCTATTGACTTCTCTTAAAGGAAGCGAGGTTGGGGAGAGGAGAGAACACCCTTGAGGTTCTAACTATATCCTGGGTATAACTAAGTGAGACAATAGTCCCAAATGCTCAGCTATCACTCTTATTGAGCCCTAGAAACAAGAGGATCATAGAATCATAGTGCATCTATTTAGAACTAAAAGGGACCTCAGAGACCAATGGACTTACTTTACAGATGAGGAAACTGAAGAACAGAGGATAATTGACTTGCCCACATCACAACAGTTATTATCTGAGACAGGATTAGAATCCATCAAAGATCATCTATTTAGAGCTGGAGGAGACCTCAGAGGCCATTGAGTCAAACCTTCTAATTTTTACAGATGAGGACACTGAGGTCCAGGAGGGCTAAGAGGCATGTTTAAAGTAAATATTTCTCTCTACTAGTTCTTAGAAGCATTCTTTTATGATATCTCTCCAAGGAACATACTGTTCAAAATTATTTAACCTTCCTGAAATTCCAAGTGGGCATATTTTGCCAGACAGAACTGTCAACATGTTCTACCAAGAAAGTCACTTTATTTTGGTTTATTCAGAGCTTATTTGAGCATGACTTTTTGTCTTTGTCTTTACAAGAGACAGTTCCCAGAAGGGATTTCCCCTAGAAATGGCGAAGGGAGAGGAGAGTGAAAGAGTAACTCCAAAGCTCATTTTATTTCCTCATGAGCCCATCTTACTGTAGCAGATGGTTCATGGACTGTTGTCTATGACTGCTAATTGGCACAGACCACTGGGCATGGAGTCAGGAAGACCTGAAGCCAAATCCAGCCTCAGACGCATTCTGGCTCTGTGACCCTGACCAAGTCCCTTAACTTCTGCCTGCCTCAGTTTCCTAAACTGTAAACTGGGGATAAAAATAGCACATATCTCCCAGGCGTGCTGGAGGATTAAATGAGATAATATTTGTAAAGCCCTTAGCACAGTACCAGACACATATTAGGTACTTAATAAATGCTTGTTTCCATCCTGTGGCACCTGGGCAGCTCTGTGACTCTGTGTGTGTGCGTGTGTGTGTGTGTGTGAGTGCGTGTGGTACACTGTTGCACACAGGTGCTAGAGTCTCTATTTGATCATCATCTGGCATCGAGGATATTTCAGGAAATCTCTGGCTGTTGCAGTCAGGCAGAAAGCCATGTTCCGCTGTTCTCCAGTGTGTTTGTTGCTTTAGGCCAGAGTCTTTTTTGTCACAGTCCTTTCTTTTTATGCATTGCAGCTCCTTCTGTTTCTGAGCCATGGACTCCATCTTTTTTTTTTTTCAATTTTTTAAGTACAGTTGTTACCTTTTGTTAGCACAGTACCGTAATTTTTAGAAATGCTGCTGCCCCTCAGAAATTGAACCCTCTCTTGTAACTAACAGTTAAGCAAAAATGCCTGATGGGGTGATCATAGATGTAGAGTTGGAAGGGGCCCAGAGGCCATCTAGCCTAACCCCCTCACATCATAGCTGAGGAAACCGAGACCCAGAGAGACAAGTGACTTGTCCAAGGTAACTCAGGGAGTAATTGTCAGAGGGGACATTTGGACCCATTTTTTTCTGACTCTGAAGCCAATTCTATTTTCATAGTACTATGCTAATGGACAGCAAGGAGATACAGTTCAATCTTATTTGCTCTCTGAGACCAAGGTACACAGGAAGCCTCTGAGCTCCTGCTTTGCTTTCAGCTCTCCTGTGAAGCAATTCTCTATTGACTAGTGAATTCCTGAGGAATGGGCCAGGCTTCCTCTGCCACCCTTTCGCTCGTCTTGCAATGAAAGACTCTGTTCACATCTGTAGTATTGTTAGGCCCTTTGGAATGTGTGTCCATCATGCTCTGTGTCTACATACAAAATTCATGGCTGGTATGGAATGTCTGAAAAGGTTCTGACTGTCGGGATTCACCTTGAGGAGCCCAGGAAGTATTCTCAGCCCAGCCACTTGGGCAGGGAGGATCTCTTGGCCTTAATCTTGGTTTACTTGTATTGTTGGCATCATCAGGCCACCTTGACTACTAGGCTTTTTATGGAATTGCTCATATTAGACCATTTCTCAGTCCAAAAAAGGTAGCAATAGCCAAGGAGGAATAAGCCTCTGGCTCTGAAATAGCATTTGATTGTATAGAATTCTAGCCATGAGAGATGGAACTGTTTTACGGGATGAAGTGAGATTCCTTGGGGAGGTTTGTGCCATTTTAGGATCAAATGACTAGTGGTGTTTTTATTGTCCCAGGCTGAGGATAATCTTCTCTTCTCTCCCCCGCCCCCCCACCGCCACTGCCAACCCTCCCTTTACTTTATAACTAAAGAAGTTGAGATTGGGTGATGAGATTACCCCAAAATTATACAGCTGGTCTGTGGTTGAGCTGGGATTGGAACCCGGGTCCCCTGTCTCCCAACTCAGTGCTACTTCAGGAGGACCTGAATTCAAATCCAGCCTCAGACACTTAATAGCTATGTGACCCTGGGCAAAGTCTCTTAACCCTGTTTGCCTCAGTTCCTCATCTGTAAAATTAGCTGGAGAGGGAAATGGCAAACCACTCTTGCATCTTTGCCAAGAAAACTCCAAATGAGGTCACAGAGAATCAGGTATGACTAATTGACCAAACAACAACAGCAGTTAAAATTAGGGCAGCTGGATGGCAAAGTGATTAGAGTAATGACCCTGGAGTCGGGAGGACCTGAGTTCAAATCTGCCCTCAGACACTTACTAGCTGTGTGACCCTGAGCAAGTGACTTGACCCTGAAGGCAGTAAAAAAGAAGCTTTTTTGGGCCCATTTACCTAGCAAAACTGGACAGGTTACATTTTCTATTCTATGACTTTCACTCTTTCAAGCTCTTACCTTCCTTCCTTGGGTTTACGGGAAGGTAGATGGTAACCACCATCACCACCACCACCACCACCATCACCACCATCACCACCACCACCACCGTCATCAACAGTGCTAGAGCCTGCTAGATTACCTCCAATTTATCTTGTATATATCTTGATTGTACATAGTTGTTCGCTTGTTGCAGCCTTACTAAATTGGGAGCTCCTTGAGGGCAGGGCCTGTCTTTTGCCATTCCATGCATTCCCAGTGCTTAGCACCATGCTTGGCACATAAGAGATGCTTAATAAATGCTTGTTGACTGAATAGCTGGTGTTTTCAGTATTGCGAAGCATTTTACAAATATTATCTAATTTTTATCTTCCCCACAAGCCTGGGAGGAAGGTGCTATTATTACTCCACAGGAGTTACAAATTTCTTGTATGGGTTAGTTTTAGGTTGTATCTGACCTTATCTTAGATGAATGAGGAAGAGAGAAGGTATTTCCCTGGAGGTATAAATGAGAAAAATATAAAATTTTTTTAAAAAGCTAGAAACCCTAGCCTGGGTTAGGAATTGAACAAGGTCATCATGGGTTCTCCTGAGGAGCAGGCCTCTGTCCATCTCACCTGTGAAATGTGTATTACATCATATTTGCTTTTCTTCCCCTGCAGGCTTTGACTTCAAGACCTGCAATGTGCTAGTAGCCCTGGAACAACAATCTTCAGATATTGCCCAGTGCGTCCATTTAGACAGAAATGAAGAAGATGTTGGTGCTGGAGACCAGGTGACTAAGCATTATTCACCTTAGCAAAGCGATAATTCAGTCCCAGTTAGTCAATTACTCTGTTCATTCCAGGGAGGAAACGGTCTTTGTTTTAAGAATATTGCAATTATTTGAATTTCTTATCTATTAATATCACATGGTGTTTGCTTTTTCTATGTTCTTTTTTCTATCCAGTTACAAATTGTGGGGCAAGGCCAGTTGTTACAGGATCACAACAGCTTTTCCTGCTACTTATCCCTCCATTCCCAACTCCTCAAATAAAGTTCTCTCATTGATTTCCAAGCTGCCTGAGGACTTAGGAAGAACCTTCAGGCTTTGTAAAACAGGATATTATTCCTTCTATTTTCAGTTCTCAGTATCCTCCTTCAAAGAAGGATTTATTTACTGTGTGATATTTGCAGTTGATTGGATGACAATCAATGTGAATATGACCTGATGGACAGAAAACTCTGAGAGAGTAATTATAAGTTATATAAAATAAGCTAGGTCAGAATCACCATCAAAGTCTCATGTTATGTATATATCTGATGATCATACCTCAAACACAGGACACAGGGATGTGCTGAAGTCAATGCCTACTGGTTCCTGAGAACCAATTGTTAAAATTTCAATATGAGCATTTATACATTGGAAATTGGCAAATGCTACAAATAAGGGTTTGATTAATTTTCTTGTTGATTGGACTTAAGAAACTGCTAGAGAAAATGTTAACAATGCAGATTAAACTAAAAATGTGCCATATATATATTTTTCACAGAGCTGGTCATTAAATATTTACCAGAATACCTCTTATTACAGAGCATGAGAAACTCATAAACTCATATGATATATGTGATCTCTATATAGACAAGGCCATGTGTTATGATAGGATGCATGTTGGAGTCAATAGAGACCTAAATTTGAATCCTGCCTTAAATATTTACTAACTGGATGATCATGGGAAAGTCACTTAGCCTCTCTGAGACTTGGTTTCCTCCTCTAAAAAATGGGATAATAATGGCATATATCTTATAGGGCTATTGTGAGGTTGAAGTGAGACAACACATATAAAATGCTTCCCAAACCTTAAATCACTACATAAGTGTAAGCTTTTATTATTGTGAGAATTAGCATGGCATGATGGATAAAAATGTCAACTTGCAGGAAGCCCTGGGTTCATAGTCCTGCCTATGTAACCCTGGGCAAGTCACTTAATTTCTCAGAACTACAAAAAATTGTCTAAGAGTCTAAATTGAAGAGAAGGCACCAACCTGCATTGACAGAGGGATTTCCCCATCTGGCCATTTATCTTTGGTAGAACAGGTGAACAATGAACAAATGGTTTAACTTGGAGAAGACATTGGAGTCTAGAAGTAAATCATTCTGAATCATAAATTAGATCAAATCCCAAACTCTTATGTGTTTGACATAGTTTCTATGATAAATCTTCAGTCTTACCCTGAGGAAAACTAAACTGGGTAGGTTGTGGTAATTGATGCCTAAAACAGGTCTAAGAATACCATTTGCCTTATTTGTAATTGTGGGAACCTGTGGGAGACTGAGGAGAAGCAGTCAGGCTGGTAGAAGAAGAACCAGAAGAAAGCAATGCCAGGAAGATCCAGGAAGGAGACACTCTTTAAGGGACATGGTCAACAGTACCAGACATTGCAGAGAACATGAGAAGGATGAGAACTGAGAAAAGGAAACTAGATAGAACAAATAAATGATCTTTGGCAGTGTTGATAGAATGGTGGGATCAGAAACCAGATTACAAAGGATTGAGAGATGACTGCAAGATGAGAAAGTGGAGGAGATGAGAATAAAAACCTTTTCTTTCTTGGAGTTTGGCTGTGAAAAAGAGGAGAGAGAGATGTGCAAAGTTCTATTTTAAAAAATAGATAATGAAGAAGAAAAAAAAAACCAGTCCATGCACATTCTTTTTTTGGATTGAAATCCGGATGTTTGGTATATAATATATTTAGTTCTAAAATCATAAATGAGAAGAGATGGAGATATAATGTCACAGCAGAATATATGTATAAAACTACTTGCCAACTGGCAATGCATCTGACTCGGAAAGTTTAAACTGAAATGGAATGCAACTGACTAGCTTCCGAGTGTAGGGATGTTCAACAGGGCTCAGAACTAATCCATGTCTATTTACTGTGTTTCAAGTTGATCAATTTCTCATTCTACTCATGGATAATGGACACTAATGTCCAAAATAAAAAATCCTTTTGTGGTTTTATTAGAAAACAAAATAAGCATTTCTCAAGTCTAATGGAGTTTCAGAATCTGCAAAGGTCAGCTTTGTGAGTTAAATTACAAGTTCAAGGAGTTCAAATGCTGAGGCATGCATTTTTTTTGGTCTTCATCTACACTTATGTGTTTATAAATGACTCTAAATTTAAATTTGGTTGGTTTGAGACCAAATGGATTACAGCTTTTGAAATGACAGACACCCTCTTTTAATAAGCACGATGTCTGTCAAAACAGCAATTATTTTCTTTTTCATACAGCTATTAACCACACTTTACATTTAAATGAATTTAATGCCTACCTGAGATTATGCCCTTCTTTGTCACTTACCTTCAGAATGGGGACATTTCAGCAGGACTCTAAGGAACCTGAAAGGAGTTAGCAACTGAAGCAAGGAGTCATAGAAATTTAAGAGCCAATTAACCCCAGGGTACAGCAACCTGTAGTTGGGACACTAAACTGTTTTTTTCTCCTCTCCCTTTCTTCTTTCCTTCTTCATGTAGGGTTTGATGTTTGGCTATGCCACAGATGAGACAGAAGAATGTATGCCTCTCACAATTATACTTGCTCATAAGCTCAATGCCCGGATGGCAGATCTGAGGCGCATGGGGGTTCTCCCCTGGCTAAGACCTGACTCAAAAACTCAGGTAAGTCTTCCTTTGATTCTCTTTAGAGGGCCACTGAACAAAAATCTCAATAACCTCAAATTCTTCTTAAATTTTGTCTCCTGATGGGTCAAAAAGATATACTCAGAGACATATAGATTAATTTTTAATTTCTTTTTATTTTGAAATTAAGAATTATCCCAAAACACAAATATTGCAGTGTACAAAGAACAGAAGAGAGTTGGAAGTTAGATTGTGGGCAGTCTTTTGTGCAGTCTTGAGATGGGGTGTTGGTGGTAAATGAGTTATCAGAGCCCTTGTGATGCAGTTGTAACAGGCCACCCTAGAGAGGATGAAAATGAGAAGAAACAGCAGTAGAATGATGGGGCACTCTCCAGAGGACCTTCAACCATGGTCAGTTCCAGTCATATAACTACTACTACTACTACTACTACTACTACTACTACCACTACTACTACAACTACTACTACTACTACTACAACTACTACTACTACTACTACCACCACTACTACTACCACTCCTACTACCACTACCACCACCACTACTACTACTACTACTATTACTACTACTACTACTATTACTACTACTACTACTATTACTACTACTACTACTACTACTACTACTACTACTACTATTACTACTACTACTACCACCACTCCTACTACCACTACCACTACCATCACCACTACTACTACTACTATTACTACTACTACTGCTACTACTACTATTACTACTACTACTACTACTACTACTGCTACTGCTACTGCTAGCTAGCATTTACATAGAGTCTTTGAAGTGCTTTACATGTTATTTTACTTGATCCTCACAACAATGCTAAAAGGTAGATACTATTATTTTGCCCATTTTATAGATGAGGCTGAGGGAGATTAAGTGATGTCCTCAGGGTCACAAAGTAAGTAAGTTTCTGAGAGAAGATTTGAACTCAGGTCTACCTGATGCAAAGTCCTGAGTTCTATGCACTATACCTCCTTGCTGCCAAACTAGGCAATCACTTGGAGGAGGGGGATGGAGCAGGCAGAGGTGAACCTTAAGTGAAGAGTATCCTCATTTTACAGATGAGTTGGAGATCAGGTAGCATGGAGGTATTGTCAGAAGTCAGTCTGCCTCTATTTGGGCATGGTGGCATTGGGCAACTCCCAGGTAAGCTTCAGGAAAAGGTTAGGGATCTCTCATTGAAAGATCTTCGTGGTAGAAAGTGGAAACAAACACAGGAGTGGCTTCCTGCTTTTATAGTGGCACAGGACACCTCGAAAGGAGATGAGAGGAGGCAGGGAAGTACTTAGGAGTATGGTAGTGGGAAGGAATCCTAACAGTGCCTCATGGGCCAATATTGACAGAGGACCAAGAAGAGTGTTTAGGATGACTCATTGGGGAATCATTGTGGCTCCATTGTCCTAAGATGTTGGTGCCGGAGACTTCTTAATCACTAATTCCAGTTTTGTTCTCTATCCTCATTCTCCTTGACTTTTCTGTAGTACATACTATTGACCACTTCTTTCTTAGAACTTTCTTTGGCCTCCATGACACTATTCTATCATTTTCTTATCTCTGACCACTCTTTCTGTCTCCTTCTTTAGTTTTCTTTCCTCCTTCAGAACTATAGTTAATCTCTATAAAATTTTTGTTACTTATGTTCAAAATTTTGGAGTCATCTTGGATATCATTTTCTTCTTTCTCCTGATAGTCACCAAAAATGGGCAATTTTCATTTTGAAATGAGTCTCAAACTCATCCCTTTCTTTATGTTACCATTGCCATTATTAAGACCTCAGCCTTTACCAAATGACTCATATCAATATAATAGCTTCCTAACTAGTCTTCCTATAACCAATCTCACCTTCTGCTAGGCAGCTAGATGGTATAATGAGAAAGACCTGAGCTTGAATCCTGTCTCAGTCACTTACTAGCTGAGTGACCTTGGGCAAGTCACTTAAGCCCTCTCTGTCTCACTTTCCTCATCTGTAAAATAAGGTGATTGGATGCAGTGGATCTCTAAGATCACTTCTAGTTTTAAGTCTATGATCCTATGATTTCCTCAATCCATTCCACACATAGCCACCAGATTAGATTCCCTAAAGTATGACTTTCATAATTTCATATCTCTGCTCAAAATTATTAGTGGTTCTCTCTTTCCCATTAAATAAGGTCCACATGATTTAGTAAGATGATCATGTTCTTAGACAATGGATCTTAGTCCACCCTCCAAATATGATGATCTACTCTTCCACATGGTCCCTCCCCACTCTATCTCTTGAACATGCTTTTTGTTCAAGACATTCTCCCTTCCTGAAACACCTTCCCTTCTCTTGTCTGTCTATTGAATTCTTACCCAGCCTTCAGAGTTTAAGTCTTCATTTCTTGGTGAAGCCTCCTCTGACCTCTTACCAGTCCAGGGTAATCTTCACCTCCCTTGGCCTGCTGCCCCTAACTCTGTCATGAAAATGACTCTTATCCATGTGCTGCTTTCCAATTTAGGTATTTTTATATGCAATTAAAAAATTCACCAACTAGATTGAAAACTTTTTGAGGACAAGGATCATCTTAAATTTTGTTTTATCACCCATAGAACTTGGCCCAGAATTTTGCATATGGTACCACTCAATCAACACCTTGGATTTCATTTTTATGCCCTAGCAGCAGGAGCTTAGCGACCTTGCCTCTGGGCAGAGTTTTGAAGGTGAACTTTTTAATTGATTGGTACAATGGACATCAGTGTACATGTTGCTTAAAAAACCCCAAACAAACAGCTAGGATGCTGCCTCCTGGTTTCTTTAGTCATATGCACACAATCTGAGCTAGAGATTGCATCAGCAGTGCAGATTTTTTTAAAGGCCATTCTCAAGATCCCTCCTTTTGGAAGAACAACATGGGGGTAGAGATTGGGATAAGAAATTTAAAACATTTTTATTATGCCAAGAAAAATCAACAAACATGTTATCTAATCTTATGTGTATGTACAGCTATTAAAATAGAATGGGAGTCACAGAAAAGGAAATCCTGGAATTGAATTGTAAGGAAATAAGATGGCCCACCTGAGTTTTCCTTTTTCTTGGGTGATCATTGGAAAATGAAATACATATTTTGCAGTGCATAAATGTACTAGGACAGGATTATGCATTTTACTTGAGTAAGAAAGCAAATTACCTCCGTTGCTCCTGTGATGAAAAATGGAATGTTCCTGATCTGGAAAGGAGACAGAAAGGGCAAACATTGATCCAAAGCCAAATTCCTTCTGGATTTACACTTCCCTGAGGACATGAAGGATCCACATACACATTTCTTTTTGGCCAAATCTTGCAAGGCTTTCTTGCCTTCTCAGTCAATTGCAACATGACTGAATTACCGTTCAGTATTTGTGCTAGCATAGGCTGTTCCAAAGATTCCTGAAAGGAGATTTACATTTATCCCAGGCTTTTCTCCATCTAGAGATTAGACGTTTGACAGCAGGAGCTTCTCTACCAATATTCCAGGTGACTCTCTGAGCTCTCTTTCTTTGGTCCCACTCCCAAGGAGTTTCCATTTTCAATCAAGATTTTTTTTGGTAGTACAGGTCTGATGTCAAGAAGACAAGGCTCAAATCCTACCTCTACCTACCATGACAGCTACTATTTGTGTGACTTTGGGAAAGTCTCTTAACTTCCCTGGGTCTTGGTTTCCTCATCTGTAAAATGTTTTGATGGCCTCTGTGGTTCCTTCCAGCTCTAGACCTATAATCATATGATAAGTTCTTCTTTCTGAGCAACATTGTGCCACTTATTATTACTGATCAGATGGCAGCAGGAATGACTAAGAGTGTTGTTTAGTTTTTTTAGTTGTGTCTGACTCTTTGTGACCCCATTTAGGATTTTCTTGGCAAAGATACTAGAGCGGTTTGCCATTTTCTTCTCCAGCTCATCTTATAGATGAGGAAACTGAGGCAAACAGGATTAGCCCAGGGTCATACAGCTAGTAAGTGTCGAAGGCTGGATTTGAACTCAGGAAGATGAGTCCTCCCGATTCCAAGTGCCATGCTCTTTCCATTGCCCACCTAGCTGCTCCATACCTAAGAGTATGTACTTTTTTCTTCACCTGGCCAGTATAACATTTGTATTATTCTTCATAATGACAGGTAGTAATTACCCTTGTCTTCCTCTTCTCTCCTATCCCTAATTGCTTCAAGGGTCTAGCATGAAGCTCCACCAAGCCCTGGGTTGCAGCACTGAAACTTGGCTATTTCTCTTATGTTCAAAGAGAAGCAGAGTTTTGGGCAATACTCTGATTTTTCCAGACCATATTTCTTGTGGGATAAAGCTGGGAGCCATATATTTTTTTTATCTTTCTACAAAATGACCACTAAATAAGGATTTGAGAGAATCCTGAGGCTGTAAAGGACATGCCAAAGTCCTGTTAGAGTCAAAGGTATAGATCTGGAAGGGACCTCAGGTTGTATTTTAGAGAAAGTTAATTGAGGCCCAGAGGAGTGAAGCCACTTGGCCAAGGTCACACAGCTACTATAAGCATCAGAGACAGGATTTGAACCCAGGTTCTTTGACTTTAGAGCAAGTCCTCTTTGCCATTGTATCAAGTCTGCTCACACATGGTGAGTTTTAAGCATGATTCTGACTGAAGACTGAAACACAAACTTCTCAAACTCCTTTTCCCAGCCCTCGGCTTTGGAGATTGTACTCTTGTTACATAGCAGTTCAGGAGATTGTGTAATCACATATTTAAATACCTTGGAGGTCCTGCCATCCAGGCTCCCCATTTTACAGATGAGGAAACGAGCCCAGAGTGCTGAAGGGACTTGCCCAATGTCACACAAGTAGCAAGTTGCCAGGCCAGGTTTCCAACCCAGGTCCTCTGCTTCCAAATCTAGCACTCTTTCAGTGGGTTCATACTTCTAAATAGGCCAATGTTGGGGGTAAAGTGGGGAAGCTCCCAACATCTGGGAAACCTTTTAGTCATATTTTCTTTGTGAGTCATGAAGTCTTCACTGAGCCATGAAGTCAGTGGCTTCCATCCTTGACCCAGATCTGGTACCGCCTCCTCCAGGAAGCCCCCTTGGCCAGTCCAGCACTTCTGGATCTCCTTTCCATAACAACTGTTCTTGTCCTTACAATAAGTATGGCACTATTTAGCATTTAGTTGTATCCTATCTGGCTTCTCCAGCTTTTCAAGGGCAGGGGTCATTTTATACTTTTGTCTCCTCTCCAGTATCTAGTATGGGACTGAAGCCATATTGAGTGCTTAGTACCTGACAGTTGATTGGTTGATGTTTTAGATACCCTGGGAAGACTTTGTGCTATAAAACCCGCTTCCAATGAGTTGCTTTCATGGATAGCCCTGTAGATGAAATGGGCGGCATGAAGGCTAACTATTGAATGTCTCCAATTAAAGTGTAGGCATCAGGAATAGGTGAGAGAGACCTCCTTTTTGGTAATGGAGATCCTTGAAATCATATTATGCTTAGAGTAAAAACTGACCCCCGTCATAAACACGACAATACGTTTAGATGATTAAAGAATGAGATAGAGCATTCTCCCTGAATCCAAGCTACTGCCTGATCCCTGAGGGAGGATATGTTTGTTAATATATACATACAGCTGGTGAAAGTCTGTTCCTAGGAGCTGCCAATGTGGAATATGTATGTTATATTATCAGAGGTTTCTTCTCGTTCCTAACACCAGTCTACTAGGAAGCCCCCTTCCTCAAGATCCCTACCTGCTAGGTAGTCTTAGACTTTGTTTCTCTCTTCTTCTGTAACCAAGATGCTGGAGATTCAGAATCCATTTTTCCTGTGCCTTTGCCCCTTTCCCATGGTTGACCTAGTTCTCCACTAATTCCATACCTGACACATTGTGATGTCCACTCCTTGGGCAGCATAGACACAGCTTCATGACCCAGAGTGCCTGGTAAATCCAGAATATTTGGACTTGAGTATTAGAGAACAGCTAAGCATTCTGTTGAAGACATTCTCGGTTAAGATAGCTGAATATGGGTATGGCAGAGGTAGCCTCAGTACTTCACTAGGAAGGGCACATGGAGTTCTTCAGGTATTAGAGAGTTAGGACTACTATTTAATCTATTAAATGCAAGTTTCCATCTTATTTGAGACTCAATAGGAAAAAGCCTTAGACTGAAAAGAATGTCACTGTAGAACTAACAGAATGGGAGGAAAAAACCCACCTAGCTTAATAATAATAACAGAGTCAGCCAGGTGAATAGGGCAGATAGAGTGCTGGGCCTTGAGTTGAGAACTTATCTTCCTGAGTTCAAATCTGACCTCAGACACTAAGTAGCTGTATGATTCCAAGCAAATCACTTAACCTTCTTTGCCTCAGTTTCCTCATCCGAAAAAAGGGCAAACCACTCCAGTATCTTTGCCAAGAAAACCCTAAACAAGGTCACGAAGAGTCAAATACCAGTTGACTGAAATGACTGAACAACAACAGATTAATAATAATATAATAATTCAAGACATTTATGTGAATCACTTTCCATTTATGGCTAATTACATCTAACTTTATAGAAATTATTTGTCATTAAATATTTATCAAATGCATTTGTCTGTTATTTTATTGTACCATTAAACTTTGTTATTATATGTGTTACTGTATTATATGAAGAGTCTCACAGAGCCTTGTATTTACTGAGTGCTAGCTAAATGTTTGTTGAATTGAATTGAATTGAATTTATTCACGGTGGTCACTTCTTTCAATGTTACAGATTAGAATTAGTAGGCTCTTGTGACTTGCTGTGGAAGAGAAACATCTGTTGCTTTGGGTCACCCTTCTGCTTCCTAGCTGTGTGATCCTGGGCAAGTCACTTTTTTTCATCTGTAAAATGAAGATAATAGTAGCTCCTTCTTCCTGGGTTGTTGTGTGGTTAAAATACTAACATTTGAAAAGTGCTTTATAAACTTTAAAGTGTTATATAAATGCAAATTATTTTATTATTATTGGTAGTGGTGATATTATTTTAAATTTGGCCAGGCTGACTCTTGGATGACAGAAACACAATACGGTCTTCCTTTTTTTTTTTTTTCCAATTTGGTAGGACCTGACAGACTCTATCCTTCACTTGTACAGCCTTTGAGAACATCGGGTTACCTTCCTGCTGTAATGAGACATGAGAGAAGAGGATCTTGTGTACTTAACCTTTATAATCTATCACCCATACAGCACCAACATATAGCCTGGTCCTCTGCTCGCAAGATGTAAGGAACGTGGATGATAATCACCTTGGTTTTTCTCCATGCAGGTCACTGTCCAGTACACCCAGGACAATGGGGCTGTCATTCCAGTGCGTATTCACACTATTGTGATCTCAGTGCAGCACAATGAGGACATCACATTGGAGGATATGCGCCAGGCTTTAAAGGAACAAGTGATCCGAGCTGTGGTGCCTTCAAAATATCTGGATGAAAAGACA
>CM053624.1:48600298-48615877 GCA_028646595.1 Phalanger gymnotis | reverse complement strand
ATTATAATGATCTATTTTGCAATGAATGAAAATCTATTCACTCTCTCTCTTACATTCACCCTTCATTGGAAAAAAAGAGAGAAACAACCCTTTTCTTTTTGAAACAAATATGAATAGTTAGGAAAAAATTCCTGCATTGGCCATATTAAAAAGTCTCCATCTGTACCTTGTCAGCCATTTCTCTGTTGGGGATGGATAGAGTGCTTCCTCATGGTTGGCATCTTTTAGGTCCTTGCCCACATGTATGTCCAGGGAGGCACAGGAGTTGATTTGAGGCACAGTGGGGTTTGGCCCTACCTAAAGTTGGTAATTTAGCTTTCTCTCTACTTTCTGGAATCTCAGGAATAAGTCTAATACTTCTTCCAGGTAACAAGCTTTCAAATCCTTGAAGGCAGTTATATCTTCTCAACATCCCCAGTTCTTTCAATACCCTGGCTCCATTGTTTATGGATATATGATTAAGTCATTTCATTCCTCTAAGGTTTAGTTTCCCATCTGCCAAAAAAGAGATATTCTACTTTTATTCTAATGGGGAAAATGCTTTGTTAAATATTAAGGGCCTATATGAACTTAATAATAATAACATGTTTGCAAAGTGCTTTACAAATACTATCTCATTTGATCCTTACAACAACACTGAGAGGTAGATGCTATTATTATTCCCATTTTATAGATGAGAAGACTGAGGTACAGAGAGGGTGAGTCTTATCCAGGCTCACAAAGCTAATGAGTGTCTGAGGCTAGATTAGAACTCGGGTCTTCCTGACTCCAGAACCAATGCTCTATCAACTGTACCCCTTTAGCTGCCTCTTGAACTATTACTATATGCTAGTAATGTAGAGTGAGTGAGGGATAACAGGTGAGCAGTATTAAGAGATCCAGAGGCAGGTGTCCCCAGAACACCAGGTAGATTGTGGAGGATTTGCAGGCAGGCACGGAAAGGAGTTACCCAGGATGAGTAATGTCATCTTTGTTTTCTTTCATGTCTGTCCTAAAGTGCTATTCTTTGCTGGCAAAATACTCAATATATATGTATATATAAATGTATAATATATTAAAATATATTTATGACCACCATGCATTTCTACCTTGAGGTGACTTAGTTTTTCAGAGACTATGATATTCTGTGACTCAAAATCATAGTTCTATCCAATCCAATCAAATAAACATTTGTTAAGTGCCTACTATGTACTAGGCACTGCTAAGGACTGAGGATACAATGAATAAAAAGCCAGTCCCTGCCTTCAAGGATTCTATAATCTGAAGGGGGAGACAATATAGCAGAGGAGGCAGGAAAGGGAGGAGGTGTCAGTCACAGCAGGAGGCATCTTGTTCCTTTGACTTGAAACCAGGAGGAGCAGCAGATGCAATGTGGAGGGAGCTGGGAGTCCAGTTTCTAGCCTCTATAAAGGAAGGCATTGGGAGGAGTTATTGGAGGGGAGAGGAGGCTGTGAGAGGGAGTGTCCATCAAGTCTGGAGTTAGCTGCAAGGTAGCTTAGAGTTTAGAATTGATGAGCTTGTCCTGGGAGGGACATCTTGTTCTTCAGAGTTGAAACCCAGCAGAGCAGCAAAGGTGGAGCCAGGTTCTACTGTGAGGGTGTCGGTTTGGACCTTTGTTTTATGGTGGACTGCTGCCTGGCTTTCCAAATGCAAATCAGCTCTCTTCCTCCTATTCCATTCTAGGCTCAGTCCATTGGCCAAATTTTCTGTCCTAGATATATTCATCACTGGATGAACTCCATGACCTGTCTATACAGCTGCTTGTCATGTGAGGTTTATTGTGAGATAGTGGACTGCCCTTTTCCTGTTCTCCGATGATTCTCTATTTTCTGCCCCCCACAGGGTTATGATACATCAGTGCCATTTCCCTTCTCAGGGGACATAGTACTGGGACTACAGTTGGAAAGTCTTAATTTAAATTCCTGCCTTAGATACTTACTAGTTGTGTGACCTTGGGCAAGTCACTTAACCTTTGTTTACCTCAGTTTCCTTAACTGTAAATAATAACAATACCTGCCTCACAGGTTATTGTGAGATAATATTTGTAAAGGGCTTAATACAGTGCCTGGCACATAGTAGGTGCTATATATATGCATATATATATGTATATATACATGTGTGTATATTGTATATATATAATTGCTTTTCCCCTTCCTTCTTCCTCACCTCACCTCCCTCTTCTTCCCTCTCCTCCCCAACACCTAGATTATGTACCTCTTTTGTTTATGTCAGCTTGTTCTCAAAGTTTGGGGTGGGGGAAAGGGTCTTCCCTATCCTCCTCAGAATTTTTCTGGGGTGAAGATTTCTTAGCCATAGGAACATAAAGTCATACATTTAGATCAAGATGGTGGCTCAGAGGCCATCTAGCCCAACCCCTTCATTTTGCAAGTCAGGAAAGCCAAGGAGAGCCAAGGAAGTTAAACAATTTACTCAAGGTCACAAGGTAGTTAATGTCAGAGGTGAAATTTGAACCCAGGTCTTCAACCTCCAGAGCCATTCTTTCCACTGCACTACATTTCTTCCCTATATACAATAACACCAATGATGATGATAACAGCAATAATAATTATTAATGGCTAACACTGAAATAGCACTTTAAGGTTTGCAAATCTGTGCAGTGATAAGCAAACATATTCAAGTATGCATATTTTTTTGCAAGTGTGCTTCATGTATGCTATCTCATTTAATCGTTACAACAACGCTCTAAGGTGCTTTAGTATTCCCATTTTACATGTGAGGAAACTGAGTCCATAGAGGTTAGGTGACGCACCTGGGGGTCATACAGTTAATAAGTATTTGAGGAAAGAATTGAAAGCCGGTCTTCCTGACTCCAAGTCCGACACGCTCTCCACTGCCCTGTATAGCTGCCTCATCATCACTATAGTTATTCTTTTTGCTCCGTCCTATCCCAGGTAGAGGGTCCTATATCTCATTTCTCATTGTCCCCACTAAGGAGTTAACTGAAACTAGGATATTAGCTGATTCAGTTTTGAGCAGAAGTACTGGCTCATCCTCCACGTTATTTGCAAAAGTCTTAAAGATCCAAAGAAAGGAATGAAGATTTATGGGTAAACAGCAATTAATGGCACTGGTGTCCCGGAGCAGATGACCTTGCCTGGTGCCACTTTGATTCATATCACGTCAATCATGTCCTGTTCTGCATATGTTCATGGCTGGTGTTGGCCCTGCTTGGGAAGCCTGATTAGAAGCCGGTGTAGTAAGAGGGGACCTCTGGAGAATTGTTCTAAACACCACTGACCCAATATCACCATCTAGTGGAAAATTCTCAACACTAAAATTTCCTTTTGTTGGGCTGGTTTTCTCTTTGAGCCATCATCTGATCTCCTGCCCTACCTGCTCCACCCCTCCCAACCCTTCACTTTACAAATGAGGAAACTGAGGTCCAAAGGGGAGATGTGACTTGGCCGAAGTCAACAGAAGCAGTTGCTCCCCTGAGTTCTGACCTACTGGTGGTGGCCACAGTTAGGAGAATGTAACTGTGCCCAAAATATTCTTGTGAGCTCCTTGAGGACAGGGACTGTCTTTTGCCTCTTTTGCATGCCTGGGGCCTAGCAGTGTGCCTGGCACCTAGTAGATACGCAATAGATATTGATTGATTCTGGACGCTATTGTTGGTTGTTCCTCAATCTGAAACTGCTCATATGACCCTTATTCTTGCCTTCTTGTAGGGGGATGCAGGAGTCACTGGCCGGAAGATCATTGTGGACACTTATGGAGGCTGGGGGGCTCACGGGGGAGGAGCCTTCTCTGGGAAGGACTATACCAAGGTGGACCGCTCTGCAGCCTACGCAGCCCGTTGGGTGGCAAAGTCCCTAGTGAAAGCCAAACTGTGTCGGAGAGTTCTGGTGCAAGTATGTTGGCACTTTTCTCCTTCCTCTCCACCTCTCCCATGCCTTTTCTATTTCAGGGGCCAGTTCCTGATTAAAAGCTGTGATCTCTGGGATGCTAAAGGCTAAGGTTATTTTCAATCAGTCAATCCTTCATCAGCAGAGCTCCATCTTGCCCCATTCTATCCTTTCTCCTTATATATTACTCTTATGATGAAGGGAGAAGACTAAAAAAAGACCTTATTTTAGCATCAAAGATATCAAATCCAGCAGTATTTGTGGCAGAGTGGTTAGCCTTAAGGTGGTGGAAGAGATGATTTAGGAAAACTGCTTTTATAAAGACCTGGTTTATGATGAGGAATGGGCAGAGGTAAAACTAGAGTCGGACAATGGATGATTTGTCCCAGGGTGTCAAAATTTAGAGTTTCTGATAGAACTTTCCATCAGAAAAATAACAACTGAGATCAGCACCTATTTAGTATCATTAGTGAAAATAGGAAGCTAAATGATAGCCTACTTCCTTACTGTTATCTCCCTTGCAGCAGCTTATTTCTGTCCATACAGGCAGTGGCTTAGAATCTATCTCTCTATGGTCTGAGGTTTATCCCTGAGATATCTCTTCTACCTGAACCTCAATTGAATTTGTTATTTTTTTTACTGATTTAAGGGCATCTTTCATGTTGATTACCTTAGCTTCCAGAACTGCTAACTGTGGCTTTGGGGTGATAGAGACTCCCAGCTGATCTGTCTCTTGTGCCCCATCTCCTTATGAAGGTTTCTTATGCAATTGGTGTGGCTGAGCCTCTCTCAATTTCCCTGTTCACCTATGGGACCTCCCAAAGGACAGAGAGAGAGCTGTTAGATGTGGTGAATAAGAATTTTGATCTTCGTCCTGGAGTCATTGTCAGGTAATGGCTTAATAGTTTCAATGTTCTCATGAGTGGGCAAATGCATATACACACACGCGTACACATACATACACACAGACACGTACACACTTTTAAAGAAGCAATAATCATTTCCCCTTTTCTAGTCTACCTTTATTGCCCCCCTCCACTCCTCATTTGCTAAAGAGGAAACAAGATAGATGATTTTCTTCCTTCTGGAATTAGGATTTTTGGAGGAAGAAGGAAAATGGAAAGGCTCACTCATAAGAATGAACTGAGCCATGAAGGAATCTAGGGATCTTAACAGATAGAGCTGAGTGAGGAGTGCATTCTGGGTAGGAGGAAATATCTAGGGCCAGGCAGGTCCCTGTGTCCTCACATAGGAAACATCAAGAAGACCCAAAGTGTGTATGGATAGGATTAATGTGCATGCAGTAAGTCTGGCAAAGTAGGCTGGATTCAGGTAGTAAAACACTTTTGCAAGCTGAGGAAGTTTGTGGTTCTTCCTAGAGATAATAGGGAATCATGGAAAATTCTTGAGCAGAGGGTGCATGACATAGGGAATAATAGTATCAACACATTATTCATTGTAGTAGCATACCTAAGTCCTCTAACAAAGAGATTTCATGACACCCCAAACCTCCAACTTTATATAATAATAGTAATATTGTATTTTATGGTGTTTTAGAGTTTGCTTTACATATGTTAACTTATTCGATCCCCACAACAACCCTGTGAGGCAGGTGCTATTACCCTCCCCGAATGATACATAGAATGAGAGTGTTCCCTACTCTTGGTTCTCTTGTATTTACAATACAGTGATTTGTAGAATTCAATTCTAGAGTAACAGAACATTTTCTTTCCTTTTGCTGAACTCTTAGGGACCTTGATTTGAAGAAGCCAATTTATCAGAAGACAGCATGCTATGGCCATTTTGGAAGAAACGAATTTCCCTGGGAAGTTCCCAAGGAACTCGTATTTTGATGTTGGCAAGAACCAGTCTCTTGAGGAACACACAATAGGATTCCACATTGCAAGATGGCCCCGGCTTTCACTCCCTTTGACCACTCTATATGCAGATCAGAGAGCTACACAATACTGACAGACTACTTATTTTCTCTGTAGGAACTGGTTCTGTTCTTCACCATTGTCCTGAGTTAGTGGCAAAGCCACACCTATTTTTATCATGTTGCCATCAGCAGAAAGCCTGGTAGAATTCATATCTCTAGTATTGCTAGGTCAGACCTATTTATAAAGATGATAATGATTTTCCCTCAACTCTTGATTCTGACCCAGGACAATATGATAGATTACAAAGGAAAGGCTGTATAGATATGCCAATTGCAGCCAATGGCCTTTATCACTCAGGGGCCAAGGTCCAGGGGTAGCAAGTGGGGTGTGGAATCAGAGAGTTCTAGGGTCCAGATTTATTTTTCTTCCGATGGCATCCTGGGTTCTTTTTGTAGATTGGTCTCTCTTACTTGCCATGTGCCGAATACAAGGATTTCACAAATGGGTCACTGTCCAAAAGATTTGGCCTTATATTTGAGAGATAACCTCCATACCAGGGGGTTCCTACCTGGGTCCCCCAAGATAATTCATGAATAGATTTCTAGAGGGTCTGTGAATTTAGTTGGGGAAAACCCCACATCTTTATTTTCACAAATCTCTAACTGAAACATATACCATTTCCTATAACAATTTAAAGACACTATTCTGAGAAGGGGTCCCTAATCTTTATTCACCAGACATTGCCCAAGGCATGGTTAAGAACACCTGAACAACACTGAAAAGTTCTTATCTAGAGAGGATGTGTGATGCAATGAAGAGATACTTGGATTTGGAGTCAGAAGTCCTGGGTTCAAATTCTGACTTTGCCATTTAGTATCTCTGTGACCTCAGGCAAAGCACTTAACTCCTCTGGGCTTCAGCTCCCTCAACTTCCAGTTCTAATTCTATGTTCATATGAGCCTAGTTGCCATGCCCAATCCAATTCAGAGTCATGCTTCTGAGGTCTCAGGCCCCTTCCTGTTCAGTCATCTCTTGGTGTTCTGGGCCAGGTTTCTATTAAGAAGCAGGCCTCATTGAAAAGACAAGTTTGAATGGCACTCTAGCCCAGTGCCTTGCACATAGTAGGAGCTCAACAATATTTATCAAATTGACTAGGAAGTATGTCTCCATCTGTCTGGAGAGAGGATTGGTGCTTCCGTGGCCAACTGATAATCAATGATCCAATGTATAAAAGGAGACAAGGCCAGGAAAAGAAAGTAAAGAAGTATTTATTTCTGTCTCAGGAATATTCTACACAAATCATATAATGTGTTATCTATCAAGGATATACCAGAGGTTGCTCTTGGAGGGAGAGTGGAGAATAAGAACCAGAGAAAAGCTAGAAAAACTAAAGCATAGAATAAAAAACTAGGAGGAAACCTTGCTAATCAAGATATCCATCGGATCAGGAGCTTGTGTCATTCAGGGGCCAACTCTGGCTCAGTTTCCATATAGCTGCTGCTGTTATGAAGGTGAATCCTAAAAATTCATTTTGAATAGACCTGTTTCCTGAAGAGGAAATAGCAATGAAGCAAGTTCTTTACTAGAAAAATCACATCTATTAGGCACATAGGTGTTTTTCATGTGAAGGACTGCCAAGCGCCACACTGTGATTGTACTTTCATCTTCTCATCTGGTACTTTCTAAAGGCACATTGGAGAGATGATAGTTTTTAATTAAATGCATCTATAGCTAACTATGAAACCATTGCTAATAGGCAGACCCGCTGTAAAGGTCAAGCTGATTTTTGAATGTATAACACTAAGCTACATAAAGTAGCAGATGTAATATACCTCAGCCTCTACTCCCCCTTTTTCTAGCTGAAATGAAGGTGAAAAATAACTTAGACACTAAAGAAAGTGCTGATTTGAACCAACAGTATATCATCTCCAAACTTAATTCCCTATTGCTTTAAGGCAAGTCTCTTTCCCTGTTACCCCATTGCCCTCACAGCTCACCTACTCTTCATCAATTACTTATCTGCCCAGGAAACTAAAAACTTCTAGCATCCTTTGGTCATTGATAACTGGTAATGTTCTATCTTTTAAATTTCCCCTCACATCTACTTAATCACTGATGCACTTTAAAAAAAAATTTGGCCCCAGAGAAATAGCCGGGACAAGACTTTCCTTCAGACCCATAATTTCTAAGTATTTGCCAAGAATACCAGTGTTAGCCAAAGACCATAAGACAAACCAACCTATCTGCTCTGATCATTGCCCGCAGGAAATGCAGTTTTTCTTCACATTAATGAAAGGCTGCTGAGAGATGAAATTCTAACGGCAAAGATGCCCATTGGCTAGTGGAAGAGCATCTCTGTACTTGTTCTATGACACCAGCTAAACTTATTGCTATTATTTTTTTCATGTTCATGGCAAGATGTTGCTTGAGCATAGAAGGAAAATTTATCTATAACCCCCTCGAGCCAAAATGGGATGCAGAAATGCCAGATATTAGCTTAATAATACTTTACTAAAAAATCCCTGTGCTTCTAACAGGGTGTTACAATTAGAGTCAGATTTGGCCTTGGCCATGCTCTACTAGTTAAGTGCCAAAGGAGTAAATGACCTGATTTTTGTTGACTCTTTCTTTCCAAAAATACAAAGAGCAAGTTCGTTTCTGAGCTTATTTGCAATTGATTGATTTTTCTACTTTCTTGTCCTCCCCCTCCCCCCATCAAATATTTTTTTTGAGGAAAGGTATTTGTATGAAACTAACCTCTTTATTTCTTAATATTCAGCTCCTGCTAGTTCTGTACATAATAAATAAAATTTCAAACAATATGAGTCTTAGGCTCATTCTTTGCCATTCTTCAAAGTCTTCCAAAATAGGAGATGGGAAAAAGCAGAATAATAAGCAAGATTGTACTTTGAAATGGAAACAAAGGGGTCAACTTCTGCATAACCACAATTTTCTCTGTATTCTATCATGTCTATTTTCCTGTTTTCCCCTCAGATATTTCCCCAAGTTTTATAGGTCGTAATGGTTAACTGTGTAGTGCTGGGTAAAGGCACTAAACCAAATTTAGTGCTAAATATATAAGCGCAATCTCCCATCATGTTATTGTGTACACACTGGTTCACAACTGCTCACTGCTTAAAGGAATTGGAGGTTGGAGAAAATGTGCAAAAAACATTTGGTAGCAAGGTCAAGTGAAGGGGAATAAGTGAACTTGTTGAGCTGCTAATTCTTCCTTGCTTTCTGCTCAGTTTTAACCTTAATGTAAAAATAGAAAAAAATACAAGTAAATATGAATGACTTCTTACAAGTTTTCTAGTATGAACAAGCATATAATGACCTTTGTATACTTTCCCCAGAAAGATGCTTTGTATATTTGCATATTATATATATATACACACACACATACACGGAGTGTATGAGTGTTCAAGGAGGGCAAGGACCTAGCATGAGGACTTGCTGAGTCCTTTTCAGGTCTGTTAATCTATGTTTGGTATCCACCTGTCCCCCAAACTCTCTCACTTGTGGTTCTAAGAAACTGTAGTATGGCCACACTGTGGCAAAACCATCTCAGCAGATGGGCTAAACCAGGTTCAGTGTAACTGATAGGCCTCAAAACTGCCAGTGAGTTAGGGGAATGTCTACTTCAAGACTTCCCCTGGTGGAATGCAGAATTTATTCCTATGGCCATGAAGGCTGCTGATGCAGGCACTGTGGAGCAATTAGAGCTTGGTCAGATGTCCAAGTGCCAAAGTCATCCATTAGATCCTGAGCCATTGCCAGTCATCCTGATTTTTGCCTTGTCATTGGACTATGATGACCCTGGAAGAAAGAGTGAGGCTGATGACTTTGTGTAACTCTGCCTTACTCAAATCCAATTCACAAATGAGTCAAATGTCATCCTATAATATCATACATACATATATATTTGTGTGTGTATGTGTATGTATATATATATATATATAAACATAGATACACATACACAGTTTTTTTTGGGGGGACAATGCTCTATAAACTTTAAAGTGTTAAAAAATCATAAATTCTCCTCTTCCTCCTCTATTTCCTTTTCCTCTTATCCTTCCTCTCCTTTCTTCCTTCTTCTCTCTCTCTCCTCTTTCTCTCTCTTCATCCTCCTTCTTTGTCCTCATTTTCCTCAATTTTCTCCTTCTTCCTTGTATTCCCTCTTCCTTCTCCTCCAAGAATCTACAATTTGTTGATGCATATTCACCAACATAGACTGCAACCCCACTGTGCTCTGTGAATTACTGCAGCTGAAAAACCTCATCACTTTGAGGCCAGCCTTGTATCAAACTATTACCTCTGCACTTAGCTTGGCTGCTGCTTAGAAGATAGATATTTGGCAGGCCTGTATTTGAAACTCCTTGAATTTGGAAGGACCCATCAAGCCAGGTGCTTCCATAGCTTTCAAAGACCCAGGGCCACAGGGAGGAGCCAAGATGTCACTGTGAAAGGAGGGAACTAATGGAGCTCTCTCACAAATTCTCTTGGATATGTCTAAAAAAGTAAATCTGAGCAGGTTTGAGAAAGTTAGAAGCCACTAGTAGACTGAGAGGGGCAGGAGCACCAGACACCTGGAACCACACCAGATCACACCAACCAGGAACAGCAGAGTAAACCAGCTAGGATGCCGGTCTGAGAGAGCATGGGGTGAGCAAAACGTGGGAACAGGAGCAGGCCCGGGGGGATGTATAAGCTATGGTGGTAATTGAAGCCCAGGCTTCTCAGCCTAGGACAGGAGTCTGTGGGAGCTATGGGAGACACCAGCGCAGAGCCTGTGGCTGCAGGAGCAGCTACTCCAGAGGCCCCCAGACCATAGCCTAAAGATTTGAAATGAACCTTCTTGAACTTCTGGTTGCCATGATGGCTAGGTAAATTGGCTCTCCCTCCCTTCCTCACCCAGAGAATACTCCCTTGGGAGAAACAGAGGAGCCAGAAGTGAGGCTTCAGTAGCCTTTTAGCAAGAGAAGTTGTGGAGAGGGCCCTCCTTGTGGTGGCAGAAGGAGACTAGTGCAGGAAGAAAGGTGTCCCAGCAGGCCCCACCTCAGCAGAACAACAAGAGTTGCTGAGCCCCAGGGGGGTGGAGCTAGCAAACATCAATACCTGTACTCCAGACATACCTTTGCACAGCCAGGGGAAGTGACAAACACCAGCACAGACAACAGCTGAGACCACCTCTGCTGTAGAGCAGTCCCCGGGGAAGAGGAGACTTCCAGTAGTCACACCACTCCTCCACCACACCTCTCAAAGTACAGACCATAGCACACAAAGACAGTGAGTAAGCCCACAGATATCAACACAAGAAGCTTGGGACAGAGTACCCTGAGCCCTAGAAGCAGAGATCCAGGATGAAAAAAAAAACCAGCATGAAAAAGCACACTAAAAAGCCAAAGACCATTGATTCCTACTATGGAGACAGGGAAGATCAAAATGCCAATTCAGAAGAGGACAGCGTGGACACTATATCAGTATCTAAAACCTCAAAAGGGAATGTGAACTGGTCTCCAGCCCAAAAAGCATTCTTGGAAGAATTCAAAGAGGACGTTAAAAATCAAGTTAGAGAGGTAAAAAAAAAAAAAATTGAAAAAATGGAAAAAAAATCACTGATGAAAACAAATCTTTAAAAAGTAAATTTGGCTAAATGGTTAAGGAGATTCAGAATATAAATGGAGAAAATATTTCACTAAAAAGTAAAATCAACCAAATGAAAAAGGAGATAGAGAAGCTAAAGGAAGAAAACAATACATTAAAAATTAGAATTGGGCAAGTAGAAGCTAATGACTCTATGAGACATCAAGGATCAGTCAAAAACATCTAAAGAATGAAAAAATAGGAGAAAACATGAAATATCTTATTGGAAAAACAACTGACCTGGACAATAGATACAGGAGAGACAATCTAAGAATTATTGGTCTACTGGAAAGCCACAATGAAAAAAGAACTTGGACAGTATCTTCCAAGAAATCATCAAGGATAAGTGCCCTGAAGTCCTAGAACCAGAGGGTAAAATAGTCATTGAAAGAATCCACTGATTACCTCCTGAAAGAGATCTCAAATTGAAAACTCCAAGGAATATTATAGTCAAATTCCAAAATTATCAGGTCAAGGAGAAAATACTGCAAGCAGCCAGAAAGAAACAATTAAAATATTGTGGAACTACAGTCAGGATCATGCAGGATCTTTCAGTTTCTACATTAAATGACAGGAGAAATTGGAATACGATATTCTGAAAAGCAAAAGAGTTTGGACCAAGCTCAACCAAGGATTAACTTACCAGCAAAATTGAGCATAGTTTTTCAGGCAAGGAAATGGACATTCAATGAAATAAGGGAATTCCAGACCTTCCTGATGAAAAAGCCAGAGCTCAATGGAAAATTTGATCTTCAAATACAAAACTCAAGAGAGACATAAAAAGGTAAATGGAGGAAAAACCTTGTTAATCAATAAGGCAAATTATTTACATCCTTATATCGGATTATATTGTTTTATATGTTTTATATGTATGTAAATCTTGAGAACCGGACAATTGTGAGAATTGAAAGGGATGCACATAGACAGTGGGTGTCAGTATAAAATAACTGATATAATGATAAAAAATAATTAAGAGATATAAAGGGAGGATTCTGGGAGAAGAGGTAAGGACGTAGTAGGAAAGGGTAAATTACATCAAATGAAGAGGGACAAAAACACATTAGAGTAGAGGGAAAGACAGAAGGGAGAAGAGTAGTATTTGAGCTTTACTCTCATTGAATTTGGTTCAAGAAGGGAATAACATACTCTGATAAGTCTAGAAATCAAACTTGTCCTACAGTCAGTAGGAGGGGAAAGGGGAAAGAAAAAGGAGAGGGGTCAGAAGGGAGGGAAGAAGTAGCAAGGGGAAAAAGGTAAGCTAAGGGAGGAGAATCAAGAGGGAGGGTAAAATGAGGAAGGTGGTAGTCAAAAGCAAAACTCTTGAGGAGTGGAAGAGGGAAATAAAAACATAAACAGGGGGAAATAAGATGGAGAAAAAGACACAGATAGTAATCATAACTGTGAATATGAATGAGATGAACTTTCTCATAAAACAGAGGTGGATAGCAGAATGGATTAAAAACCATAATCCCACAATATGTTGTTTACAAGAAATACATTTGAAACAGGAGGATACACACAAGGTAAAGGTAAAAGGTTGAAGCAGAACATATTATGCTTCAGCTAAAGTAAAAATAGCAGGAGGAGGAATTCTAATTTCAAACAAAGTAAAAGCAAAGATAGATCTAATTAAAAGAGATAAGGAAGGACACTATATCCTGCTAAAAGGCAACAGAAACAATGAGCAATATCATTATTTAACATATATGCACCAAGTGGTATAGCATGCCAAGTCTTAGAGGAGAAGTTAGGGGAGTTACAGGAAGAAATACACAGCAAAAGTATACTGGTAGGGGACCTCAGCCTCCTCCTCTCTGAACTTGATAAATCTAACCTCAAAATAAACAAGAAAGAAGTTAAGGAGGTGAATAGAATTTTAGAAAAGGCAGATATGATAGATCTCTGGAGAAAACTGAATGGGGATGAAAAGGAATATTCTTTTTTCTCAATGGTACATGGCACATACTCAAAAATTGACCATGTACTAGAGCATAAAATCCTCACAATCAAATGTAGAAAGGCAGAAGTAGTCAAAGCATCTTTTTCAGGTCATGATGCAATAAAAGTTATTTGTAATAAAAGACCATGGAAAAATAAAGTAAAAATTAATTGGAAACTAAATAATCTAGTCCTGAAGAATGAGTGGGCCAAAGAACAAATCATAGAAACAATTAACAACTTCATTCAAGAGAATGACAATAATGAGACAACACATCAAAACTTATTGGACACAGCAAAAGCAGTTCTTAGGGTAAGTTTTATATGTCTAAATGCTTACATGAATAAAATAGATAAAAAGGAGATCAATGAATTGGGCATGCAACTGAAAAAGTTAGAAAAAGAACAAATTGAAAATCCCCAATTAAATACCAAATTAGAATTACTGAAAATCAAAGAAGAGATTAGTAAAATTGAAATCAAGAAAACTATTAAATTAGTAAATAAAACTAAGAGCTGGCTTATTGAACAAACCAATAAAATTGATAAACCTTTGGTCAATTTGATTAAAAAAAGAAAGAAGAAAATCAAATGACCAGTATCAAAAATGAAAAGGGTGAGCTCACTTCCAATGAAGAAGAAGTTAAAACAATAATTAGGAATTATTTTGTCCAATTGTATATCCATAAATTTGACAACATTAGGGAAATAGATAAATATTTTCCAAAATATAAATTGCCCAGGTTAACAGAAGAGGAAGTAAAATTGCTAAATAACCCCACCTCAGAAAAAGAAATTGAGCAAGCCATCAATGAATTCTGTAGGAAAAAATGTCCAGGGCCAGATGGTTTTACATGTGAATTCTATCAAGTATTTAAAGGACAATTAATTCCTGTACTTTATAGACTATTTGGGAAAATAGGTGGAATCCTACCAAATTTTTTTTTATGACACAAATGTGGTACTAATACCCTAACCAAGAAGAGTCAAAACAGAGAAAGGTATAGACCAATCTCCCTAATGAATATTGATGCAAAATTTTAAATAAAATATTAATAAAAAGATTGCAGGAATTTATTATGAGAATAATACACTACTACCAGGTAGGATTTATTCCAGGAATGCAAGGCTGGTTCAATATTAGGAAAACTATTAGCATAATTGATTATATCAACAACAAAAGTAGCAGAAACCATATGATCATCTCAATAGATGCAGAAAAAACCTTTGACAAAATACAACACCCATTCCTATTAAAACACTAGAAATCATAGGAATAAATGGAGCCTTCTTTAAAATTATAAATAGTATCTACCTAAAACCATCAGCAAGCACTATATATAATGGGGATAAGCTAGATGCATACCCGGTAAGATCGGGGGTGAAACAAGGATGTCCATTATCACCCCTATTATTCAATTTGGCACTAGAAATGTGAGCTGTAGCAAGAGAAATGGAAGGAATTAGAACAGGCAAAGAAGAAATTAAATTATCCCTTTTTGCAGATGATATGCTGATTTACTTAGAGAATTCTAGAGAATCAAGTAAAAAACTACTTGGAATAATAAACAACTTTAACAAAGTTGCAGGATATAAAATAAACCCAAATAAATCTTTGGCGTTCCTACATATTGCTAACAAAGACCAACAGCAAGAGAAAGAAAGAGAAATTCCATTCAAAATTACTGTAGACACTATAAAATATTTGGGAGTCTATCTGCCGAGACAAACAGAGGGCTTTTATGAACATAATTATGAAACACTTTTCACACAAATAAAGTCAGTTCTAAATAAATGGAAAAACATCAATTGTTCATGGTTAGGCTGAGCTAATAGAATAAAAATGGCAATTTTACCTAAGTTAATTTAGTATTTAGTGCCATACCAATTGAACTACCAAAAATTATTTTACAGAGCTGGATAAAATAATAACAAAATTCATCTAGAAGAACAAGAGGTCTAGAATATCTAGGGAATTAATGAAAAGAAATGCTAGAGGAGGTGGCCTAGCTATGCCAAATATTAAGCTGTACTATAAAGCAGCAGTCATCAAAGCTACTTGGTACTAGCTAAGAAACAGATTGATAGGTCAGTGGAATAGGTTAGGTGCATAAGATGCAGTAGTCAATGACTATAGCAATCTACTCTTTGATAAACCCAAAGAATCCAGTTTCTGGGCTAAGAATTCACTATTTCACAAGAACTGCTGGGAAAATTGGAAAATGGTAGGGCAGAAACTGGCATAGACA
>CM053624.1:48531450-48591187 GCA_028646595.1 Phalanger gymnotis | reverse complement strand
CCAGAGACCATCCAGGCTGTCCTGCGGTGGAGCCCTGCTTCCCTCTGCCACTTTGTGGGTTCTGCAGCTCTAAAATTGGTTCAGAGCCATTGTTTTATAGGTTTTTGGAGGAACTTGGTGGGGAGCTCACGCCAGTCACTGCTTCCCAGCCGCCATCTTGGCTCCGCCCCCTGTTTTACAGAGTTTTATATCATACCAGCTTCCATTTCCTAACCCTCTCAATAGGTTTTGCCTTCTTTGTTCTAATGGAAAAAAAGTTGCTGGAGACATTTCTACCCACTTTATTTTTTTTAAGAAATAAATACAATGCCAGTGGCTTGAGTTGGCCATATCCTCCATTATGAGAAAGGGGGAAAGATGTACAAGCATCAGAAAACCAGTTTTGAAATATTTCCCTCAGTTTTATATTGGGTTAGCTTTCTAATCAGTAAAAAAGGTAGTAGCTGGAACTCAAAATATTTCTGCTAAGGGGAGGAGGTGGTAGAAGGGAGAGTGAATGCTACATTTCTCCACTGGCCTCAATGGGATATGTCAAAACCAAACATACAATGGTTATTTTAAAAATTTTACTGCAATATAACATTGAAGTAAAAACTAATTAGGTTTCTATATTTTTGCCAAAAGTAAAAAAAAAAACACATCAACAGGAAAATAATTTTGCCTGCATGTGTATAGCTTCTTAAATCATGTTAAAAGGGGACTCACAGTAAATGATGAAGGAATTTTAGAACAGCAATAATGATTTTCATCAGGAATTATTTCTCTCTGACCCTCAGCAATCAACAAGTAAGAAACAGTCTTTCTCACACTAATTTCATTCATATTTGAAGCAGCAAAAATAACCACCTATAATTTGGCTTTTATGTTCACAGTTGCTCCAAAAATCTTTTGAATTTCTCAAAGCCATTGCCAGCGTTGCCATGAAATAGACATTGTAGATCCTAGTTAGCAAAGGCTCTCTCCAAAACCAATGTTAAGTCAAAAGAAACAAGAAGCAGGACATTATATTAAATTTCTGGATATAGTACACTAAAAAGAGTACAAGCCTGGGAGAAGTTACCTACAGTTTTATAGAAGGAATTAAATACCTGCAAAAGCTGATTTTTGATTGGATAGTTATTTTACACTGTGTGGATTTTTGTATCTGCTAATTTAAAGCAGACATACACTGTATTTATCCCTGCCCTATTTCTTACATCTCCTCTCACCCCATCCCCAATCCCCTATACCGTATGCCAAGCATTATGGATATGAGCCCAAATCATTGCAGACAACCCAATAAACAAAGTTAGTGTAATACACTGGTGTGAAGTATGAGATTAAAAAAAAGTCCCTTTTAATCTTCATCAGAGTTCTGCTGTGGAAGAAAATTGGCAACCAAATTTTCATTCTTCTCACAAGCAAATTAAACCTGTATCACAAGTCCTTCAGGGAATCCTAATGCCTTTAACCTGTCTATAGCTTCTTTGTCTTGAGGTGTTACTTGAATGCAGTTCATATGACCCCTTCCAGCTTCAGCTATTCCCCTACTGCCACCCCTATTTCCTCCTTGACTCCCAGGTTCTTGAATGGGTTCATTTAGCATTTGAAGAAAATTCTCTTGATGTTGGCTGATTGCTGCAGTAACTAGAGATTTCCTTTTCTCTGTAATAAGGCTGGCAGAAGGGAAGGATTCTGTTGAATAATTTGTCTCATCTGCTGGAACTGAGGTTGGTTCTGTAAAAATTCAAGTGGATGTGCTCCAGAAGTAAAAGTAGTAGTGGTAGTAGTACTCAATTCAGTGATGAGCAAATAAAGTGAGGCATTTATTCAAGGTCAAAGAATTGCACTTTAGGACAGCATATTGCTCTATTCCAGGGATGAATGGGAGAGTTGTTGTTAGGCACAAGTTCTGGAAGGCATATAGTCTACGTACACAGAATAGTTGAACTGGAGGAGGGGAGTGTTGAGGAGTTACAGAAACAAAGTCGCAGAAATGAACCTGGGTTAGTTTTGTGATGTGTTCCAGGAACAGGGGTCTTTTATGTAAAAAAAAAAGAATAAAAAGTGATTTTTCTGGATGATTTAAAAATTATTTTGGAGGTTTTTTTCTTCTGAACTTTGTGATACTTCTTGACATAACTAAGATTTCATAGAATCACCAACTTATGTGTTATTTCTCCCCTTAATTAGAATGCAATCTCCTCAAAGGCAGGGACTATATTTGTGGTTTGTGTTGCTTAATATAGTGCCTGGCACACAGTAAATGTTTAATATCTACCCACCTATCCATCCATCCATCCATCCATCCATCTCTCTCTGTCTCTGTCTCTCTCTCCATCTATCCATCCATCTCTCTATCCAGCCATCCATATTCCTATCTACCTATCAATTTATCTTTCATGGGCATAAATTGGCAAGATGTAAAGACAGCTGCTCTGTCTAGCACAAAGGAGCAGGGACTAAGCCAGCTGAGTTTCTGCTTTGCCTTAGGCTTAGACTTCCTTCTCCTTTGGGGCCAATGCCTAAAGAATTGGGGCATTGTTATTTTAGGCACATGATTCTGTTACAGCCTCTTTTTAAATCATTTCTTTCCTCCAATGTTCCTAAAGCAGTTGATTAATATGTTACAGCCTGTGCCCCTGTGTCAGCTTGAGAGAGAAAAATTCCTTGGGTGTGAACTATGAAAGTTGATTATAAGGGAGTGTATATATATATATATACACATATATTTAAAACAAATCCACTGGAACATGCACACTTCCAGTGAATACTTTGCCCTTCACACTAGTCCACTAAGTGGAGGCCTCCAAATATTGGGATGTTGTCTTTGGAGCATCTTTGGAACTATTCTACAATTGCCATCAAAGGCTGTTTGTGGCATATTCATTTTTAGAGCAGCTAAGGTGCACTGACTATCCCTAACTGAGGATCAGTCCTCATCCCTTGAGGGTAGTTTGATTTTTTGATAAAGCCAGAAGTTATTTAGAGCCAAGTCTGGCAAAAAACAGCGGCCCAACAGAGTAAGGCTGTTTTGGGTCAAAAACAAAGTATGCCTAAGAAGTCATGAGACTGATTTTCTTGCATGGAGCCTAAATTGGCACAGAAGCTCATTTTTGGAGATGAGTTCCCAGCTCACATTTGAGCAACAGTGGCATGGTTGAAATAGGATCTTGAATTTCAGTGTGACTGTTAGGAAGGGAACACTCCTTGGATATAGAACTTCTTTGCGGTTATTTAAATAATTTTCCTTTATCTGTTGAAGGTACCACCATCCTTCCAGCCACCTAGATTTGGAGGCTCAGTGTCATCTTGATTTTTCATTCTCATTCACCCCATATATCCCATCAGTTAACGAGTATCTTTCCCCCCAACGCAGATCAATTCAGTGATGAGTAAATAAAGTGAGGCATTTATTCAAGGTCAAGGAATTGCAATTTAGGACAGCATTCTGTTCTATTCCAGTGGTGAAGGGGAGAGTTCTCATTAGTTACAGTCCTGGAAGGCATATAGTCTAGGTACACAGAACAGCTGAGCTGGAGGAGGGGAGTGTTGAGGAGTTACAGAAACCAAGTCACAGAAGTGAATCTGGCTTAGCTTTGCGATGTGTTCCAGGAGCAGGGGCTGTTGGAAACTGCTGGGGTATGTGTGGATTTTCTTGAGAGCAGTTAGAAACTGTGGGTAGGTCCCTAGGGTCTCCCCAGAGTTTGACACTAGCATGTGCCTTTTTTTCTCCTCATACATTCTCTTACCTCCTTTAGGTCCTCATCACCTGGACTATTGAAATATCCTCCTGATTGTTTTCCATGTCCCATTTCATCTCAATCCAACCTATCCTCTATACAGAAGCAAAAATTATTTTCCTAAAGTGTTGGTCTAACCATGTTATTGTCCTATTTGATAAACATCAATGGCTCCCTCTTGCTTTATTGTCAATGACAACCCTTCACAATCTTGCTTCAACCTTTTTTTGTCCCAGACTTATTACTCATTATTCTCATTCACTTATAATATGGTTCAACCAAACTTGCTGTTCCTCATACATGAAACCTCATTTCTCATCTCTGTCTTTTCTCTAGCTGCCTCCCTTCTCCAATACCCCCCCCCAACCCCCACCATGCTGGGCATCTCTCTTCACTTCATCTCTTATAGACCTAGTTTGCTTCAAGGTCTATCCCAAGTTCCATCTTCTACATTAATGCTGTCAAATAGAAATAGCAGTCACTAATCCATACATAAGGGTCCTTGCTGGCTGCATATTGATTTTGTTCTAAAATGAAATGTTATTTATATTTTATTGTATTTTTTAAATAAAATTATTCCCAATTTCTTTTTAATCTTTTTTCAGACAGCAGTAGACAGTGTTGTGGGATGCATGTGGTCTGTGGGCTGTGGGTTTAACACCTCTGTTCTACATGAAACTGAGTCTTTAAGTGCTAGTGCCTTCCCCCTCTAAATCGTCTTGTGCCTGCTTTCTATATGCTTTGTACATTAATCCATCCATCCCATTCTATCTATTTTCCTATCTTCCTACTTCCTTCCTACTAATCAGTTACTCTTTTCCTACTCTCCCTTAGCTAGAATGGAAGCTCTTCAGTGGCAGGGGCTATTTTACTTTTATATTTGTGTCCTCAGCACCTGGAACAGTTCCTAGCACATAGTAAGTACTTAATAAATGCTTGCTGGCTGATTGAATGGCAACCACCTCATTGCTTCAAGTCAGAGCAAGAGTGTCTTAAGAAAATGGCAATGCTACTGTGCTAATTCTAACAAGGGAGTCTGTTGGACTTGGAGTTAGGCTTTCCATCTGGCTCTGCTCTCTACTTCCAGTGACCGTGGGCCAATCACGTAATATCTCTGGGAACCTTCTGCTTCCTTTGCTGTAAAACGAGAGGGTTGGACTAGATTACCTTGAAGGTCTTTTTAAGCTATTGTTTTCTATAATTCTGCATTGTCACTCTACCAATGGAGGGAGGGTCCAGAGAGCCACGATGAGGGTGAAAGGACATAGATGAAGATTTTTGTCTGTTTGGCTCCCTATCTGCTGATGTGCAGTAGGAGGATTTTGTGCAGTAATAGGAGGCCAATTTACCAGATCCTAGAAGGATACATTGAAGTACTATCTTAATTGGACACATTCAAAAGAAAAGAAAGAGCTAATACTCTGACCTATGGTTAGACCTAGGTTTGACTCTTGGCTCTGCCCCTTACTAGCTGTGTGGCTTTGGGTCAGTCTGTTCCCCTCTCTGGGCTTCAGTTTTCTCATATGTACCATGGAAGGTTTATTGTTTCCAGTTTTTACATTCTGCGATTTTATGAAGGGGAAGCAGTCATCTAACGTAGAAGAGCCATTGAAAGCTTGTCACAGGGAGGTAAGGGCTATGTGAATTTCATAAATGGCCCAAGACTTTTTTGCCTTGGAAATGCCATCTAAGAAAGAACAAGCTGGGAGGCAGCAGAGGTCTGGAGGGGGCCTGGATTTATATGGCCCCTACCAGGGAGATCTCTGGCATCTGGCGGATTCTCCAGATGAGGAGGGTGACAGGAGGGAGGATGATCAGTGAGGTCATTATCAGCACAGCACCAAAGATCACTAGGGTGATGGCCCAAGGAGCAAGGATTGTCCCTTCCATTCTGGCTTTTGGAAATCTGCAAACAGAAAGGAGAGTCAGGGATCTTCATGTAGAAAGTCATATTGTTTCTGGCTGAGCTGTCTGTAGATACCAAAAAGAATCTAGATATTTACTTTTATATACTTACTTATTCTGGGATGTAAGATGATAAACTTTATTAACATCCTTGATGGTATATCTCTATATACTTTTATCATTGGCTCTGATGAAACTCTATATGCCATCCTTAGAAAAATTTCTTATGGTTTGAAGCTGTGAGGGAGAGCTACTACATTAGATGATAGAGTTGGTATCTAAAAAGATCTAAGGTTAAGATGATGGGCTTAATTCAGTAGGGCAACGTTCAATAAGAATGACTGTAAAGCCTTCTTTATTGAAATAAAAAAAATCAACTGCACAAACATGTGTGTGTAGGGAATATTTATTCTTTATGTTGATATCACCAAATATCTAGCAAAGTGCCTGGCAAATAATAGGTAGATACCTTCGTGGCACAGTGGATAGAGTGCCAGGCCTGGAGTCAAGAAGACTCATCTTCCTGAATTTAAATCTGGCCTCAGACACTTACTACCTGTGTGATCCTGGGCAAGTCGCTTAACCCTGTTTGCCTCAGTTTCTTCATCTGCAAAATGAGTTGGAGAAGGAAATGGCAAACCACTCCAGTATCCTTGCCAAGGAAACCCCAAAGGGGGTCATAAAGAATTGGATACTACTGAAATGACTGAACAACAACAAAAGCAAGATAAAAGCTTGTTGAGTGATTGATTGATATGAAGACAGATAGTTTGTGTGAAAGATCTTAGATTGTTAATGGACTGCAAGCTAGCAGTGTAAGGGAAACAGTAACACACTAGCATAAGTGGGAATAAGGTGGTGACTTCCCTGTCACTGGGACTACTATAGAAACAGTGCCGGAGATGAAGGCTGACTCTAGCTTGACTAGAGATTTCAGCTCTGCCACCTCAGTAGGCAGGCCACTTAACTTTTAAATGAGTAGGAGTGGATTAGATGATCTCTGAGGTCCTTTCTAGCTCTAAGTCTATGGTCCAAGCCATTCTGTCAACTTCTCAGTAAGGGGACTAACAGCTGAATGTTGCCCATATTCCCTCAAGCGAATAATCACCAAATATGGGCTATGGAGAAGCATGCTATGTGTACTGATAAGAACCATTGGCATGTGCCACTTAAAGCAGCTAGTGCTCTATTAAGGCAGTTAAGCTTTCTGAGTTTCAATTTCCTCATTTGTGAAAAAAAAGAAAAAAGAAAGGATAATAGTTCTTCCACCTCAGGGTCGTTGTGTAGATCAAATGAGATCATTTGAGTAAAGTGTCTTGCAAACCTAAAAATGCTCTGGGTCAATGATTATTGTTATTATTTTATCATTCACCCCAAATACCAAGTTTCTTGCATTCAGTCCAGCTTCTTGACTCCAAGTCAGTTTCTAGCAGCATCAAAGGGTGCTGGACATATGGACCAGGATCTGGATACCTGCCTGAGTTCTATCAGTTATCATTTCCTGGGAGAAAAAGTGTACAGGTTAAAGGGATTTAGTTTAGTTGTTTAGGGTGTGGTGATCATCAGTCTGGTCGTGTGGGACAGTTTATTTGAGGGGAAGCATCATGGTTCAGTATTGGATCTGGAGACAGAGTATCTGCATTCAAATTTGGATTCTGCTACTTTCTGCCTGAGTAACCTTGAGGAAACCCAAGGTCAACCCTTTCTGAGCTTGAGGTTCCTTCTCTGTAAAATGAGGGGCTGGACTAGAGGAAGTCTTTGATCCCGTCCATCTCTAAAGCTAAAATCCTATGTGCTACATTATGTCAACAATAACCTGAAATAAACCCATAGCAGTCCTTTTCCCTGGAGAAGCATATGAGCCAATGGGAAACTGTCCTCAAATGAATCATCTCTAGTGGTCAGAGGCATCTAAAATGAGGGACTTTCTGAGCTGTACTTTGGATTCTCCTTTTCAGTCAGTGGCCCAAAGAAAACAATCTCTGCTGATTTCCTCTTCTACATGACAACAAGTAGATGAAAGTTTCTATTTCCTGCTAATTCTGAGAAACCAAACTATTGGTGAGATCCATGTGGGGAAAGCCTCATCATAACTGACACTGTGTTTGTTGTGTGTACTGTGTGACATGGATCCCATGGTATTTGGTGTCAGCACAAGCACAATGGCAAGCGTTTGTTAAGAAAACAGCCATGGCCCAGCTTTCTGGTTGGTCAGGTTGTTGATGATTCGGCATGAAACTCGGTCAGGTGAGGATGGGGAATGAAGGAGCCACAGGGGTTTAGATGTGGAAAACCCCATAGTGGTTGCCCAGACAAACTTTCCAAAGGAGGTTGTTCATTCAGATCATCACCAGGTTCTTTATTTAAAGTCTGAACATAGCACTTATAGGGAAGGTCGATGGAAATCCTATTTTTCTGGTGAAGAATAAAAACAGAGGTAGCACAGGCTAGAAATAATAATGAGCATGTTGCTGATGATAGCTGAGATTTATGTAGTACTTTAAGGTTGACAAGGTGCTTTATATGCTATTTCATTTGATCCTCAAAATAATCTTACGAGGTGGGCACTATCCCCATTTTACAGAAGAAGGAGTTGAGGCTGAGAGAAAAGATAAGTGACTTGACCAGAGTCATGCAGCTAGCAAGTGCTGGAGGCAGAATTTGAATTTAGAGTTTCCTCAGTCTAACTGCAGCAATCTGTCTATGTGCCACCATTCTCTCCCTAGCTCTCTCTACTTGGATAGTCCGCTGGCACCTCAAATTCAACATGCGCCAAAATGAAATAAATTTCATCATCTAAAACCTGCTTTCCTCCCAGTTACCTTTTTTTTCTGTCAATGGTATGACCCATTCACCCATACACAATGGAAAGTGTTGGACCTGAAATGGAAATGCACAGAATCCCTATTTTCAACATATAATAGCCATATAACCATGTAAAGTGTTTTTACTGTGAGTCAGTGGTGTGACTTCTTTGGAACATGAATTGATCTGTGATCTCTTCAATGTAGTAACCTCTCCTCTATGCCCACCTTTGCATTGAAGTTGCCAAGAATTAATTGCAGGGATCTTATCAAGTTAGTAGAATTTCTATGCTGTGGGTTATCTCATATGATATATGTTGAAGCATAAACTCAACTACTTTCATTAGCCATTTTGTAAATGTTTATCATGAGTACTACAAATAAAGTGACCAGATATTCCATGAAATTATATTTCATGTTGTTTTTAGACATTCAATAAAACTGACTTCACAACTTCACAATTTACTTCTATAGGGAAAACCTGGAAACCACTGTTTTGGTTAGGGGCAACTATTTTTTTTATTTCTTACTTTCATTTATTTATAGCAGAGATTCTTAGCCTAGCATCCACAGGTCCCCAAGTGGATAGATTTTAGGGGGCAGCTGGGAACTTGAAATTTTAAGTATTTTGAAAATTGCATTTGAATATCATTGGTTTTCTTTGCAATCTATGTATTTGATTTTATACTTCTAAAACCATTTTTCTGAGAAGGAGTTTATGATATGGAAAAGGCTAAGAACCTCTGATTTATTGTTAGGCCTTATTGACATGATTCAGATTTTTAATCCATCAATCAAGAGGTATGTATTAAGTCCTTACTATGTGAGCACTGTATTGACTAGTTATGGACAAGGATATCACCAGCTAGGTTTATGTTTCTTTTTGTTATTGTTCATTCATTTTTCAGTCGTTTCTGACTCTTCGTTACCCCATTTGGGGTTTTCTTGGCAAAGATACTGGAGTGGTTTGCCATTTCCATCTTCATCTCATTTTTAAATGAGGAAAAGGGTTAAGTGACTTGCCCAAGGTCATACAGCTAGTAAGTGTCTGTGGCTGGATTTGAACTTAGGAAGATGAGTCCTCCTGATTTCAGGCCCAGTGCTCTATCCACTGTGCCACCTAGCTGCCCATCATGTTTCTAGATAGTCATAAAACTGTGTGACTCTTAGTACCTTTGGGTCCCTTTTCTGTTCCTCTACTACTCTCACTCTCACTCTCACTGTCGTCATGGTAGTGAAAGCAGGCTGTCCTTTATCCATTGTGTATCATTTTGTATTTTTCTTCTTTAGTTTATCAGTTGTCACAACCAAGGAATTCATCATGAATTGGACAGCCTGCTGAAGATGATCCTATGTGCGCCTAATTTGCTAGAATGGCCCTTCAAAAAATAGACACCATCTGTTACTAATGGCACCGGAAGTTATTTTTGGCATAGTAAAACCTGCCACACTTTCATTTTGCTATTGTAGCCTTTGAAAATCGAGGGTCATCTTTACAGCCCAATGAAGCACTCAAGGCAGGGCTTTGGAGAAGGTGCTGGTGACTTAGTGAACCAAATCACTAAAGCCATCTTAGGATGCATTCAGAGGAAAGAATGTACTACTCAAATGTGGATTGTTACTATAATCAGCAGCTACTCTTGGGAGAGCTCCAGAAAGCAGCCACCTGAAGCCTTTTCATCTCTTACTAAACGCAGGCCTCCGAATGTCTTTTTCATTTCTACTCAAAACATTTAAACAGCTTTAAACAAAGGGCTCTGCTTTGTGTTGAGCTAGGCTGGGGATGCAGTTTTTTAGTTCTGCAGCTGCTTCCCTTAAAGGCCTCTAAGGGGCTGGGCTTTGAAGGGTTGTCCTCAATATTCATGACTCTCATTACTGGGACCTTGGAGTTTTTCTTACCTGTCTAATCTGAGGTGTAAAAATGTACTTGGCTTTCCAAGGCCCCAGATGGATGAATAAGTTATTTCTGACTGCTCTAGTCTAGTAGAGTGGGTTCATTGCTCTGGCTGGGATCAAGCAGGTCATTCCTTCATTGTTTACTGGAGGAAATGAGGCCATTGCTGCCGAACTGGGCGTATGTGAGATGGTGGGGCAAAGCACCAGAGCGTAGATGAAAGTGAGGCTGGGTAGCTAAGGAAGGATGAAGCCAAGACATTCCCACTATTCAAATGTCACTTTGTGTAGGACAGTATCAATAATAGGTTAGTGACACATTACCAGGGGAACCTGGAGTGGCATGTTGTCAAGGCTCCACCAGAGAACATAAACACTGAAAATGACAAATTGATTCACCTCTCTGAGACCATTTCTTCATCTGTTAAATGGGTATACAAATACTTGCATTGAATACCTTCTAGGAATTTTGAAGGGGTTATATAGTAACAGAACCTAACATTTACATACTATTTAAGGTTTTTAAACATTTTACACTATATTATCTCATTTGATCTTTGCAACAATCCTGTGAATCTGGTGCTTTTGTCATCCCTGTCATACAGATGAGGACACTGAGTGACTTGTCTAGGGTCACCCAGCTAATAAGTATCTAAGGCTGGATTTGAACTCATCTTCCTGACTCCAGGGTCAGCACTCTATCCACTGAGCCATCTTGCTGTCTAATTATTTCTCTTACTGCTAAGTGGAAAGAGCCTAGACTATGAGCTAGGATGCCTGGATTTTACTTGGGGCTGAACCCTTGAAAAGTTTGGGGAGTGAGAAGGTTTGTAATCCATAATTTCTGTTTCTGCCATAACATTTTGTGACTGTCCATCTGAGACACTGCTGATAGTTAGTATCCTGGAGAAGGTCAGGGTTCATCCTACTTAACCATATGGAAAGTTGTTTAGAAAAACTGAAAGCGAAAGTTTAGATTATTTGAGACCTCACAATGTTCCCAACTTTTATAAAAAGAGATACTTTGCTTTAGGGTTCAGCAGTTGCAGAGAAAATTTTGAAAACTATACTGTAGTTGAGTTCAGTTCTTGCAAATAGCCACTACTACCTCCCATACCAGACACAGCACTCATGAATTAACAATCTGAGTGACAAAAAAGGCAAGGTCAAGAGAAGAATTCAGAATGTGGGAATGCAAGGATGGTTGGGGTATGTTAAACTGTGTGAACTGTGAATGGCCACTTGTTAGAGGGTGGGCAGCTGGGATTATGACAGGAATGTAAAGAAACCTGTTCACTAGGTGAGGGTGGCCAAGATACAATGATGATCATTTCCTCTCTCTATGTATATATACACACACACACACATAAAAATATATATTTACGTCAGGAAAGGAGGGGGAAGGAAAAAAAGATGGAGGAAGGAAGAAAGGAAAGTAGGGAAAAATGAAAGAAGAAAGGAAGGAAGAGAAGAAGAAAGGGAGGAAAGAAAAGAAGAAAGAAGGAAAGAAGGGAGGAGAGGAGAAAGGAAAGTAAGGGGGAAAGAAAGATGGGAGTAAAGAGAGAAGGAAGGAAGGAAAAAAAGAGGAAGGAAGGAAAGATGGGAGAAGGGAAAAAGGAAAGTATGGAGGAAAGAGAAGGAAGAGAGTAAAGAAGAGAGGAAGGAAGGAAGGGAGAGAAGAAAAAAAGAATTTATTAAATACTTAATAGATGTTCCTGACTCTAGGGTCACCTCTCTGTTAGGCTGTGGCTAATATCTTAAGCTTAATTAATATGGAATTTCTTAACTATGCCCCTTACACCCCCCCCATCTTCCTATTCCTACAGTCATTATTTCAGTCTATACACTGAGCATACCTAATAATACTTTTTTTTGAGGAGGCAATTAGAATTAAATGACTTGCCCAGGGTCACACACGTAGTAAGTGTCAAGTATATGAGGCCAGATTTGAACTCAGGTCCTCCTGACTCCAGGGCTGAATGCTCTATCCATTGTACCACCGAGCTGCCCCATACCTAATCATACCCGACCATAATACCAACACCGCCACCATTTATGTAGAATTTTACTTACAAAGTCCTTTCTTCTTGATAACCCTCCAAGCTAGCCAGTGCATTCATCATCATCTGTTTTACAGATAAGGAAACTGAGACTCAGGCAGGATAAGTAACTTACCTGTATTCATAGAGCTAAGTCACTTTAACAGACAGTCCTGGACGGTGTCACAGTAAGACTTCAAAGACAAATTTCTTTTGATTCCAGAGTGCTCTTTCCGTTACAGGCTTGCTTGTATATATACCTTTTTCATATTGTCTCCCCCTTTAGACAATTAGACATGGTCTCACGGGACCAGAGATTGGCCCATGTTTTTCTGCCTTTCTTTGTATTCTCCCTTAGTAAGGGCTTCACATCCTCGGTTTTAGATCAAAGCTTGGGACTTGGGAACTTCTTGAAGATTGGGACTGGTGTTTTCTCCTTCCTCTCTCTCTTTTCCCATGAACCTCATTGCCTACTGTTCTTCCTTTCTGAAATTCCTTCCTTTCTCCCTCTTTGTCAGTTCCTGTCCCTCACATTCTTTGGGATTAGCCCCAAATCTCTTTTGCCAGAATCCTCCCTTCTTCAACTCCATCCACTCTTTTGATGGATCTTTGAAGCCTTTCCTTTGTCTGTGACTGATGGATAGCCACAGGCTAGTAGTCTGACTTGCAACCATTAAGTTCAATTATATATATTGCATGAATGTATTTTCAAATAAACTAGATTATAGGTTCCTAGGTGTTAGAAATCATAGCACCTAGACAGTGGTTCACATGCAGAAATTAACTAATACATACCTCAGAACCTAACACCTCCCAGCATATTGGGCCAACATGCCCTGCCTTGGCTATGTCATACATAGAGGACTGTGTTTACATTTGGATGCCACCTTTTTAGGGAAGGTGACTGGATCATTGATTTAGATCTGGAGGTCATGTAGAATTATAGGATTATAGCACCAAAGGTGCAATGGACCTCACAAATTATCAAGTCAAATCCCCTTAGTTTATAAATGTGCCCCAAAGAAGAAATTAAAGCTCACAGGCTTGCTGAGCCACATGGTAAACAGTGGAATTAAAATCTGAACTATAACTCATTCAAATACATCACTTTCTCATTACACTTTACATTGGCAAACCTGAGGATGTCCAGAGGAAGGCAATTGGGATGGTGAGGGGAGTCAAAAGGAGGCCATAGAAGGCTCAACTGAAGGGCTGTTGGCTTCAACTTGGCATTTAAAGACCTTCCCAGGCTCCCTCCTGCTTCCCTTTCAGATTTATTTTATATCACATCACTTGGTTCATTCTATATTCAGTGAGACTGGCCTGCCTGACGTGTCAACATTCTATTTCCTGTCTCTGCTTTTGCACAGGTTCTCCTCTATGCCTGAAATTTACTTTTGTCTCAGCTCCATCTCTTAGAGTCGCTGGCTTTCTTCAAGCCCCAAATCATACACCACTTATTAACTGTGTGACTCTGGACAATTCACTTAACCCTATTTGCCTCAGTTTCCTTATCTGTAAAATGAGCTGGAGAAGGAAATAGCAAACCCCTCCAGTATTTTTGCCAAGAAAACCCCAAATGAGATCATACAAGACTGAAAAGACTAAACAACAAACCTACTTATTTATGAGGTATTACCCAGAGGAATATGAGTTACTTGGAGGCAGGGACTATTTATTCCCCTTCATTTTGTCTTTTTATCCACCAATGCTTAAAGCAGGCACTTAATAAATGCTTGTTGGATTGGCTTAGGATACTTTCATTAAGGACCAAGTGTTATTGAGACAAAGCCTACTGTTGAAATGCAAATGTCTTTAATAACCTCTCAGTCTCACCGGTACTTTCCAAACACCTCCTCCAGACACACAAGTGCTCCTCTAATGTGTCCTGCTTTCGAATTGCCTTTAGCTTCCTTCACCTTCAGCACTGCAGGATGACCTCATAAGACAGCAAATAATACCCAGGCAGAGCCAGATGACAGGATGCTTTACCACCTATAGAACATAAGGGAGAGTTACCTTGTCTCCTTGTCTCTGAGACTCCTTATGAAGCAAGATCTTCACCAAGTAGTCCTTGGAACCATGGAAACACAGAGAATTTTAGTTGAAAGGGATGTTGGGGATCCTCTAGTCTGACTCGCTCATCTGTGACTCTTACTTTACACTTGAATTACACTACATGATTTTCAAAGCCCTTTCCTAAACTTCTTAATTGTATTTGATCTGTAAAGCAGCCTATATTAGGAGACAGGAATTATTAGAATTGGAATTATTCTATTATACTATAATCTCTTTGTGAGCAGGGATCATTTTTGCTCTTCTTTGTATGTCCTGTGACTGGCACATAGTAGGCACTTAATAAATGCTAGATAACTGACTGATCATCCCCATTAGACAGATGAGGAAACTGAGGCCTAGAAAGCTAAAAACGACTTTGCCAAGATCTCCCAGTGAATGAGTCAATGATGGCATTAGGTTCAGAATCCAGGACTCTTAGCCCTTAGTCTAGGGCTGTTCTTGTTAGGCTATACTTCTTATAAATCACTGTAAACCACTGAACCCTCTGTTCCCAAAAGCTCTCCCTTGTGTTTATTGGTTCACACAAATCTTTAGAATGCTTGTTTCGGTTAGTGGTCAAATATTAGTGCTGAGTGAATCCCTGATATCCCTTTAGGTCAGCTAGGTGGCCCAGGGGAGAGTGCTGGGCCTGGAATCAGGAAAATTCATCTTCCTGAACTCAAATCTGACCTCAGACATTCAATAGCTATATGACTCTAAGTAATTTAACCCTGTTTACCTCAGTTTCCTTATCTGTAAAAATGAGCTAGAGAAGGAAATAGCAAACCGCTCCAGTATCTTTTCTTAAAAAACCCCAAATGAGGACACAAGGATTTGGAGACAACTGAACAACAAAATCATCACTGACTGTTGAAGAGAGATTATTTTAGAGATCACCTAGGTTAGACACATGGAGCCATTTTCCATGTCACGGACCCCTTCATCAGTCTGGTGAAGCCTATGGATCCCTTCTCAAAATAATGTCTTTGAATTCACAAAATAAAATATTTAGGGTGGATGGCAAAGGGAAACCACTTTTATTGAAATATAGCAATCAAAATATTTTTTATGAAACCAAATTCCCAGGTCCCAACTTAAGAATCTCTGCTTTAGTCTAACCCTTTCATTTTATAGGTGAGGAAACTGGGGCCCAAATTAATTGTCAGTTAATACTGTTACAGAGCTAGTAAATAGGAGAGTCGTGATTTGAACCCAGGACCTCTGCTGCCAAATTCAATGTTCTTTCTATTTGTTAGATAACACTATTTGCCACTCCCCTCATCTGTATCTTGTGTTGGTAGTATGACACTCCCTTATCACAGCTGCATCCTTCAGAGCAGACCTCTAGGAACCTGTGGGAATGAGAATATTCCATTGAGAGCCATGGCATATATTTTAGTGAATTTGGTTGTACAATATGGCATGTGGCCTGATTTCACGGAGTTCTTGTTAAAATTGAGGTCTTCAAGGGAAGACAGATGAGAAAGATGGCTATCTTAGAATGATGCCACTTTTGCTGTGGTTACTTATCATGATCCGCCCCACCAAAGCAAATAAAAAATGAAGACTCTGAACTATAAAAGAGAGGTCAGGAGTCTTCCCAGCCATTGGTATACAGTGGTAAAGTAGATATGATGAGCTGGTCTCCTAGACGGTTGTGGTGGGGAGATGGTTATTAGATTTTTTTTTGATAGAATGGAGCAGATGGGGCAGAAGGTAGGAAGAGTGTGGATCATTGGTTGTGTCTTTGGAATAAGTGACTATAGGTAGAAAGGAAGAACCTGTGGATATAGCCACCATGTTCAAAGTATGGATTCTTGGAGCTAATGCCATGTAGGTACATGGGAGGCAGCCTCTAACTATGGCACTGCTGGAAAGTGAATAGCAGCCCTGGGTTCTAGTGTTGAGTGCCATAGAGCAATACTAGTATGTGGCCCATGATGAATAACTCTGGTTAAATTTGTCCTTATATCTGAGTCTCCAGAGAGAACCAACAGTGCTCAGGGAGAAGCCAGTGGATCTAAAGCAGCAGAAAGTGTCTAGGATCTGTGTGTGTGTGTGTGTGTGTGTGTGTGTGTGTGTGTGTGTGTATGATAGCCCAGCACAGTGTAAAACAGAGTTTCCAGATGAATTCCCCTCAAATCTGACACATTTGCAAATGTTTGCAGATAAAAGACTGGCAACAAAAGACATCATCTATAGACATCACAGGAGACTTGTTTGAAATCTAAATAAAGGTTTATGTTAGGCAGATCTATTTCTGAAAACCCTATGCCACAGCTGTCTGGCTCATTTATTTTTTACTAGATGTGTATGGTTATGGTATGTTATGAAATCAAGTTTTCCGTATGTAAAACTCAGAGAGAAAGAGAGAGAGAGAGAGAGAGAGAGAGAGAGAGAGAGAGAGAGAGTGGTTACCAAATGATTCAGATACATTTCTACAAACTTGGCTAAGCCAAATTCAGGAAGCAGAGGGGTATGTAGGAAAGAACACAGAACTGAGGGCAGAAAACCTCAGATCTGGCCTCTGCTTTGCTACTGGTTAACTGGCTATTGGGCAAAATAATTTTTCCTCACTGGGCCTCAGTCTCCACATGTATAAGACGAGGAGTTTGGACAAGTTGAACTTAAATGTCCCTTTTAACTTTGATGTTCTTCGAGTCTGAGTCTAATGTCATCTGGTTTTAGTTGCCCCAGAGTCCAGTGTAATGTTGTCCAGTTACAGTTAACTGATTTTCTTTGCCCACCTCTTCCTCCACTGGGACTTTCCCTTCAGTTCTAACTTAACCTATCCATGAAAAAATGCTGGAATCTGGCTTACATTTTCTTCCCCCAGCTTACCTGGCTTTATTCTGCAGACATTAGGGATGCATTTAGAGAATTTCAGGGGAATCCAAAGATTGCTTGTCAACATGCACTGGATCCCATTTGTTTTAAAACAAAAAAACAAAGTGAAAACCACCTTCCAGCCAACCAAGAAACAGCACATATTTTTACCAACTTCTTACCCCTCCAACCTGCCTTCAGTGAAAGAAAGACATCTAAGTGGGAAGAAAGTTTGTCCTTTAGCAAGGGGAAACTGACACTGAGGGTGGAGTGTGTAGGTAGGTGTTGATCTGGGTTACCTTTTGCTCTCTTTCTTAAAGAGATAGCTCCTTGTTAGTGAGCCTTGGTTGAAGTATGAGAAGCTTTTAAATGAGCTGACCTGGGTTGTCTTGCTTGGGTACATTCTTTGTGATTTGCTGAGAAAGCACATGTGTCTTCTCTGTCTCTCTGTTTCTGTCTGTCTGCCTCTCTCTGTCTCACTTTTTCTCTATTCCTTTCTCCTCTCTCTGTCCCTCTCCCTTGCTTTCTTTTCCCTCACTCTTTCTCCTCCTTCTCTGTCTGTGTCTCTCTGTGTCTCTATCTGTCTCTGTCTCTCTATCTTTGTCTCTGTCTCTCTCCCTTTCTCTCTCCCCCTCCTCTCTTTTTCTCTTTCTCCTCCTTTCCTGTCTTTCTCTCTCCCTCTGCCTCTCCTCTCAATTTCAAGGTATGAATCAGTAAAGGGGGATGATAGAAGTTAAAGCCTTCAGCGCTGTAGTTTTCTGCCTCCTGACTCAACAAGGTTGTTGTTTTTCTCCCTTTTTTGAGTCTTTCTCTTCTCATCGCTATTTCTCAGTACAGACCCAAACAAAAATGATCATTTTTTTGAGTTGTAGAATCCACAGATGGCCAATGGAGAAGTCCCATCACCCTCTTTTCCTGACTCCTGTCTCACTCTACAATGCAAGGACTATCTCAGTGGAACTATCCCAAGTTCAAATCCTGCCTCAGATGGTTACTGGCTGTGTGACTCTTATTATATATCTCTCTTTCAGCCTCAGTTTCCTCATTTGTAAAATAAGAAAGTGGGCTTTATGAGCTCTAAGGCTCTAGCTCTAAATTTATGATTCATGATTAAGTGATATCTAAGTTCCTTGTAGCTCTAAATCTGTGATCCTATAGTCCCTTTCTTCCATAGTTGATGGAAAGAGTGGGGTTGTGTTGGGCTCTATAATGAAGACCCCTTGATCTTGAATATTCATTCACACTGTAGCATTAGACTCTTGCCTGACTACTCCCAAGGATATGGCAATGGATTAGGACTACACCTGAGTGTTAGCCTGCGGTAAGAAAGTACTCAGACTGCCTTATAGTCTTGCTCAGATACGGCCATCAGTAAATAGGAAACCCTTAAGAACTGGGTCTCTGAATCAGAGTGCTCCAATCTGCTTTCTCTATCTATCCATCTTCTTCTATCCTCTTTTCTCTCCCTCTCCTTTCCACTTACCTCCTTTTCTTATCCTTCTCTTCTATCCAGGGTGAACAGTTCAGGAATTCGATGCCCTGTATTGGTTGAAGTTATCTAGTGCTCTCTGCTTTCAGTAGCTCTAACTCTGGAAAGTGTCCTGGTCTGTTGGCATGAGAAAAGGGCCCTCCCATCCCTGAATCAATATAATTAAAGCTTAGACAAAGTAAACTACCTGCTTCTGTCCCATGGGCAGAAACACTGGAGGAATTCAGTGCTACAGCTAGAACACCTAGGGAAGTTGCTAATGACTATGTGTCACAGGAATTTATAGGACTATCTATGATTTTGGCATAAAATTATTGCTCATGTTTACATGGCACTTTATGATTTATCAAAGGCTTTTGTCTGCAACATTGCTTTGAAATATGAAGTGGAAACATCTTTCCCATAATTGATTTGCCCCAGGTCACAGAACTAGTAGGTGGCAGAACTGGAACGCAAAGCCTACTATAACTGGGTCGGGGTGTCCATGGCTTTATCCTAGGACATTGAAATGTAGAGGTTGCAAAGTATAGTTTTTATAGTAACTACTTTACTCTCAAACTCAACTGAATTTGTCTTGATTAGTTCATAATAGGCAGTGTGGCATAGTGGCTTGAGGACCAGTCTGACAGTCAAGAAGGTCTGGGTTCAGATCCTAACTCTGACATGTACCAGCTATGTGACTATGGGCAAAGTCACTTATCTCTCACTGCCCCAGGCAACTTTCAAAGACTATAAATTACAGACTAGTGGCTGTGCTGTACCCATAGAGTTCCCATACCTGGAATTCTCCCTCCCACTGAAATTATAAGTTCAGACAAAAAGAACAACAAAAAAGAGAAGACCTCAGAACTTATTTTCTTTATTAAAATATGGATATCTTTTGTTTTCATAGCACCTTCATTTCTGACCATAACCCTCTCTTTTCCCCTCCATCCTTTGTACCAAAAAGTTAAAAAAGGGGGTAATGTTTTTTACAACTTACCCACACATCCGAAGAGTCCAACAGTATATTCAATGTTCCACACCAATAGACCCTCACATTTACACAGTACGGAAGTACGTGCTTATCTTTTCTTGAGGTCCAATTTCGGTCATTATAGCTATACTATGTTTACCCCATTTTGGTGTTTTTGTTCTGTGTATGTTGCTATTGTGACTATGTCTATTTTTCTTGGTTCTGCTCCTTTTATTCTTAATCAGTTCTTTTAAGTCTTCCCTTGTTTCTCTGTATTCTTCAAATCTATAATTTCATGCAGCTCAATAATATTCCATTACATTTTTATGCCACAATTTATTTAGTTATTTACCTGTCAATGGGCATTGATGTTGTTTGTAGTTCCTCGACACTATAAACAGTGTTGCTATTTTGGCACATATGGGATTTTCATTTCTGTCTACTTCCTTAGCAACTGATACTTAACAGTGGGATCTTTGAGTCAAAGGATGTGGCTATTTTAGTCATTTTTTAGAGTAATTTCAAATTGCTTTCCATGATTACTGGACCAATTCACATCTTGATTGGTGGTGTATTCATACACCTGTCTTATTGCAGCCCCTCCTACATTGACTGTTCCCATCTTTTGTCATCTCTGATAATTTTTTTGAAGGGGGGGGAAGGCAGGGCAATTGGGGTTAAGTGACTCGCCCAAGGTCACACAGCTAGTAAGTGTGTCAAATGTCTGAGCCTGGATTTGAAGTCAAGTCCTCCTGACACCAGGGCTACTGCTCTACTCACTGTGCCCCCTAGCTAACCCCATCTTTGGTAATTTAACAAACATTTTCACTTTATGAATTGAATTGATTTTGAGTGTACCTTTTAGTTGTGTGTTCATAAGTGTCAAAACTGCCAGTTATGGTTCTGCCAAGGACTCATGATTGTAGTGAAATATTCTTTTTATTCTACTTTGTTGGAAGTAACTTACAGGAAATAACAGTAACTCACATTGAAGTAGTCCTGAAAAGTTTGCCGAGCTCTAGTCCGACCCATTCATTTTAAATCAGGAGAAATTGAGGACCACAAAGAAGATCTGACTTTGAGCAAGGTCTCCATATTCCATCAGAGCAGACCCGAGTCTCCTGACTCCTATCACTCTACCATGCTGGAGCTGGCCTCTTTGCCCCTTTCTGGAAGGAGATTTGCTACTCTCACACTAGATGTCTCTTTCCTTCTCTTATAGTTGCCAGGTTCTGACACATGATGTCCCAATCAGTGATGAAGCTAATTCAGGCAAAGCCTTAGGCTAAAGTACAAGGGAAACGCAGTAAGACTTTTCATTTGGTACGATGCCTGCTCTCAAAGTGCACACATTATAGCTGGAGAAATAAGACACATGCATGAAATAAAGAGAAGAGTTTAGGACTATGCTGTGTGGTCTGCATTATAGGTAGTAGAGGAGACCAGATGAAGGAGAGGGAAGGATGAAGTGAGGCAACGACCATGGAACACAAGATTCTCTCTCCATCACCCAAAATGGGGCATTTTAGACAAAAATAATAGCTCGTGTTTATATCATGCTTTATGGTTACAAAACATTTGACATGTGCTATAATGGGCTCTCCTTTCCCACCAAAACTGGATCATCGTGATAGCTCATTGTGATGGGGGGCAGTTTATACACATACATCTACATATGTATAGGTATGGGTTATAGTTGAGTTGTTTTTCAGTTGTGTCTGACTCTTTGTGACTCCATTTGTGGTTATTTTTTTTTTTTTTGCAGAGATACTGGAGTGGTTTGCCATTTCCTTCTCCAGCTCATTTTACAGATGAGAAAACTGAAACAAATAGGGTTAAGTGACTTGCCAAGGGTCACACAGCTAGTAAATGTCTGAGGCCAGATTTGAACTTGGGGAGATGAAGGTTCCTGACTCCAGGCCCAGTGCTTTATCCACTGTACCAACTAACTGCCCCATGTGTATACACACACACACACACACATATACACACATGCATGTATGTTTATATATATAATGGATATATATGTGTGTATATATATACATAAACACACATATATGTGTATAGAGATATGCATATATATGCATATCTATATATTTGTATCTCTGTACACACATATTATATATCTTTTCAAAGAGATTTTGTTTTCATGGATAGCCTATATTAAGCTCATTATGGTAGCTGTCACATTCTTATGTCATTTGAAAGGCCTCAGGTTTGAGCTATGTGACAATTGGTTGAAGGACCTGGATCTCTTAGTCTAGAGAAGGGAAGACTTAGAGGGGATGATTTTAAAGGCTACCAGGTGGAAGTGAGACTAGATTTGTTCTATTTCGTCTCTGAAGGTAGAATCCATAGTTATGAGCATGGGCTGCAAAGAGGCAACTTTAGGCTTGATGTTGGGAAAATAAAACAGAACAAAGAAATTTCTGACAATTGGAGCCATTGAAAAGTGGGATGAGTTGCCTTGGAAAGAGGTGGGTTCTTTCCTTCTCATTAGAAATATCCAAGCAAGGGCTGGTTGACCTCTTGTGGGATATGTTGTAGGGAGGATATTTTTTTCAGGATCGCCACTGAGCTCTCTGCCAGGGTTGACATTTTGATTTGATTGTCATAACAACACTATGAAATAACCTCAGAGAAGGTATTATTTATTATCTTTTTTTTTAAATGTAAGGAAACTGAGTTTTGGAAAAGTTAAGTGAGTTGCTTAAAGTTTTGATGGTTATAGATGGCAAAACCGAGCCTCGAATTCAGCCATTTTGGCTTCAAATCCAATGATCTATCTTCTATAGTGCCCTATTTAGTCAATTAATCTCACTGAACCTCAGTTTTTTATTTGTTCCATGACAGATATGGATGCAACAATCTCTAAGTTGATCTGTGCCTCAAAAATTCTATAAATTTATGAGTTTGATCAACTGTACTATTTAGTTAACAATTACTGGAGAAGAAAAGTTTTGGATTGGATTTTAAAGGATCTGCCTTACTAAATGGGGCTTATATCTTTCATGTTACAGATAAGATAACTGAGGTACAGAGAGATTAATTGCCTAGGAAAGCATTCTATATGTGTTGGTAAGCTTCAGATCTCCAGAAGTGTATTGTGAGAGAAATTAGAAATGCTAATCAGTTGCTCCAGGATAATTGCTCAGAGGAGATGGAGTAAGAACATAGATCAATATGGATTAATTCATTTTCTGGAAGTGTTTATTTTTACCAGGCAATGAGGGCAAATTTGAGAGGTACAGTGCTTCAGGAGTTCAGAGAAAGGGGAGATCACTGTGGGATTGCAGAGTCAGGAAGGGTTTTATGGGAGAGGCGGGAATCAAGCTGGACCATGAAGGACCTGTAGGATTTGAGTAAGTGGAAGAAAGTGGCAAGAGAAATGTATTCCTGGAAGAGGACCCAACAGTGGCTTTATCTTGTCTTGTGGCTGCAGATGGGTTATTACCTTCTCCACACAGGCTTCTTATTGGGAAGTGAACACATTGTATGACAGGGGACTTGCATCAGTCCCTAATGTGAAAGCACTTTGAAAAAGTTATGCCTTATAAAAATATATGATGTTAGTATAATACGTGAGAGATAGTGTGTGGAATAAAAAGAGCTTTGCAGCCCAGAAGATTCTCAATTAAGTCTTGCTTCTGACAAAGCTGAGAGTCTGTGGACAAATCACTGATCTTTTCAATGCCTGCAGATAACTTTCTAAGGCTGTCAATTACAAATGAGTTGTACTTTAGGTAACTTACAAAGGAATTTCTACCTCTTTGGTGGGGCAGGGGGCAGGGAAGGAGTTTTGTTTCAGGAAATCCTTATAATGATGAATCACTGATGCAGGTGTCTCTTTCTCTCTTTCACATCTCTCTTTCACCTCTCTCTCCCACTCTCTCTCTCTCTCTCTCTCTCTCTCTCTCTCTCTCTCTCTCTCTCTCTCTCTCTCTCTCTCCCTCGCTCTCCCTCTCTTTCTCCTACTATACAGACTAGAAAATTGAGGCATTGAGACTAGGTTTAAGTGATTTACTAGAGGGCAAAGTAAGTTAGAACAGAGCCTGGGTTGGTCCTCTGATTCCAAGTCATTCATTGTTCTTTTTGCCACACTATGTTGTCTATGTTTGGGAGAGACAACTTAGCAGCCACCAATTTCGGGAGACACAGTTAGTCCAAAGCAAGGAATGGGGCATAAAAAGAGTTTTATGGAAGAGGCAGACAAGTGGCTGGCCAGAAGGGAGGGAAGAGAGGTTATGGCTAATGAACTGTGTTTTCTTCACTCTTTGGCCTGGGGAATGAGCCCCTGATGAGGGGCTTAGAACTCACAGACAGCAAGGCGGTACTGCAGACAGCTTTTATCATTCCAGGTGCCATCTTTGTACATCTCCACACAAGGCTCCCTCCCTTTACCCGCAGGCTCCCCTGAGTACCAGTTGGTATACTCCACTGCACTTCCATTGAGGTAGTAGAATTTCCCTGGTGTCTTCCCTTCTGACAGGCCTAGGTAGGCATATGTGTTGTACTTCTGCACAAAGCTCATGATAACAGAATTCTCCTCTGCATTTCTTGGAGTGGCAACAGTACCACCAGCCTTGGCACATGTCTCATTGATCCTCTGGAAATTCATTGACTGACCATTTGTAGAAAAGACCTTCTCTCCCACCTGCAACATGGTGCCTTGCAAGATGAGCACTAAAGAGCAAAGGAAACAAAGTCAAGGTCTCTTTGTCTTTGAGTAGCTTTCAATTCTCAGTTTATGTGGAGAGAAAGAGGAAGACAGGGATGGAAGGAGAGAAAGAGAAAAGGGAGAGTAGAGAGGAGAGAGAGGAGGAGGGGAGAAGAGGGAGAGAAAGGAGGAGAGAGAGAGGGGCGGAAAGAGACTGAGATTCAAGAACCCTGACGAAACCATTAGCTTCCCAGGGTCTTGGTTCTCAGCCAGAACCTGAATAGAAAGGGGTGAGAAGGGTTGGAAGGTGAACATATTGTATGACCAGAAGCTACATTGCTATACATTCTGGTTAATAACTTAGACCTTGGCCAGTCTGAAGCTCAAGGTCCTTCTTGCACTCTGGTCAGTAGCCCTGTACCCCTAAACTGCCACCACCATTTCCATTTTGGAAGTTGCAATCAGATAAGAATAAAAGGAAGGATCTTAGAGCCATGAATAACCCTATTTTTTATTCCCCAGTTTTTTGTTCCCTCAGTTTTTATCTGTTTCCCTTCTTCTCTGCCCCAATTTTCCTCCCCTTTCCTTTAGCCACCTCCCTAACCCACACTATGACCCCAAGGATTGAGGGGATGAAGTGGACTCTCAGCTTCCTCCACTGCAGGGCCCACAAAAGTCCATGCCATAAGTATTTCTCACTCTGTGGTAGGAATTGTTCCCCTTACCTCCCATTGACTGCAAGATGCGCTGTCTGAAGTCCTGAAGTACACATTGTAACTCTTCATCTAAATAAGCAGGCAGCCCTGGGGAGGAGACAGCCCCTCTTAAGAGATACTATCAAGGCTGAGAGCCAATTGAGCTCATGAGGCATTGCTCAGTGTTCATTTACATTCTGCAAACTCTGCTATCCCAAAGCACCAACTATAGATAGATTATGTTACATTTAGGAAAGTTAAAAAAAAAAACTAGATTGAGGTCAGAGAGACTGAAATTCCACTAAAAGCTATAGTGTTAGGAAAATTTCATAATGTATTTTTCCATCCCCCAAATTCCATTCAATTCAACAAGCCTTCTGTTAGGTGCTATAAGGGATAAATGGGAAGAAGACCAGGTTTCTGCCCTCAAAGGGCTTTTAGCCTAAATAAGGGGACAAGACACAGAGAAAAATATAAGACATTTCACAATGAAGAGACAAACACCACCTATGAGATGGGAATGAAGAAGTGGACTGAGGCAGTCAGGGAAGGCTTGAATGAGGAGGTCAGATTTGAACTGCGCCTGAAGGATGGGTAGGATTCGGACAGGGAAAGAGGATGAAGAAGATATTCCTGCTTGATGAATGGGGCATAGGAAGGAGACTGGCCTGAGTGACTCATTAGACTGTACCTATAAAGGAGAAACAATATTCCTATGTCAATAAATGGCAGAATTTGTCCTGTGATCTAAATGAATCCCTGACTCAGCAAGGTGCTTAGCAAGGTGTGTTTTATCAGACCTTGGAGATCATCGTCTGTCTCCTCCCATTTTACAGATGAGAAAATTGAGGCATGGAGAGGTTAAATGATTTTCTCAAGGCTACACAGCAGCAGAGACAGAGTTTGAATATAAGCTCTCTGAACCCTAATCTAGTCCTTTTATTTTCCTAAATGCAACATGTTCTATCTACAGTTGATGCATTGGGAAAGCAGGTTAGAGTGGTAGGAGTGTGGATGGATCCATCTGAAGCCAGACTTCCTTGAACAGGCTGATCTGGAGAAAGGAGGCCAGTGACAGTGTTTTGGGGTGAGGAAGTCATTTGAGGTTTTGGCAAAGTAGTTGTGAACTCTTTGTCTTCTCTGGACCATTAAGACTGGGAAGAAAATATTTTTCTTGTTTTGACATGAAAGTATGGGATCTTCAATATTTAAAAATTCAAATCAATGGTGTTTCCCTGGGCCAGATGAGGGATTACCTTTAATACTTCCCCTTTTGCATCTTTACTCTGTCCCTTACTAATGATTTCTTTCCTTCTGCCTACAAATGTCCTTTAGGCTAAAACCCTAAACCAAAAACTTTTCCTTGACCATACTATTCTAAAGTGATTATCTCCTTGCTTCTTTACTTTAGGTGATCTCTAGGTCACCTTCATCTGGTGAAAAAAGTAAGAGCACGATTCAGAGTAGCTGTAAGTAGTTAGTACCCAAAGTTCCTTTGTGTGTGAATGTGCACTTCAAATGACTGACTGGTAGACTTCAGAGAACAGAGAGGAACAAAGGGAGTGTTGCCAGAACCTAAGCATTGGCCATTTCTGTGGCTAATGACAGGTAGTATAGAAGGTGAGAGAGAAGAGGCACCTTGGGATGAAACCATGGCCATCTCTGGGTAGGGTGGGCAGGGCAGGAGAGGAAGTGCCCCTTCAAAGTCCTCACCTTCTAAATTCTCTGCCTTAATTATAGTTTTGGGTGTCACTGGAGAACTGAGGAAGAGTGTGTGTGTGTGTGTGTGTGGGGAAGGAGCATGCTCATTCAAAACTAGATTTCCCCCTTTTTGTACCCTTGAGCAGGGGAAGTGAAGATTGAGCCAGGCATCTACTAGCACTTGGAGAGAAGGAGGACTACCCCTTGTTTCATCACACAGCCATGCTTACCTGGAGGTCCCATATCACCCTTTTCACCCTTTTCACCTCGTTCACCCACACTTCCAGGAGCCCCAGTCAGTCCATCCCTTCCAGGGAGCCCTGGCATGCCTCCAGGGGGTCCCATGGGGCCTATAAAGAGAGAACCACAAAACTGGGTGAACACAGGAACCCATAGCTTAGAGGACTTACAGCAAGAAGGCGGACACCTTGACATATGGGTTGGACAAGTTCTACAACATAGTCAAATATTCTTAACAACTTCCCCCACCTCCCACAATTCTCTGCTTTGGCAAAGCTTCAACCACATCTCAGAAGAAGATAGAAAGGAAGCTATGACAAGGAGAGTCTTGACCAAAGCACCCCACCTTTACCCACACTCTTCTCTCTATCTAAAATTTCCTTTTTATTCCTCTCCATCTAACCATGGTTTTTTCATCTTTTAAGTACCAACCTCCTTAATGAAGTCTTTCCTTATTACTCCAGCCTACAGTGATCATGGTCTCCTAGAGTATTGCCAATAGCACACTTAGTTGAAATAAAACTGGCTTTTCTTCATCCTCAAGCAAGCATGTTCTAGAACAGGAATTCTTAATTTTTTGTGTTGTGTACCTTTTATGCAATCTGGAAAAACAATCCTCTGAATAATACTTTTTAAAAATTCATAATTAAAGGAAATGCTAAATTTTTAGTTAGAGGTCAATGAAAATAAAAATGGAATTTTGTCCCCATCCAAGTTCAAAGACCCCCTGAAATCTATCAGTGATACTCTCAGGGGTCCATGGACCACAGGTTAAGACCTCTTTGATCTAGAGCAAGGGCTAATGCAACCATTTCCTCATCTACCCTGATATAGGTCTATCCTTTACAGTTAACCTCATTTGTGCTTCTGGATCCTTCCACTTTCCTTGATTTAGTCTGAGGGTTCTGTCAGATCATAGGAGCTGGAAGGGACTTTAGAAATCATCCAGTCCAACCCTTTCATTTTATACATGAGGAAACTGGGATATGAAGAGGTTGTGACTCCCTCAAGGTCACACCAGTAGTAAGTGAAAGAGCCAGGCTGTGAACCGTGTCTTCTGACTCCAAATTTCATCCCCCTTTTTGGTGTCCCACATCGGTAATCACAGAGAGTGTAAGACACTCTCCTCCCCCCATCCCATAATAATAATTCACATTAATCCAGTGCTTTAAGATCTACAAAGTGCTTTCCTCCTACCAACTCTGTGAGGCAGGTAGACGGTGTGAGTTTTATCCCCATTTTAGAGATGAAGAGACTAAACCTCAGAGAATTCAAGTGACTTTCTCATTAGCCTATAGTTAATAAGTCCAAGAGTCAGACTTTAAACCCAGATTTCATGATTATATCTAGTGCTCTTTCTATTACTGGCTCTTTCCAATAATAATCATGACACTCTCAGGCAGGTGGCAGAGAGCTCTCTTGCGTACCTGGTGGCCCAGGGTCTCCTTTGACACCATCTCGACCATCTCTTCCAGGCAGACCTGGAGTACCAGGAGTTCCTGGGATACCAGGACCTCCAGAGCACAGTTCCGTGCCATGTGTGACCAGGTAAGGCACCAGAAGCATCACGGCCAGGACTAGCGAGGACAGGGTCATTGCTCTAGGTCTACCTGCAAAGGTCAATGGAGATATTTGCTTAGCATAATAGATTATAATATGAAAGGCTGCCATCATTTCTGAAATTTTAACTTGCATTTTATGCCTCCATGCTGGCTAATTAGCTTGAGACAGGCCCCCTTGCTCTTATCCCCCATTACCACTCTGTCTTCACAAAGGGACTATATATTCCTTGAAGACTGGAGATATTGGTCACTTGTGAAGGTGATAATACCCCCTCTCTACAGACTTTTTTACTAGTCAGATTGTTGCCTGCAACTTCACCATTAAAGCTTTATTCTTGAAATACCAGACTTTGATCCCTAGGAAGAACAGAAAGAATACTAGGCAGTGAGGAGACCTAAATTCTGGTCCTTGCTCATTTACTAACTTGCTCTGTGATTTGGGGCATTAAATGATGTCTTTTGGCCTCAGTTTCCTTAACTGTAAAATTAAGGTCATATATTTAGTTCCAGAGGTGATCTAGTTCAACCTTCTCATTTTATAGATGAGGAAACTGAGGCCCTTAAGAGGTTGGTCCTTGCCCAATGAATATCAGAGGCAGAATTAAAAACCAGGTCCTCACACCTCAAAGCCACTGCTTTGCCTACTGTACTCTGCTGCCTTTGTACCAGAATAAAAATCATATCACTTCCATAGGGGCGTGTAGGGTTTAGAGCTGGAGCCATGTTACATTTCATTCAATCCAGAACCCCTCATTTTGATGAAAACAGCAGATGAGGAAACTGGGATGTAAAATCCCCTATATCTGTAGGGGATTGTAAAGAATTAAATTCTTCAGGAATACGCAGAGATAAAAGAGTTTGTATCAATTACTATTAGATTATAAGCTGGGCTGCTAATGGGGGTACAGGAATCATAAAATTTTAGAGCTGGGAGGGATTCATTATCCCTGCTTTAGAGATAAAGAAATACAGAAATATTAAAATCCCATCGACACCACCGTCTATCAAAAAGTAGGCCAATTCAATGAGTTGCTAGTTACTTTGGGATCTTGGGCAATACTTTCTTGAAACTAACTTCACCATTGAGACAGTTCCCAGTCCTTCTCTCCAACCCCCATCATTTTCCTCGTTATTAGCGCTGAATGTATAGGCAAATGATTGGGAGAGTTCAGCTTTTGGTAACCTTTTGGTTATGAGGTCTGTAGGGAGATGTGGGTAGATGCTGGGAAAGAAAAAAATGCATGCAGATAAAGTTTCCTTGTTATTGTATTTCTGCAGCTCCCTCTCTATCTAGCTCTCTCCTCTCACTGGGTGCCTTGCCTGTGAATCCTTTGAATACTACCCAGGGTTCCTCCCACTTCAGTGTCCCATCTGCAGGCTTTTCCACTGCATATGTTATTCAAAACTTACCTGCGATGCTTTTTCTTTTGCAGGAACTTTTCTCAAAATGCAGCCACAACGAAAGGGTCCTGATGGGCATTAGTTTTATAGTTGATAATAGCTCAATATATTGACACTCCTGAAGACTTTAAATGACACCATTCCTTGGTCTCAAAGGGGATGACTACCTAATGGTAGGAATTTCAGGTGTGGCAGACAGGTGGGGAGATATTGTTGTACAAGGAAGCCTTTCTGGTTTCCCCTGTATCTCACTATACTGCTTCTTCCTAAGAGTGGCTCAGCATAGCTGTGTTTGCTGTTATTTGGTTCCCAATACCACCTTTCCATTTGCCCTGGTCACTGTGTCCCTTAGCCAACTCAGAGGGAGAAGGATAAATGCCCTGGATATAGAGAAATTCAGAAACCTTTCAGAGTTTACATAACTTGACACTTACCCGTCTTCTTCCAGGCAGTGTCAGGAAAGAGAAGCCAGTGGTCCCATTTACACTGTTTGTAAGGCAATGTATATATATCCTGTACCTGAAGGAAAAATCTGGTCACAAGGGATTCCAGAAAGTGTTAGGTAGAGAGGGAGGAAAAAAACTCTTTTATTTACTCATTTAATTTCTTCCCCTGAACGTTTAAGTGAGTTGAAGGGGGCACTTGGTGCTTTCCTTCTGGGCAATGAGTAAGAGGTCCTTGGTTAATAGGATACGGGGAACCCCTACAGGTCAATGAACAAGCAGTGTCTGATTCAGAAAATTTCAGAAATACTGAAGGACAGATAGGTGATTTTGTAGCACTGTTTAATTAAATCCACCAATTCCTTTGAGTTACATTGCATTATCCCTCCCAGTCTCCTTTTCTTAATTAAAACAATCTTGTTTCTCTTGATCTTAGTACCTCACATTTGAAATTATCCTGTTAATTAGGCCCAAGTCTCTGACATGAAAGACCTGAGAACAATTTTTGGGGGAGTCTTTCACAAAATTTCTCTGGTTCATACCCCTACTCAGGTAAAAGCTGAGGACATCATTATCTGAATCATTCTTTTCTTTCAGAAAGGACCTTCAATTTCCCACAAGCACTCAGGTTAATCAGACAACTACTATAGGACAGGATTAATTTAACCCAACATGAAAACTTAGAAAGGATTTATCACTAAGCCTTCCTATCCTCAGGAAAACTCTTCACCATTCTAGAGGGTATCAAATGACTCCCCTCTTTGGTGGGTCTGACTCTTCCTCAGGTCAAATGACTTATGGCACCAAAAAAGAGATGGGTCTATGTTGCTCCTCTTCATTGGGGTTCTCTGCTTCATCATTTTTTGGTGCATGTGATTTCTTGATGTGCCAACCTCTCTAGCACTAAGAGGGGCAAAGTCTGCCAGTTCTATTACCCTCTCTGGTGGCTCCTTGCCATTTCATCATGTCTATCTGGTGCTGACTGCTGCTGTGTATGGGGTTCCCTTCAGGATCCAGTTGCTGGATGCAGCTATGCATCTCTGTCTTTTGCCCCCAAGTTTCACATGTTCCCACTTATGTATGGAAGCAGATCCTTTCCCTATGGGGGTCCTCAGGAGTTCCCCATGAATGAGAGGGAGGGATTTTCTCAAAGAGTATATGGAGAAGAGGATACTGTTCATATGACTATTATAAGACAATTTGTAGACCTGATTCTTATATCATTCTCTTTCCACTAGCCCACACTGTCTTCATACCCATTTGCAGTTTTATGAAAGGTTTTATTCATTTGCGAGCCTTCCCTTTCTGCATAGCAGACATTCAAGGAATATCTAAACACAAAACAGCTGTGGCCTAGGAAAAGTTGTGTATAAATATGTTTTCTATTTTCAATAAATTGAATCCAATTCTAAACATACCAGGGGAGCTCATTAACACACCACATAACAAAAAAGTTTTGTCAAATAAAAATCCCCCGCCACAACTCTTGTTTAATTGATCTGTTCTTTCCATTTGGATTTTGCTCTGCCAGGATCATTTTGGGGATCCTTCTAAAGATTGGAGCCTATCTGCATCAGACCATGCTGTGCAGTTAGGAATGAATTATAAAAGCTACAATCCTGATTATCTGGTATTGAGGAGGGCTGGTCCCTTGGTGACTGTGAGGGAGTCGCTGCACCCTAATCTTGTGACATTGTCTCTGTCTCTGACATGGGTGGACAAAAATAGAACAGTCATGGTTTCCTGAAGTCTATAGACAAATGCATACAAATAGGACAGCAATATTTTGGGGCCTTTTTGGGGGGGCTGGAGCATTTTTTAGGTTATTTTATTTTGTGTGTATATGTATAGGTGTGTTCAGCAATTTCTCCCCTTTCATTGCTTCCCTAGCATCTAATACAGTTTTTTTGTACACATTAGGTGCTTATTAAATTCTTGTCACATTGAACAACCTGACTGTAGGCAGTTGTGACTGCTGAGTTAGTTTTGTGAATTCAATTCAACAAGCATTTAGTTAGCGTTGCTATATACCCAGCACTGTGTAATATGCTAGAGATATAAAGGAAAACCCAATAATAGGCCTTTCCCTCAAGGAGTTTGTATTCTTTTGGAAGGAGAAGATGTATATATAGATAAGTAAATACAAAGTAATTTCAGAAGTGGCAGAAAGGGAAAGCACTCAGATTAGGGGTAGAGATAGGAAAAGCCTCTCACAGCAGGTACACTAGAGCTCGGTCTTGAAAGAAGCTCGAGATTCCAAGAGGTAAAAGTGAGGCAGGAAGATGTGGACGACATCAAAGGCATGCGGGCAGGAGATGAATGCCATGTATGAAGAATAGCAAATAGGACAATCTCCCTTATGGGGGGAAAATAACATACACAAATAACCACAGTGAGATGTTTTTTTCTAGCTCTTACATATTTTTTCTAGCACTTAAAAGGTTTACAAAGGACTTTCTTTAGAACCATTTTGCGAGGTGGTTAGGATAGGTATTTTTTAATCCTGATTATATAGATGAGGAAGTGGAGACTCATAGAAATTAACTGATATTCATGGAGATCATGGTGAAAAATGTGGTCAAACCCAGGTTTCCTGACTCCCGATCCAATGCTCCTTCCACCACCCCTGGGATATGGCATATACTAGTATAAGTTATATGTTGAATGTGTTAAATGCCATAAGAGAGAACAATGTGCTATGTGAGCCCAGAGGAGAGAGGGATTATTTTTGTCCAGGAGAGATAGATCAATAGATTAATGGATCAATAGATTGATAGATGGATAGATGAATAGGAAGGTGGATTGATGGATAGATGATAGATAGATTGATAGAGAGCCAGACAGATAATTGGACATATGGATTGATATAGATAGAGAGATAGATAAATGGATATGTGGATGGTAGGTAGATGAATAGATGGATGGGTAGATAGAAAGATATATAGATGGTAAGATAGATAGAGAGAAAAACATTTATTAAGTGCTTACTATGTGCCAGAAACTGTGCTTAATGTTTGAGATACAAAAACCAGCAAGTAAGGTAGTCCCTGTTTTTAAGACGCACACATTCTAATGGCAGAAGACAACACATAAATGGGATCTGGAATGGCACATACTTAGCAGCATGATGTGGAAATGGCCTAGAGGTCTCATTCCAGGCAAGAAAAAGTGAAATGAATGTATGGCAGTTTTGGGACGGAGGACACTAGCAGCTGGGTGAAACAGGAAAGGGTTTATGTTTAGGTTGAGTCTTGAAGGCGACAAGGTAGACATGAGGAGGGAGGGCATTCTAGGTGATACAGCCAGAGCAAAGTCACAAAAATGGGAAATGGAGTGTCATGTGTGAGGAAGAACAAGAAGACCAGTTTGACTGGACTATAGAATGTGGGGAAGGGAGTAACTTGTAATGAAGGTAAAAAGTTAGGGGTCAGGTTATGGAAGGCTTATAAGAGGAGATTATATTTGGTGCTGGAGGCAACAGGGACCCAGTAGAATCTATTGAATAAAGAAGTGACATGGCCATGCCATTTTACTATTTCTAAAGAAAATTACTTTGGCACTTATATGGAGCATGGATTGCAGAGCAAAGAGACTCATTTAGGTTCAGAGTTCTAGATAACCACAGAAGGCCACTTACAGGACAAGTAGTTGCTGGAAAAACCTTGTAGGATTCTTGATGGCACCTAATTTTAGATGCTATTATGAAACCATGTATTATACAATAGTTTCTGTATGTCTTTCCTTTGCTCTGCAGGAAGGTACATGAAACAGGGCCAGGAAAACTGTGAAATCAGCAAAGTTTAATTCGACATCCTCCCCCTCCTCTTTCATGGCTTTATCCCTCTCATTCCCTAAGCCTTCTGCTTATTTCTAGCATCCAGTGTCTTCAGTCTTCCCTTTGGATGGCCCAGACGATAAATGCCCTCTCTTCAGCAATGTGCCAGTCTTTCTTTCCTTCATACCTGCATCACAGAATCACAGAATATTAAAGTTTTGTGGGGCCTTGGAGGCCACGTAGTCTACTCCATATCTTAAAGGATGCTCCATTCTACCTAGTAAACACGGTTGTCATCAATCTTTGCTGGAAGAATATTTCCTCTATATTAGTGAGATGTAGCTATCCTCTGTCTATTAAAACAATCTATTCCACTTTGGTTGCTCTAATTTCCATCTATTTCACTTAATTCTGGCATTGAGGGTTAAACAGAAGAGATCAAATTCCTTTTCCACATGACCACCTTTTAAATGCTTGAAGGCAGCCCTCATGCTCCCTCTCTGTCTTCCCCTTTCTGGGATGAACAGTTCCGCCTCCTTTAGCTGCTCCTCATGTGACCTGACCTTGAGGTCCTTCACCATCTTGGTTATGCTCCTCCTACTGTTTTCCAGCTTATCATTATCCTTCCCAAGATGTAGTTCACAGAATTGACTATATGGCAGATATATATTTGATGAGGGCAGAGTACAAAGGGACCATCTAGAAGGGTACAATCCTTTGGGGGGAATTTCAGGTCCCTTTTGGCTTATGGTATTTCTTTATCTGCAAATTTGTAGGTCATTTTTTAAACATTTCCCAATAAGATGTATGTCTGAAAGGATTTGACAAATAAATTTACTTTTTCTATTTTCATACTTCAGAAGATCTATGGTATGGGTAATCCACTGCCATAGTGTACACTGTCACCCTTCCATAACTTACTAGAACTGCTGTGGTCAAAATTGCTCATAACTCGGCGGTAAACTGTTGAGAAGTCTCCCCATATTTAGCTAGTTTGGCCTGGATTATGCACAGTCTTTTGCTGAGTACATATCTGAAGGCTTTCCATCTTGGTAGGACACATAAGAGTTTGAATTCCGTTGGCAAAGACAATGAGAACCCAGGGTCACCTCCATGCCAAGATCAAACATTGGAATAGCATTATAGTGAAGACCATAGTGAGGTATGACTCTTTGTTTTCATCTAAAAGTGTGAACTGTTAGTGACAGAGTTTCATGTAGTGATTGGTTGGAGGTGTTTTCTTATCGCATCTTTCCTGGTGCACTACAGAGGAACAAGTGTGGGCATTTACCGATTTGGTCAATGGACAAAACTAAATGCCACTCTGAACAAGTGTTCTGTACATTGGGACTTATATTTCCTTCCAAAAGAAGGAAGTAGTTCAGTCCCAACATGGCCCCTTAATGAAGGACCTTCAGTTAGCAGCATGAGTGGATGGTTCATTGATAAGTTAGTTGTGCACACTGTCTCATTGCTGATTGGCTGAGCCAAAAGCAGGGGTTAGGAATGGCTGTTTGGCCTTTCATAGCTACACCCATTGTTTTAGGAGAGAAAGGCCAAAGAAACATGCCCTCTGGCCAGGAGTGAGCAAAGGATTGTAACTGAAAGGAGAGAGGACCTGGTCTAATCCCCTTATTTCACAGATGGGGAAACTGAGGATCAAGGAGGCCAAGTCACAAAGGTGATAAGGGTCAGAGATAAAACTTGAAATGAGGTCATGTGACTCCAGAGTCAGTCTTCTTTCCACTGTACCACAAGGTCTTATAAAATACTTTGCCCAGAGTGTTGAATCAATGTTTGTTGATCGATTAAATAAATGATTAAGAAACACTTGTACAGTAATAATAGCTAACATATAGCAACTTAGTAAGTTTCAGGCACTATGCTAAATGCTTTGCAATGATTATCTCATTTGATTCAACAACCCTGTGAGGTAGGTGCTATTATATTATTCCCATTTTACAGATGAAGAAACTGAGGCAAACAGGGTTAAGTGACTTGGCCTGGGTCACACAGCTAGTCAGTGTCCGAGACCAGATTGGAACTCAGGTCTTCCTGAGTCTAGGTCTAGTGCTCTACCCGCTGGACCACCTGGCTGACAGAAGTGGGCAGCATGGCTTGAAAGGGGACAAGCAAGGTAGGGCTAGTCCTCAGAAGCAACTCCTCAAACCACCCAACATGACAGCAGTCAGTTTTTCAAAATGATGTCACCACCCTGAGCTGAGGAGGAAGCTTAATGAAATTAAGAGCCCGGTAGGTGAGGATCTCTCTTCCCTTCAAACAAATCCACCTGGCATGACCTTAAAGGATAAGTAGTTTACAGTACTGGACTCTTATAAATCAGTTTCAAAAGCCCTCCAGAAGCAGCCAACTCCAAGTCCTTAAGGGTGCTTTCATCCGGTACTTATGGCAGGCAGCCAGGGCAGGGCACATCCTCAAGGGCTTCTTCTCTGAAGGTCTGATCGCACACCTGTGCTCAGGAGGGGACAGGGCTGGCCAGGAAGAGAGCAGTCCTGAGGCCCTGTCCCCAGGAGACATTGATTTAAGTGCACTGGAGTGTGAAGTTTCATGAAGGAGGCTGTGTAAAATGAACAAAAACCTACTGGGAAAAATCTCTGAAGGGGATGAGAAAGTTCCAGAAAACTGAACCAGGAAGATGAGGGCACCTTTCCAAGGGAACACCTGCAAGAATGGAGTTGTTTCTCCCGCCAGAGAGAAGGCAGCAGAGGCCAAGGAAGGAGCAGTGAGCCTGAGTTATTGGGAAGGAAGTCATGCGGCCAGCCTACAAGGATTTATTGTTTATAGGCCGCTAGGTAACATATTGGATGGAAAATTGGACTCAAAGACAGAAAGGCTTGAGTTCAAATCTGCCTTAGACCTTTCCTAGCTATATGACCCTGGGCAGCTCGCAGGCTGTCTCTGCCTCACTTTCCTTATCTGTAAAACAGGGATAATAACAGCACCTACCTCACAGGGTTGTTGTAGGGATCAAAACAGGTTATATGTGATCCAAGCGCTTCTTACTCATTGCCTAGAGAGAAAGGACCCATATTAAATCATCTCCTCTCTCTGTTCTGGGAAGTCATAAGATAAATCACCCATTCTCTTTCTATGACTTTAACCCCCAGCCAGAAAAATGTTCTGGCAAAATATATACCCCAATTGTAAAATCTATTTTTTCCTCTTTTTCCTCTCCTTGGAGCTCAACTCTCTCTCTCTCTCTCTCTCTCTCTCTCTCTCTCTCTCTCTCTCTCTCTCTCTCCTGCATCTGTACAATGATGCACTACATAGCCTGGTAATGCCATGGCTAAATTTGTCTATCAGTAATCAGTCAGTAAATATTTATTAAGCACCTACTATGTGCCAGAGATGGTGCTAAGTGCTAAGGATATGAAGAAAGGACAAAGGTAGTCCATGATTTCATCATACTTTATAAGACAAAAGTAAACAAAGAGACAAACAAATTCTTAAGAAATGGAAATGTTTTGGGAGACTGATATATTCTCCTGAGACCCAGAGCAAAGGTAAGGGGAGAAAAGGGAAACAAAGTAGCCAGAACAGTTCCAGCAATGCAGTGAATTCACCATGTTGCTTGTGTATGATTCATGCTGCTGAGGCTCTCAAAGCTGGTGCTCTCCCTCCACAGTTCTCCAGAATACTCCTGCCAGTTTCCAGAACACTGAAGCTCCACTTCTTCAAAATAGTAGAGGATCTTCCTTTAGGATGAGGACCAACCCCAATCATTCACAGAGTCAGGACAACTCTCTGGCAAAGGCCAAGGGAGTTCTGTAATCAAATCTCCTCATTTTATAGATAGGCAAACAGAAGCTCAGAAATTCTAGTTATTGGTCTCATCTCAACCACACCTAATTCCAACTTCTTCCTTTCTTTCTATGGAATCATGGAATCACTGATTGTTAGAGCTGGAAAAAACCTTACAGCACATCTAGTCAACTGTCTCATGTGATAGATGAGTAAACTGAGTCCCATAAAGGTGAAGTGACTTTCCCCATGTCACACAATGAGTTAGTAGCAAAGCTTTGACCAGAAATCATGTCTCTTGTCTCTGTGAAGTGCCGGTCAGGGCACTAGTCCTCCTCTAAGGTCTAGGTCAAGTCCTACATTCTCTCTGAAGTCTTCTCCTCCTTTGGAGCTTTTTAGCTCTTAATAGCGCTACTACTCCTTAGAGTATGCATTTACTATTTCTTATGTATCAGCTATGCAAATGACCTGCATCAGACCCCAGAGACTGTGCCACATGCAGCACCTAGCAGGTTTTCTGGTCTAGTTTGATGATTTATTAATCTATCAGTGTTGTTAGTAAGAACAAATATTTCTCAATGGCCTGCCATATGTAACCTCTGGGCACTTAGATACATTGGTGTTCTATTTAGCAAGGATGAGAGGAATACTAACATGGCATATCAGGATAAAATTTAGAAGGCCTGCCTAGCCTTTGCCACTGACCAGCTGTATGTCTTTGGGCAAATCTCACCACCCAGTAGCAATAGGCACATACTTTTTTTAAAAGGAAACCAGTTTGTGTGAATACCCTCCATTTTCTGTGTTTAGTCCTTTCAAATGGTGATCAATCAAACAATAACCATTTATTAAGCATCTACTATTTTCCACCTCCTATGGGTAGGTGGTGGGGATACAAAAAAGGCAAACGATAGTCACTGCCTTCAAGGAGCTTATAATCTAATATGGGAGACAACATGTAAACACATGTATACAAAGCAAGGTACATATAGGAAAAATAGGAAACAAATTAAAAAGGGATTGGAGAATGCTTATTGTAGGTGGGATTTTAGCTGGGACTTTAAGGAAATCAGGCAGGTCAGTGGTCTGAACAGAGGAGAGAGAACATTGCAGGCATAAGGGACATCCAAAGAGAATTCCCAGAGCTGAGAGATTGAGTGCCTTTTTTCATGGAACAGCCAGAGTGTGAAGAGTACATGTTGGAGAACAAGGTATAAGGAGGTTGGAAAGGTAGGAGAGGCTTAGATTACAAAGGACTTTCAATACCAAACAGCATTTTGTATTTGCTGTTGGAGGCAATAGGGAGCCATTGGAGTTTATTAAGAGAGGGGATGGGGCTGTGGGGGTGGGTTGACACGATGGGATCATGTTCCTTGCATCTGAGTCAGACCATAGTTTTTCTGTATATCATTTAATCCCTTATGAGCACACAGGTTACATACCATTCTCTGTCATCGGTATTCCTGGCACAGAAACATACTCCTTGGATGCAAGATTTCTCCAATGATCAGTCTTTCTGACAGAATCCTAATAGGTTTGTGGTACGTTTGATTGTGAATATTCATCCTGATCTCTCACTAAAATTAATCTGCAAAGGAACATAGTATAGGCCTCCAAAGATTTGTGCCTATTTCAATAGCAATTAAGGCATTCGTCATTTCCTGAGCCATTTTGATATAGCCCAGTTTAAAAGAGGCAAAGAATTATCTTTCTGGCTTAAATTTGTTGAAAGAAAAAAAGAAGACTAAGTAATTTCTTTGAGTTTTACACTGGTGGCAAATTCTGAAGTTTTGAGGTTGATTCTGAGCATCGTTCTACAGTCAATTATACTTCATAAAATGTATGTAGAGCTCATAATTAAAATTTATAAGGAGCTCATAATTACTATGCTGCTACCCGACTTTACCCTCTGGAAATATCTTTAAAAACAGACAAGAAGCTTGGTAGTTTTATTTCTTTTTAACTTATGAATGATTAAAAGTGCAGCCACAGCTGGGATTCCAGAATGGCTGGGTAGTTTTGGATAAAACAAATTTCTAGTATTTCTCCAAAGTTTCATTCCAGATTCCACAAACTTTCTCAAACTTTTTTATGAAGGGAGTCAGATCCTTGTTTACGTCACCCACCAAAGACACATACTCAGATTAACCCATCAAAGGGCAAATATTGATTGAGGACTGTGTAAGGTAGTAGAAAAGACAATGACCAAGGACTTAGAAGTCTATTCTCATCTCATCTCATCTCATCTCATCTCATCTCATCTCATCTCATCTCATCTCATCTCATCTCATCTCACCTCACCTCATCTCACCTCATCTTAGTTTCCTTTTCTGTGAAACAGAGGAAATCAGACTTAATGATCATTAAGGTTCTGTCTAGCTCTGCCATTATACGACTTTATGCCTTGCCCACAGAACTTTCATTCTGGCAAAATTGATTTCTTCTTCACTGTGAAGGGAGGAAGAGGAGTCTCTGTGGAAGATGGCAAAAGCCTGTGCGGAGATTAAAGCTTGAGTAACTCCTGATGATGGAATGATTCAACAAGCCAACAATTCACAACCTATGTGGGATTGCTCTGTTATCCTTCTTCCTCCTCCACATTTATACTTCTCTCTGCCTTTTCAATCCCCACTCCATCCTTCAAAGTGCAAATCAAGACTGATGTCTTCTGTGAAACCATCCCTGTTTACTCCAGTCCCCATGGATCTCTCTCTCCTCTAAACTTTCATATCAACTTTTATCTACATCATGTAACTACTGAACTGTAATGTTAGTTAACTTTTCATGTTAATAATTTTATAGATAATCCTTCTATGTAATGAGTAGAGTGAGACAAAGGAAAATTTCTGGAGAAGAAGAAAGAGGGAAGGATGGAGGGTTGGCAGCCTGGAAATTTGGGACATGGTATTTGAGGGATGGACATACTTGTGAAGCTGTCAGTAACAAAGAGGAAATTTGATTCCTAGATCATAGGACCACGGCTTTCCAGCTGGAAAGGACATTAGAGGCCATCTAGTCCAACACTGTCCTATTTATTGTTTTCTTTGTTGTTCAGTCATTTTCAGCTACATCCAACTCTTTGTGACTCCATTGGGTGTTGTTGTTGTTTTTGGCAAAGATACTAGAGTGGTTTGCCATTTCCTTCTCCAGCCCATTTTACAGATGAGGAAACTGAAGCAAACAGGGTTAGGTAATTTGCCCAGGATAACACAGAAGATAGCTTTGAATGAAGGTCTTCCTGATCCCAGGCCCAGAGCTCTATCCATTGTACCACCTGGCTGCTCCCTTCCCCCAAGATGAGGAAATGTTGGCCCAGGGAATTTAGGCAACTTGCCCCAGGTCGTGTGGGTGAGCATCAGAGGCTTGAATACAGATCTTCTGAGTCAGTAAGTTTTTCTTTGGTGAGCTTACTGTCTTCCATGCTACCTCCTTTCTGAAACCACAAAATGCTTAATTCCTTCTTCATCTGCTACAAAGGTATTCAAGCAAGGGTCTGTTTTTCTCTTACATAGAAAGCAGGGCAAAGAAACCAAACATTTGGTCTGCTTCTTGTCCATCACTTCCTTCAAGACAATTCTCCTTCAAGAAGCCGTGCCTAATTAGTCCTGCCCTCCAGGGACCACTGTCTTCCTTTATGTCTACTTAACTAGAATGATACTGTTGAGACACTTTACATTCACTTTTGCTCTCTAGTTGTCCTATGCATTAAGGTGGAACTCAATAATTGCTTTTTGAGTGCCGACCCGCCTGTTAGTATGAACTTTAGCCCTCTCTCTCACGGGTATAAGTGACAGTGATCAGAAATGGAGATCAATTGTTCTGGGTTTAAAAAAAAGTAAACTGGATTATGTCCAGACAAAGGCATTCAAGCTGGGGAAGAGATGATATACCATGCCATGTAAGTATTGCTCAAAAGAACTGGGTTTAGCCTGGAGAAGTGAATACTGAAAGGTAATTTGGTAACTCTCAGCATTTGGTGTAATGCCATGGGAAAAAGGGATTAGAATTGAATAGAGACTTGGTCTTTGAGTAGAGACTAGGAATAGTGGACAAAAGTTGTAGAGAAGAAAATTTTAGCCCAATGTGTGGAAAATTTTTAGCAAATAGAGAAATTTAAAGCATGAATGGCCAGCTTCAGGAGGGAGGAGGTTCTCCTTTATCAGATTTCTTCAAGAGAAAGTTAGGGGAATATTGATTGGGTGTATCTTTAAAGGAATGACTGGGGGAGGGGAAAAAAGGAAAAAAAATAAATTTATATGATAAATTTATTATATATTTAAAAGGAATAGCAAGTTGCACATAATAGATTTGTAGTTTCATGTGCAATCATCTTTTTTATTATATCGTGTTATGGATATGCTTGTTTGATTCCATAAATTAAAAACTAAATAAAATTTTTTAAAAAATAAAGGAATGACTAAACTAGACTCACAGAATAGATTAAACCAGGGGCTAAAGTCTTTTTGTGCCTGTATCTCTTTGGCAATTGGATGAAGCCAATGGACTCTTTCCCAGAATAATTTTTTTTTAATATTCAAAACTGAAGAAAACATTCAATTTCAGTTAGTGGTTAGTGAAAATAAAGATGTAAATTTTTTCCCTTTCAAGTTCATTAACCCTTGAAAACTGACCAAGAATGCCTGGATTAAATGAAAACCAGGCTCTTTGCACCTTTGAGAGTCTACAAACTCAGTCTGCCTGTGTGTGTGTGTGTGTGTGTGTGTGTGTGTGTGTGTGTGTGTGTACAGGCCTTCTCAGCATAATTGTATTGTGAGAAGAATTTTTAGAACTTACTGAAGTTGCCAATGCAAAATTATTTTTTGGTAGATTGGTATGTTGCTTTTGAACTAAAATTTCTATCTACTATCCCAACTAACTGTCTAATTTACATAGTAACAACAACAATCCAAAAACAAATAACTTCGAAATATTTATAAACTCTGACCAAAGCAATGACCAACTATGATGCCAGAGGACCAATGATAAAGCAAGCTACTCACTCTCTGATACAAAGGTAACAGCTTTAGGATGCTGAATCAATGTATTTTTTGGACATGGTCAGTGTGGGAATTTGCTTTTCATGACTATGCATATTTGCTAAAGTTTTTTTTTGATGGGAGAGGGGAGGTGGGAGGAACAAGGAAATATATTTTTGGTAATTGCTTTCTAATTGTTCATCCTGACTCAGTTTTCTATCTTCTCCAAAATATTCCTCCATTCAGCTGCCAAAGTAGTTTTCCCAACTTACAGATTGAAGAATATTTAACAAACTCCATTGGCTCCCATTTAGACTCAGAATCAAATGTAAAGTCCTCTGGTATTTAAGTCCTTCATAACCTTACCTTCCTTACCATCCCAATCTTCTTGCACACTTCTCTTTTTCTAGTTTTTTGATTTTGCTTTAATATTTCTTTTTGCATCATAGTGTCATTACTTTCTGATTCTGGCAGCCTTATTTAAAGTCCTTCTCCAGTGGCCCCACACAAGTTCCAGCTCAGCTGTTGAGACATTTGTAAGTTTGTCATTTCTTTGATTTATTATTTTAACAACCCTTCACATCCACCCATTCATGTTTTTCCCTGTAAGTTTCCCATAAACTTAAGGAAGGAATCTATGTTAATTTCGGGCCTCAGTGTCAGAGAGATGAGACAAGTCTGCATCTCTTCTGGCAGATTAATCTGTATGGGAAGGGAACTCATATCTTGAGTAGAGATTGTGTTTATAGAAAAAAAGTAGAATGAGCAGGCATTCAGAATGGAACTGAAGTACACAGGGATGGCAGGTACTTGACACCTATGTGCTTGGTAATTGCTGATTGAGCAAAAGCATGTGACATTGTACCCAAGTTGGTGACCTTCAGCCTTCCCTCAGAGGGATCTTGTGAAAGTGTTCAGGAATAATGGTCTATTGCCTCTGGTCTCACTTCCAAGAGCAAAGCATATAGGAGTTCGAACCAATAAAAATTAATTTGTTTTGATTCGATTATTCAATAAGCCTTTACTGAGTGTCCTCTGTTTGCCCAGGCCTCTGCTAGGTACCATGAAATCTAAGGGAGGAGAAGAAAAATTCTTATCCCTTCAAGAGCTTAAACTCAAGTTGTGGAGATGGGTGTACCCACTGGAAGCATTAAGTAACTTGACCAGATGGTAAATGTTAATTTGGGTGGTATGAACTCATAAAGTAGAGATTACTATAGAATGGCAGATTCATGCATGGCCACAAAGGAAAAAGAGGCAGAACTTTAGCTAGGCTTTGAAGGATGGGTTGGGATTTGCTTTGAGAAAGAAAGGGGTTAGAGAGAGATGGGCATTCCTGGAAAGGAAACAGAACTGATTTTCATCTTGATTTCATCTATACACAAATGAGGTTCATTAATACTTCTTCCTCATAGACTCCTACTTGAGATATAGAAGATTTTAACCCCCTTTGGGCCACCAAGACTTGAGCTAAATGATTCACCCAAATTTACCAGTGAGTTCTTCCTTGTTTTGTCCAGATGGGCCATCTCTGGTTGGGGCTCAGTATTCATAGATAGCAAGGTGGCTCTTGGAGCAGTAGCTATCCTTCCATCTACCATCTATGTATATTTCCACATAATTTTCACTTCCTCCCCCATCTGGAGTCCCTGCATACCAGTTAGTTCATGGGGGATCCACCCAGGTAATGGAACTTCCCTGGTGTTTTTTCCTCTCTCAGACCAAGGAAAGTATATGTATTATGTTTCGCCACGAGCTTCAAGATGGCAGCATTCTCCTCTTTCCTTGGAGTGGAGATAGTGCCTCCTATCTTGTGGCAAGTCGTATTAATTGCGAGGAAGCCAGGCCAGTGGTGGCAAAAATTTTTCTCCCACTTGAACAGGTATTTCCATACGAATTGAGGGCTGGAGATTAGAAGCAACAAATTTAGGACAAAGTTCCCTTTGTCCTAATTTTTTTTGTGTTTATTTCTCTATTTGTATGAGCATGACTGAATATTTCTCTCTGTGTAGGTCTCTTTATTTATCCCTGTTTTTTCCCTCCTATCTCTATCACTTTATTTCCTCACTAACTCTCCCTATTGAAATTACTTTGAGGATTATCTCTGTACATGCCATATCTTTCCATGAGAGTGTAAGCTACTTGAGGGTAAGGCATTTCATATTTGTCTTTATGTTCTGAGCACCAGGTATGGTGCCAGCAGCTCAATAAATGTTTGTTCAATTTAATAAGTTCTAGGCTATTCTAAGCTCTGGAAGTACAAATATGAAAATGAAATTATTCCTTTTTTTAAAAGTTACATTCTACTTGGAGGCAGGGAGAGGAGAAACATCCTGTACACAGAAAATATATATGAGAAATACAGTGTAATTTTGAGGGAGTCAGGAAGAGCCTGCCTGTTAGTGGGCTAATCCTTGAAGGGAGCTAGTCTCCAAATGTCAGAATGACAAACCTAGAAGGGAGATATAATTGAAATGAACTACAATAATTCTTAATTTCTCTATTTACGTTTCATTATATTGAATGACTGTGAAGGAGTATAGTACCATGGAAAGAGTGTTGGTCTTTGAATCTAAGAGAGGCCTAAGTTTAAATATCACCTCTGACACTTACTAGTTGTCGTACCATGGGTAAGTCATTGAATTTCTTTGAGACCTAGTTTCCTCCTCTATAAATCTCTGTGATAATGGTTTCACTATATTTTAAGGAGGGTCAAATGAAATCATGCTTGTAAAATGCTTCAAAACTATATAAAATAACTGGGATTATGTGTATTTTCAATAGTATAATTATTGTAGCTGATGTGATGAACTGAGAACTCCTGATGAGTGGGTCAGACGTGATAATTCCCCTGGAGGCTATCCTGGCTGGCTATACCTCATCATTCACCGACATTTTTGGAATATTAGGGAGAGGCTTTTCAGTACTTCCCCATTATTTGGTTAAGCCTTTTCCAAAAGAAGTAATTAGATATTCTGCCCTTTCTCCAAAAGATTTTCTTAAAAAATAAACCAAACCCTGACATTAATCAAAAGGAAATATCATTAGAGGCAAGAATCACTTCATTTCCCTCACTTTTGTTTCCATTTTCCTCCCTTATCTTTTCTCTCAGTCAAGACCCAAATCCAAGAACCAAAGGATAGGTGACAGACCCCTTGTTTCCATCCTCAGCCTGAGAACAAGCACCCTCTTGGCCACAAAATGGCCTGTTCTAGAATCCTGTTCTATTGCAAGAACCCATAAATTTACCAATTGTCAATTTCAGGAGGCCAATTTGTAAATCTGAGGTCCCCTTCAGCTGCTTGTCAGTTGTAGAAGAATGGCTTTCTGGGAAGGTGAAAATCTTTCTTTGAACCACTGACAAGGCAAAGAGCCAGCTCAAGCTGCCAAGCAATACATACAACACTCATTCACATCTATTCAATCCATCAACAAGTATTTATCAATCAGCTCTTCTTATATGCAGGCAAATATGTATAATGTGGACAAAGTAAATAAAAAGTAATTTGGGGAGGAATGGTGTTAGGAGGTGGAGATATTAGGAAAATCTTTATGTAGAATGTTTTGTTTGAACTGATTTCTGAAGAAAACTAAGGTTTGTAAAAGGTAGCTGTAAAAAGAGAGCACATTTTTGCACAGAGGAGAGCAAAGGCATGGAGACCAGAGCTAGAGGGCTGTGTGTGAGGAATGTGAAGAAAGCCAGTATAGGGAGTGCATAAAGGTGAGCAATATGTATAAGGCTGGACAGGCAAGCTAGAGCCAGATTATGAAGGGCTTTACATGCCAAACAGAGGAGTTTACATTTGATCATGGAGGCAATAGGGAAACACTCTAGTTTATTTAATGGGAGAATGATCTGGGCTTTAGGAAAATCACATTGGTAGTTGTATGGAGGATGGATTGAAGAGAGGAGAGACTTGACATCAATTAGGAGACCACTAAATAGTTCAGGCTAGAAGGGATAAGGGCCTGAAATAGGATGGTAGCTGTGTGAGCAATGAGAGAGAGTTGGAAGAGAGAAGCATGCTCCGGAAGTAGTAATGGAAAGATCTGATTGTATATGTGAGAAGGGAGGGAGGGAAGGAAGAAAGAGAGAGCTGAGAGAGAGAGAGAGAGAGAGAGAGAGAGAGAGAGAGAGAGAGAGAGAGAGAGAAGCTGAGGAAAACATTAATATTGAAAACTGGAAGACCTGAAAGATGATGATGGCTTTGACAAAAATAAGAGAGGATTAGGATTTTTTTTTGGAGGAGGGGATTATAGTGGATAGAATGTGGGGTCTGGACTTTCAAAGGCTTGAATTCAAAACCTGCTTCATATGTCTAGCTGTATGACCCTGGGCAAATAGTTTGACATCTCTTAGCCTATCTGTAGGAGAGATAATAGTAGCACCTATCTCACAGCATTGTTGTGAATATTAGATGGGTTAACACAAACAAAGTGCTTTGCAAGATTTAAAGTGCTATGTAAGTGCTAGCCATGAAGATGATGAAGATGGTGAAAACAATGATGACATTTTTGAACTGGGCTTGAGATGCCTATGGGACATTTGGTTTGAAATGTCTGATGGTCGGCTGACAATGCAGAACTGGAGATCTGGAGAATTATTGGGGCTAGATATATAGATCTGGGTGACATCTACACAGAGATAATAAACTGATCTGTGAGAGATTATTTAGTAACCAAATGAGAGCATGTAGGGAAAGAAAAGAAGGCAGCTCAGGACAAAACCTTGAGGTACACCCATAGTTAAGGGCTATGATATGGATAATGATCTAGCGAAGAAGGGCAGGAAGGATCTGTCAGACAGGGAGATGGAGAACCAGGGGAGAGCAGTGCCATGAAAATCCAGGGAAGAGACAGTGTCCAGGAGGCAAAGGCGAGTAATAGTGTCAGGCTTTGCAGAGGGCTCAAGAAAGATGAGGTCTGATTTGTCAATTAAGAGATTGCTGATAACTTTGAAGAGAGCAGTTTCAGTTAAATGAAGAAGCTGGAAGTCAGATTTCAAAAGCACTGAGGAGTGAAAGGGAAGGAAACGGAGACAGTGATTGTAAATAGATTTTTCTAGGATTTTGGCAAAGAAAGGGAGCAGTGATTTAAGCTTAAAACAAAAGTCTATCAAAAATATCTTGCTATATACTACAGATTCATTCAGTTTGTATATTAAATTGCATTGCTTATGACCACAAGAATATGTGTCTCCTTCCCACTAGCAATAAAATGGGTCAGGATGGCAGTTCTCCTTCCCCTCTCTCTAGCCTCCCCCTAATAATTTAAAAATAACATCAATGATGGCACAGTGGATAGAGCGCTGGGTTTGGAGTCAGGAAGATCTGAGGTGAAATCTAATTTCAGAGACTCACTAACTCTGTGACCTTGGCAAGTCAATTAACCACTATTTGCCTCGGTTTCCTGATCTGTAAAGTGGGATAATAATAGCATCTACCTCCTCTCAGGGTTGTTGTAAGGATTAAATGAGGTAATAATTATAAAGTGTTCAGCATAGTACTTAAGTAGAAAGTGCTATGCAAAAGTTAGCTATTATTATTGAAAAAAAAAGAATGAATCACTATTTTTTTGGTGCATGTTTTTTTTCTGTATGGTTCCCATGCATGGTAGCTCTCTAGTCCAACTGCATATTTGTCTTTGAGCAAATGTTTTCCTGAAGTAATCGATATCTATATGACTCCTCTGTGTTCAGTAAACAGACACCTTTGCTTTAAGGAAGAAATGTGCATGTGTGTGTGTGTATGTGTGTGTGTGTGTGTGTGTGTGTGTGTGTGTGTGTGTGTGTGTGTGTTAATTATTGCTTTGTCTACTGTGGACATACTGTCCTCAAGGTCAAAAGAGTCTTGTAGAATGGGTGAGTGATTCACTTATCCATGGCAGGATGGCTTAGTTGTGTTTCTAGACAAGGCTTGTTGACTGACTGATAATATCGGGGCTCAGGCTACAGTTGTCCAGCCAGCCTGAGTTTTTCCCCTCTTTCCCAGGAACAGAGCCTGGCAGAAACTTTCTATCCCTTCCTTCCCTGCAGTGGGGATCCATTTGCTGCTTACTACTTTATCATTTGTCTCACTGCTTTTCCCTCAGAACTCTCTCTCTGTCTCTCTGTCTCTGTCTCTGTCTCTGTCTCTGTCTCTCTCTCTCTCTCTTTCTCTCTCTCTCTCTTTCTGTCTCAGGGAATTTGGGGAAAAGAAACACTTTTTGTCCCTTCTCCACTCCCAGTTGAAGCATTGATTGAATGGATAAAGCATTGGGGATAGAAATACAAAAGCAGAGACAATAGTCAGTAAGCAGTCACCTGAAGGCACCCTTTCCAGGCCTCAGTTTCCTCAACTGTAAAATAATGGGGCTTGACTGGTTGGTACCTAAGGTTCTTTGCAGCTCTGTAGCTATGGAAATATCCTTGTGTGGATCGCTTCGTAGGAACGTTGGAAAGAAGACATTTTGCTGAGTCTCCATAAAATCAGGCTCTGGTTGAGTACTACCCCTCCATTCTTTTCTAACATCCAGCCATATTAGCCTACTTTCTGTTGCTTGAATGTCAGAGACACCTGGAATGCTCTTCTCTCTCACCTCTGGCTCCTGGCTCCCTTGGCTTCCTTCAAGATCCAGCTCAAACCTCACCTTCTGCAGGGGGGTGGGAGGGGGCTTTCTCAGCTCCAAATGCCCCACCTAATGTCTTCTTTCAGATTACTTTCTTCTACTTTGTAAATATCTTCAATGTTCTTAATTATTCAACATTAGAATATGTGCCCCCCCCCATCAGGAGGTATTGAGGACAGGGACTGTTATTGCCCTTCTTTAAATGTCATATAATAAGAACTTATGAATGCCTACTGACTGACTGACTACATGCTGTGCTCTGTTTGGTTAAAAAAAAACCAACCACCCAATGAGTTATTTTGGTTCCATTGGTCTTCTGACCCCACAGACAAGTAATAATGCTTTTCTTTGTAACGTTTGGTGAAGTGCATCACGTGAGACAGAAGTGCTGGGAACCCCACCGGTGTCTGGCAAGGGCCCTTTAATGGAAACACCTGGAAGAACTAAAGAGGAAGGGGAAACAATGGGGTGAAGGATCTGGGAGTCTGCTGGGACAGTCAGTTATGGATTAAGACATAGAAGAGAAAGAGAGGATGAATCTTTGGCCAAAATTGTGACAACACCTGGAAAGTGGGGAATTTGACATGGAACAGACCCGGCTTCTAGTGGTTTTACCACTAACTATATCACCTTGAGCAATTCACTTTATTGGTTCAGATTTCAGTCAGTCAGTCAATAAACGTTTACTAATTGCCTACAATATAATGGGCACTGTGCTAAGCACTGGGAATACAAAAGAGGCAAGAGATAATCCCTGCCTTCAAGGAACTCACAATCTAATGGAGGGAGACAACAAGACAAAAAATAGTTGCAAACATATGCAGGATTAACTGGAAATAACAGGAGGAATCCTACTCTCAAGTCAAGGGAAAAGAAAGGAAAAGAAATCTTCCTATAACAGGTGGGATTTTGCCTGGGACTTGAAGGAAGCCAGGAGGCAGAGATGAGGAGGGAGAGCATTCCAGGGATGGGAGACAGCCAGAGAAATTTCTTGGAGTTGGGAAATGGAATGTCTTGTTGGTGTGACAGCAAGGAGGCCAATGTCACTGGATCAAAGAGTATATGACAGGGAGTAAGGTGTAAAAAGACTGGAAAAAAAGAGGAGGCTAGGTTATGAAGCTCTTTGAATGCCAATCAGAAGATTTTTAATTTTATCCTAAAGGCAATAGGGAGCCAGTGAAGTTTATGGAATAGGCAGGTGACACGATAGTTCTCAGTTTCCTCATTTACCAAGTGAGTAATTTAGATGAGACAAGATCTAAGATTCCCCAGAATACTCTTATCATTCTGAGATTGTATTCTATACTCTTACTTAAGAGTCAAGCTTGAGATTAGCCTTTGGGAATGATGTTAAGACTAAAGACGACTCTTGTTGAAACATACCATGAATATATATTACTCACAAACCTACTGAAATTAACAAAGCTCTTGATTGTGGAATTATATTTTCTTAGTTTTCTCTTTCCAGGTCAGAGGATGTCTTCTCCATTTCCCTAGTATATACATATACTTATTAATGAGGCGACACTTCGAATATAAATCTGCATGAGAAAATTAAGAGTGAGCTAGGTATTTTAATTATGTGTTTAAATACAGAAAATGGCAACTGAACTTCAAGCTTACAAAGTTCCAGCATTTGTTTCTGTTGTTATTGATATGGAGTCACAGATGAAGGATCTCAACATTCAATCCACAGTAAGGGAGCCCTTCAGACAGATAATTCACAGACAGCAAGCAAGGGAACATCACATGATCTATCATTCCATGATCCATCACTGGTCAATGATACACAGTCTTCCCCAGATCCATGATCATTGGGTTCATCCTTTCTCCAGTTGGTGTAGGTCACTCTTCCTCCTGTCAGGTATGCAAACTGTCCTTCTTGCACTTTGTCTGTGATGCCCAGGAAAGCAGGGGTGCCTTTGGCCAAATCCTGGATAGCTTTATTCTCCTCTGCATTCTTTGGGGTCGCAATGGTGGCCTCAAGTTGCTCACAAAGAACTTTCACTCTGTCGAGAGCGGCTTTTTCGCCATTGGTTACAAACAGTTTTTTCCCACTCTGTTTGCCCAAGAAGAAGGTCAGAACTGTAGGTGAGATTAACATGGTTGATAAGCTCAGCCAAGGAACAAACAGATGCCTTTCCTGGGAATGGCTACCTCAGGAGAGACATAATCACATTTGTTGAGATTGGGGATTCTTAACCATTTTTGTGTGTTTTGTGGACCCCTTTGGCAACTGGTGAAATCTATGGATCCCTTCTTAGGTTATTATTTTTAAATAACTGAAGGAAGTACTAAATTTCAGTTAGATGAAAATAAAGATGAGATTCTTTTCCTCATTCTAAAGACCCCCTGAAATCTATCTGCAGACACTTTGATGGTCTATGGACCTTGAAGTAAGAACCCCTTGTTTAGCCATGAGATTCTGTTTTGGTAGTACGAGGGCTAGAGCCTATGTTCTAGGGGCAGTGTGACTTGCATGAAGACCATGATTTAAGTGTTGGAAGGACTTGGTTTATGAACCAAAGGAAAACCTTTGGCCAAGACCAAGGAGTCTTTCTTCATAGAATTGAAACCATGGGGGAAAAAAAACATCAAGGAACATTTGTCCCAGGATAGGCAGGCCAAAGAGAAGTGGGCAGATTCATTAGAGCTAATGATTAAAGATTGACTAGCCTCGAAAGAGACATATAGTAGCTGATAGGAGAAACTGATTCAAAGTCAATGTGTGATTAAAACTCTTTGCTATTTCCGCCCCCCCCCCATTAACATAAAACAATCGTAAGAGGTAGTGTGATACAGTGGAAAGAGGACTGGTCTGGGAATTAAGACTTGGATTCAAATTTGACCATGAACACATACTGGTCATGTGAGCATGGGCAATTCACATAACCTCTCAATGCCCTAAATAAATCTCCAAAATTATCCATTATAGGAAACTGGATTGGCCATTGCTAATCTGTGTCAGTGAAAGGAGTCTCTCATGATGATATCATTAATGATGATATCACTGACATGGACCAACCTCCACTCACCCCCATCTCCCTATAATCTGGCCCACCAAAAACAGCTCACAGATAGTATTTTCCAGTTTTTAAAGTACTTGCCCAAGTGTCGTTGGTGAACTGGGGTGAATGTTAAGATGGGACTCAGGGGAGATACCTGGGTTCAAATCCCACTCAGTTCTGTGATCCTGGGCAAATCCCTTAACCTGTTTGAGTCTCAGTTTCCTCATCTATAAAAATGAGGATAATTTTGCCTGTAGCTCCTACCCCACAGGGTTGTTATGAACCTCTAATGAGATAATGTGGGTGAATTACCTTTTCAATTTCAGAACTCTGTAGAAATATCAGTTACTGCTGCTGCTGCTGCTACTACTACTACTACTACTACTAGCTGCATAGTAGCAGCTACTACTACTACTACTACTACTACTACTACTACTACTACTGCTACTGCTGCTACTACTATTAGTATTACTACTACTACTACTACTACTACTACTACTAGATACCACATAGGACTGGCTGAAAGGATCAAATTAAATAATGTATTCAAGCATTTTGTGAATTTTAAAGTGTTAAATTTCACCTACTGTTCATGTGGCTGGTGTGAAGAAAGAACCCCATGATATTTTGGACTAGAGTGCCTATGCTCTAGGATCATTATCCCTACTTTAAAGATTAAGAAACTGATGTTTGAAGAAATACCTATGATCACATTTCTAGAAAATGGTAGAACTAAAACCCAGACCACTGGGTTATAAATCAAGACCTGGAAGGGCCATTAGAGGCTGTCTCATTCACAGACTCAATTTTGCAATTAATCTCAAGGGCTCTTAAGTGACGTGCTCAAAGCCACATAGGTAGGAAGTGTCAGAGGCAGGATCTGAAGCCAGAGCCTCTGGCTTAACGTCAGTTTGTTCTCCTGTTTACCTAGATATTCTCACTGTAATTCCAATGCTCTTTCCATTATTCATGAAACGCTATTAATAACTCACATTTCTAGGGGGTTTTGCAGTTTACAAAGAGCATTCCTCTCAACAACTCCAAGATGTAAGTGGTACTATTATTCCCATTTTTACCGGTGAACATATTGAGGCAACATATTGAGCTTTAGAGAGGTTAGTTTAAGTGGCTTTCCTAAGGCCACTTGACTACTTGAAATCAGATTGTGGCTCAAGCCCCACTTTTCTCACTAAGCCTAGTTTTTTTCCCATGTAAAACTGCTGCTTCTGGCTTAAAGTCCCCCAAAGAGCACATGAGCAAGAAAGGACACCACCATCAAGAAGAGCTAGCTTACGATTTTTGTTCTTGTCCACTTGAGCTTGAAGGGTCTGGATTTGTTTATTTGAGGCTGTGACCTGTCTGAGAAAAGCTAGAAACAAAAGAAATAAGCAATGGTCATCATGAGACATAGAAGTTTGTTCTATGTAACACTAGAGGGCAGTACTGGGCATGGAACCATTCAATGGAAGTTGCAGGGAGGTAGATTTGGGCTTAATGAGGAAACAATTTCTAATAGAACCAATTAATCATAGTCTGCATAGGCTGCCATTCAGGGAGATGTTCAGGCAGGGGACTGGGTGATCGGCTGTTAAGAACATCACTGAGAGGACTCCTATATTTGGATTCAACTCAATAAATGACCTACTATGTTCAAGAAAGTATGTTGGATTTCATTACATGACATCTCAGATTCCTTCCACCTTTAAGAGTCTATTATTTTAGGGGCCAATTTATAACAGGGCTCATAGTCCTTGACTAAGAAATGATGGCAGTATTCTCCACTGTCTCACCTTCTACCTCTTGCCCTATTTTTGTCATTTCATTTGTTTCTATTGAATTGATGAGCTCTGAAGATTTCCCTTTGCCTGAACTACCTTGAGATTCAAGGTTTGGCTGCTAAGTACTTCAATGGCTACTGAAGAATTTCTCAAATGATGTCAAATTTCTCCAGCAGATTTGGTTTTCTCTTATTCTACAATGGAGTTTTGTGGATATGGAACACATTTTGATTTAAAAAATTTCTTTACCTGTGATTTCATTAGTATAAGAAAGTACCAAAGATGAAACTTTCCATGTAGTGGAGATCTGCACCTGCTTGGCAATTTACAGTCTTAGCGAGTAGCTTGGGGGTGCTGAGAGATAAGGAGAGATTCAATTGGTTTGCCTGGGGTCACACAGCCAGTACATTGGGCCAGATCACCCTGCTTCTGAGTCTCTCTCTCATGAATATTATTATTTCACTTTATAAGTATGTTTTATTTCCCCTATTTTTCATATTGCAGAGCTGAAGCTTAGGCACTCCCATAGCTAGTAAGAAGCAAAACCAAAAATCCATATTTTTTTCTTTGAAGTCCACTGCTTTTCCCAATGCTTGTGAAATAGCATGAGTGTTTGATAGTTTACTTACAACAAAATTATTTCCTCTCAACAACCCCAAGACGAACATGTTATTATTATCATCATTGTCATTTTACAGAAGAGGAAACGGAATGCTAGAGAAATTGAGCATTCCTTTCCGGTCATCTGGCTAGTCAGTATTAGGCCTGGGGCAGAAATCTCAATTATTATAAACCTAAACCCAGTAATCTTTACACTAAACTGCTTTGCCTCTGGCTTAAAGTTATCTGAAGAGCAATACAGAGAGAAAGGATAACACTTTCATGAATGGTTAGCTTACCGTCATTGATATTTTTGAGTTGTGTTTCAAGCTGCTGGATTTTTCTTTCCAAGGCTGACACCTTATTCAAAGAAACTAGAAGCAAAACAATTAGAAGAGTGTTATCATACTGATCTCTGCTTCTCCCCAGACTTTCTTCTAGATGCTTGCAAGCTTGCTGCCAGCATCATTACTCAAAGGTAACTTCCTTCTCCAAAGCTACCAGTGATTTCTCAGGGCCAACCAATGGCCTCTGCATTTGACAACCTCAATTGCCTTCTGGATACTCTCTCAATTTTTTTGTGATGCTGTTCTCTCCTGGTTCTCCTTCTATCTGTCTGATCATTCCTTCAGTTCCCTTTACTGGTTGTTCAGTTGTATCAATCTTCTCACTTTAGGTGTCCCCCAAGGCTCTGTCCTGGGCCTTCTTCTGTTTTTGCTTTTTGTTATCCTAGCTCATTTGGTGATCCTATCAGCTGCCAAAAATTCAATGGTCATACAGATGATTCCCAGACCTATATATCTAGCTCTAATTTCTCTTTTGAACTAATTGTCATATATCTCAAACTAGATGTCACATAGAAACCTCAAACTCAACAGAACTCACTATCTCATTCCCAAGTCCTGCCCTCTTATGTTCTTCCCTCTCACTGTAAAGAACATCAGCATCCTCCTACTTACCTAGGCCTTCAACCTCAGGGTCACCACTCTTATCCACCCCACATATCCAATCACTTTATTCCTAATTCTTGTCATTTTTGTCTTTATAACACCTCTTCCATAAATCCCCTTCTGTCCTTTCATATTGTCACAACCCTAGTTCAGACCCTCATACTTCTCACCTGCACTATTGCAAAAGCCATGCATTTAGTTATTTACAGGTTTTTCCCCACAAGACTAGAAACTCCTTGAGAGCAAAGACTGTTGCATGTAGACTTTGTCTATATCCCCAGAACTTAGCACGTTCCTGACATATAGCAGAGCTTAATAAATGCTTGTTTCACAGACCCACTGAATCACATATTTATTGTCGTGCTTAGCGTTAGGAACACAAGACAAAAATGAAACACTCTCTGTCTTCAAGAAGCTTCCTTTATTGACATATACATAAATATGTAGATATCTGAAATATATACAAAGTAAATATGTATATGTATATTTGGGAGATCCTAGCAGCTAAGGGAGATCAGGAAGGGTTTCATATAGAAGGGATCACTTGAGTAGAATTTTGAAGAAAATGCATTCCAAGTGGTAGAAGTGAAATGGCAAAGCATTCCAGGCATAGGATATAGCCAACACAAAGACATAGAGAGAGGAAAGGAGATGTCATATGGGAGGAGCAGCGAAAAGGTCAATTTGCCTGTGCATGGAAGGAAAGCAATGTATAATAAGGTTAGGAAGGTAGATAGAGGCTATGTCTTTGTGGAAGTCTTTGAAAGCCAAACAGAATTTTACATTTGATTCTAGAGGTAATAGGGAGTCGATGGGGTTTATTGAAGAGAGGAGTCCACGGTCAAACCTTCACTTTAGAAAAATGCCTTTGGCAGTTATGTGGAAGACAGAGTGGAATGGGGGGAGACCTGAGGCAGGATGACCAACTAAGAGGCTGTCTCAATAGTATAGGCGATGGGTATTAAGACCTAAGCTAGTGTTTAATACATGTTGCTGTGTCCAACATGCACTAGCACGTATTAGATGATCTCTGAGTTCCTTCCACCTCGAAGATTCTAAGACTTGTAGCAAAGTTCATGATGGACTTGGTCAATTTTTATGAAGAAAGATTGAGGATACTCTCTCCCCTCCTGCTTCTCTTGACAGGGTTAGTTTGTTTTCTATTGAATCAATGATTCCTGAATATTTGCCATGGCCTGAATTGTCTTAAAATTAGGTTCACTGTTTGGCTCCTTGCTACCCTAATAGCTACCGAAAAATTGCTTGAATGGGGTCAAACTCCTCCAATCATCTGCTATTTGATTATTTTCAGGAACAATTACTCAACTCTCTTTCAAGTTGAAGGATGAGACAAAGTCTCTAGCTAAAGCACAATGAAAAATGTATAGGAAGAATGTGTACATGCATTGATGTATGAGCACGTGTAAATGTGTGTGTAGGATGTTTCTACAATAAGTGCTGAAACCTGAGTCCCACCTTGGAGTCTGGTCTTTTTTTGAACAAGCTTTTTATGGATAACTTGTTTTAAAATTTCTTACATTTTCTAATGTATCCCTTCTGTCTACCTTTCCCAAAGAAACATCCCTTGTAATGGAGAATAATAAAAAAGTGGAAAAAGAGAAAAAAGTCAGCCAAATTAACCATTGTATTAAAAAAGTTTAATGCTATGTGCAGTATTATATAGTCATAGCATCTTCTGCAATGAAGCAAGAGTAGGGAAGGGGGGAAGTGTTGAGTCATGGAGGAGGCTCTGCCAATAATGATACAAGTAAAGGGGACATTTGACTACACTAGTAATAGGATATTTGGAAGAGGGATCATCTGCTTGCTGGATTTGAGCCCCAAATGCTGGAATGGCCTACCCCCAGCTAGGGCAAGCAGATGGAGCCTTACCTGAGCTGTCTCCTGTATCTCCTTTCGAGCCTTTATGTCCTGGAACTCCCTGTGCCCCTGGTGGTCCTGGAGGTCCCATTTTCCCTGGAGGGCCCTGGATACCTCTGAGTCCTTCGCCTATTATTGGGCAATAAAGAAAATTATCTTTAAAAATATTTGAAAAAATGAATTTTATTGTTAGTTTTGTTTTATGTGAGGTCTTTTCTGTATATGTCCATTCTACCTCCTTACTATGTACCAAGATCCCTTTCTTGAAACAAAGAAAGTTGTGGTGGTGTGCAAATTACTTGGGACAAGCAAAACCTTTTACAAATGATTTCATTTTGTGGCAGTAATAATTATATTGTGTGCTTCTAATGACACCAGACTCACTCAGTATTACCTTGACCAAATTAAAACAGGGTAAGCTGGTTTCCCCACTTTGAGTCAGTCCTTTGTTAGCTGAATAGTGGATTTGGGGCTATACATACATCTTGCATTGTTCTCTTGTGTTTTTAATTTTGTAGAATTTTTAAAGAATAGCTATTACTTCAATGAAATATGCAAAAATTGTAGCTCTCAAAGATCACACTTCAATAACTATTAGAGGTATTGCTGACAATGGTATGGGGAAGTCACACATTTCAAGCATCTTTCAAGGCCGCAAGAAACAGAACCAGTCTTACCAAAGCACAAAGGATGGTGAAGTCCAAGTGAAAAATAATGCTAACAGCTGACAAAATGTTGATGCAAAATAGATTGATTAACCCTCAGAAAACAAGTGAAGAGCTTTTTAGGAACCTTTTGGCTGGAAGCGTTGTTACTGATCATTTTACATTAGGGTGTAGACGTTTTAAAGTCTACAGTGATGACTAGTTGAAAATCAGTTGCTAACTCTATCAATAAAAATGCTTTTCATGGGTAAAATTACATTAAGACTAATGTACCAAATATTATAAAATGTTAATTTTTTACTAATGAACTTATTTTTTCATTCAAGGTCTTTTAATTCCAAATCATTTTCAGAAGTCCAAATAAGCTTGCAAGATGTGAACTTCTCCATCAGACTGTAAAACATTCACCTCCAAAAAGGTTTGGGTTTTTTTTTTTGCTTTCAGTAAGCCTAGAAATTTTGTCCCAACTGAAGAAAATAATGAACTCTGATAAATCCATTGATATACTGGCAAATAGAATTGTTTCGGTATTATAGGAATTGCCCCAAAAGCAATGCAACCTGGTATCATGCTACAGGTCATGAAAAGCTAAGAAATTTATTCAGGACCTGGAGAAGAACATGCTTCAGTGTCCCAGAACTTGTCTGATTTAAGCCCTAGTAAGAATTTGTAGGCTCTAATCAAGGCTAGATTTTGAAAAATGACTATTTTAAAAAGGTATAATTAATAATTAATGTGATAAGTATGCTTTGATGAATTAAGAATTAAAGAATATATTGGTGAACTCAATGCTAAATTACATATAACAAAGGCTCACAAGAAATGGAGGACATATTACATATTAAAATTTTTTGAAAGACATAAAAGACTGAAGACAGCATATGCTACAAAATGTAATTATTATAGATTGTCCCAATTAATTGGTACACCACGGTAGGCAAAACCACTCGTACAATTGTGTATACGGTACTCTGATATACCTCTGCTTCTCTAGAAAATAGAATGAAACGAGCAAAAAAAATTCACTGTGAACTATATGTGGACACCTTATGAGGGTATCAAACAAACTGGTGATCTCATGAAAGGGTCCCTAGACTTTATTCCCAGGATTTAGTGTTTACTTTAAATCTAACTAAGCAAACAAGATTCCGTGAGTTTCCCCAAAGAGGAGTGGATTGAGAGATTCTCAAGGGATAGCCTTTGAAAGTGGCCCCATACTTACTGTCTTTTTTGGTAAGAAGCCAACATAATTGCTCCTTTGACTGCGTGGAAACTGGGGGTGCCAGATCACTAGAGCTGGATAAATAGAACAGCTTTGATTATCACACTTCCTTGTTTAGAGGAAA
>CM053624.1:48510491-48530950 GCA_028646595.1 Phalanger gymnotis | reverse complement strand
AAATATATTTTTACGTGATGGCACATGTAAAACCTATATCAGATTGCTTACCATCTAAGGGAGAGGGAAATAGAAGAAGGAAGAGATGGAATTCCGAACTCAAAACTTGAAAACATATGAATGTTAAAAATTGTTTTTACACATAAGGGGGAGATAAAATATTTTAGAAAAACAAAATGCGTCTTGGTTGCCAGCCCCATGTAGTCGCATTGTGACTTATTACCATTTTCTGCCTCTCTCCTCCAACACCTAGACACTCTCTCTAGCTAATATCAACATTTCTTCATGGGTTCACTCTCTCCTTGCCTATTTCTCTATCCTTTTCCACTAGAGCATCTGAACTCAGTTATTCAAATTACCTAAGGCTGCTTTCTGGCACAACTAGAAAATGAAAGGGGTAAAAGGAGACAGCAGGGAACATAGCACCAGATCCTCCTAATTTGGGTGACCACATGCTGAGGAGATTAATAATCTCTACTATACACGAAGAGATAGATATGCACACATATATACATATGCACACATATACATATATATGGGAGAATTGAATGGAGTAAATCATTTTACTAGCATCCTAGCACTATGGGATATTAATCATATATTTTAGCATTTGGGATACTTATGAGTATATAGGCACACTGATGTGTGGGCAGATAGGTGATGCAGTGGATAGATCACTGGGTTTGGAATCAGGAAGATTCATCTTCATGAGTTCAAATCTGGTCTCAGACACTTACTAGTTGTGTAAACCTGGGCAAGTCACTTAACTCTATTTGCCTCAGTTTCCTCCTTTGTAAAATGAGCTGGAGAAGGAAATGGCAAACCACCTCAGTATCTTTGCCAAGAGACGGAGATCACAAAGAATAGGAAATGACTGAAACGAAGCAACAAAAGGCACAAACGCATCCAAAAGGAAGAAGTAATTTTATATGAGAGGTAATACTAGGAAGTTATTTGTGTATATGTTTATTTCCTTGTGTTGATAAGACAAAATGGGCACTTGAGGACTTTGGCTTTTGTTTGTTTTGTTTATTTTGAGTGAAAGGCACTTCAGGAGTTTTGGCTTTTGCTTACTGTGAAAGTAGTTTCAGCTGTTAAGTGCTAAGCCCCAGGCCCAAAGCCCTATCAGGTGTGAAATCTGTGTGGGCGCAGATTAATGACTTAAGAGGGGCCAACTCCGGAGCCAATGGTCTCTGGTCCAGAGGCTCGGCTGCGAGAGAGGTGAGAAACTACAGCTGAAGCTGAAAAAAGCAGGAGCTGCAGAAGCAGAGGGCCGACCTGTGTGGACCCAGGGGTGCGAGCAAGGACTTGAGGCCAGTAAATATGGATTGGCTAAATACTATCTTGTTTCTCTGTGGCCTCCTGGTTACTCTTGTGAGGCGGGCCTATTGGGCCTGGGGTTTTTTGGTCAAGATGTTGGAATGGGGAGGATGGTTCGCTAATTTGTTGCTCTGGGGCCTAAATAAAATTTTTGATGCTTTCTTAGAGAATCTTAGAGAATCCCTTGGAGAATCCCTCATACCTTGCGATTTCGAACCATTCAAATATATACATGATTATTTTTGAGATCATAAATTCGACCTTCCTACTACATTCCTCTAGTAGAATGTAAGCTTCCTGAGAGCAAGGATTGCTATGGTTTTGTCTTTCTAAGGTACCAGAAGTATCTTACAAGTAGTGGGTGAATATTGGTCAAAATGAATTCGATTGAATTTGAACTAGAAATGCCTAACCGTGAAACTTATTCATGTGAAATGCTGCTGACTTCCTCTAAATCATTCCTTGAATATGGTTCTCCATCCCACTTCCTACCTCCAGTTGGGAGCAAAATGATGGACCTAAAAGTACTGATTATCTTAACTGTTCTTCCTTCAGGATCTCCTGGAGCTCCAGGTCCTATTGGAAGCAGAGGCTCCCCTGGACCCCAAGGGGACAAAGGACCCCAAGGTGAACAAGGACCCAAGGGAGAAGATGGAGCCAAAGGTAGGTGGTGCGGGTGAGGAAGTATTGACATTTATTCTGTGATGTGCCTCTGCAGGTGAAATAAGTCATCTCAAGTATTTGGGAGTGAAAAGAGCTCAGAATTAGAAATACAACAATCCTCCTCTGTCACTAGCTAGTGCATCATTTCATATTGGCCCCTAGAAGTCTCAGTTTTCTGATTTGAAAAGGAGAGAATTACAACAGATGGCTTGTGAAGTCCTTCTTCCAGTGTATGATGCTAGTACACAAATCTTTCTGTTGTCAAGGGACCTGGTAACCAAGCATGCTTTTTTCCTGAGCGATTCTACCCTACAGGTTTGAAAGTTAGCATCATCATTTTTAATTGTCTACCCATGACCTGAAGGGCATAACTGTCACTCCTCAGTCTCTTCATTCATTCCAGCAACATTTATGGAGTGCCTACTGTATGCCCAGACCTGTACTAGATTTTGCCAGGGAATCCCACAATAATCCACCATGTGGCAGAAAGAATGCTGGATTTGGACTTGGGTTCAAATCCTAATTCTGATTCTGCAATTTGCGTGATGCTGAGCAAGATACATCCTTCTCTGTGAATTCCAGTGCCCTCATCTAGAAAATGAAGGGGTTCATCTAGATAAATGACTTCTCATGTCCCTTTCAGCTCTAAATCCATAATCCTCTCAGTGCCTTCAGGTTACAAGAGAAATATCAGACACTGTCTCTGCAGTTAAGGAAATTACAGCGTGGTTGGAAAAACTAAACACACACACACACAGAGACAGACAGACAGAGAGAGAGAGAGAGAGAGAGAGAGAGAGAGAGAGAGAGAGAGAGAGAGAAATAGAGTAAAAGTCAAGGATATAGTAAAGTATGACCTTTAGCTAGAGAATAGAAAGCAATCAATGTAAAGAACAATTAATAATGAAAAGCTTCTAGGAAAGGTAGAACTTTAGAGTTGGAAGAGATCCAGTCCATTCTACCTCCAGCCACCCATTTTATAGATGGGCAAATTGAGACCCAGAGAGTAGAAGCACATACCAAGAGTAAGCAAAACTGCTTAAATTCAACTCCAGATTCTGTGATAGAAGCTTGAGCTCTTTCTCCACCACACGACTATCATCATGGTTGGATATTTCCTATTGTCCCTCATTTTCCTGCAACCCACAGAAGGGCAGATTCAGCACCAGGCTCACAAAGAGAGATAGCAGATATAGTTGTTAAAAAGACGGACTCAGGATTCATAAGAATCCAGGTTCAAGGATTCAAGCCTTCCCTCTGCCAACACTGGCTGCCACCCTTGACAAATCATTGTCATTCTCAGGACTCTCTTGGTGGCCTTTAAGATTTTAAACTTAAGAACAGGAGCTTGTCTGCATTCATAGAGGGAATTTCCTCACTGGGATTTCTTTATGACAGTGAAATCACTAGTCTGGTACAAAAAAAAAAATCATAGCTATTATGTCTTTTTTCTAATAGCATTATCTGGTTTACCATGCACTTGATATGCAAAAATGTCCTTTCCTTCTCAGCCTTTCCATATTCCACCTAACAAGTAAACTCTGCCTCTACTGATCTCTCCAGCCTCTATTCCACAAATCCCATAGTCAAGACCAGCAATTTTAACGTGTTTTTAGATTGCAGTCCTGTGTTACTCTCTCTATTTTTTTAATATGTCCAGTGGTATAATGAAGGTAGGGCACATAGGGCTTTTCTAAGGTAATAGAATTTAGTTCAGATGTAGCAATTCAGATATGGCTTGGGGCATTTGTGACCCAAGTGCAAAAATTTCTAGTTATACTTTTATGTCAATGTCTTCTCCCCTATGAGGCAAAAAGCTCCTTGAGAAAGGGAGCAGTGTCCACATTGTACACTGGAGTCAGAGGATCTGGGTTCAAGTCCTACCTTTGACACTTCCTACCTTTTTTTTACTTTGGACATCATTGAACCTCAGTTTCCCCATTTGTAAAATGAAGGGGTGAGACTAGACTACCTCTGGGGTCCCTTCTACCTCTGAATCTGTGGTGTTATGATCCAATGAACTGTCTTTTCTTTCTCCTATATTCCACAGTGTCTGTGGAGTAAAGGACTGGGTATACAGTCAATGAATACTTGTGGACTGGTTGATTGAATCTGGCCCCAAATCAATTGTGGGCTAAGTAGAGTTGGGGCCTCTCATAGCATCATGTTGGAAATTGCCTGCCTCCATACAGAGGAGATACAGCAAGATAAAAATGTAACCTTGCTGTTCACTAACAGCCCATTTCCAGAGAAATGTTCAAAGCACATTCTGTATGTACGTTGCCGCCAATTAAAAGGGAAAATACAAGAGAAAGCAATGACCAAAATATTCCTAAGTGATTTTTGTTCCACCCTGTGGAGGAGCTGGAACACTAAGAGTACTAGGCCCCCTAAGCCCAATGTCCACCCCACCCCCTTCCTCAGACCCTATGAGAGAGAAAGGAGAATCAGGAGATCAAGGACCTCCCGGAAATCTTAGAGCAGGACCTGGGACTCTCCAAAAGCCTTCAGGTTCCCCAAGCTCTGAAGTCTCTTTTGTATAGCATTTAAGTCAAACCCACACCTTCTTATGCTGAAAGATCAAGGGAGGTTGAAAGACTCAAAGTATCCATTGCTCAGGCAGGATGGGAAACATTTTGCTAACAGCCAGGTTCTATAAACTGACGCTTTCTCGGTCTCTTTGTCATCATTCAACATTAGGGCTCCCTGGAATCCCTGGCATTCCAGGCATTGCAGGACCAAGGGGCCTCCCTGGGCCAAAAGGAGATAGAGGATTACCTGGGAAGGAAGGAAAAAGTTCTCTGGAAGGTAAGTCAGCCAACCCTCAGGGTGCCCCATCTGCCTTTGGCGTGTGTCAGATTTCTAGCTTGGTGCTTCCCTATTTTCTGGAATTTTAGAGAATGGACAAAGCAGTACTAGGAGATATCAAAGCCGAATCATAGAAGGTCACTCTAGGTGGGAGATCCATAGTTCCTTCCAGCTGGAAGGTGATGGAAGAACTATGCAAAGTGATCAAAATGGACATTATAAACTTTCCTAACATTTAGGTCAATGAAGCTGACCTTCCACATGACAAGGGAGTCATCACAATGTATAACATATTGCCGGACAAGTGTCCATTCAAAGGACCTAAGATCAAATTTATTTTATTTTAATTTATGATATAAAACAAGCATTTCTATAACATTACAATAAAAAAGATGATTGCATATGAAGCTGCAAATCTACTATGTACAACCTGCTATTCCTTACAAATATACAAAAAAATTATCATGTAATTTTTTTCTTCCCTCCACCAAGATCATATTTAGAACACACATGTATCGTGCTAACATCAAAGACACAGGATGGGTGAGTCTGCAAATAATTAGTGCTAAAAACTTGAAATCAACACCACCAACTGATCAAGTCATCCAGTTCCTCATAGCACTGTTGAATGACTCTCACTATAGGAGAAGAAAGATTAAAAAATTCTCTAAGAATGCTGAAGAGTTTTTGAACAAGTAGGAGGTTAGAGTTATAGTCTCTCTTCCTTCTCTACCCTGCTTTGGCAAAAGCAGGACCTTATGAACTTTACTGCATTTTTTACTAACTTTTTTCTACATTAATTTCATAGCAAATTTCTTTCTGTAGAGGAAGTCTAGAAAGCCTGGAAATTTCTGATCTGCTCCACCATCTTCCAATAATGCAGCCTCTGTTCATTTTTTTGAGATGATGGAAGCTTGGATAGTAAGAAGTTTCCTCTGTGTCCCTTGTAGCATCCCAAAGCTGCTTTTCCCTCAGTGTCTCTAGTTTGTCCTCAACTGCCAATGCAGAGACTAATCCCTAGTCTTCTTGGGATGCTGCTGGGATGGATGAATAACAGTAGGACTGTTGGCTGGACTAAAGAATTTGTATGGATGAATATGTGATAAGGTTGATAGACTAGATCCAGGTTGTGAAGGATGTTAAGTGACAGAAAAGTTTACATTTGATCCTAGAGCTAAGTAGAAAGATGCTGGATTTCATTGCTTAGGGAAGTGACAAGATCAGACATGGGTTCCTTAGGAAAATCATTTTGGATTAGAGAGGAAAGAGACTTGATACATGAAGACTGAGTAGGATGCTGTTGCAATAGTGTAGTAAGCAGATGGTGAGGGGCTGAAATAGGGTGGTGGTGATGAGAATACAGGGAACGGGACAGATGCAAAAGATCCTACAGTGGTAGGATCAACAAGATTTGGCAAACATTTGAATATGGGGGGTTGAGGAAGAATGATGAGTTGAGGATGACTTAAAGATTACAAACCTGGGAGACAGGAAGATAGGTGGTACTTTTGCTAGGGAATCCCTCCTCTGCTTGGACTTTGCACAATTTACTGTGCCATATACTTCCAGAGCATATACCTTATTTATGTCTTGATTCATGATTCTTTGAGAATTGTTAAAGAAAGCTTATGGGCAACTAGGTGGTGCAGAAGATGGAGTGCCAGACCTGGAGTCAGGAAGTCTCATTTTCTTGAATTCCAATCTGGGCTCAGACACTTCCTAGCTGTGTGTCCCTAGGCAAGTCGTTTAACCCTGTTTGCCTCAGTTTCCTCATCTGTAAAATGAGATGGAGAAGGAAATGGCAAACCACTCTAATATCTTTGCCAAGAAAACCCCAAAAGGGATCATGAAGAGTGGGACACAATTGAAAAACACACACACACAAAATAAACATCTTTGTGGAAGTATTCGTCATGGAATCTTCTATGATCTTAACACATATGCAAGAGACATTTTGTGAAAGGAGAGACTGGAAGGTCACACTTTGCCCTGTTGAGTCACATGTCTTGGATTTTAAAAAAACTCAATAAACACAGCAGGATCTTCTATATTGTGTACAGAATCTATACTTGTATACTATGTACTTTATAGTCAGTTTTGTGACCATGAAATGTGGTCTGGTATTGAAAGTCATCTATAGACACATACCTCTTCCTATCTCATAGTTTTCTTCCTTCCTTCCTTCCTTTCTCTTTCTTTCTTTCTTTCTTTCTTTCTTTCTTTCTTTCTTTCTTTCTTTCTTTCTTTCTTTCTTTCTTTTTCTTTATCTTCTTTTCTTTGGATGCAATTGGGGTTTCTTTCTTTCTTTCTTTTTCTTTATCTTCTCCTTTTCTTTGGATGCAATTGGGGTTAAGTGATTTGCCCAGGATCACATAGCTAGTACCTTCTCATATTTTCATCGAGAAAAGCCTCAACATGTGCATATATAGACTATTCTCACAAATATTTTCTAGACATATAAAATGAGTACACTGGTAATTGCTGATGTCTTCTCATTGTGTGCATATGTATTCGTTTTGAATTATAATTTCTGTTCTTTAGGTATCATCCTTTTTTTAAGATATCTTGAAAAGTAATTCCTAAATGACTTGTTTTCTCCAGCACATGTTGCTTCTAGGGGTGTTTGGTCTGGTCCAGACGCTTTTGCCCCCCATTCTCAAGGGCCATTGCCGTTTTCTCACATAACATAATATTTCAGGGTGGTGCTAGAGTCCAGATGTGGTGGTTGGGAATAGATCGCTAAAAAAATGCTAGCAAATCTGTTTCCTTTTATTTTACTTCTCACTCTCCCTTGTTCCTCATTTTCAATTGGGCACTAACTCTTGTCAAATCCATGGACACCACATCTCTTGCATCCATCTTCTTCTTTGCGTTTACATGGCCCACACATTGGTATAAGCCCCAGTCACCTCTATGGCACTAACTTTCTGGTTGAGCTCCTAGCCTCATCTCTCCTCACTGTGATGTATCCTTTCCACAGCTGCCAAAGTAAATCTGCTAAAGTACAGGTCTCACCATTTAACTCCCCTGCTCAAGTAAACTCTAATAATTCCCTATTATCTCTAGGAATAAATCTAAACTTCTTGGTTTGGCATTTAATGCCCTAATCAGTCTGATTTCAACTTATCTTTCTAAATATATTACATATTACTGTCCTCCATATATTCTACAATGCAGTCAAACTGTAGAATGTCAAACTGGCCAAAAATCGGCTCCTCGGAAATGACATCTCATCTTCAATCTCTGTGCCTTTGCAGGTATGGAATGTACTCTCTTCTTGTTTCTACTCAAAATTTTGTATATTTTTTTATATCTATATTTGATGTATATGTTGTCTCCCCTCCATAGACAGGCAGCCAGCCAGCCAATATTTATTGTGTTTGAGTGTCAGGCACTATGCTAAGTATTATGATACAAATATAAGCAAAAAGAGAGACAGTTCCTGCCTTCAAGATGCTTACATTCTAATAGAGGAAGAAAACACCTAAAATGGAGGAGAGGAAGTTACTGGCTCAGGGATATGGAGGTAAAGTCTAGAGAGCACAGCCAGCAGGGGAATGAAGCATAGCCATGCTAGGTGCATCCACAAAATGGAGGTCCCAGAAAGAACTCACTAATGGCAGCAGGAGGCTGGCAGAATGCAAAGTGGTTTCAGAGTGAAAAGGCCCTAGATCAGAAGTGGGGAACCCGTGGCCTTCTAAATTCTCAGCCTTTGTGCTGAATCCAATTATGCTGCACTTGAGGATTTAGAAGGCCACAGGTTCCCCACCCCTAGATGATGAGTGAAGTTACAGGGTGAGAAGGTAACTGGTGATGAAGTCCAGAGAGAGTCAGAGATAACATTTGAAAGGGAAATAGGATGACAATATCCCTGAAGGCAAGAGCTGCTTCATTTCTGCCTTTGTTTCACAATGCCCAGGACAGCATCTACCACATAGTATATGCTTAATGAGTTGACAGATTGAAATAGTTTGTTGTCTTCCTCTAGACTTCGTTGATAAATGCTTTTAAAACACAGGTCTGTTCATATCAATCCCAGGCTCACAAAACTTCAAAAGTCACTACTGACTCTAGGATCAGCTATCATCCTCAGCTTGGTATTTCAGGACCTGTACGGTCTGGTTCCAGCCTACCAGGCCAGACCTTTTTGCATTACTCCCCTTCATGTATTCTGTATTCCAGTCAAACTGACGTATTAACTATTCTTGCCCTTGAATAAGCTGATTCCCATGCCTGGGATATACTCTTCCTTTTCTCTACCTCTTAGAATTCTCATTTTTGTTCTATGTGAAACATACTTAGGTGGGAGGACCTGAGAAATCTCTGCTTCTCCTAGTTATGAGCACCCTCTCCCACTTCAAATTATAATCTGTTTATTCATCCTTTTCATAGTAAATTGCTTAGTAGAATGCAAGTTACTTGAAGGCAGGGAATTTTTTACCTCCTTGGGGCAGCTAGCTGGCACAGTGGGTACAGTGCCTTACCTGGGGTCAGGAAGACTCTTCTTCCTGACTTCACATCTGGCTTCAGATACTTACTCGCTGTGTGACCCTGGGCAAGTCACTTAATGCTCTTTACCTCAGTTTCCCCATCTGTAAAATGAACTAGAGAAGGAAATGGCAAACTATTCTAGTATCTTTGCCAAGAAATCTCCAAGTGGGTTCACAAAGGGTCACATACCACTAAAATGACTCCACAAAAGCAACAATAACAACAACAATCCCCCCTGACCACATTTGACACTTCATAAATGCTTGTTGAATTTAAAGACTTATGGAATCTGGCTTATCTGTGCCTGACAGCCTGTCTTCCTCTGGCTCATTTTCTCCCTCCATTGCTTTTTCCTGTTCCGTAAGGAGATACAGCTAGTAATCTACCATCCTCCTTCTCCATAATGGTTTTGTTGTTGTTGTTGTTGTCTTGTTTTGTAACTGAAATTATACTGGTGTTGCCCATGTTTTCAGCTTTTCCCCCTTGACCAGGAAATTAAATGCTTGCTGCCTGGGGCAATTTATGGGATCTCTTGACCCCCTCCTTTGGAAAAGATATGGATTTATAGTTAAAAAATTCTTTTAAAATAGCAGTAATTAGAGCTAATGTTTGTATTTTTATCTATGGTTCTTTTTTTCTCCAGAGTCAAAAGCTTATTTGAATGAAAGGGGTTAGAGCTCCTGAATGATGGCTGGACTCGTTTCTCTCACTTTTATACTTTCTCCTAATTTGGTGTTGATTTTGACTTTTTGCCTCCATGGGGTAGTTGTTGTTTCCTGTCAAGCTATACTCATGTACCTTCTCTGTACCTGTTGTCTTTACCCTAGAAGCTTCATACTCCCTTCCAGAAGGCAGTCTTATTAATGAGAAACGGGTTTCTCAGTGTTCATTTCTTGACCCTGAACCATGTTTTCTGTCCCATTTTTCACTATCCCACTCTTCCTTCCTTATCCCAAGCCCAAGTAGCCTTGAAGTCACCAACTGCCAAGGTATCTATAAGCTAGTGTAGAGGATCTGGTAAAGTTTTTTCATGGACTTTCATCTTTTTCTTTATCATCTTCAAGAGATGCTAATGCATACACTTATTTTTATGACAGTCTGTCTTCCTACATTAAAAAAGTACTTTGAGGCAGGTGATCAAATATTCCACAAAAGGACATTTTTGTTGACTGTAGCCAAGTGATCAAACCAAGCAATCAATAAGCATTTTTAAACCCTACTATGTGCCAGGCACTGTGCTTGATATTAAGGATATGAATACAAACGTGAAAGAATCCCAACCCTCAAAGAACTTGCCTTCAATTGAAGAAATAATATTTAACTAACTGTCAACCCCTTTGTTTGCCTCTCTGAAGAGAACCTGTAAGCTATCTTTCCTAAGATGCAACTTCTTACCTCTTGTCATTCTATTCAAAATAAGAAAGGTGGTATTGATGGGATACTTTTCCTCTAACTTTTTGGTTGGCAAACAAAGATCTCAAACTAAGAGTATAAATAGTTAAGTTAATGTTCTTAGAAGGTATAAAGTTGTGTATTTCACTGCTTTATCTTAAAAGCAAAAGTATTCCCTTTCTCATTACTACACAATTGTTGCTTGGAAATGTAAGCTCACTTACATTTACGGGACAAAGGACCACTTTGTACCTTGGTCCATTATCAAAGAATCCATCACCCCATAGCCACCATTCTGAAGGTGGTCTCTGCATTTAGCCAGGGGGATCCTCTAAAGAGAAACAAAGCCACTGGATTTGCAATCCAAGCATTTCAATTTTGCAAAACCTTCTACTGCTTTTGCTTCATGCTGAGGATTCAGGGTCACATCTATGCCATGATAGGACAGATGAGTAGGATGCTTGTAATGAAAAGTATGATATTAAATGATAAAAGTATGGAGCTGGATGGGAACTTAGAGGGTAATAGCCTAAGCCCTTCTTGAACTCTAAATCTATGGTCCAATGAGCTAATCCAACTCTGAGCCCCAATTAAAGGCAAGGAAACTGAAAACCAGAGAGGGTAGACAACTTACTGAAAAGATCACAGCTAATTTGTGACAGAGCTAAGTATAGAAGCCAGGTCTCCTGACTCCTAGTTCTGTGTATTACTAAAGATATTATTATTCCCATTGAAAAGATCTAGAAACTGAGGCTGAGAGAAGGAAAGCCAATCCTTCCATAATAATTAAGTGTTGAAGGTAAGATTTAAGTTCTCAGATCTCTTTAACTACAAGTCCAATTCTTCAAAAATAAATTGTTTGAGGTGTGTTGAGTTTGAAATGCCAAGGGGATTTCCAAACTTAGATGTCTGTTGTTGGTATTTGAATGCAGATCAAGAAAGAATGCCTTTATCCCTGAAAAATCCTCAATAGGACCTCATCCTACTCACAGCAAGTTTGCTCTCTGGTCTATATGGTCCCAAAGTTAGTTGCCTTGTAAGAAGGCTAATACTTAACCTCCTTCAACTAAACCATCACAGTCTTTATATTCAAGGCAGGTTGACCTAAGCACTGGATCTTGCTATAGGGCACAGCTCCAAACCTTTTGATGATGCTCCCATAAGTAAAAATAATTTTTGCACACATTCTTTATATCTACATATTTACAAATTAGATACCTCTATATGATATTAATAATTATGAATATTTTTAAAAACTTTTTAAAAACAGAAATTAAAAGATGAGATAATATTTAATTGTAGAGTCCATAGGGAACCACTAGGACAGCAAACTGGTTAGATCTGTACTTCAGGAAAATCACTTTGGCAGATATGTGAAGGATGGATTGGAAGGTGAAAAGACTAGAAAAAGGGAAGTCAATCAGGAAACTACTACAATAGTGCAAGTGAGAGGTAAAGAGGCTGTGGTAGTAGGGAGGAGACAAGTGCAAGAGATGTTTTAGTGGTAGAAGGGACTTAGTGAAAGAAAGACACCTTAGCAGCTATCAGGTCCAGCTGTCTCATTTTACAGATGAGGAACGTAAGGCACAGAGAGGGTAAGTGGCTTACCCAGCTCACAAAGCTTATGTGTCTAAGACAGAATTTAAACACAGTTCTTCCTAATTCCGAGTCCAAGTGCTCTATCTATGCTGTTACTCTGAAGATGACTTTGGGTGGAAATGTAACGGTAATCATAACCTATTCCTGATTGTGTAGAGATTAAAGTTCTTTAAAATGTTCCATGGCCAAATCGTTTCAGACAAATACCCAAGCAGGTATCTTCACAGCTAATTTCACTCCACCTTGTGGAGAAGTCAATGAATTCTCATTTCTTCAGACAAACAGGCTGCTAAGTAGGAAATGATTGAAATTCAGCCATAGGCTAGCAGGTGCAGCCTCGAGGCCACATGTGGCCTTCTAGGTCCTCAAGTGCAGCCCTTTGACTGAGTCCACATGTTACAGAACAAATCCTTTTATTAAGGGGATTTGTTCTGTGAAATTTAGATTCAGTCAAATTACCAAGCTTGAGGACCTAGAGAGCCACATGTGACCTTGAAGCCCCAGGTTCCCCACCCCTGGGTAGGGCTTCTCAGCCCTTAGACTCTCATGGAAAATTGCACCACAGGCACAGTGGACAGAGTGGAGGGCCTGGAGTGAGGAGGACCTAAGTTCAAATCCAGCCACAGACACTTACTAGGTGTGTGACCCTGGGCAAGTCACTTAACCTTGATTGCCTCCCCCTGCCCCACACACACCAAAAAAAAAAAAAAAGAAAGAAAAGAAAAAGAAAATTACATTAGCCTCTGACTCACTGTAGCTGGCGAGTCTTTTAGGCAGGATGGGGAAGGAGGGATAGAAAACCTTCCAAGCAGAGAAACAGCTGCCAAACCTTAAGACCTCTGCCCAACATCAGCCTTTATGCTAGGCACCGCTTACTGACTGCTGGTTCCCTGAGTGTCTTCAAAGACTTTCCTCTCTCACTCTTGAAAGCCTTGGGTGTTAATCCAAGAAAAAAACCTATTCTAGACTGAGGATCTTTCAAAACCTCTCTCGCCTCATGCAGAAATAAACACGCTGAAGCAGGAAGTGGCTGAATTGCACACAAAAGTTGAGGACCTCCAAAAACAACTCTCCGAGCAACAGAAAGGTAAGTCCTTCAGAGCTGAGGCTGGGCCAAGGTCTTCTTTTAGTCTCTGCCTCTTCCCTTGTTCTTTGGACACACCCTGCTTTTTACCAGCTCTTCTGAAGCTGTATTTTTTGCTTTTCAAATATCATTCTTGGTACCTGGGCTGCTCTCCTGCCTAGCGATGAGGATCATGTTAATAAATCCATTTGAAGGGAATGGAAAATTCTGCCAAGGAAAGGGAAAGAGAAAGGTGTTTGGGCTTCTAGACTTGGAGCTGGAAGGGATGTTGGAGGTTACCCCCACCCCCTTATTTTAAAGATAAAGAAAACCAGCCTCAGACAGTTAACACCAGACTGCGAGTGGGTGGAAGCACTAGAATGCAAAGCCAATCCTCTGCCTCCACCTAGAGCATTATATCTCCATTGCACCAAGGGTCTCAAACATTTCTGACTTCATTTTTCTTAAGGGAGTGCGTTGGCAGTAAGACTTTGTATCTTCTGTTAATAACTCATCTTTCTGGATTCAGGTAAAGAAATAGCCTCAAATGAGGTTAAATAGGGTGAAAGGAAGAAGCCTTCAACATGGAATTATGTTAATGCCCTAGGATGCCTAAGTAACAAGACATCCAGGCTTAGACACAAAAATGGAGCTTGTGAATTACCCAGCGCAGATGAGAGCAGCTTGGTCTTAGCAAGAGGTGCAGTGCTGGAGGTTTGATTTAGCACCATAGTCTGGGCTGCTCATTCTCCCATGGGCTATTCCCCAACAGAAAGGCTTACAGAGCTGCAGCTGGGCATTATGGAGAGAGAACTTTATCTTTGGGGCCAAACTGCCTGGAAGCCAGAGTGATAATGGCACTGCATCCTTCTGTTGTTACTTTGGGATTCTCTTATACTGCAGGATCTTCAGAATAGGCAAAAATAGCAAAGAGATATTAATTCGGATCACACCTCATGTCAAGGCTCCTCCTATGTTCCAGTCTGGAGAGACTTTTAGATGATTCTAGAAGCTGTCCAAGTCTCTTTAAAATTTTGTCCAATCTTTTTTTTGTGGTAATTATTTGTAAAGAGCTAGCTAGTTGAGTCAAAAAAAAAGGAATCTTAATGTGTAAGGAAGCTAAATGGCTATGAGTGACTAAGGAGAAGCACAGCATACTGGGGAAAATGCTGGTTTAGAATCAGAGACCTGAGTTTCAGTATCAGTTCTGCCATTTACTAGCTAGATGACTTTTTTGTTGTTGAGTCATTTTCAGTCATGTTGAACTCTTCGTGACCCATTTGGGTTTTTCTTGGCAAAGATACTGGACTGGTTTGCCATTTCCTTTTCCAGCTCATTTTACAGATGAGGAAACTGAGGCAAACAGAGTTAAATGACTTACTTAGGGTCACATACCTAGTAAATGAGGCTGGATTTGAACTCAGGTCTTTCTGATTCTAGGCCCAGTACTCTATCCAATATACTACCCATAGGTGACCTAAGATAATTAATTTGACTTCCCTGGGACTTTTGCAAATGAACTAAATTACTTCTAAGGTTGCTGCCAACTCTATAGGTCTACAATCCAGAATCTAATCTCTAGAAACAAAAATACCTCCTGACCTGCTTAAACTAAAGGACTGGAAACATCAGACCAAACAATCATGGTGGATTTGGGGATGGGGAGGGGTAGTGAAATTCAAACATTATTGTCAAAGACATGATATGTTAACAGAGTCATTGGCACCATTGACTCATGTACCTGGCACCTTCAGAAACACATAGAGCAAATGCAAATCCAAGAGATACATAGTGGAGGAGAAAGAGTAAAGGATGAGGAGTCTGAGGGTCTGAGTTCAAATCCCAACTTTATCATTGATTTACTAGCTGATGGTGGACAAGTTCCTTAACTTCTCTGGCCTTGCTTCCTTCATCTATAAAATGAGGGCCACTCAGTTTTCCTTTGAGCTCATAATCTTATGACTTTAGATGAATATGGAGGAGACATCATGCAATAGTGGAAAGAATATTTAATTTGCATCTGGAAGCCCAGAGCTTCGACTACTAGCCCCAATGCTTATCCCTAAGAGTTAAGGTTCCAATGAGCTTTCATTGGCTTGTCTGGAAATCTCAATGCCACCATAAGATGAATTCCAATGGAAAACCCATCAAGAGTTCCAAATGGAAATTCATCAGATAGCATTTTATGAGTGTGGTGAAGGCAGAAAAGCCATTCATGAAACCTGAGAGAATTGAATGCTAATCCTCTTTTGGGCACTAATTGGCAGAATTTGGACTTTAGAAAAGTCCCTTCCACATTCCAGATATCCCTTTCTTCATTTAGAAAATGAAGGGCTTGAAATGTCTCTTCTTTAAGGTCTCTTCCAGCTCTAGAATCCCAAGAGTTAGCTCAAGCTAGTAAATTTGCAGTCATTTTTTAGTGACATCTCCTGAATCCTCTATATTAATAGGCTATATTCATACACAGTTTTGCTGTTGTGATAGTAGTTACCCTACAAATTTAGGACATTGGGAACAGGATCTACAACATCAGTGACAGAGATATAAAGACAGATTACTTAGTGGCTTTGGCAAAATTACATTGCTGATCCGGCAATACCACTAGTAGGTCTGTATCTCAAAGAGATCATAAACAAAGGAAAACATGTGCAAAAATATGTAAAACAGTCCTTTTTGTGTCAGCAAAATATTGGAAATTGAAGGGATGCCCATCAATTGGGGAATGGCTGAACAAGTTGTGGTAGATGAATGTAATGGAATACTATTGTGCTATAAGAAATGATGAGCAGGCAAATTTCAGGAAAAAAAAAACCTGGAAAGATTTATATGAACTGATGCAAAGTGAAATGAGCAGAACAAGGAAAACATTGTACATAGTAACAGTGACATCGTGTGAGGATCAACTGTCAACTATTTAGCTCTTCTCAATACAATGATCTAAGACAAAGGACTCATGATGGAAAATGCTACCCACATCCACATGAAGAACTGATGGACTCTGAATGCACATCTAAGCATACTATTTTCTTATGTTTTATTTTTCCTTTTGGTCTTTTTTCTTTTTTTCCACAATTGTGACTAATATAGAAATATGTTTTACATGATTGCATATATATATAACTGATATCAAATTGCTTACCATTCTGGGAAAAGAGGAGAGGAGGGAGGGAGAAAAAAAAATTTTTGGAACTCAAAATCTTGTAAAAATGAATTCTAAAAATTGTCTTAACATGTAATTGGAAAAAAATACTATTCTTAAAAAGAGGGGAAAAAGAATACTATTCAATTCAACAAACCTTCATTAGACCTTACTACATACCAGACACTGCGATCAACACCGAGGACAAAAATGCAAATGAACAAACGAACAAACAGATGAATGAATAGATGAATGAATGAATGAATGAGGAAAAAGCAGCCACCCCTGCCTCCAGGGTATTTACATGCTATTAGAGACAGTGGATATCTGGGAAGGCTTCCTGAAGGAGGAGGTACCTGAACTTTGCCTTGAAGAAGAAGCAATAAATCAACACTTATTAAGTGTCTACTCTGTGCCAGGCACTGGGCTAAGTGCTGAGCCTTCTGAGCATCAGCACCTAAGGGGGAAAAGTGCATTTTATACATGGCGGATGAATTGTGCAGCTGGATGGAGGCAAGCTCTGGAATGGTGAGTTCATGAAAAGCAAGTAGACTTGTCTGGCTTGAACACAGAATACAAAAAAAAAATAGTAATGTGAAGAAAGGCTGAAAGAGAGATTGGAGCCATATGGAAGAAGGTCTTCAGTCCCTGGCCTGGGAGTTTGTATTTTATTCTATATCAAGACTTTTTAACCTGGTGTCTATTGATCCCTAGTGGATCCATAGACAGATTTTAGAGGGTCCATGATGGGAAAAAAGTACATCTTTATTTTCACTGATCTATATTAGAAATTTAATATTTCCTTCAATTATTTAGAGACATTCTGAGAAAATGACCGTTTGTTGAAGGTTGTCCATGAAACACGAAAGGTTACGAACTTCTGTTCAAAATGCAATAGAGAGAGGTGGAGATTGTTGAGTCAGGGAATGGTGTAGTCAGAATTGAACTTCTCTAGTCATCCCAACCCCAGATTAACTAACTCTTCTGTTTATGTTTTCCTATGCTTTTTTTTTCCTAGTTGAACTCTTCCCAAGTGGTCAAGCAGTTGGGAATAAGACATTCAAGACCAGTGGCTTTGAAGGCAACTTTGATAAGGCAACAAAATCATGCAAAGCAGCTGGTGGTATAGTGGCTTCCCCCAGAAATGAGGAAGAGAATGAAGCTGTACAGAAGATTGTCTCAAGATATGACAAGGCAGCCTTCCTTGGCATGACTGATATCCAGAAAGAGGGCGAGTTCATTTATCCAACAGGAGACCCACTGGGCTATTCCAATTGGAACCCAGGAGAACCCAATAACAAGGGTGGTGGAGAGAATTGCATTGAGATCTTTTCTAATGGCAAGTGGAATGACAAGCCATGTGAAGCGTCACAACTCATCATTTGTGAATTTTGAGCTTTGGTAGTTGGAGGACATGTAGTTTGTGTGGTGTGAGCATGTGAGGACATGCTCCTATGGGTTATGCACATAGAGGGGGCCACAGGAAATTGTCAGGTGGAGGGTCATCTTACTGTTCCTAGCTAATAAATAAAAATAGCAATATTTTGTGCTCCTATAGCTTTTCTAAATGCGACTCCAGTTAATTCTACCACGGCCTGAGATGAGAAAGGTTTGATAGTGTGGCCATCACACAACCTGGGGCTCTAAATCTGCCTTACTAAAAGTCTTCAAGCTGAGTCCTACCTTTTCAGCTCAATAGACGTTCACTAAACACTGTGGCATTCAATGTGCCAGGCCCTGCTCTTTTAAAAAATCACAAAGTCTTACTTTACTGGCACTTACAATGGAGGACTAATGAAATGGAGCCCTTCTGAGATGTTTTCTGATTAGAAAGTGCATCACTTAAGGACCAGAACTGTCTTGTTTATTTGTATCTCTAGCACTAGCACCTTGCTTAGCACATAGCATTTAATAAATGCATTATCATTCTTTCATTCATTCATTCAACTAAGCTTTTCATTCAGCAAGTACTTACTTGGAATGTCTACTTTAAGGAATCAATGAAAAGACATTTTTTGATTACTATCTTCTAAGCACCATCCCAGTCACTAGGGATATGAGTATAAAATAGAAACAGCCCCTGTGTTCACTGAGCTCACATTCTAAAGGAAGAAGTCAAAACACACACCCGAGGATTCCGTGATAGGATAGATGGAAGATCCTGGTGGTCTTAAGAATGTAGCGGTAGTGCAGATGGCCAAATCAACCTTAGGGTTCATTGATACGTCAGATGATAATGTGTGTCTAAACCAAGGTTTCTTTAAATGTTTTGTGTCATAGTTTCCCTTGACCATCTGGTAAAGCCTATAAACTCCTTAAAATGTTTTTAAATGCACAAAATAAAATACATAGAAGTAAAAAGAAAACCAATTAAACTGAAATAGTTATCCAAATACTAAAAATACAAGCTCACAGTCCCCAAGTTAAGTAATTTTGGTCTAGAGGACATGGAGATAGAGCACAAGACTGAGCACTGACCGTTCCACCCCCACCCCCCACCTTTCCTTTGGGAGGGAACCAAGAGTCACTACATTGGCAGGAAGGTTGGGAATCCATTGGCTCAGAACAGAGTACAAAAGAAGACAATGGGACTCCAGACCTCAGGAAGCTCCCAGCCTCATTAAAGGAAAACAATTTGTACATGTCAGACTCTTTATGATGCCATTTGGGGTTTTCTTGGCAAAGACACTAAAATGGTTTGACATTTCCTTCTCCAGCTCATTTTACACATGAGAAAACTGAGGCAAACAGGTTTAAAGTGACTTGCCCTGAGTCACACAGCTAGTAAGTGTCTGAGGCCAGATTTGAACTCAGGAAGATGAATCGTCCTGACTCCAGGGCCAACATTCTATCCACTAAGCAGTAAAAAACAATGAAAGTGTTTTCTCCTGTAGGCATGTGTTTAAGTGCTGAACTGTAAGTCATATAGTTAAAGCACTTAGTGCTTTGAGCACCAGCATCTTTGAAAAGCCTTGCTCACTACCCTGAGTTATTGGTGCTTTTTTCCTCTCCTAAATTACTTTGAGAAAGCTTCACCCTTCCCCGAGTTATTGGTGTTTTTCACCTCTCCCAAATTACTTGGAATTTACTTCTGTGCCTAAATGCTGGATTTAGAGATGGAAAGGAGGTTAGAGATCATCTAGTCCAACATCCTCTTTTTATGGGTGAGGAAACTGAAGCCCGAAGAGGATAAGTAATTGTCCAAAGTCATACAGTTAGAGAGCCAAAAGGCCAAAATTTGAACTGACGTCCTATGATACCTAGGTCAGCTCTCTACCCACTGCATTACAGTGCCTCCCAAATGCCATATAGCCTAGGAGAATGGAACCTCTTTAATATCCTACAAGTTTAACATTCTGATTCAATGAAATGTGCAAAAAGAAAAAGTAGTGGAATTTCAGGAAAGATGAGAAAGAATTTTAACCAGATTTTAGTATGGAAAAAGTAAAAAGTTAGGCCATGGGGTAGAGACATTCAAATCATCATTGCCAAGAGGCACAGATCGATTTCTGCTTGATGGCAAGGGAAAGAGTGAACTAAAACTTTTTATGATGTGAAAAAAGTTTCCCATCAAATAGTACATCTCCAAGTACCAAGTGGTCAAACAAAAGTAAGTGTGATTTTATAGAAAAGATCCTGTTCTTGGAGCCAGCAGACCTGTGTTCACATTTTGGTTCCTCCACTTACTATACATGTAACATTGAGCAAGTAACATAACTTCTCTTGACCTGAGTTTCCTTGTCTATAAAATTAGGATATTGTACTGGATGGTTTCTAAGTACTTTATTTGTGAAGTGGAATGAAATCTGGGGGCCCATTTTGGGATCAAGAATCTAATGGCTCTACCAGTTATTATCTGTGTCAATCAGTCCACTTATGATCTCCCAGGAACTGGGTTAAGCACTGGAGATATGGAAGGAAGGAAGGAAGGAAGGAAGGAAGGAAGGAAGGAAGGAAGGAAGGAAGGAAGGAAGGAAGGAAGGA
>CM053624.1:48452153-48509991 GCA_028646595.1 Phalanger gymnotis | reverse complement strand
CTTCAGCTCAGGCAGACAGTACTGGGAGGTAGATGTGACTCAAGTACCTCAGTGGATGCTAGGGATCCAGACACCTTATCTGAGGAGAAAAAGGCGGAGGAATTTGAACTCCTGTGCTGCTGTGTTCCTGCTTCAATGTGTCAAAAAAGAAGAGGTTTACTATTTCCAAACCCATCCTGGACCATTGAAACATCGAATGAAAGAGCCAGTGCCAATAGTTGGGGTGTACCTCGAATATTCCTCTGGCACTGTTGGCTTTTACGACGTTCTCCAGAGCTCCCTCATTTATCAATTCCACTCCATTCCTTTTGCAGCGCCTGTTACACCCATCTTCTCTCCTGGCCCTCCACTTCCAGGAACAAAGGCTGGTCCCATGACTCTCTGTCCAGTGGACTCTCACCTTTGTGTTTGCTGCTATTCATCTTTCTAAACGTTTCTTCAGGGAAGAATTCTCAGCTCACCATCGGGCTCTCTGACAGTGGTCCTTTGATTTCCAGCCTTCCCCTGTATGAGGATCATCATCGCCTACTTCATGATGAAGGAGAGGCTTCCTGCTCAGCACCTGGAGACTTGCCTTCCAGACTGCAAGCTGAAGGGGACCATTCCCAAATGTTTTGTATGCTCTTATCCTGACTGGATTCTGTCTGCTTATGAATTTTCACAATAAATCTTGTTTCAGAAGTTAAAAAACTCACATGATGACTATTGTTTTCATACTGTTGTGCTTTATTTCCTTCGGAAACTGTTCTTTGAGGTCCATAGATTTCAACCTTTTCCAGTCCTATACTTCTTGCATTACAGCAAACATTCCATTTTCCCCTATTTAATATAAAATGAAATAAATTTGAGTATTTACTGTGAAAAGAAAAGAACTCTGTTGGAAAGGTTTTCCAGATGGAGGAAAATATCAAGGAATGTTTTTGAAGGAGGAAAAATTGGTATTTTCTTTTGTTTTCATAGCTTTGTTGTGTCTGTTAGAAAAACCTGACAACTGATTCATCCAGTGCTTTAGCACTGACCTGGCTCGCCAGCCATTCAAACCCTATGCCTGGAGAGGCATCTCTTACTTTCAGTGGTTCTAAATCTAGAAATCTATAGGACATTATAGGAGACAGACTCAGCAAGACAGCTCAGAGTTTGTGGGCTGATGGTTTCAACCTTGGTAGGTAGTCAGCTGATGAATGAGACCAATGACATTTTACTAATGAATAAACTGAGACTCCTAGAGACTCCACTGAATTCCTATCCTGTGACAGGATAGAAGCCAAGGTATCCATCTCCCACTGTCTCTGGGCTGTTGTTCTAAGTGTAGCAGACCAAATGGGACTTCTTTGTGCTGTACCATGTTCCTCTCCCATCACTTGCCAAATGTTTGAACCCATATCTCTTCACAGCTTGATTATGGACTGGTGGTCTTATCTGTTCCCGAAAACCAAGGTTCATAAGGTGTTTTTTGTTTCTGTATCTGAGATTCTCAGCTTTGCTTAATATCAGAAAGCACCATTTTTTTTTCACTCAAAATGTCACATGTAACATTACTGCCCCAGGAGGGAAGAGGAATGAATATCTTAGAATGACGATACCTAGAGGGTCAAAGGAATACACAGCCATCTGAAAGGAGAGACATTTACTGATGGGTAGAAGGTGATCTGGTCCTTCCCCATCTCATCAGGGCAATGGTTCCTTCATAGAAACTAGAGTAGGGGCATTCTATTAGGAGAATTTGTTCTTGGACTCTTGACTGTCTTTTCTGCTTTATGTTTCCTTTCTTGAGTAGGTGACCAAGTGCCAACTTGAAGTGGTTCTGTCCAGGTTTGGAATGCACCTTGTGAGTTTCAGAGGTTCAGAGGTATTGGGATGATCAAGAGAAGCTGAGTAGATTGATGTCTAAGAATAAATTAGGATCAGACTAAATCATGATCCCATACAAAGTAAAGAGTCATCCACAAGTGGCAAGTTTTGTAACAATGGGAGAGTGAGTGGTACTTTGCTCCTGAGTATCAAGATTTAGAGTATGAAAATTGAACATGCCTACTCCTTAAGGGCCTAGAAACAAGTAAGTTTATCAGGTACAGGTACAGAAGGAGTATCATTCCATAGGTACAGAAAATATTAGTCAAAACAGCCAACTAATGAATCACTGTTAATAATACCCATCTGTGAGACAGTTATATAAATAATCCCCCTCCTGAATTTGTCTTAATTACTCCTTGTTTTATTCTTTCACCGTAATTACAATACTGATGTGAAGGCCTGACTTGTGCTACTTGACCAGGACCTCAAAATTGCTAGATATGTCCCTGGTGAGCAAAGAAAAGATATAGAGATTATAACATCAAAGTCAGCAAAATAATGACAAAGAAAGATTTAGGCAAAAAATGAGGTGCCTATATTTTCGAGTCAGCAAAAAAAGATATACTGAGTAAAATATCAAGTCAGGGTTACTGAGTATCTGTAGCCATAAGTAATTTTCTTTACTCACTTGCTGCCCTGCTTCTGAGCTGAGGGGGCATGTCTTTGTCCATGATTCTCCATTTTTCTTGAGGATTCATTGATGTACTCAGTGATTGAGTTGTATTTTCATGCGCCCGTTTATATACAGGCTCTTTTATTATAATACAAGCTCTTTGAAAGCAAGAATGTTTTAGCTTTTTTTCTTTGTGTTTCTAGAGCTTAACACAGAGTCTGACACATAATAACTTAGTAAATGTGGGTTGATTGATTAGTGGGTCAAAATGACAAACCTTGAGGTCGGGTCTCTTTAGCAGGCAAACAAGAGAGCCTTGAGTTTAAACTGAGACCTATGGCTTGAGAGAGTACTGAAAGTGATAGAAAGACACAAAAAATATTAATACTAATAATCGCCAATGAGTTTGGGACTTGGTGGAACATCACTGTGACTGACTACAGCTAGTCATGCCTGCAGAATTAATCAAAACACTCAATCACAGAGTCCTCTCCAATGCCTAGTTTTGTCTTCTCTGATTGGACTGAGCTGGGGGAGGTAATTGAACAAGGAATCTTTGGAGCAATTCAGGATTGTATGAACTCATAAAGAACTCAGAGGCTTTCCATCATCATACCCACATGCAGCCTCTGGGCAGGGAGAGAGAATGTTGGAAGAGCTACATACATCTCCACAATATTAAGTTTTCTATTGTGGATTAGATAATCAAAGGTGTCTTTCAATAGAATCTAAGAAATAAAAATTTAAAATATATAAAGGCAGTATAGTGAGGTGGAGAAGAGAGTTAAGAGGTCCAAGTGCTACAGAACAGCAGAATCTCAGAATTGGAAGGCTTTATTCCAACCCACACCTGGACATAATGCCCTCTGCTGCATTCCCAACAAGTGATCATACAGCTTCTGATTAAAAATTTATTGTGAGGGGATCCCCACTGACTTTCTAGGAAGCCTACTTATTGCATTTTGGAAAGCTCCAATTTTAAAGAAGTTTTTGCAGATTAGCCTGTCTGCAACCACCAACTCCTCTTCTTAGTTCTGCCCTCAGAGACTAAGTAGAATATAAGTTTAATCTCTCTTCTATACTAAATATTTAAAAATACTTGAAAACGTTATTACATCACTATCTCTTCACCTTTCCACTTTATCTTGTCTTCTCTTCTCCAAACTAAATATTTCAAGCTCCCTCAATAGATGTTCATATGGCATGGTCTTCAGATGGCCAATTTCCCCTGCAGAATTCCATCCAATTGGATTGTAACTATCTTTCCTCTGAATCCTTTGAATTTTGTTCTGTTTGTATATGTAATAGTACATGCTCATAATTGCCCATGCCCATGCCCATGCCCATACAAAGAAGGGAGGATCATACATTTTCTCATTTCTTCTCTAGGGCCGAATGTGGGTATTCATAATTCCACAAAATTCAGTTTGGGTTTCTTTTCTTTTTTTTTCATTTGCACCATTGTAGTAATTGTATATAATTTTGTCCTGGTTCTGTTTACTTCATTCTGTATCATTCCATACAAACCTTCCTGTGTTTCTGTGAATTCTTATCCATTATTTCTTACAGGCCAATAATATTCAATAAATCCTTGCACCACAATTTGTTTAGCCATTCCTCAAATCCAAGAGTACCTTCTGTGTTTCCATTTCTTTCAAGCAAATATGTGTTTTCCTGGCCCTTATTTTATGTACTCCATTCTTGGCCAAAAGACTATTTTCTATATATTAAGCTGTTGTCTATAATCCCAAATCTGTTTTCAGATACCATTTTCTTATCTAGCTATTCCCTTTTTAAATCTGTTTTTCTCTTTTGCAGCCCTTAATTAGCAGAAGTGATGTAAATTTCCTTAATGTCTTTTTTTTCTTTTTCTGTTTTTGTATTTGTTTTTTAAATCAGCTTTCATAATCGTTAGCAATACTTTCTAGATTCCATCTGGCAGTATTATTTATCTTAACACAAGTCACTAGGCATGGATAGTTAATGATTCTAAATTTTGTCAGGAATGGAGATATTCTTTGTTCAAGATACTTGGGAAATCAGAGATTTTTTTTTTGTATAACGTACGTCCAGTGAACATGCTTGCCTGGATAGTTGGTTAATGATCAAACATTATCACTCTTTTCTTCTTCCTATGACCATTACTGGATAAGCTTGGTTTAGGGCCTAGTGAGTTTGAGGTGTTGCTAGTGCCTTGCACATACATAGTAGGCATTTGATAAGTATCGATTGAATTGAATTGATGTAATTGTGGTATGGGTGAAGTTCAGAAGAGAGATCAGAGGGGGAGACATCATTTTGAGAACTAAATGTGTAACAGTTACAGGTGAAACCTTGGCTTTGAGTGAGATTGCCTAAGGAGGGAGCACAGAGAGAATGTAGAACAGAACCAAGGCTAGGAAGTAACACTTACTTTAAGGAAAAGGGAAAAGAGGTCATTAAAGAAAACAAAAATGGAAGTTAGAGAAGTAGGAACTTCTGGTATGTATGAAGCAAAGGGAAAAAGAGAGTAACCTGATGGTGTGGAATGGGCAACAATATATAATGGTGCAGAGAGGTCAGGAAGGAGGAGGACTGGAAAAAAAGGCATTGAATGTGGCTATTGCTACGTCATGGTGACCTTTGGAAGAGTAATATAAGTAGTGTGTTTGATACATTAGTTAGATTGCAAGGGGTCAAGAAGATAATGTACAGGGAGGATGTGGAAACATCAGGTATAGAAAGCTTTTTCACAATGTTAGGTATGGAGAGAAGACAGTTGCTGGATGATATAAACTTGTCAGATAAGTTTTGTTTGCTTGTGTTTTTGTTTGTTTTAGGAATGAGAGACCTAAATATGTCTCTAGGCAGATGAGAAAAATTAGACAAGAGAAAGAGAAGGAAGAAAGACAATGGGGATAATCACCACAGTAAATTCTTGGGGAGGTGGAAGAGGGTGGGATTAAGGACTCTGTCATTTTATTGGAGGAATGAGGATAGAGAAAGTTGCAATATAGAGAAGTATTTAGGGCCAGAAGAGATGAGTTTAGAGAATCCAATTGTCCTAATGGAATAGGATCATAAGCCATTTGGGATAAGTGTAGGGGTTGAGTAGTTGATAGAGACCTAAAGGAGAGAAGAAATGATTTGGCAATAATTATTGTGCATAATTCTTTGTTATCTCCAAAATTAGAGGATGTCTTTGAACTTAAAGTCCAGTTTCCCATCTGATTGGCTCTAGTACCCAGACCAGTGCCAAATTTCATAGTGGATAAAAGAAGTAACAAATATGGTTCCTGCCCTCAAGGATCTTCCATTCTAGTTGAGGAGACATGTTATCCAAACATACAGTTAAACAATAGTCTAAGAGTTAAGTAACCATATCAGATAATAGTATATTAGGCATCACAGGATTGTTAATATTTTGCAACATATGAGTCCTATAGGAGTTGAGCGGACAAAAGCACCATTGTGAATGGGAGTAGTGAGATAAAAACTCATGGAGGAAGTTAAGGGGTCTAATAAATTTATTGTTATTATTTTATAGAAATGTAATAGTGAAACATAGGGAGGCTTAGGGAGCTGCCAAAAGCATATGATGAGTCAGCTGTGGATTTGGCATTAGCAGAATTAGGTAGTGGTGCTTCCCTCCATGTGTCTAGGCTTCCTTCCATGCCTCTCCTATGCCTACTCTCCATAGAGTTAGGAGCTTGTTTGCAAGTGTCTCTGCCTATAGAAAGAAGTCCAATGCCTCTAATACCTAAAAGCTCTGAAAGCAAAGCTGTTTCTTAGAAAAGAAGGCCAGCCATTGGAGAAAATGGCATCAGGAGGAGGAAGAGTCTTTGACTAAGGGACATCTGGTTTGTTCCAGCAGAGGTTGGTTGAAGAGAAACACATTTCTCTTCTCTTCACTGTGATTAAAGACAAAGCACAGGCCTTCTCATGACTTTTGGGAAGGAAACCTGTGGCACCCTTATAGACAACCTCTGTTGTCTCCTCCATGGGCAAGACTGAGCTCAAAGAGCTGCAATGATTACCAAGATGGAGGTGAACATTCCTCTCTTATCTCAGTTTCTTAGATCTAGAGATGGAAGTGATCTTAGTGTCCACTGAGTCATTTTACAGATAAGGAAACTGAGGCTGAGAGGGGCTGACTGATTTCCTCAATGCCAAATAAGGTGCAAGTGACATAAGTAGGATCCTTTCAGCCCTGAGTATGACTGATTTTAGTCAACAGACAGTTGCTTTTGAGGTGATACTTAATAGAGCCAAGAAAACTTGGCTACCACCAATTAATGCCCTAATTTGACTTAATAGTCACTTATATCTTAGTAGGAATTAATTCTTCAGCTTCTTTTTTGAGAGCAGGATAAGAAAGAAAGGAGGCGGTATGAAGAAAGAAGTCTTCAAAAGGAAAGATATGAGTTCCAAGGAGGAGGAAGAGGAGAAGGAGGAGGAGGAGGAGGAGGAAGGGAAGGAGGAAGAGAAGAAGGAAGGGAGGGAGGAAGAAAAGGAAGGAAGGAAGAAAGAAAGAGAGGGAAGGAAGGAAGGAAAGAAGGAAAGAAGCAAGGAAGGAAGGGATGGAGGGAGGTGGGTAGAGAGTCAGGGAAGAAAGGAGGTGGAAAGAAGAAGAGAGGGAGGGAGAGAAGAAAGAAAGAAAAGGAGGGAAAGAAGTAAGGAAGCAGAAACAAAGGAAGGGAAGGAAAAGAATGGAAGGAAGCAAACAAGCAAGGTAGCAAATGAAAGAAATTCATTTCCTTAGTGTTCTAAGAACATAGCTATAGAGCTGGAAAGGAATGTAAAGATTGTCTTGTATAATCCCCTGTGCTTCTCACACTCAACTAGGTATGTAGCAGATAGAACTCCAGTCCCGGAGTCAGGAAGACCTGTGTTTAAATCCAGGTTCAGACACTTAGCTGTGTGGCAGTGGGCAAGTCATTCAACTTTTCCCTATACCTCAATTTCTTCCAGTGTAAAATGGGGGTACAATAGCCCCTTCCTCATAGGGTTGTTGTGAAGATCAAATGAGATAATTATAAAGTGTTCTATCTGCCTTGAAACTCTCCACCTCAGTGTTGCACAGGGCTTTGGCCTGTCTCTGGGTCCCAGGGCAGCAGAACCTCCAGCCTCTTTCTTAGGGCCTGAGAAATTCTACATACCTCCAGGGACCTATTACTGGAATGCTGACTATCCCTGCATCATATTTAATACCCAATCTAAGGCATTTTGCTCAGCTTTGAAGTATATGCAGGTGGGGTTTTGTGGCAGGGGGCAGGTGTTTGTACATATTGGGGTAAGGGAGAGTATTATGTTTGTTAGCAGGAGCAGCATTAAAGCAGTAGCTCTACTGGACAGAGAATGCATATTATGAAGAGGTTGTTTAAATTCTTTAACAAAATCTTCCCTCACCTCCTTTATTTTGAAGGGGGAGGGATGGAGGAGCACATAAGGCTTGAAAAACAAAAGCTGTGTTGAGCAACTGTGAAATAGAAGCGTGGGTAGGCAGGTTCTGCTATATACAGGGTGGGGAGCTGGAGGCACAGTGCCAGCACATCATAATAAGCCACAGAACTGCTGCCCATCTTAGCTTCTTCCAGATGGAATTGTCCAGCAGATTGGCGGTCTGGGTGGAGGGGCGAGTCCTCATCAGAGAATGTCTCCGTAGCTCCTGTGATCCTGGTCCACCTTAAAAAAAATGAGCAAACAATGTACGCCTTTTGGCGACCTCAGGTGCAGTGCCAGTGTAAATGCCAACTGGTATCTTGGCAGTAGAAAGAGATCAAAGCTTCAGGCCCTGTAAGCAGAAGGGGGTAGCTGAGGACCCTGGCCCCATGCTGCCCTCTTTGTCAGCCATCACTCTCAGTGTCTTGCCCTGTTCCCTGTGGCTAACCTGGCCATCTGCTTGCCTGGTTTTCTCATGTGGTGATAACTCCCATTTGGGTTCTGGTGAACAGACTGGGCTGGCTGAAGTTACGGCTCAACCACCTTCTCCTGGTAGGCTCAGCATGGATGTGAAAAGTGCAGCTGGGGCCCAGAGCAGTCCAACATGATGGGGAGTTTCTGAGGGTGGTGGAGGGAGGGGCTGTGAGACTAAGCCAGCTAGCAAGGAAAGATGGCCATGCAAGCTGGGTTGAAAATGGTGTAAGCCTCGGGGAGGAAGGAGGGAGGCTTCCAGTTTTGGGAGATTTTGTTTTTTACAATTGCCTCTTCAATATCAAATATCTACTTCCTAGCTTTTCCTAGAGGTCTTGTATCCATGGGTCAAAACAATAACTCTGGTCCTCAGGGTTCTCCCCATTCTCTGAGCTGCCACAGTACTAATTGTTTGCATCCAGAAACTTACTTAATTCTACTGTTTGGTTCTACTAATCCAATGCCTGGAAATGAGAAGATGCAGGAGGAAGACATAACTATCTTCAGATGTTTGAAGGGTTGTCATGGAAGACAGATTAGACTTATTCTGTCTGACCCCACAGGGCAGAACCAGGAAAAATGTGTAAGACAGTAATGATAATGAATCACTCATCCTCCTCCTCTTCCTCCTCCTCCTCCTCCTCCTCCTCCAGCCCCTCAGCCCCCTTACTACCCTGGAGAAACCTCTGCCCTGGGGCTCTCCACTCTCCTGATGGGTGACTGCCTGCTCAGTACCATGATTTCAGGACAGCCTAATTCCTATCACAGGATCATAAAGCTGGAAGGAACCTTAGAGTCTAATGAGTCCAACTCCTTTTATTTCAACAGATAAAGAAACTGAGATAGGGTGACATGTTGGAGAGCTAGTGTCTGAGGCAGGATTCAAACTCAAGTTCTTCTGGACTTCAAGCTCAGTACTCTATCCAATTCTCTATGTAGGTGGCTCTTCTTTTGTTTCTTCCCCTTAAACTACCTCCTTCCACCTCCCCTCCCCACCACACCTACATACCACAGGAGTGATTTCCAGAGGATCGGAGTCTCTACCAAACAAAGAGCACCATACTTGCTGACGTTTATTGCACTCCCCCATCAGTAAAATGCTATTATTAGATTGTGTCACCATCACTGAAAGTGGCTCTCTATAGCTCTGCACTGTCATGCATACATTTGTAAGCTCCTAAAGGTCATAAGCAATTCATTTGTATCCCAAGCTCCTAACACAGTGCTTTGCACATAGCTGGTGCTTAAGAAATGCTTGTTGAACTTAACTAAAGTCGGAAGGTACCGGAACTGTCAGGTACCAAATAATATATGTGAAATCAACCATATCTTAATAGAGAAGAAAGAGCTAGTTATGGGAGAAGCAGTCATTTCAGAACAGTGCTCTCTGGGCATGGTTAGATCATTAGGACCTTAAGGCAATGGTTAGTATAAACACTCAATTAGAAGGGAAGAGAAGGAAAAGGGAATTTAGGGAGGGCCTATTATGTGCCAGGCAGGGTGCTTAAGCCCTTTAAAATAGGATAGAGGCAAGAAGACCCTATATATGATCCCAGCAGCCCCCATTTGGCCCATTTAAAAGAGTTGTCCACCTCCTTACATCTCCCATAAATAAGAAATGGATAAAAGCGAATTGTAGCCTTCCATCCCGGAGAGCCAGACTTCCATTTGGAAATGACCATGCTGCTAGTTTTAAAACTGGTCACGGAACTCTCTCTTTTCTCCTTGTTATTGTTGACTTAGCTCCTTGATAGCTTCAAGGGGAAGTCATCTATGGGGCAGTGATTATGAGAGCAACAGCACTAGGGAGCTTGTGTTAAAAATCCATTCTACTGAGAAACTCTGTCCTTGAAGTGTGGCCAGGCCTATCCTCCCACTACATCGTCATGTGTGTTTTCTACTGCATTCATACACCAGGTACTGGTTTCCGGGATAGACATTTCATTTTTCGTGTTCAATGGACATCATGGATACAAGGTAGAGGGTACTTCAGTAGGTCAATTAATAAACAAGAACTCATTAAGTATCCTCTATATCCAAGCACTGTGCTAGGTGTTCAGTTATTCAGTCAATAAGCATTTATTAACTATTCACTATGTGCAAAGCACTATTCTCAGCACTGTGGTTATAGTTTTAAAAGGGGGGGGCAAAAATATGGTCCTTGTTTTCAAGGAGTTTACATTTGAATGGCGGAGACAATATGCAAACAGTTATGTAGGTACAGTGTAATTGTAATCTCAGAGGAAAGGCACAAGCAGTGGAAGGGACCGGCATCTTTCGGCCCATAAGATTTTTTCTGGGTCTTGAAGAAGGCCTGGGAAGCCAAAAGGAAGAAGTAATAAGGAAGAGCACTCCAGGTACAGGAGGGTGACAGGGCACAGATTCAGGAGGTGGCTTTCGGATATGAGGAGCAGCAAGGGGGCCGGGGTAGATGCATTTTAGGATACAACAAAGAATTTAATTTTCAAGAAAACTTGAAAGATAGGGAAGTGACACATTATAAAAAGCTTGCTAATGCCAAACAGCATTTTATGTCTGTTTTATATCTGTTCCTGAAGATATAGGAACCCACTGGAATTTACTGAACAGTGGAGAAGGATGTGAAGACATGAATACAATAAATGAAGAATAAATTTACATTCACAAGGAGTTGTAACAACAATGCTACTTGCCACTACTGTGGTTGTGTAAGACCAATAGCACCAGCACACAGGAGAGCTGCTAGCTCAGGTTCTTTGATCTGCTTTTCTAAAGAAAGGGGTTTACAATCTCACTTTAATTATACATACATATGTCATTCACTTAGTTCAGGGGAAAAATCAGCACAAAACACAAACAGAAATTACAAGTAGAAATTATATAAACAGAGCAAAATAACACAAATAAGCAGACAGGCTTCTAGCCATCTGTCCAAGACATTACATACATAGTTACCAGAGATAGAAGCACCGACATCTGGGTTTTTCAAAGCCAGGGTCTCCTTACCAGCTACCCAGAGTCTCATCTGGCCCAATAACAGGACACTTCTGTTGAGTGAGTCCCAAGCAAAATGCTAACCTGAGAGCATATACATACATACATACATACATACATACATACATATATATGTATATATGTGTGTATGTATATGCATATATATGTGTGTATATATATACATACATACACACACACACACACACACACATATATATACACACGCACACTTCTTCAGGGTCAGGGGGCATCACAACCATGTGACTCAAACCCATGTGATTGAAGCCTTCCTGTGCAGGTCATCAAAGACTCCCTATTCAATCAATCAAAGACTCTAGAGTAAACAAAGGCAAGACTCAAAGGCACTGGATTACCTTAGTGCTACAAAGACTCAAAAAACAAAAGACAACAAAAAGTCCTATTTTACTTTCTTGACTCAAACAAAGGCAAGACTCAAAGGCACTTTATTGCCTTAGTGCTTACTCCAGACAAAAGACAACAAAAGTCCCACTTCACTTGCCATTACAGGAGCTTACTTTGAAATGGTAGACACAAAGGCATCTATAATTATATGAAGAATAAATATAAACTCTCTGGAAGTGAGAATCATAGATTTAGAACTGGATAAAATCTTAGAAGTCACTAAGCCAAACATTTTCATATTACATTTTAGGAAACTGAGGTTTGAGAGATTAAGTGACTTGCCCAGGATAATACATCTACTAGTAAATTTCTGAGGCAGGATTTGAATCCAACCTTCCTGACTTCAAATCTAATGCTCTATTTGTTCAAGTTTAGGGGTGCTGGGATCCCAAAATAGCAACACTCAGGTCCCGTCCAAATGAATTAGACCCAAGTCTTCTTTTGGCCAAAGAAAATCAAGATTTATTAAAGATCTGCTATATTGGCCAGACTCTTAGGGAATCTGAACATTTGTATTGCTAATGCAAGCAGCCAGGTTGAATCTGAGTACCTTCAAGGAAACAAGATGGATCTTATATACAGAAAAACTGTGGGAGGGATCTAGGAGTGGCCAGGTAGTCTGGGGTGACTGGAGGAGGGGTCTAGGGAGGATTTTGATGGGAATGGCCAATAGACTGGAGTGACTGTGAGGTAACAGAGAAGGGCCAGGAATGTCAGGGACCTGGCCCACATGGCCAAGAGAGAATGAGGTCTAGATAGGATCAAGGGTGGGAAGTCTAGGGTGGGGCCAGGTACAGACAATGAAAGGGCAGTTAACTGGGATGGGTAGTTGCCTCAGGCAAATGCCAGACCAAATGGGAAGATTCAAGGAGAGTTCAAGGGGGTTTCCAGAGCCTTTTAGGAGCTGAGGAGATCAGGAAAGGCTTCATGAAGGAGATGGTGTTTGAAGGGACAAAGTGGTTTTGGGAACTGGAAGTGAAGAGTGAGAGACCATTCTAGAAATAGGGGATTGCCAATACAAATGTATGGAGGGGGGGGAGGCCAGTTTGTCTAAGAGACTGTGTGGAAGCAAGAAGGATTCAGGCTCCATTCCAGAGCTGATAAAGTTGTTGTGACTAGTTGTGACTGATTAGAATTACTTTCAAGATTGTACGGGTAAACTCTAATGAAAATTAGGATTCTGAGGCCCTACCTAAATCTACCAGGAGAGGGAGCTATGGGAGAAGAGACAGTGTCCTCACGATCCAGACTAATGCCTCACTGGGGGCATATATAAATATACACACATACATGTACATGTATGTATATTTATAGCTTATATAGTTTATGTATACATGTAGCATATGTAAGTATATTATATGTGATACATGTGTTATTACATGTGCATTACATAATGTGTAGAATAGAATATATAAATTATGTATGACTTCTATATTATAGAATTGTATAATGTAATATATAAATTATATATGTGTTTGTATTGTGTGTGTGTGTGTGTGTGTGTGTGTGTGTGTGTGTTCCAAAGCACTTTCTCATAGAAAATACTTTGGGAACTGTGAAGAACTGCATAGATGTAAGATATGATTATGATTCCTGTACATACTTCACTAGAGTCCACTGTCATGTCTCATTATGGTAAGAAGGTGTTCTGATGCAGGTTCCCAGGTTTCTAAAGGCTGTTTTTGAAAAACACCAGTTTTGGCACATCTTACCAAGTTAAAAGACTTCCAGTACAGGCCCGGCAATGGACTCCAAGTCTATTGTCCCAGAACCAGCCTAGCCAAGTTCAAAGAGCAGCTCATCACCAGAGAACCAGCCACCAGGTAGGGAATTTTTTTTTCAGCTAGAGCAATTCATTAAAGGCAGCCTAATAAGGCACAGAGGGATTGTGAGCTATTAGTGCAGCGCCCATGTTGATGAAATTGCATATCCTTGAAGTATTGATTTTTGTTTTCTGGACTGTGCTTATGATTTAATTAGGGCCGGGAACTACAGTGAAGATCTCACTACCAATGCCCACTGGCGCTTTCTCTGAAATTTCTGTTGTCTTAGAGAGTTACCTAGAGACACTGAGAAATGACCTGCTTAAGACTACAGTAGCCAAAATGCATACTTCAGAGCAGAATTTCCATGCAATTCAATAAACATTTATTAAGCACTTACTATGCGCCAGGCATTGTGCTAAGTCCCTGGGATACAAAGAGTCAAAAGACAGTCCCTGTTCTCGAGGAACTTATCATCTAATGGAGCAAATTTATACAAAGCAAACTACATAAAGGATAAATTTTGCTAAATAATGCTAGAATTTATTAATAAAAGGAATGGTCGTTGGGCCATGTCTTTCAGGTTCATGCTTTATATGCCCTTGAAAGAGTAGGTGTTCCCGAGGGTGGCAATCAGCTCTTATTGGTTATTATAATGAGACGTGGAACCATTCTAATGAAGGGCTGTTCGATGTAACTTCATGTCATTTACTTTTAAGTTGCCCAGCCTTGGGCAATCTAGTCAAAGATTACAACCTTAAGAAGGAGCCTTAGGAAGATGAGTCTTCCTGACTCCAGGGCAGGCACTTTATGCACTGAGCCACCTAACTGCCCTTGTTTGCTGGATGAGCCATAATTAAGGCTTTACCCATACTTAGCATCTCATTTAAACTGCCATTTACTTAAGGGTATATAAGCAGCCCAGTGGATAGAGAACTTGACCCATGGTCAGAAAGACCTGAGTTCAAATTCAGACTCAGACTCATACTGGTTGTGTAACTCTGAGTAAATACCTTCACCTTTCTTTTCTCAGTTTCCTCCTCTGTTAAATGGGGATAACAACAGCACCTCCCTCCCAGACTGGTTGTTTAGGTCAGATGAGAGAGCATTTGTAAGGGGCTTTGCAAATCCTAAAGCCTCATAAATGCTGGCTGTATTTTTCTTTTTTGGCTTTATATTTGACTCCCTTCTGATGTCCAGTCCCCCACTTCGTTGATGTTTTCTTGAGTTGCAGATGCTTCATGCACTGCTTCAAAATCATGTTTAACCCCTTCCAATCCTGTTTCTCTTCCCTGCCTTTGGATTTCTCACCCAGTCTTTCTCAGTCTATGCAACACTGGCCCCCTTTGCTGCAGGGTTATTCCATCCCTCTGTTTTGATTTAACAGCTCACTTTCATTTTGGTAATTCTTTAAACTTTTCTGCCTCCACATTGCTTCATAGTTTCTAACCTCATTACAGGCCTTGCCCCTCCACTGCCAGTTGGGCAACCCAGCCCATTCTCGTATCTAATCTGAGACCATCATATTTTCTTTTTCCTTCTGTGTCTCTTCTTTGCACACTAGTGCATTGCTGTACTGGGCCAATTATCCTTTCAGAGCAAGACATTGTCTGCCTGTGACAGTCAAGTTGTCTGTGCTTGTCTTTTACCTCCACATCTCTTCTGCTTTTTGTAAAATTCTCCACGTTCCTCACACAATTGGATACTGGCTCGTCAGATGGAAAGCCCCTACTCATGTTCTTACCTCCATTTTTTCCAATTTAGTCTCTTACCTACAGGACGGCCCTTTATCTCTCTACCTGTTTGGATTCCCTTTCTCTGTTCAAATGCCTTTACCTGCTTCCCACAAGTGTCTGGGCATAATTGACTCCAATTCAATAAATAATTCAATCCAGTCAAATCATTCTTTTGAGTTTCCCCATGTGGTCAGGCAAGTTAAATTTTCCCACACTAAATTTAAATGGATGGCAGAAGTAGTGCCCTTTCCAAAATTCACAACCATGTCCATGTTTCCATTGCCAAAATGAAAAATTCCTTTGTAGTTCTAAATATGAGAGAGATACACACACACACACACACACACACACAGAGAGAGAGAGAGAGAGAGAGACAGACAGACAGACAGACAGACAGACAGAGAGACAGAGGCAGAGAAACAGACAGAGATGGGGGGAGGGGGAGGAAGAGACAGACAGACAATGAGACAGAGACAGAAAAAGAGGAACCCAGAGACAGAGATAGAGAACTATACAGAGAGAAAAATAGACAGAAACAAAGAGAAAGAGAGAGACAGAGGGAAAGAGAGCAACAGAGGTAGGGAGGTAGAGAAAGACAGAGGGACAGAGGCAGAAAGAGGAAGGGAAAAAGAGACAGAAAGATAGAAACAGAAAGAAAGGGAGGGACAGAGAGAGAGGGATGCAAAGGGACCAAATGAAACAGTGGGGCCATAACTAGGGACCCAGAAGCAGCTTGGTCTGATGGTATCAAGGCTGGATCAGAAGACATAGGACCTGGCTGTGCCATTTGCTCTCAATAGGATCGTAGATTTAGACCTGGGAAGGACTTTTGTAACTCTCTGGATCTTTAAATTGAAGAAAATAGGACAGGCTGACTGAACCCCATTGGATATGCAGAAAAAAATTTGCTCAATCAAGTGAGAAAGAGAGATTTAGTAAGAACTTGGAAGCATATGGATCTTATGTGGAATACATTAAAAACATCTATAAAGTTCACCTTTTCAATACTAATATTCCCTCCAGAGAATCATGTGTCCTTATGACCTCTGGCAAACTAAAATTCATCCATCCATCCATCCATCTGTCCATCCATCCATTCATTCATTCATTCATTTATTTACTAAGAATTTACTGAGTACCTACTATGTGCCAGGCAGTAAAGTGCACCCTGGAAAAGTAAAGACAAAAAACAAAATTTCTACCCCAAAAGAACTTATTTTCCAATAAGATGATGATGGTGATGATGATGATGATGATGATGATGATACACAGATGTATGATGAATGTAGGTAGGCATGTTATGTTATCAATGTTGAAAGCACAAGAGATAATGTGAAATATATCAACAAGACTAGAAAAGGAGGTGGGCTGGTCATATAGCAAGATTGAGGGATGATACAAAAGCACCCTGAGGTATACATTGGCATCCATTAAATATTTAATGACCTAAAGGAAGAACTTTGTCACATTGCATAGATCCTTCATGTAGGATTTATTGAAAGGCTTAGACAGTTGTACAGGATGAGGTGTCTTGAATGTTTTGTAATCTGTTATGGGAGGAAATGCCCATATCAACGAGATAATGGATCCATCAGATTATTTAGGTAATTCTTAATGATAATCTTAAAGACAGAGTTGCAAGTATTACTGAAAACGGGATGGGATTAGATTACCTTTCTTGGATCCAGTTGAGCCTTCTTTGACTTGAGACGATGCAGAAATCCCAACTCAAAAAAATGGTGGGGAAAAGGGGGAAGAGAGTGACAGAGACAAAGAGAAAAAGAGAGAGAAAGAGTACTTCTATTTTCTCCTTTTGTCACTGAGAGAAGATGGAAAAGGAGAGAGAGGGAGAGGAAGAAAAACAGAGAGACAGAGAGAGAGAGAGAGAGAGAGAGAGAGACAGAGACAGAGAGACAGAGAGACAGAGACAGAGACAGAGAGAAAGAGATCTTCCATTTTCTCTTTAGTCACTGAGAGAAGACAGAAGACAACAGGAGAAAGAGGGCAGGATGGAGGACCCGTGACTCCCTAAACCCTTTCCTTGTCAGGTCATGTAAAATTGCCTTTCTTTAATTTAGAGCTCCTATGGCCTCCTCCTTAGAATTCCTTGAGGGTTAGAAGTAAAAGTGCATCTTCTGTGCTCTATACACTATGCCAGATAAGGGACTGCTGCCTTTTAAGGGACACATTAATTTTGAGTCAAGGAAGCTGAATCCTTTACAAAGTCATATGTTGTGTTGTTGGCCTCTTTACTGATCCATATTGTTTTTTATGGCTAGATCTCAGTAGGAAGAGTCCATTCCGAATATCTAGAAGGTAATGAGATGTCAATAACAAATTCATAGGGCCAAGTATAAGTAAGCAAGCAGGTTCCTATCACTGTGGGCATTTTAGGGAGAGGGAACAAAAATTTAGAACTTTGACCACTCCACTTGATTGCGATGAAAGGATGAGAAGAGAAATCAAAAAAATAATGGAAGCTATAAATGGCTGAGGAACAAAGAGGATTGAGGGAGGACATTGCAGGTCCTACACACGTAGTCACTACACTTTCATTTTAAATGGAATGTAATAGACGCTGAAATCAAGGCCTGCCTGGATTTCAAACTAGTCATCAAGCTCAGGGACCAAGACATAAATTTAAACCAAGCTTAATCTTGCTCGCATCTATTTTCTGAAGACCTAGCCTGGAAAGAGGTAATGAGAACAAGGCTGATCAATTAGATGTCGCTCAGAAAGAAGGCCTGGTTTTAGTGTGATTAGAGCCTCAGTCTCCCATAGGATGATCTTGGCCACCTCCTGACTATGGATCTCCAGGCAGACTAGTACAAGATTGCAGTTGCAATATAGGCAGGAAGAGGAAGACAATGATATCACAGAATTATATAATCTCAGGGTTGTGAAAGACCTCAGGTCTCAATCCATCCAACCAATGCAAGAAAAATATTTCCACTCCACAGCAGACAAGTGATCAAGCAATATTTGCTGGAACATCCTCACTGAATAAACCCCCATTCCCTCCTAGCTATTAATTATTAGAACTGTTTTCCTTAAATCAATCCTAAAGTAGCCTCTTGGAAACTTCCACTCATTACTCCAAGTTCTGTCCTCAGGGGACAGCAAATCACATCCCTTTTCATCTAACGGTTCTTGAAGACAGTTAACATGTCCCTCCTGAGTCTTCTCTTCTTCATACTAAACATCTTCGTTCTTTTAACCAATCCTTTGTTTGAAGCTGATGCCCTTCAACATCCTGGTCTCCTTCCTCTGGATCCAACTTGTCTAAGATCAGAAAGTCATTGAAACAACCATATGTAAGGCAGTGTGCTGGGCTCTGAGGCAGAGTGCCCAAGTTATTGGGGTGGATACTCAGGTATCCTAGCTCTCTGTAGCACTCCCTCCACCTTTTCTAAATTTACTATACCACATAAAACTTGGAACGTGTCCTATAATGATCATTTCTATACCATGTGAAGCTTAGAACTCATCAGAATTGGTGCTTATAAATAAGACGACACCAATAATAGCTCATGCTATTATGATACTTTAAGGGTTTCAAATTAATTTCCTCATAACAACCCCTTTGACAAGGGTAGGGAAGATATTTTTGTAACAATACTTGGAAAGGAGTTGGCTGGCCACAAAGACCCTAGGAGTTACAGTTCCCAGTTTGGGAGAAGAAATTAATATGGGATCAACCCTCAAATGGGAAGGTGGAGATTTTTCATGTACAGAATATGGAGTTTGGAGGGACTCTCAAAAGAGAACCAGGAGAGGAGAAGGAAAAGGTGGTAGCTGTCCAATGGTGGCTGATATATGAGAAATCAGTATTAGTCTTCAAGGCCAGCTGAGGTGACCTTAAAAGAGACAATTAGAGAGGTGACAGGTGTTCTCTCTGTCTCTGTCTCTGTCTCTGTCTCTCTTTCTCTCTCTCGTTCTCTCTCTCCAAGGACCCTTATTCCAATAGTAAGAGCTACAGAGAAAAACCAGCCACAAGGAAAGTGCCTTTACTCTGGTTCTGCCTTACTTATACTTAGTTATGCTTTTGAAAATACATTTGATGGATTTAACATTATTTCTCATAAAAGGTTATGTTCGACTCTGTCTTTAGGTAGCCTGGGGTCCTTTTGTTTATGGCCAGAGGGAGCTGCGGGAGTCACCAGGGGAGTGATCTTTGTAGATCCAGGCTCAGAGCTCCCCTTCCTCTTTCCAGCCCATTTTTAGGGAATATTGCTCTCTAACTGGGGGCACACCATGAGTCATTTCATAAGCACTCTTCTAAAGGAAGGATTATTATGAAGGCAGCCCATTTTTTTTAATAAATCTGCCTCATAGACAAGAGTAACTGGATGTTCCATTTTTATTTTACAGATGAAGAAACTGAGGATCAGAAGAGCAAAGTGGCTTCTCTGTGATTATCCTGCCGATGTCTGAGGGGAGAGTCAATCTCTCTCATCTAAACACTTCTACAGACTCCAAGTGCAACAAGAAGTATTTAGATGATTTCATAAACATCAGACTTTTAAAAAATGAGTAAGTAAGGAAAACCATACTCGTTAGCCCTATCAGAGAAAGTCCCTTAGAGGTAGGTTGGTGCAGGGATAAGAGCTCGGGTTCTGCAATCAGGTGACAGCTTCAAATCCCAGTTCTTCCACTTACTCCCTTCCTGTGTAACCTTGAGCAAATCATTCAACCTTTCCAAGCCTCATTTTTCTCATTTATGATATAAAGGAGTTGGACTAGATTGGGCTCCAAGATTTCTTTTGACTCTAAATTTATGATTCTATTAATATACCTTTTTATCCCTTAGTAGACAAAGCCCAGCAATGGTTGAACTATGGGGCCAACCTGGAGGAGAGATGCTAAAGTATTTATGATGGGATATCTCTCTGATTTACCGTGACTTTATGTGTAGGTTGGCTGCAGTGAATTCAACATATTGGAACTTTTGGTCATATGCCATTTGGTTACACGTGAGGAAACTAAGCCAAGAGGGATAGGAACCGTTAAGTTACAAAGGGAGACCTAGTCGTTGACCCATGTACTAGCATCATATCTGCCTTCGTCCTGGCTAACAGCGCTGCCGTTGAACATTAGAATAGATACCCCTCCCCCAAACCCCCAAAGTAATGGAAATTGGAAAAAGATCAGCAGTTAAATTGGATTGAGAAGTTGAAGAGTTTGGGGTATGGGGAGACCATCTGCCCAGCTCAGGTTACTGTTCCTGTCTCCAGAACTGTAATTGCCTTCTACTCAAAAAACTCTTTTCTGCTCGCAGATTCCAAACCTAAATCCAGTTCCCTTGAATTAAAAAAAAAGCTAAACTAAAAACACTAAAGCTGACAATTTCTGTCCTGCAAAGTTGAGGCCAAATCTCTGCAGCAAGAGTCTAAAGATTTTATTTGCAACGGCAAAGTGATGGTACTCAGAAAAAAAGTTCATTTTAAATGGTGATAAAACAAAAATGAGTCAGGGTAGTGACCTGGAGGAGTTCCAGGCCACCTGGCTATGCTTCTCAGGAAGGGCTGGTGCTTCTTCCAGCAGCAGAGATTGGGGACCCTAGTACAGCTTGCCAATCTCCTTCCCCCTCCCCCTGCAGGAATGACTAGGAGCAGACCAAGCTCTTTTTGTGGCTTCAGTTGCCTCTAATTGTCCATGACTTATGGCTCCTCCATCTGTCAGGTGTCCAGAGAAACCCCATCATGTAAGAATAGGCCAAGTAACAGTCACCTGCTATTGAGTCTGGTAAGCAGCAAAGGGGTAGTAGGAACAGGAGAAGGGAAGAGCAGGATACTTCAATATCTTCCTGAGAGATAGATCAGAGTTCTGCTCCTGAAAGGATCATGGCCATTTAGGGTTGCCAGGGATTTTAAGGGTAATCTAATCTTATCTCCTCATTGTATACGGGCAGAAATTGGTGGCCAAGGTTACAGAACTTCTAGTTAGGGAGCCAGGGTTTGAACACAGGTCTTCTGGCACTGTTTAGTGCTCTGAAGGCATGCACTATGTTATTTCTGTTTTTGTTTCCACAGTGCCTAACACATTGCCTGGCACATAACATGTGCTTACTAAATTGTTGCTTGCTTGATTTCTGCTAAATTATGTGGTATGTATGGTCCAATCAGATTGCCTTACTGCTCTTCAAAGACTTTGTCAACTCCCAACGTGGCAGTCCAGAGTTCTGCCTGGGAAAATGATTTACCTTATTCTGTAACATCATTTTGTCCTATATCGAGGAGACCCTACAATAGAAATAACTGCTGTCTGTAAAATCGACAGAGCTTCTATTGTACCATAAAGATGTGGGTACTACTGGTATAATTATACAGATTAAAAATTGATTGGATAGCTAGACCCAAAATGTTAATGGTTTGGTGTCAATTTGGAGGGCAGTCTCTAGTGTGTATCTAAGGGATCTAAATTTGTCCATGAGCTTTGAAATGTATTTACTGATGACTTGTATAAAGATGTTCATGGCATATTCATTGCAATATGATATAATTGAAGATGCCACAAAGCTGGAAGAAATAGCTAACAGAATGATAGGATTCAGGGAGATCTTGACAAGTTGGTACACTGTTACGAAATGAATAAAATGTAAATTATGGAAATACATGTAAAGTCATACCTGGGTCCAAACAATCAACTCTGCAAATACATAATTTGAAAAATAGCTAAGCAGTAGTTCATCTGAAAAAGGCTGATTGTAAGCTCAGCATGAGTCCAAAATGTGGCATGGAAACCAAGAACTCAAATGACATTTTGCTGTTCTTTTTCAGTCATTTTAGTTGTGTCTGACTCTTCATGACCCTATTTGGGGTTTTCTTGGCAGAATTACTAGAGTGGTTTTCTGTTTCCTTCTCCAATTTGGTTTACAGATGACAAAACTGAGGCAAACATAGTTCAGTGACTTGCACAGGGTCACATAGCTAGCTAGTGTCTGAGGCCAGATTTGACTTCAGGAATATGAGTCTTCCTCATTCCAGGCCTGCACTCTATCCATTTTGCCACCTAGCTACCCTAATAATATGATATTAGGTGGTATTAAGAACATAGTCAGAAATAAGTAGGTGATAGTTCCACTGTACTCTGCACTTGTAAGATTACACCTGGATTATTATGTTCATTTGTGGGCTTCACTGAGAGAGGGACATTGATAAAATGGAGAGTGTGCAAAGGAAAGCTGGTGACAAATTTTGAATTCATTCCATATGAGAATCAGCTGAAGGAAATTGGAGCTGAAAAGCCTCCGAGGGGACATGATTGCTGCCTTCAAGAATTTGAAGGGCTGAACAGAAAAATGATAAATGTTGGAGAAGATGTGAGAAAATTGGAACACTAATGCATTGTTGGTTGAGTTGTGAACTGATCCAACCACTCTGGAGAATAATTTGGAACTATGCCCAAAGGGTTATAAAACTGTGCATACCCTTTGACCCAGCAATATCACTTCTAGGTCTGTATCCCAAAGAAATCATAAAAATGGGAAAAAGGACCCATATGTCAAAATGTCTATAGTAGCTCTTTTTATGGTGGCAAAGAACTTAAAATTGAGGGGATGCCCATCAATTGGGGAATGGCTAAAGAAGTTGTGATATATGAATGTAATGGAATACTGTTCTGTAAGAAATGATGAGCAAGTTGATGTTAGAAAAACCTGGAAAAACTTACATGAACTGATGGCGAGCGAAGCGAGCAGAACTGGGAGAGCACTGTACACAGTAACAGCAACATTGTGCGATGAACAACTTTGACAGACTTCACTCTTCTCAGCAATAAGAGGATCTAAAACAATTTCAAAAAACTCATGATGGAAAATGCTATCCACATTCAGAGAAAGAACTGTGGAGTTTGAATGCAGATTGAAGCATACTATTTTCTCTTTTGTTGTTGTTGTTGTTTGTTTCTTCTTTCTTGTGGTTTTTCCCTTTGGTTCTAACTCTTCTTTACAACATGACTTTACTACATATGGAAATATGTTTAATATGATTGTACATGTATAGCTTACTTTTAGAACTCAAAATCTTATAGAAGTGAATATTGAAAACTAAAAAAATAAATAAATAAAATTTAAAAGAAAGAATTTGAAGAATGTTTTGATTGCATAGGGTCTTAGATTTAGAGATATAAAGGACCACAGATATCAGGTAATACAATCCCCTCATTGGATAGGACAGGTGAGGAAACTGAGGCACAAGGAAATCAAATGATTTGCACAAACTTGGTCATGTTTGATGCAGGATTTGAAGCTGGATCGTCTGATGTAAAAGCCAGTGCTCTTTGCACTGCACCATCCCACCTGGGCTATTTTACCCAGAAGCAGAAGTAAGAACAATGGGTAGAAGCTTAAAGTAGAGCCACTCACTGCAGTTATTAAAATGAGAGCCCCAGAAGTGTGCTGGAAGATGTTGAACTGGCTCTCTAAGGGGGAAAAATGCATGCAAGACACACTTCTAAGTGTGATCTGCATTGTGGACATTTCCTCCACCACTTTCTTAAGTCTTAGAAATCAAGAAAACAGTGAATCAAGCCCTGACTGATAGTTTGTTTTCCACAGTGAAAAATCTAATAATTGGCCCAAGGCTCTCAGTGGGAGCTGAGGGGTTTTCAAGAGACAAGGACACTTGCTTGATTTCTCCCCCCCCCCATTTCAATTTCTACATTTTGTGTCAGATTCTTCTCTCAGTGTGATAACCCAGTATCCACAAGACACAGGAGAAAAGGAGAAAACCCGCGCACAAGATTCCCCTATCCCAAAGAGATATATTTGAGGATATTCTTTACAGCTGACTAGAGTTGGGAGAAGGGTGTGTGTGCCTCTGTGTGTGTGTGTGTGTGCGTAGACAGGTGGTCTATAGAGTAAGGAAGATCAGCTCTGTGTGATCGTGGTCAAGTCACTTAACCTCTATTTTCCTCAGATCCCTAGATGGTAAAATGAGAATAAAAATAGTATCTACCTCACAGAGAGATGATATTTGTAAAGTTCTTAGCACCGTATCTGGCAAGTAGTAGGCACTTTATAAATGCTTATTTCCTTCCTTCCTTCCTTCCTTCCTTCCTTCCTTCCTTCCTTCCTTCCTTCCTTCCTTCCTTCCATCCTTCCTTCCTTCTTTCATTTCTTCCCTCCTTGTTTCCTTCCTCTCCCCTTCCAAATCTGCATCCAGATTGGAATGATATAATGGTACGGCAGCTCCTTCAAAAGTGACTTTCCAATTTTCGAGGGAAAAAATCCCTTCTTTGGCATGTGTTCGCAATACTCACCCCTTTTTTGAAGGTTCCCAGACTGTGATTGGTGGGGAGCAAGGTTTTACCTGTTACCTCTGCCTCCAGAGCTATGTTTTTCATCTTTGAGAACTGTCATTCATTGATCAAGGAGGTGGGCTGAGTAATTTGTTCAAGGGTTGGAGAGCATGGGACATATGGAGGATCTTAGCTCTGATCTCACAAGCTATGGGCTGTTTGGGCCCATGAAGATATTTATCTATGAAGTTCTTTTGTTTCCCAAGTGAAAGCAAAAGAAAATGAGCCATTCATGAGAACATGGCTCCTTCCAGAAGTTCTGCCTTTTCATTTATCTGGCCAGTGGCAGGAGAAGGCCCTTATTGAAGTGCTTATGGCTTTTACCCAGAGATTCCATATAGGCTTGCTAACTGAAATCTTACAGGGGTGTAGACAGGGAGCAAACTTCCAATACACAAAGAACTCAACAGGGGAAGAAAAGATCTTAATTATTAATATAGATGTACATGAATGTGTATGCGTGTATAGATCGTCTTGCAAGCAGTATCAAGTCATTTACATTCTCATCACTCTGAAGAATGGAGTTACACAATTCCCTTGCAGTTAGAAAATTCTAAACAGCAAACATATCTTTTCCACATATATGAAGAAGGGTCATAGAAAGCAGAAACTGGACACTATGCAGTGAATAACGGCAGTCTTCATTTAACAGTTTGCAATGACAAAGTTGTAAATTTGGTCTGGGTGTAAGGGAAAGCATCCTAACATTCTTTTTTTGTTGTTCAGTTGTTTTAGTCCAACTCTTTTTGACCCTATTTGGGGTTTTCCTTGACAAAGATACCAGAGTGGTTTGCCATTTCCTTGTCCAGCTCATTTTACAGATGAAGAAACTGAGGCAAATGGGCTTAAGTGACTTGCCCATGGTCACACAGCTATTAAGTGTCTGAGGCCAGATTTGAACTCAAATCTTCCTAACCCCAGGCCCAGCACTCTAACCACTGGGCCACCTAACTGCCCATCCTAACATTCCACATCATGTGGAGGGGGCGGCATTTAAGGAGTATGGTGCTCCTAGTGATCTGGAAAGTCTGCATAAAATTTTTGGCCCTCCCTTTGTACCAGAGAAGAGGTCCAAATTATTATGGTATGAAAAGATAAAATATGTTTATATTATATAATACTATACACATATATTTATGCATATCTGAGTTTCTAAACATTTTCTGTGTCATCTGCTGGCCTTCATGTGTTGTCTACAGCTCCTGCAAAACTCTCCAAAAGTTTCTTATACCCATCCACAATATAGAGAAACCACCATGAGGAAATTGATGGTTTGGAAAGAAGAGATAGCTATATTCAATGAGGGAATGGGCTACCTTGAGAGACGGTGGGTTCCCCCTGGTGGCCATTTGTCAGGCGGATCTTAGAGGGAATGATGTTTTAGGTTCGAGATGGTCTGGATAGTCACTGAGGTTCTTTGTAATGTTATCTTTTCTTGAGAGCCCAAGGAAACTGGTGAAGCTTCAAAATTCAGAGGGAGTTGATGTGTTCTCAGAGACAAAGGCAAAGCATTCATCACAAAACCCCTTTAATGTCACCTCTTACTACACCACTCCCATTGACCACCCTTCCTCCACAGAGGCAGTCCCCAGTCCTTCCCTCCTCAACAAATCTCCAGCCAGAAGGGAAGCCATGTTATCATCGACCCATAAATCCATTTGAAACCCTTATATCCTCTGCCAAAAGAGGTTAACCACAACTACCCTTGGGCTTAATGGGGTCACTTAAGCCTGTTTGGCTCAGTTCCACATCTGTAAAATGAACTGGAGAAGGAAATGGCAAACCACTCCAGTATCTTTGCCAAGAAAACTCCAAATAGGATCACAAAGAGTCAGACATGACTGAAACAACTGAACAACTCTTGGCTGGCTAGGCCTCTAAGCCTTAACTCAATTCCCACAACTTCCTATTTGGTATACCATTAATCCTCAATGACCAACTGCTTCAGCCAAACAAAGGCCTTGTTGATTCATATACCAGGTTTCCTGGTTTTCCTGTTTAATGTCATCTGTCCCTGGATATGGACACAGTGACTCATAAAACCCTCCTACTGCTTGCCTGGAGTTTCTCTAAGTTCATACTACTTGGCAGAGGTATGTCAACCTGTTCTCATATGTCTTACATTAGAATGCAATCCTACAGGTGAGTGGATTAGGTCTAGAGGTGCTCCTCAGAGTTATGACTAGCGATTTTTGTTCTCAGAATAAATGGCCCCAAACATGCTTTGAAGTCAATTTCTTATGTCAAATTCAGTTGGCATTCAGGGCAGGGTAGGGCAGGAAGAAGCTCATCTGTGGAGTGACCATTGAAATATGAGAAAGGAGATGATACTTTAATTATTCTTGCTAACTAGATAGCAACCTAGCATGGGATTTGAATTGCAACATCATCTATAGTTCGGCATTCAGGACAAAGCCCTAGTTACCCAGGCCTAGTTATTTTTTTGTTGCTAGGTAGGAATTAACTGGGAACTTTTCATTTGTTTGGTGATTTAAATTGACATTTGGAGGCAGTGGGAAGGAAAGGACAGCTGATAATCCTAGGAAAATAATTTTGTGACAAAAATAATTAAAACAGGTTTTCATTTAGAGCTTTGAGGTTCGCAGAGCATTTCACATTCATACTTCATCTTCTTTGAGCATTCCATCTACCTTGTGAGGTAGGTACTCTATGTATTATCATCCCCATTTTCCAGATAGGTAAAATGAGACTCAGAGACATTAAGTATTTTGCACAGGATCACATGACTAGTGGCAGGATTGAATTTGAACTGAGGCTTTCTTAACTCTAAAATCTAGCATTTTGCTCATTGTATGTCTTTCAGGAGGATAAATGGTTGATATCTTTCCAAAAGGTCTTTTTGGGAAAAAACCATTATGTGTGATTTGGGCCCTTAGAGGAGAGATAAAAAAGGCAGGTTGTTTTTCTTTTTCTTTTGCTTTTTTTTTTAAACTCACGATAATGTTAAAAGTCCAAGGCAAGAGAGAGGCAGTCAGTATCTCCTATCAGGCTTCTAATCATTTTTTCTTCACATCCATCTCCTGATCCCCAATGGCCCCATCAGAATACAGGCATTGATTGAGTGCAAAGTTAATTTTTCACATATCAATAAATAACAACACTGAAGCCAGCAGTCTCTGAACAGTGTTCAGAACAGAATGTGAAAATAGAATACAGATCTGCTCTCAAAGGGGGAACAAGCCCAGGGATTGTTTTTTCCCTCCCCCTTGAAAGGTAATTTTGAATCACACCTTTTTCAAAAGTACATTCCATCATAATGCTTACTGTAAACAGTGTCCCTAGAAGGGAGTGGAGAAAATTGGGAGAGCATAGTAAATAGGAGACCATATAACCTACAGATAATGGGCTTTGAAATCTTTTCAAAGACAGAATGTAAAAATCTTTGAGGTTGGAGTAAAAGTAAAAAACAAAACACCCAATCAAACAAGCAAACACACACACATACACATACACACATACACTCCCACATACACACACACACAACCCCAAAACATGCAGATTTCTTGAGAAACTTGGTCTCTTGGCCTACCTGGTCAGTGAGGGATGAGGTTGAGAGGGATTTCTTTTCAAACATTTATTCCAACACTCTGAAGATAAGACCTTCAAGACCCTGGAGATCTCTTCTTCATCAAACTGTAATAACTTCACTCAAAGAAGTTGTTGATTGAGTCCATCAGTCCACAAGTGGTTTCTTAAGTGTTTTCTATGTGCTGGTGGGCAGCTAGGTGGCACAGTGAATAGCGCCCTGGGTTTGGAATCAGGGGGACCTGTGTTCAAATCCAGCATCAGGTACTTACCAGCTATGTGACCTTGGGCAAATCATTTAGCCCTGTTTGCCTCAGTTTCCTCATCCATAAAATGAGCTAGAGAAGGAAATGGCAAAGCACTCTGGCATCTTTGCCAAGAAAATCCCAAATATTGTCATGGAGAGTCAGACAGGACTGAAATGACTTGAATGATAATAACAACATGTGCCAGGCTCTGTGCTAACACTGGGGAAAAGAAGTAAAAAGCAAAAACACCTCACATTCCAATGTGGGAGACAAGAGGTGAATAACTAGCTATGTATAAGGTAGGGACAGAAGCAATGGAAGATAATCTTGAAAGGCCATAGCTGCTCTGCTGGGGAGGATGGAGAATGGCTTCCAAGGAAGCCAAGAGGCAGAGTAGTCAAAGCTAAGCTTTGTCCACAGGCTGCACACAGTCTCTGCATGTTTAGAGGGTGACCCAGCATACATAGTGAGAGGCCCCCTGGCATAACAGATCAAATACTTGGAATACCTGGGTTTAAATGCTGCTTCTGACATTAACAGTGTGATGCATGCTTGACCACATGAGATTGCTTAACCTCTGTGGGCCCAGACTTTTTCATCTTTAAAATGGGGATGACGATGCCTATAGCTCTAACTGCACAGGGTTTGGATGAGGCCCAAGTAAAATCATATATAGCAAGTTTTTGAAAAATGAAAAAGTTCTTTATGACTATCCGTTATTATTATTGTTGTTAATTGAATTAGATAGGAAGTTGCCCCTTTGGTCAGGGTTCCTTGAAGGGAAGTGATCTGTGGAACAGTATAAGATGTCAACAAAAGAGGCAGGATAAGTCAGCTTGACATCACTCTGGGTGGCCCTCTCCTCCCTGCCCAGACCTGGGGGTGAGAAAATTATATCCACTCAGCCTGGAAGTCTATTAGCACATTGGGTGCTAACTGATTCATGCCTGCTAATGGCTGGGGCTGCCTTTCCCAGAAATTAAATTCAATACAAATGACCTTAAATCAAAGAATAAAAAGAAACATAGCAGCGACCAAAAGTACCCAGCACACTTGATACGACATGGTCTCTAGTCCCATCAGCCTCTATCAAGGTAAGTTTTGGATTATCTAATTGTCTGCCTAATACAGATTTCAATTAAAGGTTGCAAGCTCCTTTCTGGCAGGTACCATGCCTGAGTCTTTGCAAGGAGCACAGAGGTGGTATGTTCTAGGTGTTTGGGACAAACTTGGTGAATGATTGATTGACTGAATAAAAGTGAGTTTTGTCTAATCAATCCAGCTACATATAACCTTTGAATTAGTGGAAAGAAACCAAATAGTTGTCCTGTCCTGTTCTCCCATGTCCCTTCCCCCTATTCTCTCCATGTCCCCCCATTCTATATGGACTTAGTACTTAAGTGGAATGGGGAAGAGGTTGATGAAGAAATCCTACAATCACATGGAAATCCTTCTTCTCATTGGTGATTAGGATGTCACAGTCCTTGCCATAGTGTGCCAGGAAAACTGAAAGAGAAAGCATAGGTATTATCTTGAAGGCTATGATAAAATCAGCAAGTTAGAATTTACTGAATATCTGTTGTGTGCCTAAACTGTGATAGGTGCCATTGGGAGTATAAGAAACTGTGTCTTTGAGGAGTCTGGGTGGTAGAAGAAGACCAAGACACAGGAAATAATTTTGCATGTAATTAGCACTTAACAGATACTTTTTTCATTCATTCATTGATTCGTTCATTCATTCGGATCCCCCACATATACTGTAATATCAATTAAGTTGGGACTTTTTTTTACTGTTTTAGAATGCTAAATTAATTAAGCTTCTTTGATTGAGCCTTACTAGGTGCAAAGCCTCAGGCCAAAACCCCTATCTACTAGGTGCTAAGGCCATGTGGGCGTGAAGCTGGGGTGGGGGAGGGCAGCGCTAAGGGGAATTGCTAAGACCAGAGCCAATAGTGTGCCTAAGTTCTGGTGGTTCAGATGACGTTTGATGACATCCAAAGACTGTATAAAAAGAGAGAACAGAGCTATTTGCTTGGGGCTCTCACTTGGAAGAGTGTTGATGTGGAGACTCTGGGCAGCTGTAGTTAAGAGCCCTCCAGCTTGTGAACCTAGATGTTGATGCCTTCTTGGTAGCTATGAATTGTATTTGGTCTGTTCAGAATAACGTATCTTTGTAATTTGTTTGTGTTTGCTCTGAAGTTCAGGGTGTTGACTTTTTCCCCTGAAACTAAGTGAATAATATTGGTATGTTGGATTGAAATAAGATTGTTAACCCATTAATGTTGCTTTCCTTAGTAAAGCAGATCAAAAGAACCTGTTGTGGCAGCATTTTTGTTGTTGGGCTTGTGCTGGTCTTTCACCCCCACAGCAGCTGCTAGCTGAATTGTTGCAACAAATCATGTAGTCGGGTAGGATCTGCAGAGTAAAAAGAAAGTATGCACTTTTGGGGTACTGAGATGGTGGTTGAATGTTTCCCAGTTATTGGATTGCTCTTTGTACTTGGGGTGGCTATGGTTCTGTGGAGCCCCAGGAGCAACAAAGGCCTGAAGGAAAACAGGCCAGTGGCAATGATGGGAGTGGTTTCCCAGGAGCCCAGAGCAGGGTCCCCTGGAGATAATCCCTCCTTCTGAGGGCTTGAGTTGATAAGCCCGGCTCCAGGGGATTGTGCTGAAAGGGTGAATGTTTGAGATCGTATTGTATGCAGAGCTTTGAAACAGGAGTAGAGAACTGCCTTCCTACAGACTGCAGAGAAAAAGCAGAGAATGGCCTTCATGCAGATTTGGCGGGAACAACTGGTGAGGAGAGAGAAAAAGCTGATGGTGGCTGCCAATGTATTGACCCAGACGGGAGCAGAAGACTGCTTGCATGGGACCTTTGAAAAGGTGAAAGCTATGAGCTGCCTTGGAGCCTACTTTAAGGTGAGTGGAAAAGGTGAGAATCACCTGCATCGCAATGGGAATTCAGGCAGAAGCCAGGAGAGGGCAGCTGAAGCTAGACTACCAGGAATCCAGGAGCTTGGACTTCAGCCCTGGGGCAAGATGGAAACTTTGCATCAAGGAGCTAAGTGTAGCTTTTTGCTGCCTCCCCCTGGGGCTGTTTGGGATGGAGGGAACGGTGGATTTATTTATGGTGGGGTGGGGGAAATGCCTTGGACCCCCAGGGACCCCACCCTGTTGGCTTTATTGCCCAGCAGCCCTTCAGGATTTGGAGGCAAAGGCTGGAACAGTATGAGGAGAACAGACCCACGACAGAACTTTATTTGGATTTTTTCTTTGAGTTGGGACTTTGGGTGCCAAGAGGAAACCTGAACATATACTGCTCCCAAATACAATCACTTACTAAGCTCTGTGTTATTTAGGGTCCCTCAGGTACTCTCTTTTTCATATGGAACAACTTGGCCCAATCAGATGTTTACACATTCCAGGTCTTTAAAATCACAGACCCCAAAATGCTAATATCATACCATAATACCAGTGAACAGTATGTCCAGTCTCAGGGCTTAGAGGAACCTGTGAATTTCCTTCTAATCACTCATTCTCTCTGCATTCCCGGAGTTAACAAGGAAATGCCTCAAAGTACTCAGGATTAGAAAAAACTCATTCACATGTTGGCTGAAACCATAATGACAAAGCACTGGCTTGGGGGTGTCACAATTTGTATACACACTAATGCCACAGTCTCCATTTTCTATATTCTCAGATTCTGCTCACATTAACGTCATCATAATACATAGGCACAGCTTCCTTACAGGTTCACCCCACCAGCCTCTGGTGAATGTCCTAAGATTCTCACATAGCCTGGTGTAGGGAGGCAGGTGGGTGGGAAATCATCAGTTATAGTATTGGCATATAGTACTGGCATATAATATGTGAGTGCTGCACCTTGGTAAACAATAATTTGCCTTTCAGAGTAGCTGGGTGGTAATGTGAGGAGAAAGTTGGACTCTAGAGTCAGGAGGACTTCAGGTCAAATATAGCCTCCGATGGTCACTAGCTGTGGGATCCTGGGCAAGTCCCTTAACTGTTGTCTGCCTCTGTAAAAATGAGGATTATGATAGCACTTATCTCTCAAGGCTGTTGTGAAGATGAGATGATATTTGTAAAGTGCTTTCCAAACCTTAAAACATTGTATAAATGCTAGCTATCACAGAGAAAAATGCAAGATACTATAAAACAAAATACTGAGTTCTGTGTCCCAGTGCTATAGTTCAAAGAAAGAATTCATCGATCACAAATATTGTCCTTTAGGAAGGCCATTCCAGAGAGATGGTGGTTCCCCTGGAACGTGATTGTCCTGCTATGCTTTCTCCTGGTTAGACCAACACTGCAGTACTGTTAGCAGTTTCCATATTTTGTTGTTCAATCATGTTTGACTCTTCGTGACTTCACTGGAGTTTTTTTTGGCAGAGATATTGGAGGGGTTTGTCGTTTCCTTCTCTGGCTCATTTTACAGATGAGGAAACTGAGGGAAAAAGGGTTAAGTGACTTGCCCAAGGTCACTCAGCTAGTAAGTGTCTGAGGCCAGATTTGAACTCAGGGAGATGAATCTTCCCGCCTCCAGGCCTGGTGCTCTGCACCAAATGCCTTTCCGAATTTTAGGAAGACCCTTGACAAGTAGCAGTTGAAAGAAAGGACAGCATGCTCCCCCATGGGATTCAAAAGCTCTTTTCTAAGTTTTTACAAGGCTAAAATTTGGAAGAGGCATTTTAATTGTCCTGCTTTGTTCCAGACGGAAGAACAGAGAAAAAAAATGGATGAAAGTTAAGAGGAGGCAGATGTCAGGCTGGTGTAATAAACACTTGTTAACAATTAGAGTTATCTCAGATGTGGGATGAACCACTTGACTGCTTCTCCCACCAGAGAATCTCAAGAGGATCCAGATAACCACTTGTTAGGGACAGTATAGACGGGATCCCTATGGAGGTATAGGCTGAAGCAGTGATTATGAGGTAAGGTGAGCCAACTTTCACACCCTCTGTAGGAATGCACGAGTTGCTTGTTAGTTTTTAGGCCATGCACACTTTCTCACTCAATCTCCTTTGGGACCCAAGCCATGCATTTGTAAGATGATTGACTAGGGTCAGGGCTGGCTTTTTTTCCAAGCAGGCCTGCATTAGTGGTGTCATTAGCACCAGGCTGCAATCATCGGTACTCAGACTCTTAATGACAGAGAACCATCCATTCACATCTGTGGCTCCTGACCTAGCTCTTTGCTCATGTAACATCTTCATTGACAGCAGAGCAGGGCAGTCCACATCTGCTTCTTCTTCTACCCTTTTTGACAGAGAGCACCAGCAGCCAACAGCCAGCTTTAAGGGGCTTTTTAGGCCTTTGAAGGCAGCGTTTCATTAAACGCTGTGATCCTCAACCCCACAGGAGTTACCCTGACCTCGAAGCTGCCTTGCCACAGTCTGCAAAACAGCCCAGACTCCTTAGAAGAGATTGGCAGCCAGCATTAGGGCAAAACTAATTCTGAGGAAAGCATTGGGGCATTGAAGTAGCCATGTTTTTAATATTCTCCCACAAGATTGCATAATGTTATGGCTCACAAGGACCACATTCCCTCCTGAAAAGGACAATCCCTGAGATCTGAGCTTTGGCTGAGAAGTTGAAAACTCCCTCTGGTTATTGTGAAGCTAATGGGCCCTTCCCACAAAGACTCTTGGTACTTCCCACACCCAAAGCACACTTTGAAAACAAGAACAAAGCTTAATTGTGGCATGAGGAAGATAGATTCAGCATATACATTTGTATGTGCTCTGACAGGCACTCCAAAATACCTGCAGGAAATCCAGCTTTCTGTTTATTCCCTGGGCTCCCTGCTCCCCATCTTGGGCCCAAAGCAAGGTGCAGTCGGGGAGATAATAAGCCCGAGAGTTATCTTCCCCATTCGCCTCCTCTTGCATTCCAGAGCAGAACAGCAGGGGATCCATGCGTATCCACTAAGCACCAGGGGAAATTAGATGTATGCAGTTTCCTCATGGAAGTTGTCTGAGGTGGGGCCAGGCAGCCCTAGCTAAGATGCTCAGAGGAAGAAAGAAGCTTCAGCAAGTTGCCCTCAAAAGTGCCAGTGACTACTTTGCATCCTACTTTCTCCTTTTTCTTAAAAGGACAACATTTAGGAGACATTCTTTGATGCTGAAGAAATCTCAGCTTTGCTCTATGCATCTCCCTAGTATTTGGGGTGTGGCTATGAATACAGCAACAAGAGAGTTGATTTTGGTGTCAGATATTTGAATAACAGCAAAAATAATAATAGCCAGCATTTGTTTAGAGCTTTAAGGTTTAGAATCACTTTTATGAATATTATCTAATTTGATCCTTGAAATAATCCTGTGAGGTAAATATTAGTGTTGTTGAGTTTGTGTCTGAATCTTTGTGACCTCATTTGGAATTTTCTTGGCAGAGATACTGGAGTGGTTTGCCATTTCCTTCTCCAACTCATTTTACAGATGAGGAAACTGAGGCAAACAGGGTTAAGTGACTCTCCCAGGGTCACGCAGCTAGTATCTGAGGCTGGATTTGAACTCAGATAAGTGTTCCTGATTCCAAGCCCAGTGCTCTATCCACAGTACAACCCAGCTGACCATTACGGATGAAAAAATTGAGGCTAAGAGTGACTTGCCCAGCATCACACTGTTAGCACCTATCTGAGGAAATAATTAAATTCAGAACTTCCTAACTCCAGGTCCAATACTCTGCATCCATGATACCACCTAGGTGTTGTTTACTACCTCTGTGACTTTGGACAACTCATAGTTTGGAACAGTGGAAAGACCCCCTGATTTGGAGTCAGAGGAGCTGGGTTCAAATTCTACCAGTGGCACTATGTGTGTCCTTGGGGCAAATTATTTTAACTTCCCTGGTCTTCAGTTTCTTGATCTTTACCTGGTTAGACAAGGTGGCTTCTGAGGTTCCTTCAAACTGTAAATCTATGATCCTATGATTTTATTTAACCTTTTAAAGCCTGTTTTCTCATGAATAAAATGAAGATGGTTGAACTAAGTGACCTCTAAGATCCCTCCCAGCTATAAATTTATGGATATAATTGACACTGAATTTAGCTTCACAAGTTTTATATTACATGGTGAGAAGGAAGATTTGATTCACCCAAGAGTCAGACTATTTCAGAGAGCATGTCAAATGTTTGGAGGATAGCATCACATAGGACAACCACTCCTGTCTCTAAATTGTGCCTTGGAATCTCTGCCAAATATAGAACAGACAGATGAGGGGGGCTCACAGGGTGTGGTCTTCCTGATGTCTTCACATCAGGGTTGGACTTTCTTTTACTGCATCTGTTCCTGCTTCACTTATACCTGTTCTATCAGGGTAGAACGCTTTTATTGTGACTATCCTTAGTAATCAAGTAGGTAGTTCTCAATAGACCTTTAATTGCATACTCACACATACAATATACATACACACAATATACATATATGTGTATATAGAGAGAGAAATCGAGAGAAAGAGACAGAGACAGAGAGATAGATAGATAGACAGATATGATGAGTAGATAGGTAGGTAGGTAGATAGACAGAGGAAGAGAGAAAGAGAGAGAGAGACACACACACATACATACACAAACACACACACACACACACACACACACACACACACACACACACATATATATACTCTGCCCCAACTTCCCATCCTCACTGTCCCATTCATTCCATGCTTATTCCAACTCTTCTGCCTCTTGTCCCTGTTACCACCAAAAAGACATTTGACCCCAAACAAGAGAAAAAAGGGCCCAGACCAAGAATCCACCCAAATGTAACTCACCATTCATGGCCTTCATAGTAGCAGCTGTGAGCAAGCTGCTTAGGGATCGTTCATCAGAGATTGTCACAGGTAGATAAAGTCAAGTTTTATTCCTTATCCAGTTCACATCCCTTCATCACTCAGAAGTCTGTTGGTGTGAGAGGATGAAACTTCTAGGGGAAAAAAGACCGTCGGAAAGCTAAAAATTATTCACAGGCAGTCAAATATAAGGGAAACAAATGGTGAAGAAGAAAAGAAAGAGGAAAAAAAAGATAAGTGATTTAGGGAAAGATGACTCAAGAGCCTTTCTGTGTGAAGAGGGCTAAGTCACTTAATCATTCCAGGACTTTTAGGGGACTGTAACTAGCTGAGGACAAATTGGGTTTTAGCCCAGGGTGCTGACATCTTTGGGGTTTGCTGCATCCTCAAGAGTGAGATGCCCCTTCCCTGTGGCAACAGCTGTTCTCATGCTGTGCTCCATCTGAGTTCCCTATTAGCTCACACCACTCTGCAGCACAGTCACCCTCTGCCCTATAGTTCTATCCTAAGGCTAGCCTTCTCCTCCCAAAGACTTTCCATGAGCTACTCCTTTTTCTGGCATGGCCAATCAACTGCATCATGACATCTCTCTCCTCTGCCTTCAACTGTTTTCATCCCAAGTTTAAAAAGAATTCCCGCTTATGGCTCCTGGAGTTCAGGTAGGGATACTTGGTGGGTCTGCTGTGCTACTACAAAGAATAAATTTGAAAATCCAATAAAAGTACTCTGGTCATCTAGAGCCTGGTATCAAACTCATAAAGAAGCAGGATCACTAAATTATACACAGAGTCCTGCAGAAACATATTGACTTAGAAGACCACATATCAATATTATGTTTTATTCTATTTTTATTTTGTTAAATATATCTCAATTAGGCTATCCTTGGGAGTGTGGTGGGCACGAGGTCTAGACAACTCTGTTGTGGCACAGCGCACAGATGGCTGCCGGCTGAGGAGTTTAAGGAGGGTTTCGTGGAAGAAAGAGAAACTGAAATGGACCTTGACCTTGAAGGCCCAGTTCAGTATGGAAATATAGAAATTGGATCAGAAGAGCTGGGAGCGATGGGAAGAAGATTTTAAAGGTAAAGAGTCTAGGCCATGTTTGATTCAAGCAACTAGTCCAGTAGACCACAGGAATAAGTAAGGGGGTAGTGACAGTTAAGGCTGGAAAGGCTGGTTGGGTCCAAATCATGGAAGGCCTTAAAATCCATACTAAGGTGTTTAGGTTTCATTCAGCAGGCACTGGGAAGTCATTGAAAGCTTTTGTGGAAGAGGATCACATAATCAGAATTATCTTAGGAAGATTAATCAGGTAGCAGAATACAGGATGATTGAAGAGCAAAGAGGCTGAAGGAAGATCAGAGGTAAATATGTGTGAGATAAAATTAGTTCCATAGTCCATTGGTCCAGTCTTTGACAGAACTTCCAACGCAAAATTTGGGAACAGGAAATTTTTATCCTGCATCTTGAAATGTTTTCTTCCCATTTTCCTTTTTATTAATATCCTTTGTTCTGTAAGATGGCTCTTGGGGTGTGAGGAGAAGAGAATTATAAAGGGGAAATTTGGGCTATGTAAAAACAAAAGATATCAGTAAAATTATATTAAAAATAGATACAGTAGAGAAAAAAAATTTAAGGACCCCCTTGTGAAGAGATCATGGCTGAGGTACTAAGAAGGAACACAAGCACTCAAAGGATCATGAGTAAGGCAATTTATTACTCTATGATGTGTAAGAGGCAGGAATAGACATGTCTATTGTCTCCTTTTTCCACCCTTGTCCTGAGGATATTTTAATCTTGTCAGGAGAAGAAGGCAAAAGGATTTAGAGGTTGGATATTCTGCTCTCCTGAGAGAGAGGGAATACCAGGCTAGAAATTATGTATATATATACACACACATATATACACACACACACATATATACATACATACATATATACACATACATACACACATGTATATATACATACATACACACATATATAATCATGATATATAATTAATTCTATAGCATAGAATTAATTATATTATAAAATCAATATTATATTTTATATATTATTATTTTATATATAAATATATTATTAAATTATTTGATTATTTAATCATTATATATTAAACACACATGGGTATATGTTTAATTATTAGTATAGAGGAAACAATTTTAAGATTCAGGGTAAACTTCTAATCAATATTCATTAATGGAGAAAGGGAGGCCCCAAGCTTTATATTCAAGAACAGTTCCACAATGAACACATATATAGCAAAGAAACCCATTTATCCAAGTCGATAGCAAAACAGAAATCAGAAAACATACCTGTGAGAAAATATGCCTGACAATACAAGTTGGAGTAGCTCTCTCATTGGGAACAAAGTAATTAAACTTGACCCAATGAGAGACTCTTACTCAAAGAGAAAATGCTCAGAAGTCTCTCGTGTGGCAAACTGTCAGCTTCTTCCCAAAGTATTTCTCCTTTCGGCAACATGGTGAGAGGTTGGCTCATCTTCTCTCTCTAAGCTAGAAGCCAGAAGTACCCCAAAAGACTGAAAAGACTAGATCTCTCTTTTCTCTCCTGCTTTTGTTAACTCCAAGCTGCCACTGAATGAATGCTCAAGGCATTCATTTCCATCAGTGAGGAGAGAGTGCCATACCAATTGGTTTGGGGGCTTGGGTTACACATATATTTGTAGTGGATCCATTCAACATAACTTTATACTTTTCTCCAGCTTCATTCAGCAGTATATGAGTAAAAGTGAAGACAGTGAGTAGTGGGAGTAATCCAAGGCTAAGGCTTGAAAGGTCAAGATCAGTGGTAGCATAAAAGGACATGGCACTTGAAAGTAAAGGCTAGAAAGAAGCATAGAGTCAAACTGGTTCACCAATGGATCAAGACTGGGGAGGGAAAAGAATATTGTAAATTCAGGGCTGTTGGCCTGGGAATGAACTGATGGGTGGAAGGATTGGAGGTTATGGCAAAGATAAAGAAGATGGTTTGGGGTTGCAAGGCAGAAGGAAAGATGGAGTGACAACAGATTATGATCAGGTAAGGGAATTTTTGAGTTCATGAAAATATAAGTGGAATACTTGTGAGTGATGGGAAGATCAAAGGATATGACCCTCTCTGCGTATAACTGAGTTGGGGTGGAGGAGTAGGTCATGAGAAATGACTAAGCTGTGGTACTGGGAGGTTATAGTATTTGAAGGATTATCCCTTAGAATGAAGACAGGAGTTGGGGAGGAAAGATCGTGAACCAGGGACTGAACTTCCTGAGGAAAGGAAGAGACTATTCTGGAGATCAGTAGATAACAACCACCAGAATCTTGATTGAGTAGCAAATATGGCATAAGTGAACTTCAAAGGGGCAGTAGTGACAATAGAGGAGAACCTGGAAGTGGCAATGGGGAGCAAAAATGTTCTGCCATGCTCCTGATGACCAGTGAGTCAGTGGATATAATCGAAAGTCAAACCACTGCTAGAAAAAAAGGCCAGGGGAACCTATGCCTTCAGGAGAGAGCCAGGTTTATGTGAGTGCAAGAAGATGAAAAGATTAGGAAAGAAAAAAAAAAGTTTAAAATGGAATCTAGTTTGTGATTTATGGAGCAGGCATGAAAGAGTTCATGATGGAAGGGTGGGTAGCTTTAACATGAGATAGTTGTGGGGCTGGACTGAGGGGCATGGGAACAAGGGACTGGACAGTGAAGGACTAAAAATTTTAGTTATCACCACTGGGTGTTCAGAATCACTGGGATAAGGAGGGTGTGATGTAGTAGGACTTTTTTCAATCATTTCAGAATGAGTTTAGTTAGTATCAACATTCCTAGGGGTTTGGCCTCTTGGTGGATACTTCTGAGTGTTAGGCAGCATTTTGTAAATAAAAAGTTGGAAAGAGGACAATGTGGTCATGAATGGAGGCTCAAGCAGACACTGAATCAGGGGAGGAAATGTTAGAATGACTTGTCTCTCCTTTTATAGCAGGGGACTAAAGCTAACCTAGCTGAAGCAGCCACACACCCTGGAGGAGAGATAGGAAGCCCCACGTGCCAAGCAAATCAAAGTAATGGCACCAAGTAATGTCACCAACAACCACCTGCACACAAAACCTCAGGGAGACAGCCTAGGTCCCTGGACTCAAAAACCTTGGGAGTATCAATTTTCCCAAGACCATCAACCTCACTCTGGAGCCATGATGAGGGGAGCAGTCATTGTAGAGAAGGGGCCTACTTTCCTTGCCACACCCAACACCAACTGCTGACCAATTGTCATCGTCGAACAGGGAAGTCCTAGATTCCTGATAGTGGGAACATCCTATATCTCTCACTGACTCTTCCTCCAGACTAGCCTCTGTAGCCATCCTCTCAGGAAACAACCCCTATGGAAATGATACCTGGTACCTGCCCTTGTGGGTGCTCCAATCACAGCTATTGAAGACCTGTGAGAAAGAAAGTTTTTGCCATTAAATTCCTTGGCATTGTCAAGTGGTTTAACATCCGAAATGGATATGATTACCAGTAGAAATGACATCAAAGAAGATATATTACAATCAACTTTGCTGCTGAATCCTGAGGACCATGGGACCTTTCCATCTGACTTGCAGCTGAAACTTCACATATGTTGTCTCCTTCATTAGAAGGAGAACTCCTTGAGAGCAGGAACTGTCTTGGTATTCTATTTGTAACCTCAGAACTTAGCATGCTGTTTTTCCTATAGTAAGAACTTAAAAATGAATTTTCATTCATTCGTTTATGATTTCCACGGATAATTCTATTCCACTGAGTGCCACATCATCATTCATCCCCTGAGAATCCTTAGTTCACCTAATTCCTTCTGTATTTCATCTCATGATATTTTGCTAATTTAATTTTTTTCTTTCAGTCCTTCAATGTTTTTATTATCCATTTCATTATGTCTTGAGAAAAATCTAACTTTGTTTTTGATGCTGCTATTTGTGTGGTTTCAATATGTTCTTCTGGCAAAGAAAAAACCATATATGTACATGTATATATGCATCTGTATGTATATATATTTAATTTTTTTCTATTTTGTTGGCTCATTTCTTTGAACAATTTAAAAAAAAATTAAGAACATTTGGTGGTTTCTTTTTAGAACTTCTATTATTGTTTTTAAGAGGATTATTGAGGAAGCAGGAAGCCATAATAGAAGTAAGGAAGACCAGGATTCAAGTCTTACTTCTGGCACATTCTAGTTGTATGACTCAGTGTAACTCTAAGTCAAAAACTTAATCTCTGTCAGCCTCAGTTTTCTCATCTGTAAAATGAAAGGGTAGGATTCAGTGACTTCTAAGGTCCTTTACGGATCTAAATCCATGATCCCATGAGCCTTTCAGTACCTCAAGCAAATTTGTAAGTCTTTGAGTTGTAGGACCAAGGCTGATCTGCTTTGGTAGAGTTCCCTAAACCAAGGAAGGTGAAAGTCTAGTCCAAAAAAGAAAAAAAAAAAGATGAGCTAAAGGCCTTTGTAATCTTCTATTATGCTATCTCTGAAGTCCCTTCCTTCCTTTTCTAGAAACCTAATCAATAATAAAAATTTATTATGGAATATAAAAAGTAAAATTTTAGTCTAATATAAAATAGAGAAACACATATGGGGCACATGTACACAGACGAAACATAACATGTATGCTTTCAATATAGGATAATTCCTTCATTAGCTATAAAATTGACTGAGAATCTACTACTACAAAGAACGATATGGAATTTTCATTATGGGGTTTCTCGGAGAAGGGAGAGGGCTATTTACATTGAGAGAAAGTGTGGTATTTTAGATTGACTAAAGAAAATAACATATTGATTAGACTTTAATTAAATCTGATGCAAGCATGAGAACAAATATGTATATGTCAATCTAGTTGTTTATAGAATTCAAACCTACTCTTGCCCATTAAGAATAGCCAAATTAGAATTTTTATACTCCAATAGGAATCTCTGGTCAGTTTTACCACATCTAATATCAGGGTCAGGATATAACTCCAGACCCAAAATCCATTGGTGTGAGACTTCCTGCTTATTGATGGAGATCAATGTCTCACACTTGTGTGAGGGATGAGGAAGAGTTGGCTGGAGTGAAAGGAAGAAGAGCCCTTTAGTTTCCGTTGAGTTGCTAAGTCTCTTCAGCCTTTGGGCACTATTGGCTTCCAGTTTCCAGAGAGAAGACCGGAAGATGCCAAACCTTCTTCAGACTACTGCAGGAAAAGACTCCTGGAAGAGGCCAATATGAAATTAGCTGACAGTCTCCATTACATCCCCATCACCAGCTTGCTACACTAGAGAAGTCAGGGAACTTCACTTTAGGTTAGATCTAGGTCTCTCTCTCTCTTGGTTGAACCGAATTACCTTGTCTCCAATGGGAGAGCTCCTTTGCTATGTATTGTCTGGTATATATTCTATGTATATTTTTCTAATTTCTTTTTTTTGTTTGCTTTTGTTTCTTATTATTTAACTTGGATAAATAAGTTTCTTGGCTACCTGCTCTGGTCATATAGTAAAAAGGGAATCGAGCATTGTGTATAAAGCTTGGGCTCCTGCTTTCCCCAATAATGAAACCATGATGATAAATTAAATTGAACTTGAAAACCATGTCCCCTAACATTTAAGGGAATAGATAAACTCTAGCCCCTCTATTCCCTCTTTCTGAGGAGAGCAGAGTGACCAAACTTCTGATCCCCAACCTCTTGCTTCCCCTCCTGGCAGGAACTAAAGTCTCTCTTGGAGAAAGGTGGGAGGAGAAATGGTAAGAGATGTCAATTCTGCCTCCCTTCAAGCCACACAATGACAACTCTACACTACATGTTGCCCTTGTAACACAAGGCTAAGTTCAGTTTGGAGAATCTCATAATTCCTAGATCCAGGAAAAGCAGAGAATAGTTGGAGCATTTTGAGTTCCTTTTGCCTCAGAGATTATCTAGTCCAACCTCCTGCTGTGGAAACTGAGGCTCAGAGGGGGCCACTTATCAGTGCCTTAACCAAGATCACACAGGTTGTAAGAATTAGAGGAAAGATTTAAACCCAGTATACCCATAGTAGTGTCTTCTGAGTGTCTTCACCCCACTTTGGAACCCAGTGGGTACCAAAAATTTGATAAAGTTGGCATTCCTAAAGAGTCATGCAGTTAAGGGCATGAAGAAGATTTGTGGGTGGTTCCACAGACATAACCTTTGTGCACAGGGAGACTATGGCTTGATGTTCATCCAGAATCAGAGCTAATAAACATGGAAAAAACTACAGTGAAGAAGCTTGGATGTAAAAGCAGGAATTTCTAGGAAAAGCTCTCTCTCTCTCTCTCTCTCTCTCTCTCTCTCTCTCTCTCTCTCTCTCTCACTCTCTCTCTCCTTCTCTCTCTCTCTCTCTCCCTCTCTCTCTCTCCACATATGTATGCATGCATATGTATATATGTATGTATACTGACATATATAAATACATTACCCTTCAAAGACTGCAAAGCAGTATACATATATATTATTTAAACCTCATAATAATACTCCTTAGATGGTACTACAGGTGTTATACCCATTTTACACATGAGGAGACTGAGACACAGGTTAGGTGTTTCTCCTGGCTATTCTGTTAGTCAGTGTCAGAGATGGGGATAACCTAAGGTATTCTTGCCCCCCAAGACTAGCATTGTAACTGTTCCCTCCATACCACCTCTCCCTTAGGTAAAAGGTTAAGCTGGTTGAAGGCTGTCCTTTTATTTTGTATTCCCAGGTTCTCTAGTAGTGTTTGACATACAGTAAGCACTTACTAGATTTTTATTGATTCACTCATCCATTCATTTATTCAATTTCCTTGGCTTCAGGCTTGACAGTATTTCTTGAAGGTAGAGAGACAGCAAGCCAGTATCTTTCAGTTCTCCTTAGCACACATTGTTACTGAAAGGACAAGTGTTCTGGAAAATCTCACCATGGTAAATCCAATTCGTATAGTTGAATTCATACAGTACATATTGAAGATGAAGAGAAGCTAAAAATGATCTGGTCTCTTTAACTTGAAAAGACAAAGACTCTGCAGGGTAGGAGTTAGTAAGTTAATAAGCATTTGGAAGGCACAACCAGCCTTAACTCAGTCTTGCTCACCAAATCAATCCCCACATATGTAAGTGTCCCTCCAACCAAGCCTCTTGAAGGAGAGAGGTTTAATAAAATGTCAGTTCCTAGAGAATGCGAATCTTTTTTGGTTTTCATTTTGTGCCAATTTTCCTAATATCTAGCACAATGCATCAGGGGAAGGAAGGAGTATGGAGGCTGGAGTGAGGGAGGGGGAGGAGAGCGGTTCAGACTTGTGATTTCAATGGTTATATAGCACTTCTGATGTGAAAACTCCATTCACATATGTAGATTGATAGCTCCTCTTAAATCTATAACCTTAGATTGTTACCTAGGATACTGAGAAGTCAAGGCACTTGGCAGTATGAGTCAAAAGCCAAATTTCAGCTCAGGCTTACTTCATCACAGCACTTCTCTATGCTGCCTCTTGCTTTGCCCATAGTGGGCACTTATAACAATTTTTTGAATGGAATCTAATGCGATGAAGTCAGACCATTTAGGACAAATAAAAAAGTTCTACTTTGAACACTAATTGTTGTGATTTGGGGCACTAGGAATCCTGAAATGCAAGGGTACAGGGGGTCTGCCTCGAAAGAATTCGACCACTAAAGCCTTCTTTCAGTCAGAGTAGTGAAGTTTTATTATAATAACCAGTCAGTCAGGCAAGATTCCTAGTAAATCTGCAGTATGGTAGGAACAGCAAGATTCTAAGAATTGAATGGAGGTAAGATTGGTACTTACATACAAGAAAAGACCGTGAGAAGATCTGGATGGAATTATGGAGTGGTAAATGGCCTGGGGTGGCCCATGGGCAACATAGAAAGGGTGTAGATGGGGTTATGGAGTGGTAAATAGCCTGGGATGAGCCAGGTGCAGACAATGAAAGGAGTTAAGTGGTCAGAGAGGCACAGGGAAAACGCAGTTAAAAGGATTATTGAGTATCTAGGTGGCCTGGGGGGCCAGATGTCTCAGGCAAGAAGCCAGTGATCTGGGCAGCTGAAAACGTATGACAAAGTTCAGGGTCCAGGTCCCATCACCCCATTGTAATGATTTCAGGAAATTGTTACTTGAATAGATGGTTTAAGCTGAAAATATAAACATCTTAAATTGGTTTAGATACATCCATTCATTCAATAAACGTTGATTAAGAACATATTATGTGTGAAACAATATGCTGGATGGTGTATAAGGGACAAAGGTTAGGTAACACATGGCTTCTGCCCTAGTAGGACTTCCAGTCAAGTTGGGAGATGAAAACCTAATCCAGATGACCACAATACAAGACATCATAGGGTAAGTGCATACATTAGAAACTAGGTAAAAAATGTTATCTGGAGTTTAAAGGACGATCACTGTGGGGAGAAGGAATCTAGGAAGGCTTTCTGAAAGTAGTGGCATATGAATAGGCTTTAAAGGCTACACAGTTATTCAAAGGTGATGAGAAGAATGGAGGCCAGCACTGGAAATAGTTGGAACAAAAACAAAGAGAGGGAAACTGCAAGTATATTTGGGGGTGGAGGTGCTGAGAGATAAGTTCAGTTTATCTGAAGTATAGGGATCCCGCAATGAATAAATGAGATAAGGCTAGAGATTAAGAGTGGTGTTAGATTGTGGAGAGCCTTGAGTCTCTTCCTAAAGAGATGTTAAGCAGGACCTTGAAGTTATGTGAGGTATGGTTCCTAACCTTTGAAAGTGGTATCAGAAAAAGCAGGGTCAGTAGCATTCCTTTGGATGCCGACTGAGGCAGACTCCATGGCTGGAGGAATCATGGGATGGACCCAAGGGGTCTATTTTTAATGTGTTCCCCCCATTAAACCTGTACTAACTATCCAATATCTGAGGCTAGACCACCTTGCCTGACACAGTGGTGTACTTTGGGTACCACACTCCATGCTTCACTGTAATTTTTCATTCTGGAAACTCACAGTCTGGGATATGAATTTGGGATCTCTCAGCTAATACAGCCTCCTCCCATATGGTCTCAATTATCCTCTATTTTGCAAGGCTTCTATTAACCTTTGGTGTATTTCCAAAGGAACACATGGATGTCATGGCAAGAGACTCCATCAAAATGTTGTATTTTTCCATCCAAAAATCCTATCTTCCTTGGTTTCCAAATAGTGGCTCTGTGGGGTACAGGTTGGGGGAGTATAGTCTGCTAGACTCTGATTGATTAAATTAAAAAAAAAACTTTAAAGACATTTTTTCTTACAATATTTTATTCCAAACTCTGGCAAACAATGAATTCTAATAATTGGGCAGCTTCTCTGCTCAGCCCTGCCGGGGGCTTCCTAGCTTCTAACCTAGGCTGTGTGAGACTCTGGGGGAAGGGAGATCAAATCAGATCAAATCCACTCAAAATGTTATTCTTTTCCAGATGCCCAAACAAATGTGAATATTAATAGCGTGAGACATCCCTGGGTAGAAGTAATTTTGGTTGCATGGAGACCATCATTTTTTTAAAAAGATTTTGAGCTCCCTTGAAATTTAAGAAGCAATCAGCAGAAGTTTAGCAGTGTCAATGACTAAATGAAATACCACCAGTGGTTGCCTTACTTCTTTCTTTTGTTATTAATGTCTTGGGTTTGGGATTTGTAAACACAATTTTTCAAGGTGTTATTGAGTAAAAATATAGTGTCACTTAGAAGAATTGCATTTGCAGATGATTTCACAAATGCAAGGGAAGAAAGATGTCCCTCCTGACAAGAACACAGGATTTGTCAAGAATGCATAGCTCAACAAGGAAAATGGACAGAGCCAAGACCAGTCATAGAATTGGGGATTGGAGCCTGCCATTTTTATTTAGACATTCAAAAGAGTTGTCTGCCCATGTTTCTCTATGGAGAAGACTGGTCCAAAAGGAAACTGGGCTCAATGGCCTTTGATCCCCACTGATGAAGTGTTTTCTGAGCACTTACTGTGTGCCCATCTTTTGCTAGATGAATAAAAAGGAAGAAGCCACAATCCCCAGATGTCTCCATGTCCTCAGGACTTTAAGGGTTGAATTCAGCTCTAGGGAAAGATGAAGGGTATTTTGTAGGCCCTCACATTGGAATGGACAATGAAAGTTTCACAGGTAAGGTGAATATTTAACAGGGCTCTTATTAATGGATAGAATTCAGATAGGTAGAAATAACAGTGGAAGGCACATGGAGAAATGATAGGAACTCTAGAGCAAGAGAGAAGAAAAGATCAAGACAATTACAAGAGAACATGGGCCTAAATAATTTCAAAAAAATTTTTTAAAGGATCATCAAGGAATAAAACATCAAATTCTAAACAGTTTCTCTCTCAAAGACGGGTCCGAATGTAGCCTGAGACTGACTCTGAGTTTTATTCAGGTTCATGGTACTTCTGGGAATTATTGCCTATTCAAAACCACAGCTCTGAGCCTCCACCAATGTCTGCCCTTTTTCTAGACCAAGTCAGATCATGCACAAATGTAAAGCGAAAGTCATTTAATAACACACAATAGCAAGATACTAACTAAAAAATCATAGTTGAAATACTCTCTGTGCCCATTCCCTGACTGCTTTTCCTGTAGTGTTGCTTCAATCTCCACATTACAGTACAAGGGATATAATTGTAATAATTATTAATAATTATAAATAACATAGATAATAAGTAATAATTGCAAATCATTTAGCACAGTGCTTGGCACATAGTAAACAGTATATAAATGTTAGCTATTATTATTAATTATTATTATCTTATGAGACTGTTGTCTTAGAATATTCTCCAAAGACCAAGTAGTTCAGTGACAGGATTGAGGACAAACCAAAACCATACTGGAAAATATCCATTAGGAGAATGCTCACTAAGAATAGAGGGTAAACTCTGTCCCTCTGTCCAGCAAAAATTCAATAGCAATAGGCCACATGCCTTCAGTGTCAGAATAACTCCTTGGAGGTAAAAAGCACTTGAAAAAGATTGAAGCAGCTTTCAGTACATTAGGGTACCACTGTTAGAACAACGTATTATTGCCCTGGTGGAAGAGTTTATGACATTTCACTTTGGGACCTGCAGTAACTCCTGAGAAGACCCTTGGCTCTAATCTCACAGTCGGTGGTTTGAGCAAGAGGATGTGAAACAATTAGAAAACCTCCTGTGATCATAACATAAAAAAGACCAGAACATTGTCATTTTAACTAAAGCTGACCCTTTTCTTCCCAATATCAACCAAAGAAAAGCTTACCTCTAGTCACACAAATACACATACCATTCTGCCTTTCATTAGATATGCATCAGGAAGAATATTAGGTGTGATAACCTCTCAGTTTCTTCATCTATAAAAATGAGGAATTTGGATTGAATGATCCCTAAGAGTGTTTCCATTTCTAATGTCCTATGATTCTGGGTTAGGAGATTTGAATACTAGCACCAATTCTGCTATTAACTTGCTGAATGACCCTGGAGAAGTCACTTCAAGGCTCTGATTTTCAATTTCATCATCTTTAAAATGGGGCAGAGGAGTGGAGGGATTGGACTGGATGATCTCTAGGAACCCATCTGGCTTCAATGTTCTCTGATTGTATGCATTCATGCATGGCCTCCTGGCAGTGGATAGAGCCTTGGACATGGAGGTAGGAAGAATAAGTTCAAATATAGTCTCAGACACTTAGTAGCTAAAAGGGGCTAGTCACTTCACTTCTGTCTGCCTCATTTTCCTTATCTGTAAAATGGTGTTAATGATAGTTTCTCTCTCCTAGGGTTGTTATAAGGATAAAATGAGATGTTTGTAAAGTGCTTTGTATGCTTTAAAGGACTATAAGTGTTATCATTACTATTATTATAATAAGTTGTTTAGGGAACCATAGAATGTTAGGTATGGAGAGGTTACCACCTTAGAAGCAATTTAGTCCCTCTCATTTTAAAGGTGAGGAAATGGAGGCTCCGAAAAGTGAAGAGTCCAATGTCATGTAGTCAGTTGTGAGAAGAAAACTGGGAATAGAACCTAATCATCCTGCCTCTCTTAGTCCAGTCTTCTTTCTCTTTCTACTATACTAGACAGACTTGTGTTGAAGCAATCTTTTCTCTTTCTTCTTTCTCTCCCCCCTTTCTCCTTTCTGGATAGCATGGAGCAGACAGAAGCAATGGTCTATTTTTCTCTCTCTGTCTCTCATTCAGTCATTGTCTCTGTATGTCTTTTTCTCTGAGTCTGTCTGCTTCAATATCTGTCTTTCTGCTTCATCTCTGTTGGTCTTTCTCTAGTTCTGTCACAATCTGTGTCTATCTGTCTGACTGCCTATCTCCTTTCTGCCTCTGTCTGCCCGTCTCTGTCTCTCTGTCTCTCTGTCCCCATCTGCGTGCCTGCCTATTTTCTCTCTCTGTGTGACTTTCTCTGTTTCTCTGTGTCTCTGTTGGTTTATCTGTGTCTCTCTATGTCTCTGTCTCACTTTGTGTGTCTCTGTCTGTCTCTCTGTCTATCACTCTGTCTCTCCCTCCCTCTCTCTCTCTCTCTGTTCCTTCCTGCTTCCTTGCTGTATGACCATTGAGCATGGAGAAAAAAATTGCTTAATGTCACTGACCTACATTTTAGATAACATGAATTTGAAGAATGCACATGAATAACTCAGCGAAAAATAGGTGGTTTGGGGAATAACTAACAGATTCCAAAGTCTAGAGACCTGAAATACTAATGAGCAAGAATAAATTAGATGGCTGGTGGAAGCAGGAAACACTCAATGGCATGTGAAGATTGGACTGGGCATGCACAGAGCTATTTGTAATCATGTTCTGCTTGAGATCAGTACAGGCATGGAGATATGCAATCCCCCAAAAGCCCCTGGGGAATCTGCCATGCATCTCTGCAACTCCAGGCAGGTGTCACTGCCTCTGAGGCAGGTAAGACAGACTAATTAGCGGCTGAAAATTCTACCTAGAAAACAGTCTGTTAAGGGAACCTATTCTGAGAAAGATCTCTAAGTCCTGATGAAGAATTCCAAATTCTTCCTCCAAGGAAGGGCTTCTTAACCCTTTGGTTTCATGGAACCCTTTGGCAACCTGGGGAAGCCTGTGGACCCCTTCTCAAAAGATTGCTTTTGAAGACATAAAATGCAAAAGATTACAAAGGAAACCCAAGGTTGGGGTGGGGAGGGGAAGATCTGATTTTTTCCCATCCAAGTTCATGGAACCTTTCAGTGGTCCAAGAACCCCAGAATATGAATGCTTACTCTAGGGGGTTTCTATTGAATCAGTGGGTTCAGTTCAAATATCTCTTTCTCTGTTTCTCTGAATTCTCTGATATTATTTCAGAGGGAGGGAGGGAAGAAAACCAGGAGAGCAAGCCATGTAACAAGTAAAATAATACAAATGCGAATGTAAATGAAAACAACCTTAAAAGTCAATCAAATTCCCATCAAATATACCAACCACCAAAGGACCACTGATGAAGCACTTCATTTTTCTCACAAAACTAGGTCATAGAATACTGATGCAGAATGTTTCATACCAGTAAAGTTGGTTATTGTGCCAGTTGGTCTTAACATTTTTTCTTCATTGTAATGAGGACTAGGATTGGGTTTATTTGGTTTTTGGTTCATTTTGTTTTGAAGGAAGGTGGGATTAGGAAGTGTACACAGTGTAAAAAACAAAACACCAATAAAGCATTAGAAAAAGGATAAAGGTTGACTCTGGAATATCAAAGTCAATCTTTGTTCATTCATTCTCTCACTTAACCAATAGTTTACAGTCAGTCCACAAGTATTTATTAAGCACCTACTTAACATGTATCCAACACTGTGTTAAGTACTAGTGATACAGAAACAGTTCTTGCTCTCAAGAAGCTCACATTCTAGTTAACGGGGAAGACAACACAAAAACAATTATGTACAAACAGGAGACAGATGGTATAAACTGGAGCTAGGGAAGGCACTAGAAGTAAGGGGGTATCACAAAAGGCTTCTTGTAAGAGAGTTTATCTGGGACTTGAAAAAAAACCTGGAAAGCCAGGAGATAGAGGTGAGGAAAGAGAGAATTCAAGGCATGGTAAGAGCCAATGAAAATGCCAGGTAGAGTGTCTTGTTGCTTAGTATGTTGGGGAGAGTAGAAACTTAGAAATGGACTAAGTTGTAAAGAGCTTTAAATGGGAGGATGGTGGTTCCCTCAGCAGTAAGTTAGAAAGGGAGGAGGGCTTTGGGGAGAAAGATAATGAGTCCAGTTAGGGATATGTTGGATCTAAGATATCTATGGGACATCCAATTTGAGATGGCACTTGGAGATGCTATTAGGTGCCAAGTTCTAGGGTAAGGGCTGTGATACCAAAAAAAAAAAAAATACCTCATGGTCCCTGTCATCATGGTGTGGTTTTAAGAGAACCTTCTTGATTCAAACAGAACCACTGGATCTCACAAATCTGGTTCTGCTTAAATTTCTTCAAATCAAGATTCGCTTGATTGACTTGAGACTTCATCCTATATTAAAATCTAAATGTCACTTGAAGGTCAACAGTCCCTGCCCTCAACAAGCTGACATTCTGTGGAGAAAAAACAAATTCTTGTCCTCTAGGTAATATTAACACCTCAGACCCCCAAAAGTACCATGAGTGAAACTTTCCTAGAGGTTCACTGCTTTTGGCTAAAAACATTTCTGAAAATTGTCTTTTCAGGTGATGGCAGCTAGGTGGCACAGCAGATAGAGCACCAGGTGTAGAGTCAGGATGACCTGAGTTCAAAGTCAGCCTCAGATACAATATGAGCTGTGTGACCTTGGGCAAGTCACTTAACTTCAGTCTGCCTCAGTTTCCTCAACTGTAAAATAAGGATAAAATTAGCACCTACCTAGTCATGAGAACCAAATGAAACAATACTTGTAAAGCACTTAGCAGAGTGCCTGGCACATAGTTGTTGTGTTTGTCCTTCGTTCTCGAAGAGGACCATGACATCAGGGAAATGATGACATGACTTGCAGTTGACTTTGATTTGAGTGAGGGAGGGCTGTGCAAGATCAGCAGCCTCACTTTCTCCTCCAGAGCCAGTGGGTCCCGTGACCAGATATCCGTCAAGATGACTGGAGATGATCCAGGATGCATTGGGAGACTCTGGCCCTTGTAGGCTAAGGTCTTTTCATTACTTACTTAGAGTGAGGTAACACCCTCCTGGCTTAGAGTGGTAACTGCTTCTCTTTGGAACAACAACCTTGAGGGTCTTCCCCTCCCAGCTTGATTTTTTTCTTTTTTTTTTCTAGTTAAAGGAGCCATCTGTTAACTCACTTCTTGAAGAGGCCTATTCACTGAATGGGATTACCTCACTCTAAGTGAGTACATGAAAAGGCCTTAGCCTAAAAGGGTCAGGGTCACCCATTGCATCCTGGGTCATCTCCGGTCATCCTGATGAATATCTGGTCACTGGATCTAGATGGCTCTGGAGGAGAAAGTGAGGCTGGTGACCTTGCACAGCCCTCCCTCATTCAAATCAAAATCAACTACGAATCATGTCATTATTTCCATGATGCCACGGTCCTCTTCGAAAACAAAGGACAAACACAACCTGTGGGTAGACCGAGATGCCTGAAAGGGGACCAGCTACTTGGGTAATTGGCACATAGTAGGCCCTTCATAAATGCTTGTTTCCTATCTTTTTTCCTGACCATTCTGTTATTATGGAGGACAAATTAATACAAGAATGCCCACACACATTCTAAGTAATTGATACCTTAATTTACAGAGCTGAAGAATGGAAATAGTTTAGTCAGAGATGGCAAAGCCTGGTCCACTGAAAGAAGCTACCTCTTCTGTGAGAAGAGGGCATCCTTTCAGAGGACAGCACATAAGGATAAAACAGAGATATTGATGGGGTGTCGAGGCGGGGTAAGAGACTAAGCTGAATAGGATCCACCAGGAGGTAGGTCAGTAAGAGGTAGCACTCAGATGCCACAGGAGCCAGATTTACAAGCTCCTTCTGGGATTTCTGAACGAGCACACCAGAAAACAAATGATACTGGGAGGAGATGACAGGGCTAAGCAGGAGTGATGAAAGGGAAAACTCGACCCCAAAATAATCCAGGTCAAAATCATGGAGTCAAGTAGTAACTGGGAAGGTAGATTGGTTACTGCTGAGACGAATTGTCCAGGATCAGAATGAGATGAGATAGTCTTGGAGTCCTTTTGGTCCAGTGTGTCCATGCCTGTTCTAACAGGTTAAAAGAGCTTTGGCTTGTTGGTCTTGGATCCTAAGAGAGCAGAACCAGGGTAAGGACTAGTTCCATAAGCAGAAGTCTAGCTAGTTAAGGACCACAGATCAAATAGCTGGAGAGGAAAAATCAGAAAAGCCTCAGATTCTCATTTGGTCACACGACAATCATTTCATTCTGATGTCTCGAAAGTCCATAAATAAAACTATGGAAGGAAGCAGTCAGCTCAGCAGTGTTTAATTTTAATATCAATAGGCATATTCAGATTGAATTTGCCATGCCCACGATTTCCAAGTGAAGCATTGAATTAGCTGTTCTGCTGATGGGGAAGCCCTGACAGCTAATGAAAACTAACACTTTACTGTGCAGTATCTGCCACTATATATTATCCCCCTATTACCCAACTATAGAACTTAAGTTGACATTAGGGACAGACTGATTCAATTTCTGTTTAAGGGAAGAATATGTAATTTTAATTCCATTTACTTATGTAGTGACTGTTAACTCAAATCTGCCAGAAAGGAAGTCAGGCATTTGGACAAATGAGGTGGGTTGATTGAATATTGATAAGCCAATTTTTAATTTATCAAGGTTATAGAAGCTCGCTATGCTTGCCCGGCATGCTAATGAGCAGCCAAGGGTTGTCAGGTGGGTTTGAGTACAGCCAAACAGCTCTTGGGTCAGATCTGGAAAGTATAGGACTGACAGTGTTTAGACTTTATGAAAATTAGGTCTCTTGGATTCTGAATGTGAAGCAGAGATAGAGAAAAAAATGGCAGCAAAAAGCATCTCAGATGGGGAAATAGGCTGTTTTGCAAATCACTTCAGGAGGGCTGCAGTGAAGACAGAGAGCCTGCTTTAGGTCATATAAAATACTCATCTCTTCCCACACTCCATCTATTCTTTTTTCTTCCCTTTTTCTTTCTATAAAAAAATCCAGACTGCCAGGTTGGGCACAGTTTTGCAGATTTCAGTAAGTAGACATAGTTCAGAAAGGAAACACTGCAATTTGAAAGAAAGGGAGGTGGTATATTTCACAAAATGGGTCTTGGGAACAGGGGGACAAGGATGTACTAGAAAGGTGACCTTTAGTTGTTTTTTCTATGCTCAAGGATATGAGAGTCCAAGAATTCAAAAAATCAGGCCATGAGGCGATTCAAATTTTTTTTTTCCTGCCTTCAGGTTCAGCGAAGCATCCTTTGTCCTAAGGGCATGCCAGCCTGGCTGTACTAGCTCTGTTAAATCTCAGACAACCTAGGTGAAGCCCATCCCAAAGCAGAAGCCCAGGGCAAGGGACCCTTAAATTCCTCTCCATCGGCATCTCTCTTTTGGTCTCTTTCTAAATTCCCTGCCTCCATTCCTCCTGCTACATCCCATAAATTATAAACAAGGCCTGGAAACATTTAAGCAGTGCCGACCCACTCTGTTTAATTTCCTCCAGTTATTTGTCACTCCCACCAATAAGAATATGTCAATTTCCGTCGTGCTGGGAAAGGGCTGGGCAGAATTAACGAGGTGTCTCCACAGTAGGAGATGGAGGGGGCTGAATGACCCAGTCTACGTCAGGCACCATTAAGACCCAAAGACAATCATTTGTATGACTTTTAATGAGAAATCCTTTCCCCAAAGAGCTGAGGACTTATATTCTCCAGAAAACACATTATTCAAAGCAGAGATTACCCTGCAACCGGGGAAAGTTATCTGCAAAGCTATCTTATGGAACATAGAGACATCAAGACTGCTTCTTTTGATAGTCTCCATTGTATTGTGTGACACATACTCTATATCTATATATAAACATGCCTATATATACACATATAGATCAAGCTCACTGAACATAGTTGTTCTGAAACACAATAGATTGAAAATTACCCCATAACAACTTGACACTTCTACCACCCCTTTAAAAAAAATCAAAAGCAGGAGGAAAAGGCCAGAAATTCATTTCATTTCATCAATCCAATCTTCTAATAATAAGTGAACCATTGACTTGTTACACCACAGATTCAGTTTGTGGGAATTCTCTACCACAGACTTTGCAGCTGCCAAATCAGGGTCAAAATTGAAAAATGAACTATTACACCATGTAATTTTTCTTCCCCTTAAGGAGACAGCTTCAAAAGCACCAGGAGCGGTTCATTTGCATCACAATTCAGCTTTTAAATTCACCTCCCCACCTGGCTCAGGCACATTTGAAGTTAATTTGCCATCTCCTGCTTCCTGGAGGAATTGGCCCCTGGAAAATATATACTTGGCTGATCCAGAACCTGAGAATATATGCAGACCCACAAAGGTGGAAAGATCATTGTTTTAAAGAGAATATTTCAAAACGAAAACAAGAGTAAAACCTTTCTTCTCATTCCCCAGGGAACCTCCCCAGCTTTTCCCTAACTACTGAGCTCTAGGAATATGTTCAATTCCATAGACAAATGAGTAAGAGAATGAATTCCAAAACAGTGAGATTCATATTCTAGGCGATGTGACTGAATTAAATGTGTGATATGAATTATATGGACTATCTAATGACACCTTCCTGAAGTACTAATGATGTTCATAGTTAACAATTACATAGTGCTTTGTTTCGCAAGGCACTTTACACGGTATCATTTGACTTGATGATACATATTTTGATATAAATGTTAGGGAAGTGTTTTCATAGACATAGCTCCAATTGTGACTGAAGTGTCTGAAAATCTTAAGTTCAGAGAAAACTGGGGTTGGTGTCTATTTGGATACTTCTTAAGAGGAATGATTATTAATAACCAATGATTTGGGAAGATCCAGTGTTCTCCCCTTTTTCTATAGTCCTCATTTCAAAGTTCAATCTCTTGAAAGACATTTAAAGATAATGAGATTGAATTAACTCTCCTGAATCTTGGTCAGACTCCACCAACTTTGCAAAGAATTTAATCCAAGGTGGGAAAGCCCATTGTGTCCTTGGGATTAAATTCTTTGAATAGATTGCCCAAAGTGGGGAGTGTTATTGGGTGGTGGGGGGGGGAGGTTGGGAGAGATGGTCTCTTTGTCCAAGAGTGACATGATGTCACTTTTTCAGCCCCTCATTGGAGTGAGCCCACTTCTCATTATAATATTCATTCTCTCATTACTTGTTAACGAATTAGAATTGAGTTCCACCCTCTGGAACACCCACTTTTCAAGGGCATGGAAGCTGTGAGCCTGATGATTTGAATTTTTAAAGGAGAAAACTTGACCTTTTAGTTCTCTAGTCTCAGATCATTGCGTTTTTTTTTCAAATGATATCTCCCCCAGTTTTGTGTAAAAACAATTTTTAACATCATTTTTTAAAATGTTGAGTTCCAAATTCTCTCCCTCTTTCCTTCCTTGTGAGCCTAATAAGTAAGTGAAAGATCTTTCCCCAATCATTCAGTAGGCCTCAGGTGGGGCCAACAAAAGGAGTCTTGATTAGAGGCAGGCTCACACCTTTGTGATGCCAATCAGGGATTAAAGACCTTTCCCACCCACTTAATAGACCTCAAGTGGGACCAATTAAGGGAAGCTTAATTAAAGATTTGTTTGTAGGCAAGCCTAATCTCTTTACTTACTAGGCACTAAGTTTCAGGCCCGCACCCTTTTGCTGATTGGGCACGAAGCCCTTGGGCCCTAAAAAGGGTACATACACCCAGAAGGTAGCCATTGAGAACTGAGAATTCAGAAGTCAGAAGAGAAGCCAGAATTCAGAATTCAGCCCAAAGAGAAAGAGTTGATAGAGCTGCAGAAGAGAGTACTGAGCAGAGAGTAGAAACCAAGCAGCTTCAGAGACCATTGAACCGAGGGGAGAGAAAATGCAGGCAAGTAAACAGTTAGGATTTGTGAGTGATTGTTTACGGGAAGGCCCTAGCAGGGGGGGAAGGTCACAGGATGACTTGGTTCCTTACTATAATACTGTGTTATAATTTCCTTGTTGCTATATTGAGGTGGGCTTACTGGTTTGGGAATATAATTACTGCTATATCAAATTAGAGCTATTGGTCTTGGGATTTTATCCTCTGGAATCTAAATTAATGTTATTCTTCCTCTACCTCCTATCTAGAGAGTTTTTCATACTTTGCAATTTCAAACCGTATGGGCATGTTCATGGTCATCCTTGAGGTCATGAATCTTGCCTTACTGATACCTTCCTGTAGTAGGAAGGCCGAATTTATGATCTCAAAAAGGATCATATAAATATCTGAATGGTTTGAAATCGTTGGGTATACAGAATTCTCCAAGCAGAAGGCATCAAAAAATTTATTCAGGGCCCAGAGCAACAAACTAGCGAACCAACCTCCCCATTCCAGTACTGTGAACACAAGCCTCCAGACCCAGTAGGCCCGCCTCACAAGAGTAGCCAGGAGGCCACAGAAAAATAAGATGGCATAAATCATATTCACCGGCCTCCAGACCTCGCTCGAACTCCTGGGTCCACACAGGGGTCGGCTCTGCTTCGGATTTTTTTCCAGCTGTAGTTTCTCGCCTCTCCTCGCAGCCAAGCATCTGGT